>OZ007589.1:300063527-301263527 GCA_963931845.1 Maratus michaelseni
ATCTCATTTAGTCCACATGACAGATATTATTATGACGGAATATAATAGCGGGCTGGTTTAGATATTCGAAAAAAACGAAAAAAAAATAGACCGGTAAATTTTTATTTTATAAAAAACATGACTCTTTTTGAAAATGAAATTTATTTTGATTTATTAAAGAAAGGATAAAGTGTTTTGAAAGGAATATTAAACGAAACCCTTTGTGCGATCTTCGATCACACTTACCCACTTGTTTCTGAATATTCCTTGCCCTTAGAATTCTAAAGTTATGTTTTTATAGGATAAAAAACATTAGAAAAATCAAGGATGTATTTTGCATTCTAAAATTATTCAAATGCTAAAACCACTTGTATTTAAATTGGCTATTAGTTTTTTTCATTAGTATCATCTATAAATTAAGGATCTTATATATATTTAAACTAGGATGACTCAAATAGGAAACATAACAATTATTTAGAACAATTTATTTAGATTATTTTTAGAACGTTTTCCACTCATTTCACACTTTTTAATTTCGAATTTTTTTAGAAACTTCTAGCACTGGAATATTAAAAATAACCCCCATGACAAATTTCAAGTTTCTAGTCCTTTCACTACAAAAAAAAAGTTATTTAGAAACGTTTTTTATTTTCAATTTTTTTAAATAACTGTTCTATGTTGTGCATTTGCGTGTTAAAAGTAATAGTCATGTCGAATTTCAAGCTTCTATACCTAAAAACAAGGCCGAAAATAGGGGGAACAAAGGAGGCATATGCCCCGGATGTAAGTGTAGAAAGGAGTGCGAAAAGAGGATTTGATTCGACTTTCGGTACAAAAAGACAAATAACGAAATTTTGAGAAAAAATCGGATAATCCAAAGTAAAAATGTATTCATTGATTTTATATAGTTTTCTTTTAGTAGGGCTGGTTTTTTTCATTATGTGATAACGTAGGGGCAAAATTCTTAATCAATACTTGATTAACGATTTCGTCCAAGATACTCACACGATTAATACTCTGCCCCAATTAGGTTAGAATTGGTTCAGTATTTCAGACGTTATCGTGGTGACAAGTTTTAAATGTTTTTGTGCTTTTCTGTGTCCTTCTAAACGAACTATAACTATAACTTGATTAACGAATTCATCCACGATAGTCACAGATTAATTTACTGTCCTCATTAGCTTCAAACTGATTCAGTACTTCACACTTTATGATAATGACAAGATTTTCATTATACATATATAATATATAAACGAAATGATTGTGATAGGTCAATTTTTAAAGAAATCAACCTAAACATTTTAAGGTTAATATACTTTCTATCAATTATTTCAGATTTAAAATAAAAAATAAGATCAATGAATCGAAAATTTTTATTTATAAATTAATTTTGGAAAATGGTGAACTTGCGACTGATGAACAAAATACTAGTTATGGCCCTGCCTAACGATTCAATAGAAATCGTAATTAAGGATGTTTTTTAGAACGCTTTTCTTTTATTTCACGCTTTTAAATTTCGATTTTTTTTAGAAAATGTTCTTAGAGGTCATTCACACCTTATAAGTAACTACGATGCCAAATTTCAAATTTCTAGATTCTTCAGCATCGCAAGAATCGCAATTTAATACGTTTTTCACTCTTGCCACCCCCCTCCCCCCCGTGTAGTACCCCACTAACATAAAATATAGCATATGTTGGAGGAGAAACTGTCACCATCACTTTTGAAATCGGTTCGGTAGTACCAGAGATTATCCCCTACAAACAAATAAACAAACGTTACTTCTTTATAATATTAATTATATAGATTCACACAACATTTCAGCAAGTTTCAGATCAACTTAAAAAAAAACGCGTAACACATTTGAAAACGTATTGTCAGAAGTTCCTATCCATCATTGATAGTAATTTGAATTTATTTGGGCACCCTGTATATATAGTATATAAATTAGATACACGCTGCATAATATACCAAAATTAAGTTAAGCTTGAAAATGCATAATAGGGCAGCTGCAATTCACGTCATGCTGGGAGGTCACACACTACAAATAGTCAGTTCTGATTGGTGGAACTACCCTGACCTCCAAGTGAAGAACAATAGTTGATCACCTGATTGCAACTGCCCTTCCGACATTTCTCTATCATAAACGAAAATGCAATGAAATTCTTTTGTGCACTCCGTAAAAAAGTATATATTAAATATTACATATATTTTTATGTTTACGGAAGATGTTATCGCTCAACTTTAATAACGCATGCCAATTTCATAAGACACTCATCAAACAACTGTCTTCGGACAGTAATGTAATTATGCAATACAGTCCATGGCATGTCCCTGTTTGATGAATGAATTATAAATGCTACTCACACTTTTTTGTGTAGAAACCAAGTTGAAGTGCATATAATTAATGCACTTCACTTTCAAGCGGGTACATGCTACAATGAATCTCAATAACACGTATCCATTTTATGCCACTCTATACATTTTTACCAAAGTTAAAGCACTGCCCATAAACGATAATACATTCGAATTATTTAGTTCAGAACCGTATTAAATTATCTATATATTTTTATCCATACCACATATTGTACTAAAATTTCATTTAGCTAAAAAACGCATAACAAAACTCTTTTCAAGCAGATAACAACCATTGTCAGCAATGTATCCACATATTTTACTACAACCAGTATATGATTTTTTTTTTTTATGTTATTCGAACAAGATACTTTACTAAAATTTAATTCACATAAAAATCGGGAAACAGATTAAAAAATACTCTCATCAATTACCTTCTTATACCTCAGCGCCTTCGAACATTTTTTTTTCTAGCCCTGTATATATATAGAATGTATAAATATTCCTTGATATACGAAAATTTAGTTAAGCATGAAAATGAATGACGCAATTGAAAGCGCCCTTTCAGTAGTTATCATTCGCAATTCGTAGACGAAAGTATATTTGAATTATTTTGTGCAGCCCTGTAAAACAAAATTAAATCTAACATGCATTATTTTATTTTAAAAATACTATTGGCACCGCATATATCAGAATCTCAATTATCAAAGAAATAGTATAGTATCGAGGACACGCACATCAAACAATTGCAGTTATGCTATTGATATTTTTACGTTTCCCTGTAGATGAATAATAAATGTCTAGCACACCATATTTTCATAAAAACTTGTAATAATGTATATCAACATTGTATATAATTTTCGCAATGTTGAAAGCAGGGCATGTCATGTCAATTAAAATGTAGTACTTCTAACAATTATCGCACATCGAAAGCGATGGATCCGATGACTTTTGTGAAGTCCTGTACATGAACAACAAATACTACTCAAACCATTTTTGATTGGGACCGTGTTAAGGGGCCGCTTCGCAGAGCCTCTGGACTTTCGTAGCTAATGTTAAACCAATGTAACACACGTAGTCCTATTTCTCATTTGCATTTAAATATTTTCCCAAATTTTTTTTGGCTTTAGATACTTGAAACCTTTACTGAGCGGTGTTAGTTTATAATTTTTCGTTTACTTTAGTCATTTAGTGGTAAACGAAATGGAAAAAACCCACATTTTTTGATTCGACAAAAAATGTGGTAGTTTCTGATAGAAAGCTTGTAAAAGCTGAAAAACAAACAGTTCTAAAATTCTAAAAACTAACTCGGATTTATGAAAGTTCAAACTTCCCAAATATAATTTTATTTTAATTTTGTACAAATTAGATTAAGTGTGATTTGCATACTTGTACAAAAAAATGTTGTGAAAAAGTAGCATTTTCCTTAAAACTCCCGCCTCCGCCGGCTTAAGGGGGAAGTCACAGGGGTGAAATCTGTGTGGGTGAGATGTAACTGATTAATGAGCTAGGACAACTTCACACCCCCCTCGTTCTCGCGTCCGAGGACACGGGGAAAGGTGTCCAGTTACACCCTCATCGCCTTAGGTAAATGTTCTCCCATGAAAGAAAAGACACCTTACTAGTTTACTATAAACAGAATTTTCGTTTCAAAGAGACAAGTCAGAAAGAATTAAACCTTTTTCTTAGTGAAATATTTACTTTCCTTGTATATGTATTTTTTTTAAACAGAATTTTATTTATTTATACACACAGGAGATATATGTTCATTTATTAAATAAAGCTACTTATATATTTTTTTAAAATGAGGTAATTAATCAATGAAATAATACTGCTCAATATATTTCCCAAATTGTTTTGCTATTACAATGTACCAGTTTCTTTTATGTAATTATTTAAGAAATATCGTCAGATATTTTTATGTCTGCATTTTGCTATGGTGTTCAATGTCTTCAACGTTATACATGTTGTATTATGTAAATAATGGAAATTTTCAAAAAGGTTTTTTTTTTTTTTTTTTTTTCCTGTTGCAGCTTTCGAATTTCTTTCATTTATTGCTTATATTTTTATACTTTTTAACATTTCACCTGTCAATTTCAGTAAATGTTTTATAAGTTTTATTGCAAAATATTTCCCAAATTCTTTTGCTATTGCAATGTCAATGAAATCAAAAGACAACGAACAAGTTCGTATGATAAAATATAAGACCAAATCTCCCTCCCTCCTATCTGTACTGTATATGTATATAGATTATAATTTCTTTAAATGTTGAATTGTAAATAAAGTTAAATAAAAATTGATCTTCTATTTTTTGTATGTTTAAAATTTTTAACAGTTTGTATTTATTTTATATTATTTAAACAACTTGATGCTATTTAATAAAACAAGACTAATGTAATAAAACAAGACGAATCTAAATCACAAATAGCATGATTTTTATCTCTAGATATATCTAATTCATATACATTTTAGCTAAAATAGGAACTCATTATTACCAATGCTAAATGTTTGATTTTTTTTTTCTTTAAATCTTATTTAAAAAAAAATAAAAAAATAAATAAATAAATAAATTATATTTTATCATTTTAGACTCAGAAATGTCAAAATGATCTTCTGTAATTCAGGATAGTACGTTATGTTTATTGAAATATAAAGAATATTTTTCATTTCTGCTATTCAGTCTGGTACTTTTATAATTTCTTACATTCAATGGTTATACTCATAATGCTTAATCTGCCATGTAATCAATGTGATACCTCCTAAATTACCTTGATGAAAAAAAATTTCTTGCAAGGAGTTTGTGTGTAAAAAATTCACGATTTAAAATATGAAATATAGTATTATTAATTAAAGTTACAATGTTTTTACAAAGGTACAATGCAAACGTACAGCAAGAAAATAATTTTATTTATATTATATTATTATATTCGTACTTGATTATTTAAGAAATATCGTCAGATACTTTTATGTCTGCATTTTGCTATGGTGTTCAATGTCTTCAAAGTTATACATGTTGTATTATGTAAATAATGGAAATTTTCAAAAAGGTTTTTTTTTTCTGTTGCAGTTTTCAAATTTCTTTCATTTATTGCTTATATTTTTATACTTTTTAACATTTCACCTGTTAATTTCAGTAAATGTTTTATAAGTTTTATTGCAAAATATTTCCCAAATTCTTTTGCTATTGCAATGTCAATGAAATCAAAAGACATCAAGCAAGTTCGTATAATAAAATATATGACCAAATCTCCCTCCCCCCTCCTCTCTCTATCTGTACTGTATACTCCTCTCTATCTGTACTGCATATTCTCTATATCTGTACTGTATCTGTACTGTACTTTTTTCTTTAAATCTTACTTCAATACAAAAAAAAAAATTATATTTTATCATTTTATACTCAGAAATGACTATTTAGATATACATAAACAATGATTTTAAAAATGTCTAGACAATAATAACATTCTAATGAAGATACATTAATAAAATCAACGTAGTACAGAATGGAAGAAAAAGTTGATAAAATAAAATTGTAATTTTAAAGCTCTACAAAGAAAAAAAAATTACTTTCTTCTATATTTGCAAAAAGAAAGTATTGTATTTGTGGAAAATTTCAACTTTCAGTTTCAACGGATTTATACTTTTCAGAAGGTCCTGAACACGATTTAACTGTTTATTAGAAAATGTCTGTCTGTGAGTCTGTCTGTCTCTGTGTGTATATATGTCTGTTTGTGACAAAAATTTTGTGGGCGCTCTATCTCAAGAACTAATGCACGGAATTTATTAAAACTTTAGATTCAGTTAGTCCCTGATACAAATTGGTACTGATTATTTTTTGGTGTGAACCGCCCGATAGGTGGCGCTGCTATATTGCATTTTTCAAGATTTTCGCATAGCTTTATCGCAGAACTAATGCACGGAATTTAATAAAACTTTAGATTCAGTTAGATCTTGATATAAATTGGTACTTATTGGTTTTTGGTGTAAATCGCCCAACAAGTGGCGCTGCTATATTGCATTTTCACAATTTCCGCAATAGCTCTATCTCAAGAACTAATGCACGAATTTTCGTCAAACTGCAGATTCAGTTAGACGGTTTCGGGTTTTGTTTTGACTCTTACGGGTTGGTATCGGTTTAACCCGATTTTTCAAAAGAATGTCAAAAATAATTTTCAGGCTAAAATTCTATACACAATAAAACTTCCATAACGCACATTCTGGAAAAGCGAGCACCACTATTTAGCGAAAACTTTTTCATTTCCTAACATTTAAATATTTGTAAGATTTTACGTCTGAACAGTGGGAGTGTCCACTATTCAGACGTATCATTCACCTAATCTACACTCAAGCAACATATGTATGCGTGCATAAATTATCACAGATACGATACATGCGTTTTTGTGTGTATCAAAAACGAAATGTTGGTAATGTATTTCATATTCCGAGAGAAGAAAAAAATAACGTAACTATACCGCAAAGAAAGAATAATCTATGATCACATTTCTTATATATGTCGTAGGCGAATTGGGAAATCCGGCTCTTTGTAAACAGCCTAGACTATTTGCAAAGAGCCGGTCTAATTGGAGATTCATTTCTCTTTTCCCAATCAGCCTGATGTTTTTCAAGCTTATTGCAAAGAGCCTAGACAACGTTATGCTAATTGGAATATGGTCATTTATTTTTCAATCAGCCTGACATTTTTTAGACTCATTGCAAAGAGCCTAGATAGCGTTAGGCTAATTGAAAAATAATGACCTTGCCTATTTATAAAATGACCAGGTCTTTGTCAAAATATGGTGTACTTAAATTTTCAGGTTCAGATCAGGTTACATGACAATGGAAACTATTTTAATGTTTTCGGTTTGTGCTGCGGTTAGATGGAATTTTTTTGTCGGGTTTGGGTTGAGTTTCGGGTTAACTTTCATTTCCAAGTTTGGGTCGGGTTGCGACACGAAGGAATTTGTTTCGTCGAGTTCGGATCGGGTTACGGTTCGATGGAAATTTTGATGGGTTCGGGTTTCGGTTTGACTTAAATTTTCAGTTTCGGGTTGGGTTGCGTGTCGACTTTGGGTTTCGAGTTAGCTTCAATTTCCAGGTTTCGGTTAGGTTTCGGGTTAAATTAAATTTTCAGGTTCGGGTCGGTTTTGGGTTAAGTTAAATTTTCCGTTTCGGTTCGGGTTGCGTGACGACGAAAGTTATTTTTCGGGTTCGGATCGGGTTACGGTTCGATGATTTTTTTTTCCTGTTTCGGGTTGAGTTTCGGGTTAACTATATTCGGGTGCGGGTAAAAAATATGTATGAAAATTTCTGTAATAAGTATTTCTACAGATGAGGCAGATTTTTTATGTTTCCCAGTTTTACTCAGATGGTCTCTAAAGAACATTATTATAATATACTAGGCGGTCTACCCCCTGCGAGCTACGCTCGCCAACCCCCGCTCAGACTTCGAGGCCTCTAAAAACATGACAGCATGCTTTGTTTTAAAAATATTGGTAAATCTGAAATTGGGTTGACATGCTTTTAACGTTTTAATGGGGCCTTTTTTGATTATCATGGCCTCATACACAGCTGTTGCGACAACTGACGACTGTTTTCGGGATTGATAAGTAAAATCAATTACAACTTGAAAACCAGCTTGTATAAAATGGTTAGGTTTAAATTGTGGCTGCCTCTCGGACTTTTATAACAACGATCTGTATTCGGTTCTTCCTTTGCGTTTAAGGATGAGAAAAATTCCATCTGCTTGTGAATAACATTAAGAATTACGGTATTGAAAAGTACTGTGTTTTAGACATTTTCAGTAACAGGATTTAATTTTCTCTCTATTTTAGTGCACCATCATGCATATTTTCATGTTATTTTAAATATGTAAATTATTTATTTTAATTAATATGTATATACAAATTTTCTAATAATTATTTATCATACAAAATTAATTAAATATTTTGTGCATGCATGCCTGCATTTATTCGGCATCAATTGATGAGATATTTAAACAAATTTGCTATCCGCGATAATTTTACATCATGTTATGTCACTTGAATATTGTCCATAAGAAAATCGGGTATTTTTCCAGTATAGGATCCTTTGCTTTTAGGTTTGGCGTAATTCGAGCTTCAAAAAGGGATAGATTCGTTAATATACATAGATTTGTTGCCAAAAGTTATGAAAACAAACCCAATGAACTTTTGGTGCTTTTCTATTATAGGGGTCTTGACGCTTTTTTAAAAAGCTTGGCGGAAAAAAAAGCAGAATATTTTATTCTCCTTCAGTTGGGCAATTATTATTTTATATATTCGTTTCAAATATCTGAATTAGTGATTTTATAAATTCGTTTAATTAAATTTTACAAAAAAATAACAAAATGATATCAAAAAATAATAATTACTATTAATTCCTTTTCCCCCCTTTCTTTTGCGTTTACATAAATGGCGTCATTTGGACGAATTTATTCAAAAAATTTTCAGTTTATAAATTAAATTAAATGCTGACAGACGATTGAATCCTGGCGATAGAAATGTGTTGTTTTTTTTTTTTCAAATTTTCCTGAAAAACATAATTTAATCACAATCTTGTGTTCATTATCGATTGAAATAAAATATAAATTCAATTTCAATTTGAAAATGACGAATAAAAAGAAATCAATAATCCCTATCGGGATCCTGTTCAATTTTTTTCCCTTTTTTGTCACAAAAAAACTGAGTAATTAGTTGCCATCATTACAGAAATGTCATTAAAATTAGAAAAAAATTAATATCTCGAAAACTAATTCCAATTTCAAAATTCTATTACCAGTTTTGACATCCGCGGATTTTTATGGACAATTGGTATTAATTTCACCATCAAGCGTTTAATATTTTATTAAAAATAGCCCTGAAACATAATCAGTCGTTTAATCAGTCGTTTCATAAAATCGTTTCAAAAATTCGTTTCATAAAATCGTTTCACAAATTCGTTTCATTAGGATTTTATATATATAGGGTAGATATGTAAGGAAATTTTTGCAGATCTTACAGATCAGGCAGACTTTTGTTGATTTTCAACGTTACGTAGAAGATGGGTTACTGAATGAAAATATTATAAAAATAAATAAGAAAAGTTCTTTGTCTATGAAAACTGCAGATGTGGCAGATTTTTAATATTTTTCCATCATTATGTAGAGAAGATGTGTTACTGAATGAATTTGATAAAAAAAGATAACTGCTTTATTGATAGATTTCATTTATGCGCCTTGTTGATAATTAAGATTAATAAACACATTCTTTTTTATGGATAAAATTTGCCCTCAGCCACACTACAAAAAACAATTTGCAGTCAAGACGAAAACGTTTTGCGACACGAAGGAATTTATTTTATCGGGTTCAGATCTGGTTACGGTTCTATGGTATTTTTATGTCTTGTTCGGGTTGGGTTACTGGTTAACATGAAATTTTTAGGTTCGGGTCGCGTTGCGACATGAAGGAATTTATTTTGTCGGGTTCTTATCGGGTTACGGTTCGATGTTTTTTTTTTTTGTCGAGTTCGTGTCGGATTTCGGGTTATCTTGAGTTTTCGGTTCGGGTCGCGCTGCGACTCGAAGTTATTTATTTTGTTCTTTTAGGATCGGGTTACGGTCCGATGGAATTTTTCTGTCGGGTTCGGGTTGACTTCGAATGGAATTTTCAGGTTCGAGTTGGGTACAACACCATATTTTGACAAAGAACTGGTCATTTTCTAAATAGGCATGGTCATTTTTCAATTAGCCTAACGCTATCTAGGCACTTTGCAATGAGTCTAAAAAATGTCAGGCTGATTGAAAAATAAATGACCATATTACAATTAGCCTAACGTTGTCTAGGCTCTTTGCAATAAGCCTGAAAAACATCAGGCTGATTGGGAAAAGGGAAATGAATCTCCAATTAGACCGGCTCTTTGCAAAGAGCCTTAGGCTGTTTGCAAAGAGCCGGATTTCCCAATTAGCCTACGACATATACATTTTATTTCTCATGCAGTAAATTGAATATATACTCATTCATATTCAAATACGCATTTATTTTTAACTGAAACAGTTCTGTTCCACATTTTTGTGAAAATCCCATCAGCCTGGCTTCCAAAAAACGCAAATCTTGCCCGCAAGAGTTATTTTAGAGTGAACCCGGCCCGCAGACAGAAAATTAGTCGCCCCGACCCGATTTAGAATTCTATACAACGATTCCGAGGCGTCCCCTATTCAGAGGTTTTACTATACATTTGGAAAAGAATATAGACATGTCCATTTTTTCTATATAA
Organism: Maratus michaelseni; assembly: GCA_963931845.1. Classification (NCBI taxonomy): domain Eukaryota; kingdom Metazoa; phylum Arthropoda; class Arachnida; order Araneae; family Salticidae; genus Maratus; species Maratus michaelseni. The sequence goes on from OZ007589.1 coordinate 300,074,125, forward strand.
AAGATAAAATTGGGTTACGATATAATTGCAGATTACTTTTCATAAATGCATAAAAACATGGTTTACTTTCCTTTCATCTCGGGTTCGGATCGGTTGCGCGTTGAAATATTTCGGGTTCAGGGTCGGGTTGCGGGTTGACTTCAAATGAAATTTGCGGTTTCGGGTAGAGTTGCAGGACTAATTACCACTTTATTAGCAGGAAATAAAGGATAAGTTTCGGGGAGACCTAGATCCAGCCATAGATTGAAAACGGTTTTATATATAATATAATCGTTTTTAATCTACGGTTTATATATATATAATGAGAGAGAGAGAGAGAGATGAACTCCATTTCCATTACAGAATTAACGCATGTTTCTTTGATTATTTTTGTAAATGCTTCAATAACCGAAAGCATGCATATTATTGTCAGGTCGCAGGGCCGGCTCAACCATCGGGCAAACAGGGCGGCTGCCCTCGCGTTGAAGTCTTCTTAGGGGCCCTGAGTCTCTCTATGCAATTCAAAATAACGTTATTCTGTGTAAAATAATGATATTACTGCTCTAAATTTGTCTTTAAAGGTTTTTTCACGAAAAAGGTTAGCATTGTATTAACTTTATTTCTTACAGCCAAAGTTGATATATTTGTCAGGAAATAACATTAAATTCCAAAAATAAATATTTAAATTATTCTACCGGACAGAAGGTTTTTAGAATTTAAAAATAACTATACACATTACATGTGAAAGAATTCGCATGTTATTTTTCATACATTTTATACGCTACTAAATTATTCTATGCTATATACAATTTTTAAAAAGGATTTTTAGTAGTCGAATATTGCAGTTAGAGACGTTTGGCCCCACTAAGTAATTTGCCAGCGGTCTGCGCGACATTGCGCTGGGCTCTGATACAATAAACTTTTAATAAAATTTATAAAAAAATTATCTACCTTCTAGAACAAGAAATCCTATAAATTGTTTATTTTCATAATTCCATTTTTTAGAAAATCTCCAAATTTGTCCATTTGATGTTCCACTTTTGTGTAATAAGTAGATTATAATATAATACAGCATATTTTCACTTTGTATCTTTATAAGATTTTGTTTTCTTTTTTTTTTTAAATGTCATATTTAACACTTTTATTTTATTTTTATCCTTTTGGAATATTTTATGTCTCAAGTATTTTTAACCATGTACTTTATTTTTTTTATTTAATTTAAGATTTAAAATTCATATATATCAATGCAGCATAGTTGAATTAGAATGCAATGTCTCTACTTTGAATTTTCCTGCTCAATGTGTGTATATATGGCAAAATAATAACTGGAATAACACACGAAAGATTAAATCTAAATTAATAATTATTATATTAGTTATTAAATTCAATGTTGTTAATTATAAAATAATTAACATAAATAGCTATAGTTAATTAATTAATGGACAATGTTTCACAGGATCAAGTCGATTCAAAATTTTATCGCCGGGGAAAATTTTTACTCGGTTTCATCTGAAAAATTGCATTTAAACACTAAACTCTTAGAAAGTGAAAAATTGATTCTTGAAATTATTTAAAAATTAAATAACAATGGGAATCCCGCATAATCTGAAAAATAAACGTTTTAGCCAGACATTGAAAATTTCTGCATACTAATTTTGTGACTGACTGATTCATAGAATTTTTCTTATTACTATTTGCATTTTCCTCTCTTTATTTCATTCTTTTTTAATAGAGTGAAATAGAATATCTACCACTCTTTCAAACACCTCTTCCCCCCTCTCTTTCTGAGGTCAAGCCAAGGGGTCAAAAGACGTTCAAATATAGGAAGAGGGTAGATCCCCCCCCCCCCCCCCCCCCTCCTTTCAAAACGAAATGTACACCTCATATAATCGGTACCCAACAGTGATATCTGATCCCTGTTTAAACTGTTCTGTTCTAATTGGAGAATTTTTCTGTCAATCATTTGCACATAGTGACGCCTACATACAACTGACCAAGAAGAGTATTTTATGAGAAACGGGAAAAGAAATCTGTGAAGCGGTCCCTTAAAGTGAACTTGAAGATCATATATCGATTTTATATCCAAAAATACGATTTTTCCCTTTTTAATCATATTAACCGTCAATAGATGGCGGGATCCTCAAATTAATTTTTAGCTTGTTGTCAGTCCAAATCTAGCCTGCATTAGCTTGAAAAAACGGTCACACTGCTTAATATAGCTTAATATACTGCTTAATATGCTTAATATAGCAATCTCTCTATAATATTCATCTACAGTTAAAAAGACTCAGATTTTTATATAATTTGATTATTATAAGGCTTCCTTTCAATGAAATTAATAAACTTCTTAGGCTCTGAAGCAAAAAATTTTGCACCTAAGCCCACAATTTTCCTTAAATAAGCTCCCCCCCCCCTCCTCCGTTTTCAACGGGAATTTGGAAATTTCCCTCGTTTCACGCAATTTGGCGAAAAAAACTTGGCGAGGAAGGTCTGTAAAAAAGGCGATGTAATCTAAAATGTGGCATCAAGCTTAGCGTTGTTTGCAAAACTAGTTGCTTGTACTTCTCTGGCTCCTCTGTTTATATTTAGGAAATGTAACAATTTGATAAAAGTAAGTTTTAAGATATTTATTATTTATCATTGTAGTATATATATATATATATATATATATATATATATATGGCTTATTATAATTAATATTGTTGGCAAATTGTATTTACCGAACTTTAACATCGATTTATAAAAAGTCGTACCAAATAAATAAAATTGCTAATCGCGTTTGTTTATTCTTTCTTTTATTCTACTTATTACCCAAGATTGCAATTTTAACAAAAAATATTTTTCTCTGTATAAATTCATATATAATTTTAAAAAGTTCAAAGGCTGCATTTTCTTTCACACACACAAAATAATAATAATTATACTACCGTGAACTGTGTAAATTTAAATCTTTTTTAAAGTGATTCATATAGAAAATAATTTGCATGATTAATTTTATAGTATTCCCGCGTCACTCTTAAAATAAGCTTGGGTTATATTTTTAATAAACTCTATATTTCATATATTTTTCTGCATTCTTTTAAAATATGGATTATTTTTTTCAGTGACAGTTCCTGCTCACTACTATTAACAACACGAGCAACTCCCAGCACATTAATTGAATGAGTATTGTTTGTGCTGTATGATTTGTTATGCACATCATATCATTGACAATACTTGCTCAATTACACTTAATTCTGTATGGATATGGTTGTGAAAATGTGAAAGTTGGATTTTCTGCAAAGCTTGGAATGGCAGTTATTGAATCCACATTCTGCTTCAGCATTAATTCAAGGTATAATTTTGTTTCATGATATTGATTAAGTAATATCAGTTTTTGTCCATCTTTCTAAATATCCCTGCAGTTAATATTTTTTTTTTAGAGTACTTCATTTTTCAATAAAATTATATCTCTTTATAAGCTTTCAATTTATAAAAGAATGAATTGACATCATTTCTATTTAGGGCTAACCATAAGTTAGCCCTATATACTTGTGCAGATTGCTTTTTAATGTATATTTGGTTGATTTTATTCTTTTATTTACTTATATAAAAATTCTTACAAATTTTGTATATAATTTTTTATTACAGAATAATACACAATTATTCATATTTAAAAATAAGAATTAAAATTAGACTGAATATATATATAAAAAATAATATTTCATGAAATTAGATTATTAGTGATTGCGTATTATGAATTGTTTAAAAATATTAAACAGCCATTCAATAATACTTAAAAAAACAATGTAGGTGACCAAGAATTAAGAAAAAAATACCTGTTTCCAGAATTACTGTTATAGAATTTGGTTTAAATAAACAATAACTGTGTTTATTGTTGCTTTATTTATAAATAGGAATAGCTATTTACTATGAAGTGCATATTAAGATATTTTTAAACAGTTAAATTTTGCTCAAATCTTTGGCAGAGTTGCCAAGTCTCCGGCTTTTTGAACACCAGTATTTTATTAGAGAAAGTTTTGTTCTTTTAAATCGCAAAGTGTTCCGATTAAAGAAGTCAACTTTTTCTGTAATAAAATACTGGTATCCAAAAAGCCGGAGACTTGGCAGCTCTGTCTTTGGCCTATCTTTTACAAAAAAAAAAAAAAATACAGACATTGCATTTAGATTTCTGGTAAGTTTTTTTTTTTTTTTTTTCATTGAGGACTTTTAGTATGCTTCTAAATAGGATTGTATACAGGGAGGACAAATATTCATATTTAAAGAGTAAATTTCTTATGTCAATGATTTATAAAACTGTTCCATAAAAATGTCAATATGATCATTATAAGAAATTGCAATATTTATTTTTTACAGAATAATTTGAGTTTTCTCTTTTCTTTTAATTGAAAAGATATTTTTAAAACAAAAGTTTAACATTTGAGAAATTATTTTATTTAAGCTATCAATAATAACAATTGATAACTTATTTTTAAAATATGAACACAAGAACACTCATAATCGCTTTTTGAGTTCTAAATATTTTTTTTTTTTTTTCTAAGTCACTTAAAGTGATTTAGATTCCATCACTTTTTATATAAAAGTAGATATGTAATCAAATTGTAAAAAGTATTTTGTACTTATAATTGCTTAACTAAAAAAAAAAGTGCTGAATTAAAAAGTAATGAAGATTAAAGTGTAACTCTAAAGTACTAGCAAAAACTTCCAAGTGTTTTATTAAATATTGTTAATTGTTATTTTGATAAACCCTTTAGAATGTTGCACTAATTTTATCATTTAACAAATGCTTTTGATCATTGATGATCAAAACATATTTTCATCCAGATGGTTAAAACCATGCTTAAAACTAAAACCAATATAACTCTGTTTGGGGGGGGGGGGGGGGGGGCAGAGTCATCCTGATGAAAAAAAATAATAAACTAGAACTAAATAATAAGCAATGTTTACACCTACACTATATTGCCAAAGGTGACCGGTCACTTGCGATTTTAGACGTTTTGTTAATTATCTAGAAAAATACATGAGGCATTAACCTGGAACTGCAGGTGTGTAAACAGTATAGTATAGGTTATATATTTCCGCGAAGATTTTTTCACGAAACCGCATAGGGGACTGTCAACAAATTGAAAAAGAACGAATATTTTTTGGATAACCCTGTAAAAACTAATGTAGCAAAGGCGTTTAAACTCGAGATTATTAATAAGTGGCTTATTGTAATATACTGTGTTCATTTTTATGAGGATAGCATGTATACTCGTAGAGAAATTAAGGTTTTTATAAAAACAGTCCCAAATTTCGCCTAGTTTTTTGCTTATAATTTACAGAGTTCTTAATATAAAAAAAAGTTATTTTCAGAAAAAAAGAAAAACAACATTGTACATAATACTCTGCAATCAAAATTAAAAAATAATAAAAATTGGATGAAAAATGAGCAGGTTTACTAAAAAATGTTTCACTGCGCATGCGCGAATGCAATCAAAATATAATATGCATAATGTATTAGCTAAGTATATAGAGCAATTTTTGTGAAAATCTCAAAATCATAGCTTAAAAATTCTGAAAAGTATCGTCGATAGAATAAGCTCGAAATCCGTTGTTCCCCAAAGCAAGCAAAGATATGAGGGTTTTTATCCAAATATAGTAGTACGTGCAATATCGTGTATGCTATCTTCGCACTAATCAACAGATATTTGATACAACCCCTCATCCTTTTGCTTCTTTTTGGGAACAACGGATTTTGAGCTTATTCTATCGATAATAATTTTCAGAATTTTCAAGCTATGATTTTGAGACTTTCACAAAAGTTTCTCTATATACTTAGCTAATACATTATGCATATTACATTTTGATTGTATTCACGCATGCACAGTGAAACATTTTTTAGTAAACCTGCTCATTTTTCATCCAATTTTTATTATTTTTTAATTTTGATTGTAGAGTATTATGTACAATGTTGTTTGACATATTTTCTCAAAATAACTTTTTTTTATATTAAGAACTCTGCAAATTATAAGCAAAAAACTTGGTGAAATTTGGGTCGGTTTTTATAAAAACCTTAATTTCTCTACAAGTATACATGCTATCCTCATAAAAATTAACACAGTATATTACAATAAGCCACTTATTAATAATCTCGAGTTTGAACGGCTTTGCTACATTAGTTTTTACAGAGTTATCCAAAAGATATTCGTTCTTTTTCAATTTGTTGACAGTCCCCTATAGGGTTTCGTGATAAAATTTTTGCGGAAATATATAACCTTTATATATACTACACTGTTTACACACGTGCAGTTTCAGGTTAATTCCTCATGTATTTTTCTAGATAGTTAACAAAACGTCTAAAATTGCAAGTGACCGGTCACTTTTGGCAATATAGTGTATCTACATTCTGTCAAACATTAACATTTTATTCAAAAGTAAAAAAAGAGGAGCTCAAGAGATGTTCAAATAATAATAATAATTTAAAAAAAATGTAAGTTGCAACAGCTTTTGCAAAAATATTATTTTCCATTATTTGATAATACATTTGTCGGGGAAAAAAAAGGAACAGCTTTGGAATTCACCCGCGGTTCGCCATCTTGTATTTTAAATCAAAACATTATTATTTTTTTTTTCTCATTTCCAAAATAATTTTCATTCATATTTACTTATTAAACACATTATTTAATTTTAGTGACTAATTTATTTATATTTAATAGTAAAAGTTAAAAAATGTTTTAATTTTACACACACATTTATTTTTTTTAAAAACACACATATTTATTTTTTTTATAAAACATATACAATTTTTATTATAAACACATACAAGTTTATTGTATTATTATAAACATGTTTTTAATTTTATTGACTAATTTTATTTATATTTAATAATACAAGTTAAAATGTTTTGATTTAAAAAACAAGATGGCTGACCGCAGGCAAATTCCAAAGCTTAGCCAAAAAAAATATATAAGTACATAAAGAAGCAGTATAAATATTGAATTAAATTTCTAATGTGTAAATCTCTGTAGATCAGATGCCTTAAATGTCAGCTCTTCAAGTTATATTTTTTAAAAACATATTATGTTTAACATTAGACATTTTCGTTTAAACCCAGTCTTTTTTTTTTCATGTAACTTGTATTACTTTTAATTTGTTACACCTTATATTTATTCTGTACTAAAATTTGGGGAGCAAATTTGACAAAACCTCCTTATAATAAAAAATTTGGACAGGTTTCAATAATTAGATCTGAAGTCATTGCCGAAACTAGAGGGAGACGAAGGGGATGCAAAATTAAGATTTGTTTTGCCATTTGATACAATATATATATACGGTATGGGATCTGTTATCTGACGTCCTTGTATCCGGAACGCTCTAAAAACCGGAATGCAAAATAATAACCAAAGCTCAATTTGTTTCATTTCAGAAATGTTTAAAAAAAATTGCAAAATTTGTCCGTCAAATGCATGAATAAACACCCACGAGTAGTGGGGAACCCAGTAAGTCATATGGAAAAATACGGAGGAAAATATCACCATCAGTCGGTAAAACTCGAAATTTGGCAACCAGTCATGGGGGAAAATTGTGAAATTCGTTAGTCAGTCACAGTAAAAACCATAAAAATAGACCACTGATAGAAGGAAAATACTGCAAAATTTGTCAATCAATTGTGGGGAAAAAATTGCGAATTCATCAATCAAATGTCGAAAAAAAATCTTTTAACATCTTCAATAAGTTGCAGGAAAATTATCATGAAATTCTTTGATCGGTCACAGAAAAAAATCACAAATTTGTATGTCTATTGAGGGCAAAAGCTAAAAAATATTGCAAAATTCTACTGATAAAAGGGGACTTTAAACAATCTAGTTCAAAATGTGTTTTTGGAACAGGGTGCAAGAATGCCCATTTTAAGAACAGTGTGCACTTTTTTGAGAATTTCCACTTGGCGGTGCTTTCCTTCTAGAGACAACACAAATTAAAAAAATAAATAAATATTATTGCATTGCATGCATTCGATAAATAAATATTAAAAAAATAGTGAAATTAGTTATTTTGTACATTTTTTATACCTATAATAAAGTGTTGCGAATTACGGAAAAACCCCTTATCCAAATTACTCCAGGTCCCAATCATTCCAGATAATGAATCCTATAATGTATATGAAAGTCGGGTAAAAATGTCTTGCAACTAAAAAATTTAAAAGAAAAACTGAGCCAAGTGCATTAAAATTGACGAACAGATGAAAAGTTCCATTTACAATACATGAGAGCAAATGGATAAGAAAAAATCCCTGACGGCTCGGCCTACAGACACAGGTAGATTTCGAAGACGCAGACCGTGGGGCGCCTGTTTGTTGGGAATTGTGGAAGAAATGACCTTTTTGCCATGATGCGGCAGTTAGAACCGCATACTTCGAAACCTAACTTGTTTGCTGGCGGAGCCAGCAGGGATTTTTTTTTTTTGTTTTTATTTTTTTTTGCTATAAGGGTTGGTCCTATAAAAAACTTGTCAATATAAAAGTTTTAGATAATATTAAGAGGATTTATAATAAATTCAAGCGGATTTGATATCTTGTGAATTGACGAAGTTATGAATTTTTTTCTTCTAAAACACCCCCCCTTTCCCCCCCCCCCTTGGGGTCATTTTTAATTATATCAAAAATCTCATACATACATTTTCGGCCCTTCTCCTAGAAGTAATAATAACTTTAAACGGATTCAATACGTATCATAATTAAGAAATTATGGGGGGTTTTCTGTTTTCACAAAAAGCCCCCTCACCCTCCCCCCCTTGGCTCAATTTTGCCCATTAACAAACTTGACCAAGATTTTATGCCCCTTGATTTTATGTATCAGTTTCGAAGAGGTCTGTGCAGAATTATAAAAGTGACATAGATAGATAGATAAAGTTTTGAACTGGGGGTGGTTTTGGGTTCTGGGAGTCATGATCGGCGTAGATCTCCAACTTAGGTGAGAATGTAATAGGTAGTATTTGTTACGAAATCTACGTAAAAATAAGCCATTCTCTGCTTTTTTAACGTACCACGCCTATGCCTCCAATTGCAGAAATCCCTTACTGTGTAGGAAGGGATTTCTAGATTCTTTCGCTAACTAGTAACATTTTTTAATATGTAGATTATAACCCATTTCAAAATCTGAATTCAAATTCGAAAAGTCGACACAATTCCCAGTGGAACAGTACATTTAACATCTCTCTGCGGCAATTTGGTGATTAAAAAGTCCTTCCGGCCTGTACCAGGAGGAAAAGGTAGCTTTCCTATATCTTCGTTTTAAAATTTTAGCTAATGTTACACGAAAACAGCAAGTTAAAATGCAAAGAAACGCTTACAAAAGATTCGTTAATACTGAATTTGAATAAGAAATTCACCAAATTATTGAGCAATAGCCAAATTGGCTTCATTTATGAAGACTTATTTTGGTTGCCAAATTTGGCGATATTTCGCCAATTTTGGCGCTAATGGATATGAATATATAGTTTTATGCGTATGATTGGGAAAATTATTACAACAATGAAAGAAAATAATTTGCGAGTAATCGTGTTAATGTGCTGTTTTGTTTCAAAATGTCACCCACCCTAGAATTTCAAACTGCTCTATCTCAGCCATTTTTTAAGATAGAGGTAAACCAAGAAATGCTCTGGAATCCTTGTATCAAGGCCTAACACGTAATTAAAAAATAAATTTGAATTTTTAACTTTTTTGTATATTTATTTTAGTTTTAAATTTTTAAATGGCCGCCATCTTGAAACAAAATGGCGGACCAAGTTGGCCAACGAACTCGGTCGAGACATTGGTTAGCTTAATACACACAATTAGTTTCATCATATATATATATGGATATATCTATATATATAATCAACATTTGAACCGAGGGTGGTCTGGGGGTCATGGTCGGTGAAAATATATCGAAATTTTCCGGAACTGCTTTCCTCCGAACGGCTGCAATAGGTAGCTTTATACTTTTTTGTATTGAAAGCTACCTAAAAGCATGAGGATGTTCTCTCTCTCTCTTTAACGACTGTTCACTACTTTAAAAAAGAAAGAAGAAAATGAAATGCTTCTTTGGCATGGCCAACCCAAATTGGTAGAAAACAAGACTAGACATGCCAAGCCCAGTCCGAGAATTATGAAAGGAAATTGGTCAGAGTCTGTATATACCTCTACTAAAACATAATACTCCCACCCTTCTCCTCTTCCCAAAAAAGTGCAATCCTGAATGCACCAATGTGTATGTCATGCGAGCTTTTTCAAAAGGCAATTCCGTTATGAGAAGTAGTGTTGTCAATTTAGCAGAATTTTTTTAATTTAAAGTATCTACCAGAATTTCTTCCCTTTATTTATTCACAGAATGTCTGTCATTAAATAAAGCAAAAATTACTATTCAAAATTTCTGGTACATGAAAAAAACCCGCTAAACTGGCAACATTGGTAGGAATGGGAGAGGTGGATTAACTAGTTTGGAAGAGAAAAATCTCGCAAAACTTATTGCACGTGGCTTCATTTTTGCTAAGGACGGCTCTGGTTGTCCCCTTATATTTTAATTACACTTTACACATATTAACAAAAAATTCTTTTTTTTAATGATTATTGTGCAAGATGCATTAATTGGAACTCGTGTTATGTGTACCTTAAAAAAATGGTGAGATACATAATTTAGGGCCCAGTTTATAGTCGGTTGATTGTATTGGCTCTTATACTTACTTTATAGTTAAATTTAGAGGACATCAATAAAAAATTGCCTGTCCCTTTTTATAATGATTATGTATACACACATAAAATTTGTGTAGGTTCCATTATTTAGAGCTCAGTTTATAGCTGTTTTAATGTATTGAGCCCTTATATTGTAACAGCTTACCCGCCCGGCATTGCCCATGTCAACAACTTTAAATGTACCTGAAATCAGTGTTGAACAATTTTTTATTTTTAAACAAATCTAATGTTGGGGGCCTCACTACCTTAGACAACGTACACTGGGCTACAGTGCCTAGAAGTATATAGTGTTGTTATCGGCGTCAATATTATACTTCAGAAATAGAGGACGCCGATAGATGGCGCCAGTGTTCTCGCCGCGGCTATGGTAACTTTCGTTTTTACATACACCTCATTTTAAATCTATTTTTTTTCTGTATAAATCAGTACTTTAAAATGCTCTAGATAAAAAATAAACAAGGAAAAAAATTCTAATAATGAAAATACAGTTGAAGAGAAATGTAATTGATTCCATAACAACTAATTGTAATGAACTCAAACAGTTACAAACTTTATCATAGGACAATGTTTTTCTTCCTACAATATTTAGTTATTTCTAAAATTGGATAAATACAATATATTGGATAAATACATTATACTATGATGATTTCTTGCAAAAACATGTCCCTATTTTGACAACTTTTTAATCGGTATTCATTATTACATAACTTGTTTACATCCTGTTAACAAACAAAGAGTAAATTGAGTTGTTAAAAATTTCTGACATTTCGGAGCTTTAGTTTAGGGTAAAATAATTTAAGGTATACTAGCAAACATCAAACATTAAATTAATGATAATTTCAAATCTAGAAAAAAAAATAATTACTCTCCTGAAAGTATGACAAGAATGCATTTTCTTTAAATTTGGGTAGATGCGCCAATCATCCTTAAAAAATTATTTAAAAATTATTTTTGATTAATAGTTATTATTATATATTATTATTATTATTATTATTATTATTATTACATTAAGTTATCAACAATATTTAACCATTCTCATACTCACATTTCTCAAATGTGAATCAAAATTTTAATAACAGAAATAAATCAAACACTTTCCAGTTTTTTTCGAAAATAGACACCCTACAAAAAGTAGTACATTGATTTTGTGAATGTATTTAAAACCATGATTGAATGAAAGCATACTAATGAAACAAAATAGTCATGTTAAAATAAATTTTAAAGTTAGGATATCAATAATTAATAAAATATTTATGATAATGTTCATTGTTTAAATTATTTATTGTCATTATCACAAGATAAATATTTTAATTATTTTAGATAGAAAAATTAAAATACTAAATTAAAAATAATTGAGCAAATCTTCTTTCCCTTCAATAGTGTATTTGTAATTTCTCTCAATAAATCGCTCATGAAAATGCGATTCACATTAGAGTCCTGCATCGGGTCGGGTTACCCGAACCCGACCCGTCCCGCGGTTTGGGTCGGGTTGGCGCTCTTTTTTTTGTTGAGGTTCGGGTCGGGTTGACTTCTACTTTTTGCTGCGAGTCCGGTTGACATTCACTTTTTCGGGTTCGGGTTGGGTTTTTACTCTTGCGGGTCGGGTTCAGGATAACCCGCTTTTTCAAAAGAATGTCCAATATTTTTTCAGATTAACGAAATCGAGGTAAATTTTTTGTCGGGTTCGGGTCGGGTTGCTAGTTGACTTCAAATGAAATTTGCGGGTTCGGGTCGGGTAGGACTCTAATTCACATGCAACTGAATGTTGGTTCAGATCTTTGTCGGCACGAGGAATGACTTTTAACCATTTTTCAAATTAGTTTTAGTCTTTGGGGGGGGGGGATAGAGTTATGTTAGTTTTGTTGCTTTTATATCCACTAGTATATCCGGGAACGAAGCATGTTCAGGGCTTAATTTGCGCCGGAGCCCACCAGACCTCAGCTCCGGTACTTCTCTATTTTTAGTAAATGTTTAAATATTGGCCAGAATTCACCGGAGCTCATAAACACTGCGCTCCGGAGCCCAGTGCAATAACGCTTCCGAAAAACGAATTCTAAATTACCCTTTCCTTTCCCTCCCATCCCCAATTTTTTGCCTGCTTTTGTATCAAAACACTTATAAGTGAGGTAATGTGTCGCTCACGTAAGAGATTGAGATAAAACGGGCTCGGTTTTTATATCAGTCTTGGGAGGCTTGAACTCAATCTGTCTTAAATTCAAATTTTATTTATTTCCATTTCAAATCATTTTAATGCTATTTTGATCAGAATAACGAGTAAACAGAAATAGTCTTTTTTCTATTCCGCATAGCTGCAAACTATTAATTTTTTGTGTTAACACTATTTCCGAATCATAATCCTGAGCTTATTTAATCGCAGAGTTCTGCGATTAATTAACATTAAGATTAGGTAAAGCAAAGGTTTCTATTTAGAAGTAGTAATAACAAAAAAAATGGAACAGTTGATATCTAAGTATACGCAGATAGATGTATTTAATTATTTTTATTTTGCTAAAAAAAAAAAAAAGTGTTTTAAATTTTGAAGATAATGTATGAAATATAAATAGGCAGACTGGAGTGACGGTGGGGGGGGGGGGGGGGGGGGTGCGTGTTAGTACCGCAGAATATTAGGGCTCCGGCACTTTTTTTCTTAGAAATTAAGCCCGGAGCATGTTCGATCAGCTTTTCTTTTCTTAGTATTTGCAGATTTATCCATACTGATTTATCATTAAACAGGCATAATATATGTTTACTTTAAAATATTATAGAAATAGAAACATTCGTATAGTTTGTTTGAAAATACAGCGTTAATTACATTGAAACTAACATTAGGATCAAGCCTGTTAAATGAAACTTCAAACGTTAATAACGGCGGTGGGAACTCGACGCCCTCTCGCGGAGAATCTGGTTTTCCTCCTGTTTTTAGGGACATTTTTTTTATTGCGGTTGTATTGGCGATAAGCACACTACTTACTTCTAGGCACTGTAACTGGGCATGCCATGCACACTCACATATGTTACTGTAAGTCGAGTCGAAAGAGCCACAACCCGTCGTGATCCAGCCCATACAACCACAGATAGGAAAGCACCAACTGGTGGTGAAACTCAGAACTAAAATTGGTAAGCTCTATTGATGTTGAGTCGAATGAGCCAAACCGCATCATGATGTGACCCATAGAACCTGAGTTAGCTGCAAAATCCTTTAGTTACACCTTTCATCGCCAGGTGATCGCAGGAAAAGTGCAAATTTTGTCAAAGGATTACTGAAAAAATACAAATTACGTCGTAGGATCACTGAAAAAACATCAATCTCGACAAAAAAAGGGAGAAAAAACTTGCATTTCATTAAGGGAGATCGCAGAAAAAAATGCAAATTTCGTCAAAGGATCATGGAAAAATTGCAAATTTTGTGAAAGGGTCGCAGAAAAAATGCAAACGTCTTTATTATAAACAGCACACACACAAACATCTATACAAGCCTCAGTACACACAAACATATTATAATAGGTATAGTTTTAATCTGAAATGATGTACTGAACTAACTTTCGAAAAATCGGGTTAACCCGAATCCAAATTGCAGGAATCTACACTCAGTCTGAAATCGACCTGAACCGAAAATACAGTTAACTCAACTTGCAACAAAAATAATTATTGCCGAAGGGATTTACACCCTGTGCTGTAACCTTTCAGAAATTTTGCTGTGAATTTCAGATTTTTTTTTTTTGCTCAAAATCATCCCTGATATAATAATACTTAAAGAAAAAAAATGAGGTGAAAGCAATGCCAAGACTTTTTCGCCAAATGCGTGAAACGAGGGAACTTTCCAAATTAGCGTTTTCAACTATGTTGGAAAGTTTTAAAACGGCACTTTCATTCATAAAGACCAAACTATTTTCTAAAATTATAAGGTAATTTTCAATGAATTTTCATTCCACCCGTGCTAAAATTAAGACGTTAATGAAAATAAATATTGAAATTGAATTTACTTATAGTCATGCTAATAGGAGGTTAAACTGCTTTAAATATAGATATTTTGCCCGTTGTTTTTAACAACATATAATACTTCAGTTTTCCTATGTCTTTATTCAATTAATAAAAATCGTTTCTAATTTTTTTCTTTGCTTAAAAAACAAAATATATTTTACTAAATTAAGAATTGGGTAAACAATTCTTTTATGTAAGACCCACAGAACCTGAGTTAGCTGCAAAATCCTTTAGTTACACCTTTCATCGCCAGGTGATCGCAGGAAAAGTGCAAATTTTGTCAAAGGATTACTGAAAAAATACAAATTACGTCGTAGGATCACTGAAAAAACATCAATCTCGACAAAAAGATGCAGAAAAAACTTGCATTTCATTAAGGGAGATCGCAGAAAAAATGCAAATTTCGTCAAAGGATCATGGAAAAATTGTAAATTTTGTGAAAGGGTCGCAGAAAAAATGCAACTGTCTTTATTATAAACAGCACACACACAAACATCTATACAAGCCTCAGTACACACAAACATATTATAATAGGTATAGTTTTAATCTGAAATGATGTACTGAACTAACTTTCGAAAAATCGGGTTAACCCGAATCCAAATTGCAGGAATCTACACTCAGTCTGAAATCGACCTGAACTGAAAATACAGTTAACTCAACTTGCAACAAAAATAATTATTGCCGAAGGGATTTACACCCTGTGCTGTAACCTTTCAGAAATTTTGCTGTGAATTTCAGATTTTTTTTTTTGCTCAAAATCATCCCTGATATAATAATACTTAAAGAAAAAAAATGAGGTGAAAGCGATGCCAAGACTTTTTCGCCAAATGCGTGAAACGAGGGCTTTCCAAATTAACGTTTTCAACTATGTTGGAAAGTTTTAAAACGGCACTTTCATTCATAAAGACCAAACTATTTTCTAAAATTATAAGGTAATTTTCAATGAATTTTCATTCCACCCGTGCTAAAATTAAGACGTTAATGAAAATAAATATTGAAATTGAATTTACTTATAGTCATGCTAATAGGAGGTTAAACTGCTTTAAATATAGATATTTTGCCCGTTGTTTTTAACAACATATAATACTTCAGTTTTCCTATGTCTTTATTCAATTAATAAAAATCGTTTCTAATTTTTTTCTTTGCTTAAAAAACAAAATATATTTTACTAAATTAAGAATTGGGTAAACAATTCTTTTATGTAAGACACTTTGAATATCAGTTAATATCTAAACTGGTTACTTCTCATTCATTACTGAATTCATTTTTATTCATCAAAGCATAAAACTTACGTATTCCTGTTAGAATAACAGGAAATTGAATAGCTTTTTCCAAGAAAGCAAAGAGTGCTTCAAAATGTACTGTCAAGTTGACGTTTTAAACCATACTAGATGGAACCCGTCAAAACGTGACGGAAAAAATACTATAACAATATCAGTAAAATAAGCTTCTTTATTATTTAAGTAGGGCTTCGTATGAAACAGTCTTTCAAATATTTTATTTTAAAAAATCCCCCCCCCCCCCCCAGTGAAATGCTATTTCCGATGCAAACTCCAAATGAACACTCCGTAAACAAATGTGTAATGCAAATCAGTTTGACATTACCACCATATTCCCCACGACAAAAAAAATAAAAATAAAAATAAAAAAAAGGTCATGGACCTATAAAGTATCATACAAATAGTCCTATCATAAAGTATCATACAAATTTCCTACTTTCATCTCATATTCAGTAAATAAAAGAACATTGTATAAGCACAACCCCCCCCCCCCTGTGATAATGCAATCGAATGAGCTCCTATGCGCATATGTATTGCATCTGCCCAAAGGCACCGTTGAAATTCGACGTTAAAAAAAGTTTTAAAATGTTTAAATTAAAAGTTTTAAAATGTCCTCTTTAATCATTGTTCGTTTCAAATCCATATCTTCTAAAACGCATCCATTGTTTTAAGCTAATCAATTTTTATGTAAAAATGAAGAATTTTTGTTAAAAATAATAAATTAATATGCAGATGAGGGAGAATTTTAATGTTTTCAATTGTAATTTATTTGTATGGTTTCTTCTATCCCTTTACATAATCAGGATGATTATTCCTTTTCCATCACAGTCGGTCTCTTATACAGTTAAATATACAATGGATCTTTAAAAAAATAATAAATAACTGTTCCTAGCATATTCTGATTCAACATATACATCAACGAATTCAACATATCAATTTTATGTTAATCATAAACTCAAAATAGTTTTTTTCTTTTGACAGATTTTATATTAGCGCCAAAAAATCTTATGGATAATCTGATCTTATGATTTATCAGGTTTTTATTATTTTTTTTTTCACTTTTCATGAAGGTTAGGGATACCTATTTTCAATTGTTGCAACTTTCCAAGGGGCTATTTTATATTATTAAAACAAACGGATGGTCATTGTTGAGATAGAATTGAAAAATATTTCATGCTTGAAAATTATTTAAAAAGTCGTTAAATTAAGCGGCAGATTTCAAATAAATTTCAATCGAAAGCTAATTTCTTTTTTCTAATTGAGGATGTAAGAATTGAAATTGTAAAATGTAGTAAAAAAATTAAATTTTTAGTATTTAGAAGTGATGTAAGCGCGATGAAAGTTAAAGCGATAGTGCCGTTTGTTGTCACAACCGTTATACATTTCTAAATATTGCCACTGTGTTTTGGTTGGCGTCCAAAAGTAGACTACCATTTTTTGACATCGAAAGAAAAATTCACAGTGAAAGAAATAAGACTTTGCCGCTAATAAGAAACTGTTAAATGAACTTATAACAAACCTACCAAAAAAATTCCTATAAAATATTAGCCTTACATTGTTTATTCTACCTAAAAATACAATCATTATTTCAAGTTTTTTTTTTTCTGAAATTCTTTACTTTTGTGAATTTTTTTATTAAAAAAGGAAATCTTAATAATTTAAATCCTATAATTCCTATAACTTAATCCTATAATTTAAAAAAAGTAATTGGTAACATGTAGTCAAGGTATGCAATCAAGATGAAGCAACCAATAAAGGCCCCAGTTCTAATCTTTAAAATTAAAAATTGGAATATCAGTTAATATTACGCCATGTTGACACAATCATATACATTTTTCATTTTAGTTTTATCAATATTAAAATGCATTTCAAGCTAAGCATAACGTCATTTTCACCAGTACAAACTTTTCACACGTACATTTATGCTTAAGCACCATGCATACAAATAAAAATATATTTTGCATTTAATTGTAATGAAAAAAATGGCATCAACAAAGTTATAATGCTTAATGATAAAATGAACCCAATGGACAATATTTCCGTGACGTCACAGTAAATATGAATTTTTATTTGCTTATAAAACACACGGATAAATATTTTTATCGAAATACTTAAACATTTTAACTATATTTTAACTTACAAATTAAAAAATTCGGCCTAAAAGTCACGTGCTTTTAATATTTATTTTTTATGCTCGCAATCATTGAGTTCAGAAAATAAACTCTGTACTTCGCAACAGTGGGCGTTAATCCGATTGCCGACTTTATGACGTCATAAGCAGAAGTAAAATTTTAATTTAAGATTACGGCTAATTAATTAAATTTTCGAACAAACGAATGTACGATAACAAATCTGTGACCAAATATCTTTCATTTAAAAAAAGAATGATGTAATTTGATGTAGTAGTTTGTTCTCACGGATTGTCGAAACAAAACGCTTAGCGTTTTAAATATATAGATTTCTAGACAAGAAACGTCGTCATGGGACAGCATTCGCTTACAAGTGAAATGCAAAATATTTATCAAAAAATGAAAAACACTATGAGATTCAAAATCATTTCAATGGCCATGTAATAAATCCGTGAATGAGGATAAAAAAAGATAAAATAAAATATTAATATCATTTTATTGTATTTCATGTCATTTACAAGAAATACTCAGTAATGTTATGGCTAATACTTAAAAGGTATAGAATAAAATTTATTTATAAGATAATACTACGTTCAGATCGGATAGTAAGATATCTTTGACCACCGAACTCACTAAAAGGGGAGTTCCAGAAACTCAGTTCGAACTTTCTGTTGCTAGATACAGCCAGTACCACTCAATCTGATTGGCTCTGGATGCCGATTGGCTGTTGAGGTTGCCTTTAACATATGCGCAAACGCACACAGTGCCGAAACTAGCCTTTTTGGCGCCCGGGGCAAACATGGAGTTTCCCCCCCCCCCCACCTCCTCCGAAAAGAAAATTTCCAAAGCGAATTTTTTCTAAGTTTCTAAAATTTAAAGTATATAATCAGATAATCTGTAATACTGAACTAAGTAATCAGCTTTGTCAAATACTGATTCATTAAAACCTTGAAAATGGAATCGAAAGGAACCGAAAAATATTCCGCTTTATACAGGTTTTCATCTTAGGAAGTATAATTATTGATATTCTCAGGGGCGGATTTAAGGGGTCGCGATGGTCTCAATCGCAAGGGGGCATTCAAAGAGCCCCCAAAATCCTCTTTTGAGTTCAACGAGAAAAATTATTTTTTGATCAAAGGATTTTCTTAGCACTTCTTTACAAGAAGAAAGTATTGGATTCATGAAAATTTTCGACTTCCGGTTTTCGACGGATTTATACGTTTTAGAAGGTCCTGAACACGATTTGACTGTTTTTAGAAAATGTCTGTCTGTGAGTCTGTCTGTCTGTATGTGACACAAATTTTGTGGGCGCTCTATCTCAAGAACTAATGCTCGGAATTTAATAAAACTTTAGATTCAGTTAGTCCCTGATATAAATTGGTGCTGATTATTGATGACAAAAAAAATAATAAATTGTTTCAATTCTGCATAAAATAAAATAAGAAAAATTATTAAAAAGCCTTTGTTCTTAGATTTAATTTTAAATATAATCTTAATTGTTACATTTCTGTACTGTGTTATACATATTAATATATTTTTTTAATTGTTTTGCATGTAAGATTCTTACAAAAAAAATATTTGTTTAGTTTATTTCATGTTTATATTCTCCGTTAATAAATAAATAAATAAAATAAAATGTAAGAAAATGCGGCCTTGACAGCAGTCTCCATAAGCAAGCAAAACACATTTTCTAAAATCTTGTCTCTCCCCAGATTTTGTTCTAGGAACACTAATGGAAACCTGTTCAAAAGTGATGAAGCGCGCTCATCTCGAAACGGACTCGGGCTCGATATTTATACCAGTCTTCGTACTCAGGCCAAAACTTAAATTTATATTTATTCACAAACTGATGAAGAGAGAAAAAATTGCTATTTGAGAAACAAGAATGTAGTCTAATTTTCTCTATCCCTTTTCGACGAGTGTAATTCTTCGCCATTAGTTTTTTAATATTGTAATTTTTGCTTTATTAAATCGTCGAAAATTTTAAAATTAATTAAGACACAAATTTTTGTAATAAAATATAACTGTTCAAATTCAAAGATTTCGTGCACCTTAAACAATACGTCACGAAGGAGTTAGTGTTTTTGAATCCTTTAAAAATTAGTTTGAAAGGGAATTGAATCCGTTTGAAGTTATTATTACTTCTAGGAGAAGGGCCGAAAATTTATGTATGACAGATTTTTGATATAATTAAAAACTGCCTTAAGGGGGAAGGGGGTTTTAGAAGAAAAAAAACATAACTTCGTCAATTCCCAAGATTTCAAATCCGCTTAAATTTATTATAAATCCTCTTAATATTATCTAAAACTTTTATATTGACAAGTTTTTTATAGGACCAACTATTATAGCAAAAAAAAATAAAATAAAATAAATAAATAAATAAAAAATAAAAATCCCTGCTGGTTTTGCCTGCAAACACGTTAGGTTTCGAAGTAGGCGGTTCCAACTGTTGCATCATCGCAAAAGGGTAATTTCTTCCGCAATTCCCAACAAACAAGTGCCCCACGGTCTGCGTCTTCTAAATCTACCTGTGCCTGTAGGCCGAGCCATCTGGGATTTTTCTTCTCAACTATGTATGAACCCTGACTATGCTTCGACACTTTTATCAGGTTTTTTGACGATGCGTGACTCACACCATTTTGCTGTTCTTCAAGTTGGAAAAAAATTTGCGAAAACGTAACACATCTGCCACAATGAATTTCTGTTACAAGGCATCGAAACAAAAATAATCAATTATAAACTATAATTTTATTTTTCTCTGATGCTGCAAATTCTGATTACATTGTACCATGCTTGAAAAAGTGTTTATTTATTGATGCGTGTTATGCACTAATCTTTGAGACATTTAAGAATTATTCTCCATATCCTGCTGTATTTTATAACACTTTAAATTTTATTATGTAAGCCAGCTGGAGTATTTCTAATTTAGAGTCCCTCTAATTTAGAAATTTATGTTTTATAATTGTTGTTAGGAAAACCCTGTTTTGTTGGTTATTATAGGGTATTTTAAACGTGCTTATCTAAACAAATCCAAATCCATTTTGATTGAAGTTCTATTCTACAATCCCCCCCCCCCCCCCAAAAAAAAAAAAAAAAAAAAAAAGGAAAGAAAATCTATTTTTTCAAATAAAATGTTACATTTTCTGTTTCTGTGGTGACCCGCTTCCTCACCCTTCAATGTACACCACACATTGCAACATGGTATTTTTGGAAATCAATTTAGTTTCTGCATCTTTCACCAGATCAGGTCAAACCAATAGCGACAGAAAGGATACTTTCGTACATTTTTTTCTATCTTTACTTTGCTGTTGACATCAGAGATCTCACTGATTGATGAATTTCTCAGTGGTTGGGAAAGAGAAGGCCCGGATAGCAAATTCACAATCACTCAACGTCCTACGCACTTGACGCCAAACGGTTTGGCGAGAAAATAAACTGTAGCACGCATTCGCGTGTCCTATACGAATTTGCAAACGGTTGAAACTACTGCGACATTTCGACCGCGCATTTCTTGTTTATGTAAGAAGTATTTGTGACTAATTATAATACATATGTAAGCATATATATATTGTGAACATGTGCAATGTGTTTTAGATCCGCTTTATAACTTTACCTTTCTTAAAATGATCACAATAAATAGATGAAAGTTTATTATATTTACCTTAATTATTTGTTGAGGAAATGCTAAGATAAGTGTTTTGTTGCTGATTGATAATAGGGTAAATGTGACATAACAGTAATGGACCCCTCCCCCTCAAAGTTTTTGCTTTATAAAAAAATATCCAATAAAAATTCATTTTTTATTATTTTTTTCAGAACGCTTCCTTGCATGTTTTATAATGTGGTATCGCAAACGACGGCGATTCGATAAACAAAAATTAACCCGATCTTATATTATCGCCATTCAGAACATGTGAAAATTATATATTTCAATAAGATAAGTGAAAATCATATAAATCTCAACAACCTTTTATTCGTTTTGCTTTTGTGCCATTAAAAAAATCATTCGACACACCTCAAAGTTACAGCCGCTCAAAATACATTTCCGTGAGGTCGTGAAATCGTATCTCTTTTCATTTCATCAGTGTATGGTGTATGGTGGTGCCCTCTCTTATTACATTAGATAAACCAATTCGAGACTCAAACCCAGGGATAGAGAATAATATTCAATATATCTTATTGAATATACAATATATCTGATCTCAATATCTGATATTCAATATATCTTATTGAATTAGTCAAACATAAAATATTGCTTCACAGTTCCACTGTCTTTCAGTGAAATTTTTACTGAACAAACAAAGAAATGGTTTTACTTAATTCATTTATATCTTCTTTGTTTTGTTACAAAAATTGCATGTTTTTTTTTTTTTTTTTTTTTTTTTTTTGGGGGGGGGGGGGGGGGGGTGTTCAGTAATAGAAAACTGGATTTTTTTTTTATAAATGGTCATTTACAAAATTTCATTTATTTTTAAGATTTGGTATCCATTACTAGAATGTTCAATTAGGTATTTTCTCTAATCTACTAACAAATTTATTTAAATATATACATATATACTTAATTAGGATGAATTTGAAAAGTGAAAACTTAACGATCCTAATTATTTTATTGAATTTGGTGTTATTGCAGTGCTGTATTATCCCTTTAGAATGCATCTCATTCTATCAATGCTTAACAAACTGTTTAGATTTTTTTTTAAATTTATTTTTTTTTTAAATTTATTTATTTATTTTTTCGGGGGAGGGGATAATTTAAAAGTGAAAAAGCGTTTAACTAAATATAATAAATCAGTATCCGTGTTTATTCGAGATTAAATAAAGTAGTATAAAAGGTAAAAAATGTTAATAACATCATGCATACAAGCTAAGAGATGGTTTTAATTCATTTTTATCTTCTTTGTTTTCTTACAAAAATTGCAAGTTTTTTTTTCTTTTTTTTTTCCAGTAATAGAAAACTAGATTTTTTTTATACTAATGGTCATTTACAAAATTTCATTTATTTTTAAGATTTAATATCCATTACTGGAATGCTCAATTAGGTTTCTTCTCTAATCTACTAACACATTTATTTAAATATATATATATATATATATATATATATATACTTAATAGGGTGGATTTGAAAAGTAAAAACCTAACGATCCTAATTATTTTATTGAATTTGGCGTTACTGCAGTGCTGTATTATCCCCTTTAGAATGTATCTCATTCTATCAATGCTTAACAAACTATATAAGATTTTTTTTTTTTTGGGGGGGGGGGAGGGGGGGGAGAATAATTTAAAAGGGAAAAAGCGTTTAACTAAATATAATAAATAAGTATTCGTGTTTATTCGAGATTAAATAAAGTAGTATAAAAGGTAAAAAATGTAAATAACATCATGTATTATAAAATGCAGTTTTACTTCTTTCTAAGCTTATTTTCTAAAAAAATTATTGTTTATTTAATGTAACTGTTTACAAAACAGGAAATGATCCATTTTTATGAGCTACTGAATCTTTGTAATATCTTTAAAAAATGAAAGCTTTCATTTATTTTTAAAGCATTTTAATGCTGACGATAAAACTCGAGGTAAAAAGGTAGGAGGAATGTTGTAGAATGTACAATTGTAATCTATTCAATGGCAATTGTACGATTTTGAGTTTGCCGGCCAAATGCCACGCATGCGCGAAGTTAATTTTCTCGCCAAAGCGCTTGGCGACAGAGGTTGGCGTCAAGTGCGTAGGACGTTGAGTGATTGTGAATTTGCGCCCGGATATCTTTGTGGCCACATACACTCCGCGGGATTTTCGTGGTTTCTCTGTCTCATTCTCTCTTCTCTATTGTGAACAGCCGAGCCTAGAGCTACTAAATATATATAGCAGCCTTTTAGCCGAGCCAATGTCGTCTTGTACGGAAATAACTGTCCTGTTGTAAGCGTTTTCATGTTTCATCTTCTTTCCCCTCCGGCGATAATCTCTTTACAAAATGGATGTTTAGCAGTTTGGTACAGGTTTTTGGTACGGGCCGCGAACGGCCAATAAAGCTTTCGTAAGGCTCCGGGCTAATTGTTTAGCTTTTATAACGGACTGGACCGAGTCGAGTTCTGCCTTAGAAATTTTGTTCCGGCAGACCTTTTCCTCCGCCAACCAGAAACATATTTACTGTTTATTCCGGGGAAAAAAAAGGAAAAAAAAAAAGAGCAACACAGTACACTTAAAAGATTAAAAGCACTGCCGCGTTGGCGATTTGGTTCAAAATGCCGACTTTGACAATATTTTCTGAAAGTTCTTCTGCCTTTACCAAAAAATAGAAAACGTCTTTTGATTACATAGTTTCTGAATAAAAACATCTGTCAGTTTCATGTGTTTATGAACAAAAATGAATTCAGAAATGTGCAGTAAGTAGCTCATTTGGATTTGAGAACAACCAGGAGATTCTCAAATGACCTGCTCAACAACACGAAAGTTTTTGATGCATTTTTAAACGCAAAGGTATAAAATTAGCAGGCTATTCAAGCGATTTGAAATCAAAATAAGTTTTCCATTTTTTGATAGATAAATTACTTATCAAGTTATAAGCGATTCGTGTAACGCGATAACACTTTTTCCCTTTTCTCGTGCTGCAGTATCGGGAATTCAATTCAGAACGCAGATTTTGACAATATTTTCTGAAAGATCTCCTGACTTTACCAAGCTAGTTGTTTGGGGCCAGCGTAATACTTACCCATCATGGATATGCATAATATAAAATATGAAAATAAAACATGTGTCATTGCAATTCGAATAAAATCGTGGCTTGATGACTTCATAAACTTTAAATCTTCTATCACTGATTTGCATAAAAGAAACATTCATATATCTCCAAAAATGTTAATCATATTAACTAACAGTTTATTGCGTCGGATTAAGCGTCTCATTTCCAATTAAAATATATCTTTGAATTGAAATTTGGATGAAATACAGGGTCATAACAAATCGAAGAGTGTTGAAAATAGGATTACAAATATCTCGGCAACTCATTATCCAATCGACTTCATTCTTTATGCAAAATTTATATTTTTTATATTGTCTTTTATATTCACTCCATAATATAAACAATATCTAAACATTTTATATACATTTTATCAGAACGAATATTTCGAGAGTCCGAAAAAAAGGAGTTCCAGATAATCGAGGTTACTGAAAATCAATAAACTTCTTCCCATTATTACATACTAAGTACATACCAAATTTCAAATCTCTATTTCAATTTGTTCGGGAGATAGAGCGTTTACAGACACACAGACGGATGGCAAAAAAAAAAAAAAAAAAAAAAAAAAAAATTCTAAAAATATGTTTATCAAAATCTACAGTGTCTGAAACGTGTAAATCCGTTAAATTATTATTATTATTTTTTTTTTTTGCGATTTTCAAAACAATTACAAGATTTACACTATATTACGTATGATGGGTAAAGTAAAAATGGAAATCGTCTTTCGATTGCATATTTTCTGAGTAAGAATACCTGCCATTTTCATGCCTTTCCATGCCTGTTCTGAAATCCAAAAGAGCTACTTTCTGACACATTTCTGAATTGATTTTTATTCGAAAACGCATGATATTGGAGTACCTTTGAGAGTACTCAAATTATTCGTATAATACAGTAATAAATTTCACTAAAACAAAATTTTAGACCTTATAAACATTTCGAGTTTCCCATGGTTCAAATAATGCAGTAACGTTTTTAACATTAGAAAAGCTCCGGTTTTTGATTTTTTGATTTCGGGAAGAAATTTTTCGATTTTATAATTAAAAAGATTTCAGTGGTCCCCACTTGGTACCATATTGGTTTCAGGAGCCCCAGCTGTCTCATATTCGGACCAAAAATAAGTTAGCAGGAAAACAGAAAAAAATACGGAAATTTGTAATGAACGACTTTGAGTCATTGACTAGAAATATAAATATTACTAGTCAATGCTTTGAGTGCATATGTCAAATGTCCTTTTAATTTTAATCTGCTAGCAGTAGGATTGTGTTTTTTGTTACGCATTTCGAGAATATAAAAGGTAAAGATCAAACCTACTTTTTCTCACAAAAAAGTTTTAAAATAAGAAATTATTTTCTAAAAAATTATTCTTCTCAAAATTCACGAAGATGTGTAAAACACACGCTTCTTTGTGGAGCGCATTCCTAAAGATAAAGATAAGATATCACTTTTCTGGCTACGAGAACACCACTCATCCCCACTCTAGGTCCACAACCGCATTTGACCTCGGGGAGGAAGTCCTTTGCAGTAACGTCTTTCACAAACAAACCTGTTTGTGACCAAGCTAAGCTTTTAGTTGAACAATTACCAACATTTTGATAACTACTACTAGACTTCAAATATCCATTTTGCCGGAAAGAGCCTTTTTTTCCTTTTCTGTGGTGTTACTTCCCTTAGAAAATAAAACGAAAAAACAAAACAATTTTTTGATTTTTTAAAATTTCTAATGCAGTTTATTTTTTTTGTAGATGATACTATGTAATTGAACTGTTTTTTCGTTTTTCAATAAAAGCAGAAGAGTTTTTCAAAGAATGTAGTCAAAGTTGGTGTATTGAACCAAATTTTCGAACACAACAGTGCAGAAAACGAAAAAAAAAACTGTCGTTCTGAGACAATAATAGCTAATAACTTAAGATATAAATCATTTATCAGGAGAAAAGAACTATTCAATTGCGAATCACTTCAACAATCATGCCAGTGAGTATCATGCTTTCACATTTAAAAATGAATCAGAAAGTTTCGCGTTATTAAGGGGGGGGGGGAGATTTTTATCAGAATCACTCTCATTCAGAAACTATGTAATTGAACTGTTTTTTCGTTTTTCAGTAAAAGCAGAAGAGTTTTTCAAAGAATGTAGTCAAAGTTGGTGTTTTGAACCGAATTTTCGAACACGACCGCGCAGAAAACGAAAAAAAAAAAAAAGAAGAAAAAGAAAACTGTCGTTCTGAGACAATAATAGCTAATAACTTAAGATATAAATCATTTATCAGGAGAAAAGAACTATCCAACTGCAAATTACTTCAAAAATCATGCCTGTGAATATCATGCTTTCATGTTTAAAATGAATCAGAAATTTTCGCGTTATTAAGAGGAGGGGGGGGGGGGACTTTTATCAGAATCACTCTTATCCAGAAACTATGTAATTGATTTGTTTTTCATTTTTCAGTAAAAGCTAAAGAGTGTTTCAAAGAATGTAGTCAAAGTTGGTGTTTTGAACCGAATTTTCGAACACGACCGCGCAGAAAATGAAAAAAAAAAAAGAAACTGTCTTTCTGAGACAATAATAGCTAATAACTTAATATGTAAATCATTTATCGGGAGAAAAGAACTATTCAACTGCAAATTACTTCAAAAATCATGCCTATGAATATCATGCTTTCATGTTTAAAAGTAAATCAGAAATTTTCGCGTTATTAAGAAGGGGGGGGGGGGGACTTTTATCAGAATCACTCTTATCCAGAAACTATGCAATTGATTTGTTTGTTCGTTTTTCAGTAAAAGCCGAAGAGTGTTTCAAAGAATGTAGTCATAGTTGGAGTTTTTGAACCGAATTTTCGAACACAACAGTGCAGAAAATGAAAAAAAAAAAAAAAAAACTGTCGTCTTGAGACAATAATTACTAATAACTTAAGATGTAAATCATTTATCGGGAAATGAAAGAACTATTCAATTGCGAATCCCTTCAACAATCATGCCAGTAAGTATCATGCTTTCACATTTAAAAATGAATCAGAAAGTTTCGCGTTATTAAGAGGGGGGGGGGGGATTTTTATCAGAATCACTCTTATTCAGAAACTATGTAATTGAACTGTTTTTTCGTTTTTCAGTAAAAGCCAAAGAGTTTTTCAAAGAATGTAGTCAAAGTTGGTGTTTTGAACCGAATTTTCGAACACGACCGCGCAGAAAACGAAAAAAAAAAGAAGAAAAAGAAAACTGTCGTTCTGAGACAATAATAGCTAATAACTTAAGATATAAATCATTTATCAGGAGAAAAGAACTATTCAACTGCAAATTACTTCAAAAATCATGCCTGTGAATATCATGCTTTCATGTTTAAAAATGAATCAGAAATTTTCGCGTTATTAAGAGGAGGGGGGACTTTTATCAGAATCACTCTTATCCAGAAACTATGTAATTGATTTGTTTTTCATTTTTCAGTAAAAGCTAAAGAGTGTTTCAAAGAATGTAGTCAAAGTTGGTGTTTTGAACCGAATTTTCGAACACGACCGCGCAGAAAATGAAAAAAAAAAAAAAGAAACTGTCTTTCTGAGACAATAATAGCTAATAACTTAATATGTAAATCATTTATCGGGAGAAAAGAACTATTCAACTGCAAATTACTTCAAAAATCATGCCTATGAATATCATGCTTTCATGTTTAAAAGTGAATCAGAAATTTTCGCGTTATTAAGAAAGGGGGGGGGGACTTTTATCAGAATCACTCTTATCCAGAAACTATGTAACTGATTTGTTTGTTCGTTTTTCAGTAAAAGCCGAAGAGTGTTTCAAAGAATGTAGTCATAGTTGGTGTTTTGAACCGAATTTTCGAACACAACAGTGCAGAAAATGAAAAAAAACTGTCGTCTTGAGACAATAATTACTAATAACTTAAGATGTAAATCATTTATCGGGAAATGGAAAGAACTATTCAATTGTGAATCACTTCAACAATCATGCCAGTGAGTATCATCCTTTCACATTTAAAAATGAATCAGAAAGTTTTGCGTTATTAAGAGGGGGGGGGGGATTTTTATCAGAATCACTCTTATTCAGAAACTATGTAATTGAACTGTTTTTTTCTTTTTTCAGTAAAAGCCAAAGAGTTTTTCAAAGAATGTAGTCAAAGTTGGTGTTTTGAACCGAATTTTCGAACACGACCGCGCAGAAAACGAAAAAAAAAAGAAGAAAAAGAAAACTGTCGTCCTGAGACAATAATAGCTAATAATTTAAGATGTAAATCATTTATCGTAAGAAAAAAACTATTCAACTGCAAATTACTTCAAAAATCATGCCTGTGAATATCATGCTTTCATGTTTAAAAATGAATCAGAAATTTTCGCGTTATTGAGAGGGGGGAGGGAATTTTTTTGAGAAACTCTTTAAAAATACTGTATTAGTGTTGAAAAGTGTTTCATAATCTATCCCTATGCATGACTTTTCATCCTTCTTTTATATTCATTTTAATTTTGAGATATTAAAGGCTTACGAAATGTCAAATCTTTTACTTTAGAAAAACATTAGTTTCAAATAAAATCGCACACATTAAAATATATATATTCAAAACGATATAAGTTGTTCCCATGTGAATAAACAAAGTTTGGGGATGAGGCATATTTATAATTAAAAAACAAAATTAGTGACATATAATTATTAAAAAAAATAAAATAAATAATAATAATAAAAAAATCAACTCCTTTCTTCCTCCCTGCCTGTAATTACAAACTTAAAATAATGAGGTTATATTTTCTTTATTTTTTTTTTTTTTGTAACAAAGCTTTGACAGTTGCCTAAAAGAAGTCACTAATAAAAATATGATTAAACAATTTTACTCTACAAGTTTATAAGTTTACTCTACATCCTCTCCTTTGTGTATTTGACTCATACATGCACTGTTGTGTACATCGTCAGGCTCAATCCATTTTATCCTACTCAAAGGCAACACATTGTTTTGTCCTTGCAAAAACCAGACCTGAAGCAAAACCCCTGCTCTAATCTAGCACAACAGACACGGAGGAAGATAGTGATTCTCCGTGACAACAGATATATCATAAATTCATTGACTACATCTACCTACATTCGATGATATTATTGGAGAGTTCTTGATCGTAAACTCCACCCTCAAAGAGTTTCAGGATTGTAATATATTGGCGTGAAAGCGCTTTTTTTTCGATCTTTTTTTGCGTTTAAAAATTCTATTCCGCCAAATCTTCTGACGACCTGTTGCAATCAGAGCCATCTATCGGACATTTTCGCTGCTAAAAGTGACTACCCCTGACTCTTAAGGGAGATCGCAGAAAAAATGCAAATTTCGTCAAAGGATCATGGAAAAATTGTAAATTTTGTGAAAGGGTCGTAGAATTAATGCAACTGTCTTTATTATAAACAGCACACACACAAACATCTATACAAGCCTCAGTACACACAAACATATTATAATAGGTATAGTTTTAATCTGAAATGATGTACTGAACTAACTTTCGAAAAATCGGGTTAACCCGAATCCAAATTGCAGGAATCTACACTCAGTCTGAAATCGACCTGAACCGAAAATACAGTTAACTCAACTTGCAACAAAAATAATTATTGCCGAAGGGATTTACACCCTGTGCTGTAACCTTTCAGAAATTTTGCTGTGAATTTCAGATTTTTTTTTTTTGCTCAAAATCATCCCTGATATAATAATACTTAAAGAAAAAAAATGAGGTGAAAGCGATGCCAAGACTTTTTCGCCAAATGCGTGAAACGAGGGAACTTTCCAAATTAACGTTTTCAACTATGTTGGAAAGTTTTAAAACGGCACTTTCATTCATAAAGACCAAACTATTTTCTAAAATTATAAGGTAATTTTCAATGAATTTTCATTCCACCCGTGCTAAAATTAAGACGTTAATGAAAATAAATATTGAAATTGAATTTACTTATAGTCATGCTAATAGGAGGTTAAACTGCTTTAAATATAGATATTTTGCCCGTTGTTTTTAACAACATATAATACTTCAGTTTTCCTATGTCTTTATTCAATTAATAAAAATAGTTTCTAATTTTTTTCTTTGCTTAAAAAACAAAATATATTTTACTAAATTAAGAATTGGGTAAACAATTCTTTTATGTAAGACCCACAGAACCTGAGTTAGCTGCAAAATCCTTTAGTTACACCTTTCATCGCCAGGTGATCGCAGTAAAAGTGCAAATTTTGTCAAAGGATTACTGAAAAAATACAAATTACGTCGTAGGATCACTGAAAAAACATCAATCTCGACAAAAAGATGCAGAAAAAACTTGCATTTCATTAAGGGAGATCGCAGAAAAAATGCAAATTTCGTCAAAGGATCATGGAAAAATTGTAAATTTTGTGAAAGGGTCGCAGAAAAAATGCAACTGTCTTTATTATAAACAGCACACACACAAACATCTATACAAGCCTCAGTACACACAAACATATTATAATAGGTATAGTTTTAATCTGAAATGATGTACTGAACTAACTTTCGAAAAATCGGGTTAACCCGAATCCAAATTGCAGGAATCTACACTCAGTCTGAAATCGACCTGAACCGAAAATACAGTTAACTCAACTTGCAACAAAAATAATTATTGCCGAAGGGATTTACACCCTGTGCTGTAACCTTTCAGAAATTTTGCTGTGAATTTCAGATTTTTTTTTTTGCTCAAAATCATCCCTGATATAATAATACTTAAAGAAAAAAAATGAGGTGAAAGCGATGCCAAGACTTTTTCGCCAAATGCGTGAAACGAGGGAACTTTCCAAATTAACGTTTTCAACTATGTTGGAAAGTTTTAAAACGGCACTTTCATTCATAAAGACCAAACTATTTTCTAAAATTATAAGGTAATTTTCAATGAATTTTCATTCCACCCGTGCTAAAATTAAGACGTTAATGAAAATAAATATTGAAATTGAATTTACTTATAGTCATGCTAATAGGAGGTTAAACTGCTTTAAATATAGATATTTTGCCCGTTGTTTTTAACAACATATAATAATTCAGTTTTCCTATGTCTTTATTCAATTAATAAAAATAGTTTCTAATTTTTTTTCTTTGCTTAAAAAACAAAATATATTTTACTAAATTAAGAATTGGGTAAACAATTCTTTTATGTAAGACCCACAGAACCTGAGTTAGCTGCAAAATCCTTTAGTTACACCTTTCATCGCCAGGTGATCGCAGTAAAAGTGCAAATTTTGTCAAAGGATTACTGAAAAAATACAAATTACGTCGTAGGATCACTGAAAAAACATCAATCTCGACAAAAAGATGCAGAAAAAACTTGCATTTCATTAAGGGAGATCGCAGAAAAAATGCAAATTTCGTCAAAGGATCATGGAAAAATTGTAAATTTTGTGAAAGGGTCGCAGAAAAAATGCAACTGTCTTTATTATAAACAGCACACACACAAACATCTATACAAGCCTCAGTACACACAAACATATTATAATAGGTATAGTTTTAATCTGAAATGATGTACTGAACTAACTTTCGAAAAATCGGGTTAACCCGAATCCAAATTGCAGGAATCTACACTCAGTCTGAAATCGACCTGAACTGAAAATACAGTTAACTCAACTTGCAACAAAAATAATTATTGCCGAAGGGATTTACACCCTGTGCTGTAACCTTTCAGAAATTTTGCTGTGAATTTCAGATTTTTTTTTTTGCTCAAAATCATCCCTGATATAATAATACTTAAAGAAAAAAAATGAGGTGAAAGCGATGCCAAGACTTTTTCGCCAAATGCGTGAAACGAGGGAACTTTCCAAATTAACGTTTTCAACTATGTTGGAAAGTTTTA
This sequence comes from Maratus michaelseni, assembly GCA_963931845.1. Taxonomy (NCBI): domain Eukaryota; kingdom Metazoa; phylum Arthropoda; class Arachnida; order Araneae; family Salticidae; genus Maratus; species Maratus michaelseni. Next base: position 300,106,742 of record OZ007589.1, read on the forward strand.
AAACGGCACTTTCATTCATAAAGACCAAACTATTTTCTAAAATTATAAGGTAATTTTCAATGAATTTTCATTCCACCCGTGCTAAAATTAAGACGTTAATGAAAATAAATATTGAAATTGAATTTACTTATAGTCATGCTAATAGGAGGTTAAACTGCTTTAAATATAGATATTTTGCCCGTTGTTTTTAACAACATATAATAATTCAGTTTTCCTATGTCTTTATTCAATTAATAAAAATAGTTTCTAATTTTTTTTCTTTGCTTAAAAAACAAAATATATTTTACTAAATTAAGAATTGGGTAAACAATTCTTTTATGTAAGACCCACAGAACCTGAGTTAGCTGCAAAATCCTTTAGTTACACCTTTCATCGCCAGGTGATCGCAGTAAAAGTGCAAATTTTGTCAAAGGATTACTGAAAAAATACAAATTACGTCGTAGGATCACTGAAAAAACATCAATCTCGACAAAAAGATGCAGAAAAAACTTGCATTTCATTAAGGGAGATCGCAGAAAAAATGCAAATTTCGTCAAAGGATCATGGAAAAATTGTAAATTTTGTGAAAGGGTCGCAGAAAAAATGCAACTGTCTTTATTATAAACAGCACACACACAAACATCTATACAAGCCTCAGTACACACAAACATATTATAATAGGTATAGTTTTAATCTGAAATGATGTACTGAACTAACTTTCGAAAAATCGGGTTAACCCGAATCCAAATTGCAGGAATCTACACTCAGTCTGAAATCGACCTGAACTGAAAATACAGTTAACTCAACTTGCAACAAAAATAATTATTGCCGAAGGGATTTACACCCTGTGCTGTAACCTTTCAGAAATTTTGCTGTGAATTTCAGATTTTTTTTTTTGCTCAAAATCATCCCTGATATAATAATACTTAAAGAAAAAAAATGAGGTGAAAGCGATGCCAAGACTTTTTCGCCAAATGCGTGAAACGAGGGAACTTTCCAAATTAACGTTTTCAACTATGTTGGAAAGTTTTAAAACGGCACTTTCATTCATAAAGACCAAACTATTTTCTAAAATTATAAGGTAATTTTCAATGAATTTTCATTCCACCCGTGCTAAAATTAAGACGTTAATGAAAATAAATATTGAAATTGAATTTACTTATAGTCATGCTAATAGGAGGTTAAACTGCTTTAAATATAGATATTTTGCCCGTTGTTTTTAACAACATATAATAATTCAGTTTTCCTATGTCTTTATTCAATTAATAAAAATAGTTTCTAATTTTTTTTCTTTGCTTAAAAAACAAAATATATTTTACTAAATTAAGAATTGGGTAAACAATTCTTTTATGTAAGACCCACAGAACCTGAGTTAGCTGCAAAATCCTTTAGTTACACCTTTCATCGCCAGGTGATCGCAGTAAAAGTGCAAATTTTGTCAAAGGATTACTGAAAAAATACAAATTACGTCGTAGGATCACTGAAAAAACATCAATCTCGACAAAAAGATGCAGAAAAAACTTGCATTTCATTAAGGGAGATCGCAGAAAAAATGCAAATTTCGTCAAAGGATCATGGAAAAATTGTAAATTTTGTGAAAGGGTCGCAGAAAAAATGCAACTGTCTTTATTATAAACAGCACACACACAAACATCTATACAAGCCTCAGTACACACAAACATATTATAATAGGTATAGTTTTAATCTGAAATGATGTACTGAACTAACTTTCGAAAAATCGGGTTAACCCGAATCCAAATTGCAGGAATCTACACTCAGTCTGAAATCGACCTGAACTGAAAATACAGTTAACTCAACTTGCAACAAAAATAATTATTGCCGAAGGGATTTACACCCTGTGCTGTAACCTTTCAGAAATTTTGCTGTGAATTTCAGATTTTTTTTTTTGCTCAAAATCATCCCTGATATAATAATACTTAAAGAAAAAAAATGAGGTGAAAGCGATGCCAAGACTTTTTCGCCAAATGCGTGAAACGAGGGCTTTCCAAATTAACGTTTTCAACTATGTTGGAAAGTTTTAAAACGGCACTTTCATTCATAAAGACCAAACTATTTTCTAAAATTATAAGGTAATTTTCAATGAATTTTCATTCCACCCGTGCTAAAATTAAGACGTTAATGAAAATAAATATTGAAATTGAATTTACTTATAGTCATGCTAATAGGAGGTTAAACTGCTTTAAATATAGATATTTTGCCCGTTGTTTTTAACAACATATAATACTTCAGTTTTCCTATGTCTTTATTCAATTAATAAAAATCGTTTCTAATTTTTTTCTTTGCTTAAAAAACAAAATATATTTTACTAAATTAAGAATTGGGTAAACAATTCTTTTATGTAAGACACTTTGAATATCAGTTAATATCTAAACTGGTTACTTCTCATTCATTACTGAATTCATTTTTATTCATCAAAGCATAAAACTTACGTATTCCTGTTAGAATAACAGGAAATTGAATAGCTTTTTCCAAGAAAGCAAAGAGTGCTTCAAAATGTACTGTCAAGTTGACGTTTTAAACCATACTAGATGGAACCCGTCAAAACGTGACGGAAAAAATACTATAACAATATCAGTAAAATAAGCTTCTTTATTATTTAAGTAGGGCTTCGTATGAAACAGTCTTTCAAATATTTTATTTTAAAAAATCCCCCCCCCCCCCCCAGTGAAATGCTATTTCCGATGCAAACTCCAAATGAACACTCCGTAAACAAATGTGTAATGCAAATCAGTTTGACATTACCACCATATTCCCCACGACAAAAAAAATAAAAATAAAAATAAAAAAAAGGTCATGGACCTATAAAGTATCATACAAATAGTCCTATCATAAAGTATCATACAAATTTCCTACTTTCATCTCATATTCAGTAAATAAAAGAACATTGTATAAGCACAACCCCCCCCCCCCTGTGATAATGCAATCGAATGAGCTCCTATGCGCATATGTATTGCATCTGCCCAAAGGCACCGTTGAAATTCGACGTTAAAAAAAGTTTTAAAATGTTTAAATTAAAAGTTTTAAAATGTCCTCTTTAATCATTGTTCGTTTCAAATCCATATCTTCTAAAACGCATCCATTGTTTTAAGCTAATCAATTTTTATGTAAAAATGAAGAATTTTTGTTAAAAATAATAAATTAATATGCAGATGAGGGAGAATTTTAATGTTTTCAATTGTAATTTATTTGTATGGTTTCTTCTATCCCTTTACATAATCAGGATGATTATTCCTTTTCCATCACAGTCGGTCTCTTATACAGTTAAATATACAATGGATCTTTAAAAAAATAATAAATAACTGTTCCTAGCATATTCTGATTCAACATATACATCAACGAATTCAACATATCAATTTTATGTTAATCATAAACTCAAAATAGTTTTTTTCTTTTGACAGATTTTATATTAGCGCCAAAAAATCTTATGGATAATCTGATCTTATGATTTATCAGGTTTTTATTATTTTTTTTTTCACTTTTCATGAAGGTTAGGGATACCTATTTTCAATTGTTGCAACTTTCCAAGGGGCTATTTTATATTATTAAAACAAACGGATGGTCATTGTTGAGATAGAATTGAAAAATATTTCATGCTTGAAAATTATTTAAAAAGTCGTTAAATTAAGCGGCAGATTTCAAATAAATTTCAATCGAAAGCTAATTTCTTTTTTCTAATTGAGGATGTAAGAATTGAAATTGTAAAATGTAGTAAAAAAATTAAATTTTTAGTATTTAGAAGTGATGTAAGCGCGATGAAAGTTAAAGCGATAGTGCCGTTTGTTGTCACAACCGTTATACATTTCTAAATATTGCCACTGTGTTTTGGTTGGCGTCCAAAAGTAGACTACCATTTTTTGACATCGAAAGAAAAATTCACAGTGAAAGAAATAAGACTTTGCCGCTAATAAGAAACTGTTAAATGAACTTATAACAAACCTACCAAAAAAATTCCTATAAAATATTAGCCTTACATTGTTTATTCTACCTAAAAATACAATCATTATTTCAAGTTTTTTTTTTTCTGAAATTCTTTACTTTTGTGAATTTTTTTATTAAAAAAGGAAATCTTAATAATTTAAATCCTATAATTCCTATAACTTAATCCTATAATTTAAAAAAAGTAATTGGTAACATGTAGTCAAGGTATGCAATCAAGATGAAGCAACCAATAAAGGCCCCAGTTCTAATCTTTAAAATTAAAAATTGGAATATCAGTTAATATTACGCCATGTTGACACAATCATATACATTTTTCATTTTAGTTTTATCAATATTAAAATGCATTTCAAGCTAAGCATAACGTCATTTTCACCAGTACAAACTTTTCACACGTACATTTATGCTTAAGCACCATGCATACAAATAAAAATATATTTTGCATTTAATTGTAATGAAAAAAATGGCATCAACAAAGTTATAATGCTTAATGATAAAATGAACCCAATGGACAATATTTCCGTGACGTCACAGTAAATATGAATTTTTATTTGCTTATAAAACACACGGATAAATATTTTTATCGAAATACTTAAACATTTTAACTATATTTTAACTTACAAATTAAAAAATTCGGCCTAAAAGTCACGTGCTTTTAATATTTATTTTTTATGCTCGCAATCATTGAGTTCAGAAAATAAACTCTGTACTTCGCAACAGTGGGCGTTAATCCGATTGCCGACTTTATGACGTCATAAGCAGAAGTAAAATTTTAATTTAAGATTACGGCTAATTAATTAAATTTTCGAACAAACGAATGTACGATAACAAATCTGTGACCAAATATCTTTCATTTAAAAAAAGAATGATGTAATTTGATGTAGTAGTTTGTTCTCACGGATTGTCGAAACAAAACGCTTAGCGTTTTAAATATATAGATTTCTAGACAAGAAACGTCGTCATGGGACAGCATTCGCTTACAAGTGAAATGCAAAATATTTATCAAAAAATGAAAAACACTATGAGATTCAAAATCATTTCAATGGCCATGTAATAAATCCGTGAATGAGGATAAAAAAAGATAAAATAAAATATTAATATCATTTTATTGTATTTCATGTCATTTACAAGAAATACTCAGTAATGTTATGGCTAATACTTAAAAGGTATAGAATAAAATTTATTTATAAGATAATACTACGTTCAGATCGGATAGTAAGATATCTTTGACCACCGAACTCACTAAAAGGGGAGTTCCAGAAACTCAGTTCGAACTTTCTGTTGCTAGATACAGCCAGTACCACTCAATCTGATTGGCTCTGGATGCCGATTGGCTGTTGAGGTTGCCTTTAACATATGCGCAAACGCACACAGTGCCGAAACTAGCCTTTTTGGCGCCCGGGGCAAACATGGAGTTTCCCCCCCCCCCACCTCCTCCGAAAAGAAAATTTCCAAAGCGAATTTTTTCTAAGTTTCTAAAATTTAAAGTATATAATCAGATAATCTGTAATACTGAACTAAGTAATCAGCTTTGTCAAATACTGATTCATTAAAACCTTGAAAATGGAATCGAAAGGAACCGAAAAATATTCCGCTTTATACAGGTTTTCATCTTAGGAAGTATAATTATTGATATTCTCAGGGGCGGATTTAAGGGGTCGCGATGGTCTCAATCGCAAGGGGGCATTCAAAGAGCCCCCAAAATCCTCTTTTGAGTTCAACGAGAAAAATTATTTTTTGATCAAAGGATTTTCTTAGCACTTCTTTACAAGAAGAAAGTATTGGATTCATGAAAATTTTCGACTTCCGGTTTTCGACGGATTTATACGTTTTAGAAGGTCCTGAACACGATTTGACTGTTTTTAGAAAATGTCTGTCTGTGAGTCTGTCTGTCTGTATGTGACACAAATTTTGTGGGCGCTCTATCTCAAGAACTAATGCTCGGAATTTAATAAAACTTTAGATTCAGTTAGTCCCTGATATAAATTGGTGCTGATTAGTTTTTGGTAAAAATCGCCCGGCAGGTGGCGCTGCTATGCAGCATTTTTCGCGATTTCCGCAATAGCTCTATCTCAAGAACTAATGCTCGGAATTTAATAAAAATTTAGATTCAGTTAGTCCCTTATATAAATTGGTGCTGATTATCGGAATTTAATAAAACTTTATATTCAGTTAGTCTCTGATATAAATTGGTGCTGATTAGTGTTTGGTAAAAATCGCCCAGCAGGTGCCGCTTCTATGCAGCATTTTGCTGGTTTTACACGATTTTAGCGACAGTCATATCTCAAGAAATATTGCACGGAATTTAATAAAACTTGAATTTCAGTTAGACCTTGATATAAATTGGTGCTGATTCTTTTTAGTGTAAGAGAAACCTGTGTGAGATAGAAGAAAGTTTTGGGATTGACACATCCGACTAGTTTTAATTAGTATTGCTGCATAATTTTCATGTAATTTAAATAGAATATTTTTTATACCATTTGCTATTCCCAGAAATGTTTTAGTTATGTTTAAATGTTTTTCCTTGTCTTCTTTTCTATTAGAAATTATCAGAGCTGTGAACGGTTGTGGAGGGTTGGGGTGAGACTCAAACTTGGATCTGAGCTGAAAGGAACCCTGTTACTGTTAGAGACCTTTATGACGATTTAATTACACAGATTCAGAGTCTAATTAAATCAGATCTGATAAATCTAAATAGTGACTCTGGATTTAGGGGTCTCTCACACTTGGTATGCTGTTTACATAAAGCTGATATTTAGAATGCGTTTGACTTTGTTACTGTTTATAATCGATATTTTGCATTTTTAGAGTAGGATAAGATTAAAAACAAAAAGAAATTGAGCTTGACTATTACAGGGGCACACGATGTATTTGCCCCGGAAATTTACATCTGGATCTAAAAAAATAATTACAGCAAAAGAATGGGACGGCAAAACACGTAAAAATGGGAAAACTACGATTTTTTTCGTGTTGTGTTGCTAAATTGACAGTTATTTTAAGCCACAATATCAATATTCCCTCAATAGAAATTACCAAGGATAGTGCGAGCGGGGAAGATTGTGAGGCTGGCTTTTCGGATGATGAGTACGATCCGAGGAGGCGACCAACCCAAAGAGCACCATCACCTAAGGGCTACTCTGCATCCTCATCGCAACAAAGACCCTTGCGTACTGAACCGGACGCAAACCACTTACAAAATTCACGACTACACCGGGGACCACAAACACAACATCATCATCCTCAACCACGTGACAGATCACAGCCACGAAGACAGTCCCATGACCCAAATCTCGGCAGGAATCAGCCACCTGGACCGCCACCCGGAAGACAAAGACCCTCCCAACCACCTCATAACACACCAGAGACAAACCGACGAAGTGCTACAATAAATCAACCATCATCACATACCGTCTCTAGGAGCAGCCAACTGCCTTCCGATAGGGATCCTAATCATCCGTATTATAATAAGCGAAGAACTAGTGGTGGGAATATGCCTGTAGGATCTCCCCAAACAAATAGAAAGTCTGATTATCATGACCCAAGGTACGAAGACCAGGGCAACTATGACTCGTATCCGAGTCACATGCCTGATGTAGGAGACAACAGAGTGAAATTTTTTGTGGCCCTCTTCGATTACAATCCGCAAACAATGTCACACAATCCTGATGCTGCAGATGAAGAGTTGCCATTCCAAGAAGGGCAGATAATCAAGATCTATGGGGACAAAGATCCTGATGGATTCTACAGAGGTGAGTCCAATGGTCGAGTTGGTCTTGTACCTGGAAATATGATATTTGAAGTTCAATCAGACGTAGATCCTGCCCATTACAATGATAATTTATCAAGACCTCGGACTCTAGGACATATAGGAATGGACGACCGAGATATAGATTTGCAAGGAAGACAGTCTCAAAGAATTAAGAAGATGGTCGCTATATACGACTATGATCCTCAGGAAATATCGCCGAATGTCGATGCAGAGATGGAGTTATCCTTCAACGTTGGAGATATTATCTACGTAATAGGTGATGTAGATGAGGATGGCTTTTACATGGGAGAGCTGAATGGCGTGAATGTCCGATGGGTTCTTACCATGTTGGTAGTCCTCTCGGTGTATCCGTTCCACTGACAGTCTGCCCGGCCTAAATAGCTCCGCCCCTGACCTTTGGGCCTGCTGGTGTCGAGGGCATGTCGCCCTTCCTCATCCTCTCCAATGGGCACCTCACGCAGGAAGTTGGATGGCACCAATCCTTTCACGCCATTCAGCTCTCCCATGTAAAAGCCACATAATACGGATGATTAGGATCCCTATCGGAAGGCGGTTGGCTGCTCCTAGAGACGGTGTGTGATGATGGTTGATTTCTTGTAGCACTTCGTCGGTTTGGCTCTGGTGTGTTATGAGGTGGTTGGGAGGGTCTTTGTCTTCCGGGTGGCGGTCCAGGTGGCTGATTCCTGCCGAGATTTGGGTCATGGGACTGTCTTCGTGGCTGTGATCTGTCACGTGGTTGAGGATGATGATGTTGTGTTTGTGGTCCCCGGTGTGGTCGTGAATTTTGTAAGTGGTGTGCGTCCGGTTCAGTACGCAAGGGTCTTTGTTGCGATGAGGATGCAGAGTAGCCCTTAGGTGATGGTGCTCTTTGGGTTAGTCGCCTCCTCGGATCGTACTCATCATCCGAAAAGCCAGCTTCACAATCTTCCCCGCTCGCACTATCCTTGGTAATTTCTATTGAGGGAATATTGATATTGTGGCTTAAAATAACTGTCAATTTAGCAACACAACATTTGCAAAGATAAAGGCAGAGACGATTTTATTAGTCATGGCACCCTGTGCGAGGTTCTTTCCTGCGTCTCTACAAATGCTATATTCTTAAAAAAGAAAAAAGGGGATGAGATGTTACTATTTTATCTTGCATATGTTTTATCCCCTTAGTTTTTAGTGTTGTTAGCTATAGCCAACCTCGCGCCCTTTAAAGTCGGATCTGTATGTAAAAAAGTAATTGTAACAACTGGTATGGCGAAATATTTCATTTATCTGGAAATGGCCAAAGGACGAGAAAATAATTTGGGAGGATAAAGGCAGCGGCGGCTGCGGTTTTATTAGTCATAGCAACTTGGGTATGGTTTTCTCCCTGAAGAAAAGATTTTACTGAAAATTTTACTTTGGGCATTCATCCCCCAATTTGTGTTTATTGTCCAGGGCAGTCACCCCTCGCCCATGACAAAATGGAAAAAGAAGAAAGCTGTGAGAAAAGGGAAAAAATAGAACAGCCTTCATGGAATATTTTTATCTAATAGAAAAGTCAAAGTGAGGAAATCGTTTGCCAATTATCCATGCTGGACAGTGCAGTACCGTATCCAGACGACGTTGAACAGTGCCATATACAGACATGAGTAGGGACTGACCTTGAAAAATGTTAGTGATTCTGCTAAACCACAGGAAGAGATTTAAATGATAGACGGCATAGACATGATACATTTGGAATGGGAGAAAGAAAATAGCCTAAGAGAACAGTTCGTTTTTTATTCATTTGCTAACCTCTATTGTAGACGAATCTTTTTATCTATTTGTCTATTTTAATGCATTTGGTTCAGTTTTTCTTTTGGATTTTCTGGCTGCAAAACTTTTTATACTAATTTCATATATCTATACATTTTTATATAAAAAAACAACAAACAAAACCTGCATTTGGCGCCCCCTTCGCCTTCTGTACTGCTGGCGCCCGGGGCACGTGCCCCCTCTGCCCCTCCCTTAGTTTCGGCCTTGAACGCACATTCTATGTTTGTTCAGATGTCGGACCGAGGGGCTCTCGATAGAAAAATTGTGTACGAGATTACGGAATCACAATGATTACAGCTGATTACTGTGATGACATGTGATCATACCTGATTACAGTTAATTACACTCGGAAATACGTGATTACAGTTGATTACACGTGATTAAATTGCTAAAGATTATAATTTAACAGCTTTACTCGATTTTACTGCATTTCAAAAGCTGTTTTTTAAACATTTTAACTTTTTAAAGTCGTCCAAAATAAGAAAATAGTATAGTTCTAAATACAAACTTTCAGAGACAACTGTAAGAGATTGTCAAACTGATATAACAGCAAACAAGGAAAAAAAATAAAACAGCAGTACAAAATAGTAAAAAAACAATAATTTTTAATTCAAAAACACTTGTTTTTCCGTATGTAAAAAAATAAATAGGTTACTATTTGTAAGTGGTTTATGACAGAAAGTCAGTAATAGTCACAGAAAATCAACAGAAAGTCAGCAAGACGTAAGAAATCGGAGGGCATGAATTTTTCTCAAAAAATTAGGTTCAATATTTAAAGATCAGTTATACTGGATACAATTGGACAAGGACTATAATAAAACAACGGTTTGACAAATACTTGGAAGTACATCAATCGCTTCACACAAGCCATAAAGATTTACAACATGCTTGAATATACAACCTGTGGCCAGAAATTTCTGTGAATGAATTTTTATTTCAAATACAGTATTGTACAGCATCAAATACAATTTACTGTCTTTCAAAATAATCTCCATGGATGACAATGCACTGTTGAAAACGAGTATATAAGTCCTGGAAACTCCTGTAAAACAGTTCTTTCGGAATGGCGTTCAGCTCGGCCGTCACGTTGCGTTGAATGTCGGTGATGTCCATAAATCTCTTTCCCTTCAGGGCAAAGTTTGAAGTTTGGCACGACAAAGTTTGAAGTGGCGGAGTCCGTCGTCGCCTAAAAAAACCAAGGTACGGTCAGAAAAATCGCGCATAAAGACAATGCTCATCGCATTCTTCGACTCTAAGGGTCTCATTCACAAAGAATTCCTCCCTGAGAGTACCACATTGAATGCGGTTGCTTACGCCGATATTCTGAAGCGTTTACTGCAACGGATCTGTTGCGTTCGCCCTGAGTACGCCACGCAAGGCTCCTGGACTCTTCTCCGTGATAATGCCCGGCCACACACCGCCTTGGTTGTACGGAAGTTCCTGGCCGCGAATGGAGTTGTTGTAATATCCTGTGAACAACTCAACTTAACGGTAAGTTCGTACTACAACAACAGTGCCGATGAACGCATGCTGTAAGCTGTCAATAAATTTAATCTTTAACAATATGAGAGTATTTTCTCAGTAATAATTATATATATAATTTAAATATATTAAAGTGACGACGAGTCGGATTTCAAGAACCTATTTTTAACGTTATTTATAGCAGTAATTGCTATTCACCACTCAGTACTACCATGAGTAAGCTAGGCCTAATTGGCACATTGCATTCGTTTGACATGAACTGGACGATTTTAGTTTATATGTTGAACAACTTGAACATTTTTTTTTCTTGCTAATGACGTGGAAGAAAACAAGAAAGTGTCAGTTTTCATATCTGCAGTCGGTTCCAATACTTATAAGTTACTTCGTAACTTACTACTTCCGAAAACACCCAGTGAGTGTTCGTATGATGAATTAAAAAAAACATTAAATCAACATTTTAAACCGGCTCCTATCATCATTGCTGAGCGATTTCGCTTTCATCGACGCAATCAAACAGCTGGAGAATCAGTTTCCCAGTATTTAGTGGAGCTAAGGAGACTTGCATCAACGTGTGAATTTGGTGCATTTCTGGATGAAGCACTACGAGACCGTTTCGTTTGTGGATTGTGTAATGAAAATATCCAGAAAAGACTTTTGGCAAAAAAAGAACTGAAGTTAATTGACGCGGTTAACACAGCCGTCGCCATTGAAATAGCTGAAAACGATGCGGCGAATATGAAGGGAGTGCTCACACCCGTTGTAAATAAAGTTCGCCAAAGTTCGGGTTATAAGAAGAAAAATTTTCAGGCTTCAAATAACACTTCTACTAATTCAAATAAAAAAATTTCCAAATGTTTTCGATGTGGCGCTGTTCATGATCCTGCCAAGTGCAAATATAAAACTGCCATTTGCCATTCATGTGGGAAAAGTGGCCATATCTCACCTGTGTGTCTGAATAAGAGCAAAAACTCCTACACTAAAAAGGTTGAAACGGTTGAGTACGATACAGAAGCTACTCTGTATGCAGTGAAGTCTATCAATCAAGTGACAGGTAAGAAAAAATATATTATCTCAGTCATTGCTAATAATAGACAATTAGATATGGAACTTGACACTGCTGCTGATGTTTCCATAGCATCAGAAATCTGGATGCAGAACAATTTGCCAGAAACTGAAATTGTGCCATCATTAACTAGATTGAGGGACTACAATGAAAAAGAAATTCCAGTAGTTGGAGAAGTCCTTGTTAATGTGCAGTGCTACAACCAACATCATATTTTACCTTTAATTATTGTGAAAGGTGATCGACCTGCTCTTTTTGGAAAAAATTGGTTATCTGTGATTAAATTAAATTGGAATGAAATATTTTCAGTGGCATCAAAGTGTGTGAACAGTGTTGAAGCACTTAAGAAAAAGTACACAGATGTTTTTCAAGTAAGTAATCAACCAATTAAACATTTTAAAGCAGTACTTAAAATGAAAAATAATTGTCAACCTGTATTTTGCAAAGCCAGGCCTGTTCCTTATGCATTAAAAAAGACTGTTTCTGAGGAAGTTAAAAAACTAGTAAATAGTAATATTTGGAATTTTGTTGAACATTCTTCCTGGGCAACACCTGTTGTTGTGGTGCCAAAGAAAAATAATGCTGTGAGGTTATGTGGTGATTTCAAGGTAACTGTAAACAAACACCTTGACCCTAATCAGTATCCGCTTTCCACTCAGCAAGATCTTTTTGCTACTTTGAGAGGAGGCAAGTATTTCAGTAAACTTGATTTATCATATGCATATCAACAAATTGAGTTGGACGCTGACTCTCAAGAGTTATTAACACTTAATACCTTGATGGGTTTAGTTCGCCCTAGTAGATTGATGTATGGCATAACTGCGGCAGCTGCTATTTTTCAATCGATCATGGAACAAATATTACAGGGTATACCCGGAGTCATAATTTTCCAAGATGACATCCTCATCTCATCGGCTACTGAAGCAGAACATTTTTCCACATTGGAGACTGTGATGTCAAGATTACAAAAGTATAATGCAAAATTAAATGAGGATAAGTGTCATTTCTTTAAAAGCAGTGTTGAATTTCTAGGGCATATAATTGATGAAAGTGGTATTCACCCCACTCAAGAAAAATTAGAAGCAATTAGAAAAATCAAAGCCCCAGAAAATGTGACTCAGCTTAAATCATTTTTAGGTTTGCTGAACTATTATTCCAAATTCATAAAAAAATCATCTACTTTATTGTCCCCTTTATACAATCTTCTACATAAAAATGTTCCCTGGATGTGGTCAGAAAAATGCAAGAATGTATTCGAACAGTGTAAAGAACTTCTAACATCTGATGCTGTTTTGGCTCATTATAATGAAGAGCTTCCCTTACAAGTATCTTGTGATGCTTCGCCTGTTGGATTAGGTGCTGTTCTATCACACATTGTAAATGGTGAAGAAAAACCTGTTGCCTATGCATCTCGCACATTATCAGAGGCTGAAATCAATTATTCACAAACTGAAAAAGAAGCCCTTGCAATAATCTTTGCTTGCAAAAAGTTTCACCAGTATCTGTTTGGAAGGAACTTTGTGCTATATACTGATCATCAACCTCTAGTTACCATCTTTTCTCCCAGTATGGCAATACCAACCATGGCTGCAGCTCGCCTACAGAGATGGGCATTGCTCTTGTCTTCACATAATTACACTATTAAGTATAAGAAAGGTTCTGCACATCAGAATGCTGATTCTCTTTCAAGATTGCCCAATGAGGATTTAGATAAAAACGTGTACCCATCAGATATCTACAAGATTTCCCATCTGTCAGACTTACCTGTAACCTCTGATGACATTGCTTGTGCTTCAAGAACTGATAAAATTTTGGGAAGTATAATTAAATATGTTCATAATGGCTTTCCATACAAAAATGTGAATCCTGATTTTAAGCCATTTTTTAACAGAAAAGATGAACTATCTGTTGATAGAAATTGTTTGTTATGGGGCATGAGAGTCATAATTCCTAATGTATATAGGAAACACTTGCTTGAATTACTTCATGACACTCATCCTGGAATTGTAAAGATGAAAGCAGTTGCTAGAAGTCATTTCTGGTGGCCCAATTTTGACCAAGATATTGAAAATATGTCCGCTAATTGTAAAGCTTGTCAACTTGCAGCCAGATCTCCTCCAGTCACCCCATTGAAATCATGGGTATGGCCCAAGGCACCATGGGACCGCATTCACTTAGATTTTGCTAAGAAAGATCAAATTGATTATTTGATAGTTGTGGACAGTTATTCGAAATGGTTAGAAGTGGCAAAGATGTCTTCAACTTCAGCAGCTAGTACAAATGCTGTATTGCAACAATTGTTTGCCAGATATGGATTACCATTAGAGGTGGTTTCTGACAACGGACCCCAGTTCATTTCTGAAGAATTCAAGATCTTCTTAAAATCTTTGGGTGTTTTGCATACTCTCGTTCCAACATATCATCCCCAATCAAATGGTCAGGCGGAACGTACTATACAGATTTTTAAGCATTCGCTTAGTAAGATGAAATTAGACTCTGCCGATAGTAGTACAGTAACTGTCAAGGTGAACAGATTTTTGCTGGCGTACAGATCTTCACCGCATTCAACAACTGGCTTATCTCCAGCAGAGCTGTTTCTTAGACGTCCAATCAGAACGGTCTTGGATTTACTGCATCCGTGTACAGCAAGGCATGTTGAAAAAAAAAACAAAGATGTCAAAAACAGTATTTTGACAGAGCTCACACCAGTAATAAGAATTTATCCTGTGGTCAAGATGTTTGGGTAAAATCCCATAGAGATCTTTTGAACAAGTGGGTTAGTGGCAAATTAATTATGCCAAAAGGTTCCAAGACTTGGACAGTCGAAATAAAAAACAAAAAATACCTTGCACACATTGAACAGATCCGCCCAGCTAACACATCAATTCCTGAACATCAAGATGTTTTTATCCCTGATGATTTTCATGTAACCTTTCAAAGTGATAATCTACCAACATCCATCACTAGCCCAGATACAGAATTCCAACATGATAACAGGACTCTTACTTCTGAAGTTCAACAACCTGAAAATCTTCCTACCGAAAACTCAAATGAAGATTTACCCGTTACAGATGTCCAAACCAGACGTTATCCTACACGAGTCAGAAAGAAGCCAAATAGACTTGCACTCGAATTCCGGCATCGGCGGAATACGAAAATTCGGCGGAACGCCCCCCTCCGTGACATCACTTTGATGTCATCGTTGCCTCCTCTACGAAAAACGGTTTTCTGGGGCACTTCTTTTCGTACTTGGCGAAAAGTTACGTGCGAAATATTATTTCGAATGTTTACAAAATTTCGGACGTTGATTTCACCCTCTCAAAGTAGGTGAAAAGCCCTTTTCGTACACAACTTTTGTGATTGTTTACAGTTGATAAGGCATTTTAATAAGAAAGTTTCTAATATTTTTCAATATTAAGACTCTTTTATCCTATTTGTGACGCACATAGTTTTTAAGCAAAATATTAACAAAATATACTAAGTATTTATTACGATATTTTGCTTGCAATTGTCTGAATTTTGCTAATAAAAAACTTTTATTTAATTATTAAATAAATTACGTATATTCTAAAAATTGCTTGTATATTTAAAGGCAGGTGGAAGATGATTTTAAAGTTGTAGTATTCTTTTTAAAGGTAGATTAATATGAACCATGGATTGTAGGAATTAAAGGTGCATATATTTATCAAATAAAAATTGTGTATGTTTATAAAGACACATGTTTGAATATAAAAAGTTTTGGTACCCATCTAGAGTAGATAAATATGAATTGTAACATATATTAATGAATTATTTTTAGTTGTGAAAAGATTATATGAATGTCATGATCACTTGAGAATCACATTTTAGTTACAATTTTATAATGTTATGTTAGTAATGTACAGATTTTTAATGTTTTTTGCAACCTCAATTTAATTTTGAGATAACAAGCAGTTTACTTGAAATATTTATTTCGACCATTAGAGGATATCTTTTAAACGTTTAATATTTTTTTTTTTTTTTTTTTTTTTTTTTTTAAATAATTAGAAGTACCTAAGATATTCTCATAGCATTGGTATCAATTGAGCAAAATCCTTGGAAGTGGGGGAGGGGGGCAATAAATTGATGATGATTACTATTATAATATATAAAAAGCACTTTTACATTCAAATATAACTACTCTCTCTAAGTGTTTAACTATTTTAAGTCACATGTGTTAAGTAAATTTAAACATCATTTGTCAAAGTTAAAACAAAAACAAATATTTAAAGCTTCAAAATTCAAGGGGGTTGGAATTGATTCTCTTCTTGTCTTTACACAAAGAGCTACTAATTAAATTGTTATGTGCTGCATATTTTTTAAACATAATACTTGTTTCAAGAAATACATGCTATTAAAATGCGATTTTATTTAGTTATTTTACATATAACCGTAGGTTTTGATGAGTGCTTAGCTGAAAATTTTGTCCTATGCTGCATCTTTTTTTATTTCAGTAATTATTAATTATAATATAATTTTTTAAACTACATGTGTATTATCTACTAGAAAAAAAAATATATATAGCCACTTTCTTGTATTTTGGAAAAATGTTGAAGAATAAAATATTTTTATTTAATTTCATTTTATTTGTGTATTATTATATATTCAAATTGTTTATTCATTAATTAGCTTATACACACTTTTTATATATTTTATACTTTTTATATATACACACACTTTTTAACTTGAATAGCCAAAAACTCAGTCTAAAAGAAGATTTGAAATTTAAGTACTGATTAATATAATGCATTAATTTGAATTTAATACATAAGGTACATAAACAGGGCTGCCACTGGTGGTTTTTATTATTTTCCCTACCACTATTTCTAAATCAATCTACCCCAAACATTTGTGATGAAGGTCATTGTTTTGAAATAGTGGTGGATAAAATAATAATAACAATTGCCAGTGGCAGTGGCAGCAATTTATAAATGATAAGTTAGAGATGTTTTCTTTCTTTTTAAATCATTATCCATCTTTTGCTGTTCTTATCTTACATAACTTGTGCTTTTTAAAAAAATTTATCTTTTCAATAATTATACATTAAATAAAATTAGAAACAATAATCAATTTCTTTTACTTTTTATTGGACTTTCTTTTTTTTAAAAATATGTAGCAGTTACGTAAAAAAAAAAAAAAAAGTCTCAGTTCCAGGACAGTTAAAATTTACATTTTTCTTTTATAATCTGCTTTGAATCTTATTAAGAGAATAATTAATCAATGTGTCAGAATTATATTTGAATACATTTGAAAAGGAATAAAGTTCTTGAATCATCTTTTCAAATATAGTAGCAATTTTCGGTTAGCCGGGCGCCAGTGATATATATACATGTGTATATATATCACTGGCACACATACACATATATATACATACATATATGTATGAATAAATATATGTATATACATACGTATTTATATATGTACATATATCACTGGTGCCCGGCTAACCGAAAAGTACCCAATTTTCTATTGTTACTAAATCTGAAAGTCTTTGTTATTAAATATTTTATTGCATTTACAATATTTTTAAAATAACATGCAAAAGAATAAAAAATACATGGTAAAATTTAATTATTGAAGATTTTTTTCTTTTTTTTAAAATATTGTATGTTATGTGGTATGATAATCTAAACATTAAAATACCAATGAAAAGATAATCAAAAACATAATTTTAGTTACAATCGTTTTACTACAATTACAAAATCAATTTCATTCCAACATGAATAAAATTTTCAGATTAAAATATATATATATATATATATATAAATGTGTGTGTTATTTATTAATCATTGATTAAAGTTATTTCATTTTTAGGGTTTATATTCTCTAAGAATTGGTTTTTTTTTATAAAAATTTGTTTTCTTCCCTCTTTAGGGAGAAAAAAATGTTCATGTAATAGGAATGTGAAACTTTTATTCATGTGTTTTATAACATTAATCAATAATGAATCTTGTAATATTAACGATAAAAAATTGGAAAATAAAATAAAAATATGCTTTTATTGGTGTTTTTATAAGGTTAAAAAGAAAGAAAAAAATCGTCAAAGCATGAGGGGCTGAAGACAAAATAAGCATAAAAAGTTAAGCTATAATAAAAAAATTCCTAAACATTAATTAAAAAAATAAATATTAGTAATATGATTAAAATCCAAAATAAATACAGTATTTCTATCTGCTCATCATGTTTTTATAAGTTTAATTTAAAAAAAAAAAAAAAAAAAAAAAAAGAAAGAAAGAAATTATACCTTTTAAATATACTAATAAAAGCAAAAAACTGGTTACTTCTCTGTTATATTTCTTCGGGATTCTTCTTAAAAAGCTTGGTGTAATTTGGGCCCCAGAACGTGTAATTTATCATCAAATGATATTAAACAAAACCAATGAACTAGTATGCCTGTTTATGATATATTAAAAAATTGCTTCTGATTCATATTAGATAAATCCCTTCTGTTTGTATATAACAGATAAGACTTTTGTATAAGTAAATAAATTGTATAAATATTGAAAAAATTGGTTGTATGTGCCTTTATAACAAAGAAATATAAAAAATTCGGTATTTAAGATTTGTAATTTCCTACTCTACTAAATCAGACTGGTTTTGTTATGAAATACTTGTGTATTTCTAATAATCATAATCATTAATATAACAAAAAAAAAAAAAAAAAAAAAAAAAAAAGAGAGAGAGAGAGAGAGAGAGAGCAATAATAACAAATGTTAAAATAAGATTTAATTGTTGAATTTTTTTTTTTTAAATATTGCATTTTGCATATGAAAGATATTAAACTTTAATATACCAATGAAAATAAATAATATTTTGAAAGCTTTTGCTGATTATCTCTGCATAAACAGCTCTGGCACTTGATATAAAGTTAAATTTTTAGCTGGTTTTATCAAAGCCATTCTTTCTATTCTGTTTATAGTTGAAAATACGCATTTCTATTACAGTTATGAATATATAAATTAAAAATAAATTGCATTAATGAGTCTTTTGACTTTTAGAACTTTCAATCCCTATTTTAATAAGATGAAAATAAATAAGCATTGTTTACATATAAATATAATATTAGGGTTGGAAGGGGATATTGAAATGGTGATTAAAAGCTTTCTACAAGTTTAACTTTCAAGCATTTTATTTCTTACAGAATTTTTTACAGAAATCTCAAATTAACATAATAATTTAAATTAATTTAAATTTATATCACAATCTTAGACAAAAACAACAACAACAAAAAACAAGAGTTCTATTCATTTTGTTTGACGTATGAAAATAAGTAATTAGAAATAAAATAAATTTCTTAATCATTTGTTTTTAAAATGCAAATTTAAGAAATGAAATTTAAAAAAAGCCAGTTCATGTGATGATTCATTTTTGCAAAGAATTTTTTTTAAGTGTGTGTGTGTGTGGGAAGGGGGGGGGAAATTATTTACCAATTTAATCACATTAGAGGAGATACCTTTGATAACAGTTAAAATAATGTGGCAAATGCTTCAAATTTTAGTTTCTTTAAATAAAATAATTAAGATTCAGAATTGTATTCTGTTGAAACACATTCTACTCATAATGTAAATGTTTTATTCTTTAAATATATTAGACAGCCTGACACATTCATAATTTTTAAAAAGAGATGATTCATTTTACCCACTAAGTAAAATATACCTAAACATTCAATAAAATATTAACATTTGGGAGTAACATGACATATAATCAATGAATAATAATAAAAAATTATATAGACATTTTTTCTTATCTCATCAGAAAATTATTTCATCAGTAGTGAGTAAATTGATGTAATTACCTGACCCCCTCACCGTAAACTTCTTAGTTCGTTGTTTTCCCTTGCAGAAGCGTACAAACTTTAAATAGTGTCAAAAAGAGAAAATCTTTAATTGGTTTCTGAAAACATAACTTTCTACTACATTGTAAAATATTGAATAAACAATAAACAAATTTCTTTCTGGTTTTCTCTTAATCAAAACTGCATTTTTCTGTATACTATCTCAGAAAAAAAAAGTTCCATACTTTATTATTAAAAAATGAACATGTCACTGAAATTAAATATACTTCTGTTATTCACAGAAATGATTTGAAAATCTGAGTTTCATTAATTTGGTTTTTATAACTTTCAAAGGGGAAAAAAAAATATGTTAAGATTTAGAAAATCTCAATGTATATTATTTTCATATATGAATCTGCAGTATATCAAATATATATTAATTATATAAAGCATGAAATAAATAATAAAGTAATCTATAAATTCAAGAAAGCTGATAGCTTAAAATAAAGCTGCTTTGAACATAATCATAAGATCATTTGTATATGTTAAGTTTGAACATTCACACATTCAATTTCTTTTTTCTAAATAATAAAAAATACTTTTATATACTAAAACTCAAAACTTTCCGGGAAGCAGTCGGTTCTTAAATAAATACTAATTAAAATATAAGTTGTTGGCTTCCTACCTATTAAGGCCTGTAAGGTCCTGGAAATTTGCCAAGTGTTTCTTGTATAATGACATAGAACATTCTATTCTAATAAACTTGCCTCTGATGCTGGAGGATCCTTTCTATAAATCAGTCGTAGTAAGAACTGAATCATTATTGCCAAAGTATGTGTCTTATAATAAACACACATACATATTGCAATACTTATTCAGTAAAAGTTTTATTTCTCGAAAAATATACACAGCTCACTTAATTATTTAATAGACAGACATTCTGAAACAGCTACCTTTTCATTATAACAGTAATTCCATTACAATTGTAACATTAAATTATCAATAAGACGAAAATTATCCTCACCAAGCTAATTACAAACAACGGAGCCATTGAAATTGAAAGTTTTATGACAACTATTGAAGCTACGATACGATAATGAGTATTTTGATTAAAATATGACGGATTCTCATTGGTTATAACTTAAAATCTGACGTGGATTTGGGAGGAGCTATTCCGCGATGGTCGCGGCTATCACCGCCTTTTCGGACGTTATATAGCATCCGTAATTGTTTTCGAATGTACGAAAATCTGATCCCAGAATAGCATTTTTCGCCAGATGCGAATTAGCATACGATACGAAAGAGTGTTTTCACGTGACGTCATAACGAACGTTCGAATTTCTTTCGTACCTTGCGGGAATTGGACTGCTTGATCTATAATGACTTTTCATTTTGTAATAGTAACTTTAATTGCTTTTAAAAGGGGGATATTGTAATATCCTGTGAACAACTCAACTCAATATTGTAATATTCTGTATTCTAGAAAGCAACAGAACAACTCAACTTAACGGTAAGTTCGTACTACAACAACAGTGCCGATGAACGCATGCTGTAAGTTGTCAATAAATTTAATCTTTAACAATATGAGAGTATTTTCTCAGTAATAATTATATATATAATTTAAATATATTAAAGTTGTGACACTTGATTACCCCCTTATTCACCTGATTTGGCACCTGCAGACTTCTTCCTCTTCCCCAGATTGAAGTCAGCCCTGAAGGGAAAGAGATTTACGGACATCACCGACATTCAACGCAACGTGACGGCCGAGCTGAACGCCATTCCGAAAGAACTGTCTTACAGTAGTTTCCAGATCTCATATACTCGTTCTCAACAGTGTATTACCATCCATGGAGATTATTTTGAAGGACAGTAAATTGTATTTGATGCTGTACAATACTGTATTTGAAATAAAAATTCATTCACCGAACTTTCTGGCCACAGGTTGTATACATTCAAGCAATATATTGCTTTAACGTCACTAAGTAGTACGTCTATAGTTCATTATTAAAACAGAAGCAAAAAGTTGTCTGGCACAGACGTTCAAAACAGCACCCTTGCATTTGAAAAAAACATTTTTTGTAACAACGGTATACTTTAAAAATAATGCTGAGTATATATTTTGGAGTTTTTGCACATAAACAAAACTTTTGATAAGTGAAAGATAGAAGTAGTACGACTCTATAAAATTCAGTGTTGAGATGAAAAACAATTATATTGAACGACTTGAGTACAGTTTTAGCAACGACCCTCCCCCACAGAAACTATATGAAGACCGTCAATTTGTTTTAGGTACAAATAAAGGCATTCCAGACAGTTTCTGACATACATTTTCTGCATTACTGTCACGTTTACTTTGAGCTAGTTAGTGAAGTTGAAACTTGGACTCTTATTAATCGATCTGCTGAAACTCGTTCTTTACTTCCAAGCAACCAAGGCCGTGCGAAGAAGGGGGCCTTCGCCCCGGGCGCGGAAATTGAGGGGGCGACAAATTTATACTACCAACCACGGTTTAATTTATTTATTTATTCATTTTTTGGTCATCGATCATTTTCTGGGGAATTTCTTTTTCTCTTTTCATCATTCTTTTTTTTCTGTCTCAAAATATCATGATCTCTCTAACAAATAAGTGCAATTTTCTCTTATGCTATTTAGTTGTTAGCAATTTCTGAATTAAAATGAAACTTTTTAAAGTTCCAACATATACGCGAAATGTTTATTCAATAGAATTTATTTCTGTTTCTGTACTTTATCAGTTTTGTGTTACCTGTCCCAAAAAGAAGGGGTGGGGGGGGGGGGGCGCCAAATTGAAACTTTGCCCCGGGCGCAGTTTTCTCTTCGCACTGTTATGCAAGCAACCCTAAAGCAGTAGTCTTCTGAATAATCGCTGTGCTCATATTCAATGAAAGCACAGTTCTCTGGCAAAGGACCACCTGAAATTGTATACGTAGGTAGACAGATATTGCCCACAAGTTTGCAACGGGTAAACGTGCAATGACCATCTGATATACTAAATTCCTCTTCTTGACAAATATCAGTTTCATCATAAACTGTAGTACTATCAGTGCTCGGAAATTAATGTAATATTCGGAAATTAATCTATTGTGGCGGCAGCACTGTGATTTTACTACTGTAAAGACTTTTCGTTTTATGTTAATTATCGTCCAAATTCATTTAAGGCACATAATTTAGGTTAAAGATATATATTCATAATAAAGTTTACAATAGCTTTCTACACACTACAATTTAACGTAACGTTATTACATCGTTTTTGTCTCCTTACTACGCGCGCTCCATATTTCATAAAACTAAAAAAATTATATTTAAACTCTAACAGAAAGCTTGTTAAAGTTCCTTGTTCTCATTATGTTATACATTGGAAAAATACATAGGGTGCAATAGCGTTATTAAAGATGGTTTATAGTTTTTAAATGTTATTAAAGTTCTGTGTGGATTTCCTGACCTTAATGCACTAATTAGTCTCTTGTTTAGAATCCTCTGAGAAAAAACACATTAAATCACTTAAATTACTTTCGGCACTGTTTACTGTGTGGGTGTCAGTTCTTTAAGTTCTTTTGTTGACAGTTAAAGATAGCATCGTGAGTGGTTTCGAGGATTTATTGTTTTACATTAATGAAAGTGTTCTTGGGTAATTCCTATGAAAGAGATTATTATGTTCAGTATAACCGAATTTGAAGTTTGATGAAAATCCATGCATTAATTCTTCAGATAGAACTATTGTGGAAATCAAGAAAAATGCAGCATAGCAGCGCCATCTGTAGGGCGATTTACACCCAAAATGAATAAGCACCAATTTATATCAAAGTCTAACTAAATCTAAAGTTTTATTAAATTCCGTGCATTAGTTCTTGAGATACCGCGCCCACAAAATTTTTGTCACGTATATACAGACAGACGCTTTTTAAAAACAGTCGAATCATGTTCAGGACCTTCTAAAACGTATAAATCCGACAAAAACCGGAAGTCGAACTTTTTTAGGAATTCAATACTTTCTTCTTGTAAAGATAAAGAAAATAATAAGATAGAAAATTACTCCATAATTTTTATAGTCACTTATCCCGTAATTGAATAGCAACCATTTATAATTCACTATTCATATTATTATTTCTACTATCTTTAAAATAAGAAAGTATTGGATTACGTTATAAGAATACATAATACTTGCTACTGCTCTGCGTGTTATTAATCTTACCTGTGTCATTGTGGGATGAATTTCCTCTTCAACAAAGATGATGCAGAAAAGAAACTAGTCGGATGTGCCAATCCCAAAACTTTCTTCTATCTCACACAGATTTCGCATACACTAAACAGAACCAGCACAAATTTATATCAAGGTCTAACTGAATCTAAAGTTTTATTAAATTCTGTGCATTAGTTCTTGAAACATGACTATTGCTAAAATCATCTAATTTCTGCAAAATGCAGCATAGCAACGCCACCTGTTGGGAGATTTAGACCAAAACCTAATTAGCAACAACTTATGTCAACGTCTAACTGAATCTGAAGTCTGATGAAAATCCGTGCATTAGTCCTTGAGATATAGTTACCGTGATAATAATGAAAAAAGCAGCATAGAAGCGCCATCTGTTGGGCTATTTACACCAAAACGTAAGAAGCATCTATTTATGTCAAGGTCTAACAGAATCTAAAGTTTGATGAAATTCCGTGCATTAGTTCTTGATATATAGTTATCGTAAAAATCGAGAAAAAAGTGGTATAGCAGCGCCACCTGTTGGGATATCTACACCAAAACGTAATCAGCATATATTTATGACAAGATCTAACTGAAACTGAAGTTTGATGGAAAAGGGCATTGGTTCTTGAGATAAAGTTAATGCGGAAATCGCGGAAAATGCAGCATAGCAGCGCCACCTGTCGGACGATTTTCACTAAAAACTAATCAGCACCAATTTATATCAGGGACTAACTGAATATAAAGTTTTATTAAATTTCGTACATTAGTTCTTGAGATAGAGCGCCCACAAAATTTTTGTCACATATAGACAGACAAAATCACAGACAGACATTTTCTAACTAGTCGGAAGTGTCAATCCCAAAACTTTCTTCTATCTCATACAGGTTTCGCATACACTAAAAAGAATCAGCACCAATTTATATCAATGTCTAACTGAAGCTCAAGTTTTATTTAATTCCGTGCATTATTTCTTGAGATAGGACTATCGCTAAAATCGTGTAAATCCTTCAAAATGCTGCATAGCAGCGCCACCTTCTGGGCGATTTTTACCAAAAACTTGACAAAAGACATGAGGTGGTTGACACCAGCAAGGCCAGACAGTTAAAGCAAAAGATGAATCATCAAAGCAGACGAAACAAGTCTAGACGAGTAAGAGATGAGTTAACAAAACAGACGTGCAGCACAGAAACAAGTCTGGACAAGTTTAGACAAACACGTGATGACGTCATTCAACACGTCAAAATAAGAAACTAACAACTGCTATCAAAGAAGAATGATGAAGAAGAATGACGAATGATGAAGTGGAGGAAGAATGACTGAGCGAGTGTAGTTTGTATTTAAAGTTTATTCTTATCTCAAACCGGAAATGACGTCACAAACCGGAAGACTGGTAGCGACTCTAGCGTCGATTGCAGCGCCCCCTAACAAAGATAAGGGAGAAAGGTTAGTCTAGTGAAAGAAAGCACAAGAAGTGGACGTGTTTTTCGGTAAGTATTTAATTCTATTTTGTTTCTGAAAGGTAATCGAGTTGTGTAAAAATTAGCAAATAATTTAAAATCGAACTCAAGTTAGTGTAAAAGTGTATGTTTTTTCTGCACATGTGCAGATAGTTGATATGCACCAGTTGGTTACAAGGATTAACAATTAAATTATAGTCTCTCAATAGTTAAAATTAAAAAGTTAATTTTAAATAATTTAAAGATTTTTAAACTTTTTGTAAACTTTTAATTTTTGTAAACTATATTTTTGTTAACTTTTTTAACGTAACTTACAATTTTTTTAACTTTAAAAACTTTTAGTAAACTTTATTTTTATGAAATTTTAATTAAAAAAATAACTTATTCAACCCTCTGTTATTAAGTAAACCTAACATATAAAATTTATTCACTTTAAACATAAATCCTAAGTTTATCAATAAGTCAATTTAACCTTTCGAAAAATATAATTAATTAAAAATACTATGCATCGTGTTCTATTCATTTTGTAGTACTTTAAGCAGTAAACCATTCAATTAAATTGAAAATTTAGATGATTTCCTTTACCGAATATCTTAAAACATCTCTAAATACTATAATATCATGGTTTGCTCAGTTAAACCTACCCTAAATTATCAAACCGTAAAATAATTTTTGTTGTGGGTTCGAATCCAAGTTAAAACTTTTAATTATCTCTTAATTCCATTACCCACCGATAGAGGGCGATACAAAAAAAACTTATTTCATTTTAAAAGGTTCACATCTAAATTCTAATTCAACTCTAAGTCATTTCAAATTTTACTCTCGTCTTCTAAGATTAAACTTCTTCAAAAATTTAACTCCCCTTCTGCAGTGCACCTCCAAGTTATCGCACCCTCCAAAATTTTAACTCGTGACTTTCAAAACATTTGATTGTTTTACACAATAATGTGATCGTTTGTTTTTTGAATGCTAATTAAATTTATTGTTTTTAAGTGTATCATTAAGAAATAACTTGAATATTAAATGAATTTAACATTAAAAAAAAACCCAATATATTCAACCAGTTGTTATCAGTGCCTTTGTGATGTAATTGCCAACGCATTCAGCTGTTAAGTGAAAGGATAATGGTTCGATTCCATTCAAAGACAACTTTTCATTTTATTTTCCTATGTCCTTTTTCTTATGTAGGGGGAAATTTCAAAAAGTAGTCAAAGTTGTAGTTTATATTTCTCAAATATCTTAAATCTCAACTAAACGCCGTGCTCATAAACATACCCTGAACTATGATTTTATGACTTGGTCAGTAAATATGCTACAAGTGACGTCAATTGTGGGGGAAAAACACATCTATATAATTCCTAACATCGTGTCTTATCTTGTGAGTGCTTAAAAGTAACACATTTTCAATCAATTCTCTAGTAGTTTAAGTTACATATAATAAATACCTCGAGTTTATTTCACCAAAAATAAAATTTCCTTTAAAAGTTATGAAATTTTTCATGTTTTATATAATTTCAACAAATTTATTCACACTTTGTCTAAGACATTCAAAATGTTTAACAGTTGCTTATTTAAAAAAAAGTGAAATTTTTATAAAGTTTTATTTTTTAAATGAGTGAGGTTAAAAAATTTCAATATTAAATTCCACTAAGTTGAATTTTTTGCAGGTATACTATTTCCACTGCTTTCAAAATGTCGTGTTATTTTCAAAAAACTTTAACAATGTGTTAAGTCTGATGTTTAAAGTTATTAATTTTCCTTGGTTTAAAATATTGTATAAGTGTAAAGTTATTATTTTTCTTAGTTTAAAATATTGTCTAAGTGTAAATTTATTATTTTTCTTAGTTTGAAATATTGTCTAAGTGTAAAGTTTACTTAAACTTAATTATTTTCTTTTGTCAATGTATCGAAATGTTTATTTGTTGCTTATTTTATAAAATGTATAACCTAGATATTTTTAAGTGTGTTAATTTCGTTAGGTCGAATTTTCTAAAATTTATAATCAACTAGATATTTTTCAAAGAAACTGTAACAATGCGTTAAGTCTAATTTTTCCTTAGTTTAAAATATTGTCTCAGTGTAAAGTTATTATTTTTTCCTAGTTTGAAATATTGTCTAAGTGTAAAGTTTACCAAAATGTAATTTTGTTTTATTTATCGAAACGTTTATTTTCTAAAATTTGTTACTTAATGTTAAATTTTCTAAAATTTTTAACCAACTATACATTTTTCCAAAACCTCTAACAATGTGTTAAGTCTATTTTTCCAACTTTCTTATCAATAAGTAAGATTAATACATATTCAAAGGAAAACCCATCGATGATTCATAACGTCACGTCTTACCTTGTTAGTGATTAAAAGTACCATAGATTTAAAATAACACATTTCCAATCATTCTCTTGTAGTTTAAGTAACATGTAATAAATACATCACATTTATTTCATCATGTTTTACATAATTTCAACAAATTCATTCCCATTTTGTCTAAGACATTCAAAATGTTAAACAGTAGTTTATGTAGCATTGTCAAACTGTTATAAGTAATTTATGTAAAATAGTTACCATGAAAATAATAAAAAACTTATGATTTTTTAGTCATAGACTATTTATTTATCATTTTCAATAACTACAATAGCAAAAACATGAATATACATGTTTCAAAACCAGTCCACACATTTTAAACCATTCTATATTTAGCTGTAGACAGTTCTAGATTTAATATTTGTTGCAATGTCCAATTAGATCCTTGTTGAGTGAATTTCTCAAAAGAGTTAATAATTTTCGTAAAGGCATCCTCAACATGTACAGGTATGTTTTGATTCGTCAATTCCAGTACAGTTCTTGAATGAAAATATGGGGTGATAGTATCTATATCACCGTCCGGTGTTTGGCGGCTTACAACAACTTTTGCAGTTGCATACCATTTCATTGACCTTTTTACTTCTATCTGATAATTTAATTCATTCAAAACGTCCGACCTAATACTGTTAAAAAACGTGTGAAAGTCTTGATCATTCTCCTCATTAGGATTTATTACAGTTTTAGTAAATACATTTAAAGAATTTTGTCTTTTAAAATGCTTCACTTTTTCATATAACGAATCTTTTAAAGATGTCGATTTGACAACTTTGGGTAGTACTTTGTGTGCAGTGTCTATGTGACGTGATAAATCATATTTCCGATTAAATATTTCACTACACTGGATGCATTTATACTGCTTTCGGGGCTTATGGATCTTCTTATGTTTCAATAAGTCGTACTTTCTCGAAAACAGTTCATTGCATTTAATACACTTATATTGTTTGGGTGATTTGTGAATCTTTTCATGTTTCAATAAGTCGTACTTTCTTGAAAACAGTTCGTTGCAATCACCACACTTATGTTGTGTAGGTTCTTTTAAATGAGACAATTTATGGCGATTCAAAAGAGCTTTTCTAGAGAAAGCTTTTCGACAGATGACACACACAAAAGGTTTTTCTCCTGAATGGGTCATCAAATGTTGTTTTAAATGATCCTTTCGGAAAAAATCTTTGTTGCAAGTAAAACACACAAACTGTTTCTTTAGTCCTGATGAGGTGGGTTTCACTCCATACTTCGAAACGGGTCCTTCTTTGGATAAAATTGTAGAATCCATCTCTTGATTATTTAATTTGGTGATGAGGGTTGACACTTCAAGTTGGTTAGATCATCAACATAAGAATTCATAACTCGTTCCATAATAGTTTAAATGAAAAAAAACTAACTTAAACGAAAAATGCAACCTATTACACCGATGAGAAGGGACAGTATAATATTCTATTACACCGATGAGAAGGAACAGTATAATGTTATGAACTCATTTCATTGAAATTTATATAATGATAGAGGGCGCTCGTGTAAAAATACTAACATTTGATTGGTTTAAAATACTAATATTTTATTGGTTTAAAAATACGTCACGTGATTATTTCATCCTATAATGTTATAAGCTCAATCACCACTTAATTCTTGCACAGTGATTGAGAAGTTCTTACCTATCAGAAGTTCGTACATTTGTAAGTAGAAATATTTATTACTTTCGTATCTATTGCTTTTATAAATAATATTTTACTTATCAAGTTGCTTAATTTCTAAATGATGTATTCTAAAACGCCTTTTATGTCTTATGTGTATAAAGTCTACCAAAATAGGGGAAAAAGAGGGGTGTGTGAAGTATTTGTAAAACTGAAATACGTTAATTTATAAACACTAGATTCCATTCTCTTTTTTTTAAATGTTGCTTGTATAAAGTCAAATCTATTGAAAATTTATTTTAATCGTATAACTCTAAACAAAATAACCGCTCTCTTTAATAAGTTAAATAGTCAATAAATTCTTGTTAAAATTTTTTCATATGAAAGGGAAAAAATCGTTCAAATTGTATGTTTAGTGTGATATATCATATTGTATGTTTCTATAAATCAAATTTTGCATGTCAAATCACTTATTAACTGAATGTAATGATTATGTCTTGCGTGTTGTGACTGGTTGGTTAAATATAGGGTTGATTATCCGCGTTAGGGATAAGTGTCTCCATGTAGGTCTTTCTAAGGTGTTCTTACCCATATTGACAAGTTTCGAAGAAAACTTCGAACGGTTAGGTCGACGACCGTGAGAGAGGTTTAAACCTAACACCTTCCTTCCATATTTTTCTTGTTTAATCACTTAACTCCAAAATGAAATGTTTCTAAGACACTTTGTCATGTCTTAAGTGAAACATATTTAACTAAAGAAGGATGTAGCATTTGTGACATAAGTTATTCTACAGTACCCTTTTAAGAAAAAGAAAAAAAAGCTATATTACAAGTCAATTAAAAAAAACAACAACATATAATTAAAAAATATATTGTTTAATTAGCATAAAAACGATTATTTAAGTTACTCCACAAATTTGTAAACTTAAAAAATGGAAGATATAATGTAAGAGAAAGTATGACAAATCTTTTTTTCCTTTGAAAGATTAGTCTCAAAGACTTGAATTAATTTTTTCCTTAAAAATGCCACATTAATTTCAGTACACAAGTTTGTGAAACGGCTTTTGCAGGAAAATAGTACGGTGAATACAATATTAAGCATTGTAATTTAATTCAATAACACAAATGCGTGGGTGTATAGCTTATAGTTACATTGGTAAAAATCACTTTGTTTTCGTTTTTAAAATGTATAAACACGTTATTTTTCGTAACAAAACTATAAACCTATATTTCTAAAATAAATGATTATAAGGTTAATACAAGAAAGAATCAAGCATGCTATTTTTGTCAATCTCTATAAATGACATTTCATAGTATTTTCATATAAAAATTTTCCTTCTAAATTATTATTTCGAATATGGAAATGATCTGTTGACAGAATGTTGTAAGAGAAATGTGCTTGTAAATTAAACAAACAGATGTAATAGCATTCATATTAAACCAAAACTCGCGAACTACTCAATAGCTAAAGACAATTTCCTGCAGTTCATTAAAACTATGATAAAGATAATTAAACGCAGGTCTGAAATTCCTTGCTATGGTTTGCATTTGAAGAGATAACAACACACACATCCTTGGTAACCTAAGATAAGACATGTGTGATACAGAACATTGCAGGTTCTAATGTCACTAAAAATTTAAATAATACGTAAAACACTATAAAAAAAATATATGAAAAATAATTTGAAACGCTTTAAATAAATTTAAAAAAAATGAAAACACTTTTAATAAAAAATAAAATAAAATTTCACCCTCTACAAAGAACAAAATCTACATATCTGATTCCGTGCCTTCGTTATCTCTTACACCTTAATCACTTCCGGTCTTTTAAACTACTTTTCCTGTTCCAACAAGCTCCCAAACATGTTCCCAAAACATGTTTACTGCTTCCTGAAAACCCTTTTTGGAAAAAAAAAATAAACATGTCTAATCCCGTTTCCGGTCTTATTTCCTGTCGCGTTTCCAGTCTTAAAATAAATTTCATGCTAACTTTTATAAAGTAAAACAAAGTCAGAAAGATTTCCATTTCTATATTAGGTGTTAGTTAGCAAATAGAATTTTTATTTCAGGTGAAAAAAAAAAATTCTTCGAACATTCTGCTAATATTACTTTCAAACTAAATTCATTCTTATAGCAGGATTCCTACAACTCAACTCCACTCGACTAGAAGGATCAAAACCAAAAAAAAATTTAAGCTCCCTCCAAAAATAAGCCCCCCCCCTCTCTCCCTTATCGCACGCACTTCCTGCCGCGTTTCCGGTTAAACTTCCTATCTACACTTCCTGTTCACTTCCTGTCTCAACATGCCTGTTATCCCCACCTGCTACATCCGGTGTCCAGACCTGCCACCTCCGGTAACCTTGAACTTCACCTTCAGAGGTCATACGCTTCTGGCGTAGAACCGACCTTTCTTATCTACTCATAAGAATGAGAATGTTATAGAACTAAATAAAATATTTCATAGAAACTTCATCTTGGGAAAATTGAAAAAACTGAGTGTATTTTTTTTCTGTTTGGTAGTAAATAAAGTCTTAAACATAATGTAGTATTTTTTAATGAGCAAATAAGATCTATCAAACATGGTGGCGAGACTGAGTAAAAAGTGCTGAATACTTACAAAGGAAAAATTCATTTTCAGGATATGAAATCTGCATATAAATTTAAAATGAAAATTCAGCTAAAATGGACGGCCACATTTTTTATTTCTGCATACTAGATTGCTTACAAAAGACACAGCAAACATTGCTGACACAACCCATGAATCACTTGCACTTTTATAAGAGTGCTGAACTCAAACCTTATATGCAAACTGTAATGGATAGGTTTAAAAAAGCAATTAAACTCCATTATATGTTTGCTTATTTTATGCATGCGAATCATGAACAGAAAGAAATAGTATAAAAATGGATTTAAAAAAAATAACAGTGACCTATTACATGCTACAATATTATTTGAAATAAGTTGACTCATTTCAAAAGACATTTTAATGACTCAAACAGGAAAAATTACATCCAGTTATGTGGTGGAAGGGTGTTTATAAAGCACTGATATACCAGATGAACTGTATGGATAAGCTGAAATCCTTTTAAGGTGCCTTTTTAGTTCTGCAGTATTCAAAACGAGTTTTTTCCTCTTGAATTAATTCATTCTAAGCTGATAAACATATTTCAATATTGTACTACAAAAACAATTTTGTCATACTATGTTACACTGTAGTAAAGAAAGTGATGACATATCTTTTAATAAAATGTGAGTATTTATATTAAGTAATATACAAATGTAGAATTTCTTACATTTGACTACAATATACCAGTAATGTTTATAGCAATGTTTGACTTATTACATTGCAGAGTTCCTGTGTTTAAATAAGGGAAAGATTAGTATTTAAAATACTGATATTGTATATAGTCAAAGGTAAACATCACTATGCACTCTGTTATATAATCTAAATTAAATTAGTGCAAATCTATAACATTGTATTTTAATTTTTTTTTTCTAAAATCTCTCTATTTTCATAATGAAAAGTGTTAGTTATGTGTGAGTGTATGGTATATACCTTAATGAAACACCAGTGTAATTATAAATTTAGCACACTTAACTTTTTTGAAAGCCTAACTAAATTTACACATATAGTTAGTTATCTATAAGAAAATACATTTACCTACATCTCAGAAATACAAGTTTTAACATTTGTAGCGAGTTATTAAAAAAGCTTATTTCCTGACTGAACTCAATTTTAGACTTCTATGTAGTACATATATACAAATCTATAGATACTACACAGTTACACAAGGCTGCACAAAAGAATTCAGATATCTTTCTGGCTATTGTTGCTAATTCTTGAAATTATGTTTTTAAATGTGTTATGTGTTTTCCAAATTGTTTACTTAGACAATGGGTGGGACTAGTTGAGCTTAAGCTGAAAGGTAGGCCTCTTCGCCCGGTTCGACTTTGACCTTGTTTAGTTTGACCATTATCTTATTAAATGGTAAAGATTTCTAAAATAATTTTTTTGACACATGATTTTTTGTACTTGTTTTAACTTATTCTGCTGCCCCTCCTTCATTTCAAGCACACAAAATTTAAGTTTTTAAAACTCCTTAATTTAATTTTTTTGTCCAATTTGTAAATCTTTTGTATGGTAACTAATCAGTCATCTAATAAAATTCCCTCCCCAAAAAAATCGCCTTCTCCCGTTTTCCTCTCTCTTTCCGCCACCTCACAAAGTTTAAAATCTTTAAAAGTCTTGTTTTTTTTTTTCTACTGTTTTTTTTTTCTTTTTTTTTTAATTGTAATATTAAAAATAATTAACCATCAAAATCCTCCTCCCATTTAAAATTCATGCTTTTCTCTTAACCCTCCTTTTTCCTAGCACACAAAATTTAAAGTATTTAAAAGTGTTTAATTTATATTTTTTCTGACCTATTAATTTATCTTTATTAAAAATAAATAATTACCTAATAAACTTCCTATCCCCTATAAAATTTCTGCTTCTCCCTATTTGCCTTCCTCTCTCCCCCCCCCCCTTCCAAACTCACAAAGTTAAAAATCTTCAAGCTTCTTTAAATTTATTAAACTTTATTTTTTCTGTAACTTTATTGTGACAATAACAATAAATAATCATTTAAACTCACACTCACTCAAAATTGCTTCTCCCTCTCCACCTTCCTACCTTACGAATCACCTTCCAATACAGTCTTATGTAATAGTCTTCTACACTGCCACATGCCAAAATCTCCCCCCCCCCTCCACTCAGTTCAATGTTTAAAAGCTGTATTTAAAATAATGATACCCTGTATTAAAAAATGCATTTAAGAATTCAACAGTTTATTAGTTCTGATTTTGGTCCTTGATTTTTATTTTTAAAAACCTGTACGAACCCTGTAATGAAAGGCATAAACAACTGTAATAATTTTAACAATTATAATGTTTAAGGATTCTAATTTATGTGTTTAACGAGCATGTCTTTCAATCTTCAGAAAAATAAAAAGAAGATAAGAAAAAGAACAGTAACATATGTATCTTAGCTCCTAACTTTTTCTTTCAGTAATTTTGTGTTGAAATAGAGGCTCCTACTGTGCAGCTTTTAAACAGTTTAATGGTAGAAAATTTCTCTACTAGTGGGTAGGCAAGTCAAACCGGGTACCATGTTTTCTCGCTGATGGGTGCTGCCTTGTGGACAGCACTCGTTTTAACTACATTACCTTAGCGTCTCCTAGTAGTATACCATCGGCTTTTGAAGTGAGTTAATCTGTGTCCTTACAGTGCTATTGGAACAAAATTCAATTCGAAAGTTTTAACTTTTCGCTCGTCTTAGAAAAAGCATTTTCCCAACTAGAGTAGAATTTTCTTGTAGCAACAGGTGTGCTTTTTCATTAGCTTAGATGTCCCCAAACACTTTTGTAGGGTGTTCTGATTTTTCCGCCCTTCTAGACTTTTGCCCACAAAGAATAACCATTAGGTACCCGGCTTTACTGTACTTTGTAATCACATGTACCCTACATGTAATCATATTTAACAATACAATTCATAACTGAATTTCTGAAACCTTACTACATGCAGTAATAATAATATGAAGAAATGAAACTGCTGTTCGAAAGCTTCAAATATTAAATAAAATGAGTTTTAAATAAAGATGTGACTTGAACAGTGGACATTAGGCCCCTGATTTCCAGATTTATTTGTTAGTATTATAATCAATATTTGTCCTGTTTTTTTGTGTCTAGAATTGTTTTTTTAGAGATGAATTATCAAACATCGTAAATTAAATTATCAAATATAGAAAATGACATCCTTTGAAACTTTTGTGACTTTACAAAAAAAAAAAAAAAAAAAATTATCTAAATGAGGAGTGATTGTACCCTCTCCCTTTCCTACCGAAGTCTTTTTTCTTTCTTTCTTTCAGAGATAACATTTCTAAATATAAATTCATGCTCTTTTTTTTTTTTTTTTTTTTAAAGGATTGAAAATTGAACTTATTTAAATCTACTGATTTAAACCATGCCAAGCTTGTATGTAGTTAAGTTTTTAAAAGTAGCTCAATATCCTACTATTTAATTATGTAGAATGAAATTAGTTATATACAGTGACCTCTCACTTATACGACTCTCAGTTATACGACCCTCTTGGTTATACGCCGATTTCTCTTGGTCCCGTCCACGCTTTATGGGAAATAATGCTAAACTTCTCTCAGTTATACGACTGCTTCTCTCACTTATACGACTCTTTAAACGGTTCAGGTGGTTTTACATTTCCCACTCAAGAATCATTTTTATAATCTTTAAAGTACAAATCATTCATGTTTTCTTAGCTTTATCCTTTCACAATTGTTAAAGTGTTTATCAATAATGAATAAAATTTCTTATCTACCTTCGTGTGTTATTAACGATGAAATCTATGGCGGGAGGGTGGCTCTATGGAATTTCCTTGTGCCTGTCATTTAACAAAAGCCAAATGACCACATGGAAGAATGTGACATCGCAGACAATTAAGGAATGTTTTAGGAAATGTTGTTTCTCACAAGACCAAACTGCTAGTTCAATGAATGAACTCGATTTTGAGAGAATATGGAAATCCTTTAATGACGAAGACTGGAATGAAATGTTTATGGACGAAGGTATTAATTTCAAAGATTATGTAGAATGTGATGAAAACTTCTTCTGTCTGAACTGAGAACTGCCGAAGAAATCTTTGAGAATATCAACAAGGAAGACTTGAGCGAGGGGGATGACGAAGATGAGAGCAATGTTATTGCTCGCATAAATTTTTTTCAGAAACACGCGCCGTTTTAAATACATTAAAGAATTATGTCGATCAAAATGATTGTTCCCAAAATAGCTTAAAAATTTTTTAGACTTAAAAAATACATTTATCTTTTCGTCGACGACAGAAACAAACTAATATCACTACATTTTTTGAGAAAATCTGTTTTGTAAATCTTTAAAATAAACATAGTGATAAGTGAACTATTTTGTGAACTTTTTTTTAATATACTTTACGTTTTATTTTTTAATATGTTTTATAAATTTTGTTAAAATATATTCTCATTACTAAAAACTTATTGTTTTTAATATAGGTAAAATAATTAATGCATGTAAAATGTGAAACTTATATAATAAGACGGTCTCTCACTTATGCGACTCTCTCAGTTATACGACTTTTTTCTACGGTCCCCTGAAAGTCGTATAAGTGAGAGGCCACTGTATATATAATATAGACATGTTTATTTATAGAAGAGTTTATTCTGTAAACCTTTGCCTGATATTATTGAATAAAACAGCTATAAATTAAATGAAAAATAACATAAATATTTATTAATTGAAAAAGCAGCATTCATAATATTTTTTTAACCAGTACACTTTTTAAAAATATGTTAGTAATTGAAAATCTATTTTTCAGTTCATAATATTTGTTAATCTTTATATTTTGAACTTTTTTAAATATTCATGATGTAGAAAATGCAATGTACAGTTGCATTTTTATTACTTTGTTTAATCTTACAATTATAAATAAGTAATTTCATTTTTGTGTATATAAGTTTGAATTTCTTTTACCCAAGGAATCATTATTAAACTTAGGAGAATTGATTCTGTATATTAGCTTTTAAAACATCGTAATGTTTCCTTATTACACCGATAGATGGCGCCTGTTTGCTTATTTTCAAACGATGACATTGTTTACATTTTATCACGCGATTGTATTTTAGTAATAAGTTGTAAAATATCTTTTTTTTTTAATAGAAATCTGTTTATTTATTTATTTATTAGTACAAAAAGGAAATTTTTAATTTAATTTCTTACTTTTTAATGACAATGTGTTAATTTAACTATTGGTTTCTATGTTTTCAAAAGTAAAAATGTACAAATGCATGAAGATTTTTATGTCTAAATTAATAAATTTAAGTATAAGTCCTAGTAACACGTGGTTTTTGTTACACATTATGTGTAAGGTAAGTTTTGAATAATAATTAATGTTATTTAAACGAAATTATTCATAAATTTACAGAACTTCGCTTATGTATTTTTAATTTGTTTTAATGCTTTTTATTTGAAATAAGTATTCCTACTTTTATTTCCTTTCAATTTTCAGGGTATTTGATATGACATTTCTTTTTAGTTAAGATCAGCAATAGGAAGGTACATTTTTTTAAAATTCTGTTTGTCAAAATCTTGTTAAAATTTCCCAGATGTTTGATGTGACAACAGAGAAGTAGAACATTTTAAATTATAACTGTACAGGGGTCGATGCAGGTTTTTTTTCTTGGGGCCCATTTTGTGTAAAGTAAAGGTTATTTTTGTGAAATTTATTATATTTTTGTGAAAAATAACGTTTTGTAACGAAAGTTGAAATCCAGTTAATGAAATTCGAACCAAGCATTTATAAACAAAAACTTTTTTAAATCCTTTTGCCGAAGTTTTCCTCTCTGGTGAACTTGTTTGTTTACAAAGTACACATTTTAAAACATCACAAAATAACAAATAAATAGTCAGTTTTTATGGAATAGAATTTTGTGAAGGGCCCCATTTTATCAAATTGATTTTTGTGAAGGGCCCCATTTTATCAAATTGATTTTTGTGAAGGGACCCATTTGGTTAAATAGATTTTTGTGAAGGGTCCCTAAATAGGCCCCAAATTTTTCCTGGATCGACCTTTGCTGTATATATATATATTTTAAATGATAATTTGTTGTTATAAATATTATACAATAAAATGATAAAAAATAAAACTCAATTTACACCGCAGGCATGAAATTGTAAATGTCTCTTAGTGTAGATTTGAGGTTTTTTATCCTGATTTAAGGTGAGAAGGGATCAGAAGGTTTCTTTAAACTTAACAAACATCATTTTATTATAACCAAAGAACGTGAACACACAACATCGTTACAAGGGCAAGCCACACTAAGAACTGCGGACTGTTGCCAATTCAGAAAAGGGAAAAGCTCGTTTTATCTGTTCAGTTCACTTCAAAGCATGGCCAAGATTTGTTGGCGCATGTTGCCACATCACCCCCTTCCTAGTGATGAAGTAACATCAAGATAACGGGGGTTAAATTTAACTCGGCGTCCAGATTTTGTGATATATGGCTGTCGACTGGTAGATGGATCAGAAGACTGTGGTTGACTGGTTGCCAAGTCCGAAGGAGACTGTGATTGGTCAAGTGCTAGTGATGGTGGAGAGAAAAATTCTGGCTGCTCCGGAGGAACATCAGGAACTACATAAGGAAAGGACATGTTTACAAACAAACACTCCCGTCAATCAATCTCCCCCTCTCCCAGCCAATCAGACAAACTCGTCCCTGTTCGTACACCAATCAAAACCATATTTTGCCCTGAGTGACGTCAACTGATCTTTCCTTATTGATGAATGCTGGTTTCAACCGATCAATGTTTACTGTTGGTGTTTTGTTGTTCAGTTGGATGCTGAATGTTTTATCACTGCGGGATAACACCTTAAATGGTCCAGTGTAAAATGGTTGAAGACTTCTGCGAGTGGCATTCTGCCGTAAAAAGACATGACTGCACGACGAAAGAGCATTATGCACAAAAATAGAACGACCAGTGCGTTGGCTGGTTAGAACAGGACGGATTGTAGATATGTGGTCTTTCAAGTGACCGACAAATGTTGCTGGATCTACATAGTCCTTGGAGGCAGAAAAAAATTCACCAGGTAAGCGAAGGGTTTCACCATACACAAGTTCAGCAACACTAGCTTGGAGGTCTTTCATGGATGAGCGAAAACCCAGGAGAATAGTGGGTAGTACTTCAACCCAGCGTTCTGTGGCATAGCAGCGAATGGCAGCCTTGAGGCTCGACAAGTCCATTTCATTCAGGATGGTATGGTGTTGAATAGATATGATGAGCACCCATGATCTTAGCCAAACTTTCAAAAAGCTGAGATTCAAACTGTCGTCCATGGTCTGTAATGATACGAAGTGGTACACCAAATCTGCAAATCCATTCAGAATAGAATTTGAAGGCAATTGTGTCAGCTGTTATATCTTCTATTGGATAGGCCTCTGGCCAACGTGTGAATCTATCCACTAGTGTTAGGAGATATTGGTAGCCTTCCGATGGAGGAAGAGGCCCCACTAAATCTAAATGAACATGTTCAAACCGAGAATTTGGGGTGGAGAACTGTCCAGGACGACTAGACGTGTGTCTGTGGATCTTGCTGCGCTGACAGGGAATGCAGGAACGAGTCCATTTGGCAATGTCAGATTGCATAGATGGCCAACAGAAACGTTGTTTTACTAGCTGCAGGGTTGGCTTGACACTAGGGTGGGAAAGTCCATGAAGGTTATCAAAAATCTGGCTACGCATCACTTGAGGCACAAATGTTCTGATTCTGTCAGTTGAAACATCACAATAAAGTTCAGATGGGAAACCACTTTCTACTGGAAATTTCTTAAGCACTAAG
This sequence comes from Maratus michaelseni, assembly GCA_963931845.1. Taxonomy (NCBI): domain Eukaryota; kingdom Metazoa; phylum Arthropoda; class Arachnida; order Araneae; family Salticidae; genus Maratus; species Maratus michaelseni. The sequence continues at coordinate 300,146,651 of OZ007589.1, forward strand.
CTTGATGAAGAAGGATTTTCTAATAGATGACACAGTTCACTATCAGTCAGCTGTGTTTCAACCATAGCTTGCAAACTGAGATCCATAGATATTGCATTTATGCGAGAGAGTGCATCAGCAACACTGTTATCTTGCCCACTGACATGCTGAATATCCGTGGAAAACTGTGTTATGAATTCAAGATGACGAAGTTGTCGAGGAGTGCATTTGTCAGGTTTTTGTGTAAAAGCAAAACATAGAGGTTTGTGGTCAGTGAATATGGTAAATGATCTAGCTTCGACCATGTACCTGAAGTACTTAATTGCTTCATAAATGGCTAACAACTCTCTATCATAAGCTGAATAGCTCTGCTGTGCAGGAGAAAGTTTTTTTGAAAAAAATGCAAATGGCTGAAGACATTGTTCAGTTTTTTGATGTAATGCTGCACCAATAGCCGTGTCCGATGCATCTGCATGCAGCACTAATGTGGCAGTTGGATCGGGATGGCTTAACACTGTGGCATGAGAAAGTTTTTCTTTACACAGTTCAAAAGCATTTTTAGTGCTATCAGTGCATGTAATTGGCCGCTTATCATTTTTCTGATAGTTTTGCAGCAAGTGGTTTAGTGGCATTTGAATTGAAGCCATCTCAGGAAGAAAACGCCTATAAAAATTTAAGGCGCCTAGAAATCTTCGGAGTTCTTTCACTACTTTGGGTTGTGGAAAGTCTATAATTGCCTTGACTTTGTCCGGCAGAGGTTTACATCCATGCTCAGAGACTAGGTGTCCTAGGAACTGGATCTCGTTTTGGAAAAATTTACATTTAGATGCATTAATTGTAAAATTATATTTGTCAAGGCGACTTAACACTTGCTGTAGATGTGCTTCATGTTCAGCTTGGGATTTGCTGGCGATTAAAATGTCATCCAGGTATGGAAAACAGAAATCTAGCTCATTCAGCACTTCATGAATGTGCCTTTGGAATGTTTGGGCAGCGTTGGACAACCCAAATGGCATAAAAACAAATTCAAATAAACCAAATGGGGTGGTAATGGCTGTTTTGGGAATGTCAGTAGGATTTACAGGGATATGGTGAAAAGCTCTGACAATATATACTTTTGAGACAATTTTAGCACCATTCAAATTATGAGTAAAATCTGGTATGTGTGGTATAGGATATTTATCAGGGCGTGTTACATTATTAAGTGCTCTATAATCCCCAGTGGGACGCCAATCACCTGAACTCTTACGAACAAGGTGCAAAGGAGATGCCCAATTAGATTTGGATGGTCGACAAATACCCTGTTCTAACATAAATTGGAACTCCCGTTTAGCTGCAGCAAGTTGTGCAGGGTGGAGTCTTCGTGGTTTGCTAAAAACTGGTGGACCGGAAGTTTCAATGAAATGATATGTATTATGAGTAATTTTGCTGTTAAAGGGACGAGGGCGTGTGAGATTAGGGAATTGGTTTAAAATTTTATGAACACTTAAATCTTTGCAGATACTCTTGACTGATGTGAAAATACCCTTTATAAACTGGCCTTTACTAGTTAATTTCGTGAGTGGATCAATAAGACAGTGATTCTTAAGATCAATTAGCAATCCGAAATGATCTAAAAAATCTGATCCAATGATGGGACGCTTAACATCAGCCAAGGTAAATTCCCATTTAAAGCTACGTCTGAGATTTAATTGAACTTCAACAAGTTTTTGTCCATAGGTAGCTATCTTAGTGTTATTAGCAGCAAAAAGACAAAAAGTTGAAGGGTTTAATTTGGTGGTATTGGGAATTACAGAGACATCGGCGCCAGAATCGATTAAATAATGTGTCTTAGTGGCTGGATCATAAATACATAAGCGACTATGGTTTGGAGTTTGTGTGCGATCACATGCCACTACTGTGATGCACTCGTGTCGTTTCCCGTTTGGGAAAAAGAACACGGTTTGGTACATTTCCGAGCTTTAAGGCCAAAGCGTGCATGATAATAACAAATATGAGGATTAGACCTGCGGTCTTTTGAGTTCTTTCCTATAAAAACTACCTCTATTATTGTTACGATGTGGGGAACGACAGCGATTTTCTGAAAAAGATGCTGTTAATGCATCAAGCTTTTCTGACAGTTCAGAAACCTGAAGTCGCAGTATTTTTATCTCATTGGTTTCAGAGATTGCCAAGATTGTGTTTTCACTATGCGTAGCACTGATCTCAGACACTTTATCTGCGAGGACAGCAAGTTTGTCTAATTCATCCCCACTTACCGCTAATACAGTTTGTATGTTATTTGGCAAGCGTTGTAGCCAAAGATTTTTCAAAAAATCATCAGTAACTTGCCCAGAAGCTAAGTCTTTCATTTTTCTGAGCAAAACACTTGGTTTTTGATCACCAATAGTAAGCTCTTGAAGTAGCGCTTTGGTGTTTTGAGCTATTGAATTTTCAAATATTTTTAATAATTTGTCTTTGAGGGTCGTAAATGGATTGTCGACGGGTGGAGTGAAAATTAGGTCACTAACAGAGGAAAGGATGTCAGTATCTAAAATATTTACTAAGTAGTTATATTTCATCTTTTCATCCGCGACATTATTTAACATGAATGCCGAATCAAGTTGAACAAAAAACAATTTAATATTGTGTTTGGAAAAAGTTTGCACAGCAAGAACTCCTTTGTCCTGACTCTGAAACATTTTTATATGAAGACACGACGAAATTTAGCAAAAATATTTGATAGTTATATAATTGAAATTAATACAGAGTTGCAAAATAAAACTTTCTTGTTACGATACGATACGATATAATTACACAAAATATACATGAGAGAAGAAAAAAATAAATATATATGTACATAATAAAGTGCAAGTACAAGAAAAAATGATTTAATGGGATATTAGATATATTCAATGGTGAATTTTCCTCAGTGTTGTAATATTACAAAATTTGTATAGAAAAGGGGAACAGCCATTACCGAAAAAAATGTATTTCTAAAAAATATAAAAATAACTGTAACCATACCTGGAGATTTATTATAATTTGGGCTTATTTACCCTAAATTTACTTCAGAGTAATGAATGAAGTGACTGCAGTATAACGATCTATCTCAACTTCAGATTGAAGCACGTTGCTGGTTGTTAGGCTTACTTGCCTGTCGATATTCAGATCTATTTTACCGTCATATTAAGAAAAATCTTGCCGTTAAGTCGTTCGATGTCCGGGTCATCACTGTAGATTTGAGGTTTTTTATCCTGATTTAACCTCTGTAAAATTTGGCGGCTGCCTTTTAACAGAATGTCATTAGATTACATGTTAAATTCCGAAAGTATTTTACTCGGTTATTTTTAATTATAGCAATTAAATATCATAAATTTAAGATGGGGTATAAATGTTTTATTCCGGGATGTAGATCGGGCTATGATGATGAGATAAACAAAAGAAAAATCGAAGGGAAAAAAATAAGTATGTTTAGAGCTCCAAAGGTGAATGCTTTTTATTATACTTTAAAGTTATATGCATGTAATCATGTTTAAACTGAGAATTTTTTTTTCTAGTATATCGATCTTAGTGTATATGTTTTTAATTTATTTAAGTAAAAGTATTTTTGGGCTTCACTCAAAAGTGCAAGCGTAAGAACTTATTTTTTAAAAAAATGCCCCCCTCCCCCCTTTCCGTCCCATCGTATTTAGAGTAATTAAGGATTTATTTTAATAGTTAAATTTACTGAAACTACTTGACATATTACTTGTAGTAAAAAGTAAGTGAAAAATGTAGTCTACAGACTTACTAATTTCATTCGACTATAAATCTAATTAATATTTCAGTAGTTTTTATCTACAGAGTTGAATAATGAAATATTTAAACTATATTAAAAACAATAGATTTTTAACAATTTGTGTCGCTTAAAAAATGTCTTTATTTGAATGAGGAATGCTTGAGCCCCATAAGCCCCTCCTTTGTATATCTAGAGTAATTAAGGATTTATTTTAAAAGTTAATTTTACTGAAACTACTTGATTTTTGCAGATTTTCTAATCTTGTTCTTATTAGATTCGTGTAGGTGCAATTTAAAAATTTAATTTGTTTAGTTAGCTGTTCAGTTCAATCAAAAGATTTAATTTTAAATAAAAGGTCACAATTTACGATTCTTGCAAAAATTAGTTAATAGACACTATTATTTATTCAAGTTTTATTTCCCAAATAATTAAGATAAAAATTTGTTTTTAAATGTATATAATATTAATTGCATAGATATTAAAAGTTATGCGTTATTAAATTATTCGAAGGTTATCGATATATACGCAAGATTAAAACTTATTCCAGAAAATTTGAATAATACTTTTAATCTCTAAAAATTATACGTCCATTCCGTATTTCTTCGCAGTACAATATCCGTGATATTTATTTTTAAATGACTATTCAGATTTTTTGTCAGGATGAACTCTTATTTAAAGAGTTATAAAAAGCAATCGAAACGCCAAATATCTATTAAAATATATGCATGGTGTGAAGAAAACTTTATTTAATGAAATTTCTACTTGTTTGACTTTTTTAAAGTTCAAATTTTCAATCAAAAACATTTAAAAAATGAATGCTTTTCGCATTGAAAAGCATTGCAGAAGAAGGCTAATATCGCCGTCAGTTTACCGTAGCGCCACCTATGAGGAGAAAAACTGTATTGTAAAATTTCAACATTACTTTCCCCTCCATCTATCTTACTCCGTGAGCCACACTAACAACTGCGGACTGTTGCCAATTCAAAAAGGGAAAAGTTCGTTTTATCTGTTCAGTTCACTTCAAAGCATGGCGAAGATTTGTTGGCGAATGTTGCCACACTTAGCATTGCAGTAAACAATTCATTTTTTTAATGAAGCCATTGGTGGTTTTTTAAACAGAAACTTTTTATGTATAATTCTATAGTCCTGAAACAATTTTATTGCAGCTTCTTCATCATCAAGTAACTGCTAATTGGTAAAATTAATTTGAGCGTCAGTAATAAATATTTTTGATTAAAAAAATAAAATAAAATAAAATAAAATGTTTTGCAAGGTTACGATTAAAAAAATTATTCATGTTCAGTAAATAGCAAGTCATAATGTTTGGCATAGTTTGCAGTAAAAATCTTTTGCATGGTCAAGGTTGAAATAAATTGCACATTAGCATACATTTTGATATGGTGTTGGTATAACAGAAAAGTACAAAAAAAAAATATTTAACAAATGTTTAATTATATGTTTAATCATTGTGATAAGTAGTCCTTTTTTAAAACATCATTAATAACTTATTAATATTTTCGTCATAATCAGGGGTGTAAAAACTAGCTCAATCACCAGTACTAAATTTTTAGTATTCTTTCCCTAATAAGAATGCTAATAAAACTTAGGCAAAGTATACTAATAAAATGTAGGTGAAGAATGTTAATAAAATTTAGTGATGACAATCAGACCCCAGTTTTTATGCCCCTGATCATAATTATTTTCTACAGTGTCAGTTTTCAAACAATAAAATAAAGTAAGTTAATTTTTTTGTAGTTTAACTGAAAATTTAGATATTCAGCCAAAGTGAATATTCGGTACTTCCTCATTTAATTGGGATTCACCAGATCTAGCACTATTTGTCTGAATAAAGCAGCTGCCATTATTAATGATATTTTTTGTTTTTGTTCTAGTCATTATGTCCTAAATAAATGGAATCTTCTGTATATATTTTTGAGAATGCTAAGTTTTTTATATTATGATAAAGCTATTGACATTGATAATATAGTTTACAGCAAAATAAATATACAGGGGTCTGAAAACTCGAGAAATATACATTGGATTGAAAAACGGAAAAATACATGTTCAATACTTTTGAAAAATCTATTTAGGGATATCAAAGTTGCCTCTTGGGGGGAAAAAGGGAGGCAACTTTGAAATCTTAAATGAAAACCCTCCCTTTTTAACACTTTCCAACCAACTTGAAAAGTGTTTATGACTTTGGTTTGTCTGCCGTCTCTCCATGCTCTAACTCGCATAACTAAACTCGGATGGCCTTGAAATTTTTGTATGTTATTGTCATTTACTATAGCATGATCCCCATTGCAATGAAGTGTGTAGCACTTATAGTTTTTTTACAGGGACAATCCCGTTACATGTACTCCGTACATATGTATTCCGTTACATTACAGTCAATGGGAAAAAATTGTTTTAAGTGCATTATGATGATGCTACGCCATTTGAAACATTATAAATTTGATGTACAATTATGAAGTGCACTGAAACGTGCTTTTTGTAGAATATGAGGTGCAAAGCATTTATTATTCATTTACAGGATCAAACAAAAGAATTCTGTTACACATTGTTCTACAGGGAAAAATCGTTTGCAGTGTAATATGATGTTTCATTATTTCAAACATAATGAAAATAATATGCATTACTGATGTGCATTAAAAAATTTTCGCTTAAGAGTATGGTGTGCATTCCGTTTATCGTTCATTTACAGGGACACACAAAAAATATCAGTTACAGTATACTTGCGATAGTTACAGTCTATGTGTGATATGTGCGTTTCCAACTTTGGTTTGCATTTTTAAGTTTAACTAAAATTTTTCATAGTACATGGTGTGTAATTTCAGTTAATCCTATACAGGGCTACACAAGGAAATTCATAAGTATTACAGACTATGGGAGTGAATTGCTTAGGGTAGTTTTTAATTGTGGTACACATTTTCTTGCTGAACTATATTTAGTAGACTAATATAAGTTTGTGAAATATAAACAAACTAGTGTAAATACTCGTCCTAGGATGGGTTATTTAAAATTTTCCGATTCTTTTGTTAACAAAAGTTATCAGACTGAACTATAGTTAGACTTTAGAAGTTTGTGGAAAAGAAATAAATTCATATAGAGGGCAGACTTGTCCAAAAACTTTCTGTGCACATAAATATTAGGTCAAAAACTTTCTGCAAACTAATTTAATGTTTAATAAAATTACATGTTGTATTATTTTGACGATATGAATTAAAAGCAGTAGTTTAAAATAATTATCATTTAAAATTAATTAAAGCATAATTATTTTGGTTAAAAAAATAATAAAGCTAAAAATCCATGATAGGAAGAGCTGAATTCTTATCAATTATTTTGTCAATGCATTTAGAAACAGCCCAATCCTTAATATTTTGACCTCTTCGCAAGCCAATGTTTTGCATCTTTAAACTTTGAATTGTACGCAAACAGTAAATAAATTGTACATGTAATTAGAATATTTTTTAGTATTAAAACAAAAAATAAGTTTTTCTTTTCTAAAATTTTTTCTGCGAAGTTCCGAATTTTGCAGAAATTTTTCCACGCACGGCGTGCATCTATATTATACAACTCTGATAAGGCTGCTCAAAGAACAAAGTATAGTGTCGTTTATGGTTGGTAATTGCTGGAAGTTTGTTTTAAGTTGCCGTATGCATTTTGTACCTGAATAAAATTTCGCTTAATATGATGTGTGTACAAAAGTCTTTGGATAATATAGTGTTGTACAAAAGATTTCGAGTGCATTTCCATTGATTGGCAAAAATTGCTAAAAGGGAATTTTCTAACTGAACTAATTTTTATCATGCTATGTAGGGGTCATTCCATGTCAAATCAATGTGGGGTCTGGACCTTGACATCTCAGATTTCTATAACTTTTTATTTATAGTTTGAATCCATGTAGCATATAAAAAATATATTTTAATTTTTTTTTTTTTTTTTTTTTTTTTTTTTATGGAACTTTGAAAATGGCCGAAAGTCCCAAATTTAACTAAACTTTAAATCACATTATCCTCTACAGCTCTTCTTATGGGCTTTAATATGATATGCAACACTAACTATTTTGAATAAAATAAATTTGACAAATTTTCAAAATTTTGGAATTAAAAATTGTCAAAAACACCATTTTTATTTTTCAAAAAAATAAATGTTATTCTTTGATTTTTTGGCTACAAGTGTGCAAAATTTCAAGATGGTGAAATGATGGGATTTTGAACTACTAATTTTTAAGGTATAAGGTATAGTGTTGTATATCATGTTAAAGACCATTAAAAGAGCTTTATAATAAGATATAACTGAGCTCTCTAACCCAATTTGCTACAGAATTATAGAGGATAATGTGATTGAAAGTTTGGTTAAATTTGGTACTTTTGGCCTTTTTCAAAATTCCGTAAAAAAAACCCGCTGAGAAAAAAAAAATTAAAAAAATTAGATTTTTCATATACTCCATGGATACACACTATAAACCAAAAATTATATAAATCTGAGACATCAAGGTCCAGAAATTGCATTTTTTTCGTTGATTTGACATGGAATGACCCGTAGCAGAGTTGTATAATATAGACGCACACCGTGCGTGGAAAATTTTATGCAAAATTCAAAACTTTGCAGAAAAATATTTTAATAATTAAAAAAAAAAAATTAACTACTGAAAAATTATAAATATTTCCCAATTTTATGTACAATTTTTGTACTGTTTGCGCACAATTCAAAGTTTAAAGATGCAAAACATTGTGACATCACAGACACTTTTATTTGTATTTTTCGCAGACTAGAGCTTTGTGCCGATTGGTTTTCCATCGGCAAGCTGCAAGGACTTTTTAGCCCAGTGGCAGCAGTTAAATCTAATATACTTTCTTAGTGTTAGAAAACATTTTAAATTGAATTTCTTTAAAATAATTTAAAGCTAAATTTAAATATTTCAAAATGTATCAAATTTTAATGAACATCAATCAATGACCAGCTGGCTGCTAGCCAAAAAAAAAATCTGTGTCTGGAAAATTTTCAAATAGAAATAAAAATATTAACAGAAAATAGTAATAGAAAAAAAGATCATAAATGACACGAAAGAAATGATGTATTATTTTTAGGCACATGCTTTTTTTTCTCAAATTTGATTCTGCAGAAAATTGTTACTTTCGTATGGCAACTCACAACTCCAAACACAGCCAAAGCGGGGCCTCCGAGATGTCGCTGTGTGTCCTTCACCGGGCCTGCTACAAGTGACACACCGGGCCTGCTACAAGTGACGTCACAACCTGCTGACGTCAAAACAGTGATCCATAATAACTTAAAATTTTTCATGTACTTTGTTCGTTTGTACGGATTGTTTACGATAATATTTTGATTTTATTTATTGTTTTATATAGTAATTAATAATATTTTTCAGTGTATTTAGATTATAATGCTATCAATAATCATTGATTATAATTATTAAAGAAAGTGTAGATTATATCTATAAAATAATGAGAAGAAAATGTTGTGCTCTTAGTTTCTAACCCAAGTCTTCAAATTCGCTACTGATAATGAAAAGAAGAAATTTTAGCTACGAAAATTACCTTGTGATAATTTTATTTACATTTCAACAGAAGTGGTCTGCATTAAATGTTTCGATATACGTTTCATAATTCGTGAAGCTAGAATTAATATGATGGTATTGAACTTGCTGTGCTGAGAAAAAAAAATAACCCTAACAACGAATGTCCATCCTACTGTAATGGAAATATTCCGGCATATTTGAATGAATTTGTACTTCCAAATCAAAAAGAGTCAAATGATCTTTAGAAAAAAATAAATAAATAAAAGAAGCAGACGACAAACAGTTTAAAAAATGATTTTAAAAGAAATACTGTAATAAATTGAATGAAATCTGGATACATTTAGTTAGAAGTGAGTGTGCTTTGTTTATAAAATTAAAAGTAACTGATTTACACAACTTAGTAGTTCTACGTAGTTCCATTTAATATTTTAGCTAACTTAAGTGTATATTATGAAAATATAATTATGAAATATGAATCTATATTATATGATATATATGATAATGAATCTATATTATGAAAATAAAACTTTTGATAAGTTAATTTGATGGTTATTAGGTCCTAGACCTAAGTACAATAAATAGACAATTATTAAAATATTACAAGTCAGTTACAAAGTTAAGATAGAAAATTGGGTACTTTTCGGTTAGCCGGGCGCCAGTGATATATATATACACACACACACACATACACATATCTACACACACATATATGTATGAATTAATATATATATATTTATATATGTACATGTATCACTGGCGCCCGGCTAACCGAAAAGTACCGAAAAAGGCTTATGGCGAGAGAAGGAAAGTTGGCAACATATTTTCTGGCAACCTATTCGTAGTTTCATATAAATAAGTATTTTTTTTTTTCAATATTTATATAATTTATTTAATATAAAGAAGCCATATATCTCTTTTTATATGCAGGTAGAACAGAATTGTATATATAAATAATTTTATATATATAAATAAACATAAAAGTTCATTAGATTTGTTTTCATAATTGTGTATATAATTTAAAAACATATCTAACTTTCTGAAGCCCGGATTACGCCAAAGCGTTAAAAAAAGTGCCAAGGTCTCTATAGTTAAAAAATGTCGATTTCTCTATTTAAATTGACATTTATTGTGTTTTGGTGGTTAAATTATGGTATGTAGTTGTAAAAGGGAGGAATGGGATTGATTTTGTAAAGTTTTTGGTAGATTTATTATATTTTTTGTACGTATATTTATTGTAAAATAATGTGTTTAAGAAAAGGTAAGTCAATGGCTTCAATCTGATTTATTAATTTTAGCATTTTTTTTTAATTTAAAACTTTTAATTTCCTTTAATAAAACAAGTGTATTGATTTCCTTTTATTTCACGATTATGAAATTTAATATTATTTATGTAATCACAAATTATAAGAGCGGAAATGCTATTTTTATTACATCTTTTTGCTGCGATACATTGACCAAAGTGGATCACTACTGTGACGTCACTAATACTTGTAGCAGGCCCGGTGAAGTACACACAGCGACATCTCGGAGGCCCCGGCCAAAGCCGCCGCCGGGATGTAGCACATATCTTACCACACCATCAAACACAAACATGTGCAACTCACTCCAAAGTGGTACTTAGTGTGGCCCGTACGTTCGTTCTATTGAACTTTAGGACTGTTCTTCATTTCTTTTTTTATATAAAATTAATTTTAAATATAGCGTGATTCTGAAAATTACAGTGTGCATTTACAACGTAAGCACAGTCAAGCGAGTTCTGTTGATAAAAGAAGTGCAAATCAAACATCAATAATTGCAGCTTTTGTCAAACCTCAAAATAAGCATGGAAATGGAAATATTGATCCCATTTCTGAAAATATTGAAAGCGGGGCAGTATTTCCTCTGAATTGACTGTTTCTTGGTGTGAGGAAACTCTTTAATCAAAATAATTATTCTTTGATTAATTTTAATTAATTTTTAATATAAATGGTAATTATTTTAAACTACTGTTTTTAATTCATAACGTCAAACTAATATAACACGTAATTTTATTAAACATTAAACTATTTTGCAGAAAGTTTTTTACCCAATATTTATGTTCGCAGAAAATTTTTGGTTTTATACAAGTCTGCTAGTATACAGCGTGTCCACGTATAACCTGACCGACCTTTATTTTCGCAACCGTTGGTCCTAGATGCATACTTCCAATTACAAAAATGCTTTAAATAAGGTAAAGAATTTTTTTAAAGCGATTTGGGTCAAGAAAAACATTTATTGAAAAATTACGAAATTAAAATTTTTATACGGTTCCCCGGTCCTATAAGTGATATTTAGTAAAAATTTACTGTGACACTAACATGAAAGACAAAAAAAGTCTCATTCATCTAACATTAAAATTGACCAAGTAATAGCTGTTTAAAGTTGGAGTATATTTTTTGCTGCGAAATAGAGGTCATTCACAAATGTAGTAGAAATATAAATAACCGTCAGATATATAAAAAAAAAATAGTTGGGAGAAAAATGAACATTGCAATCTATTATAAATGTGAAATCTATAATAATTCTGACATATTAATGCAAAATATACAATTTGTACTAAACATATAAGAGGATAAAAATAACAGAATTTTTGTTAAATAGGATGAAAAACAACAGTCAATTTTTTACAAAATGATACAGATTTTAAAATGCTGTTAGATTACACTGGCTTTTAAATTTTGGGTTGTGCCATGTTTTTTAGCTTTTGGAAATTGATTCTTATGTATTTTTTAGTGCTGAATCCGAAAATGATCTTCAGTTTAAACCATCACGTCAGGATTTTTCTCAAATCGCAAATTTCAAAGTTAAAATTGATCCCTCCTCCCTTCCCAACCTCATCGGACCCCTGAGCTGTTTAGCTGTAAAAAACCCAGTATAAGCCAAAAAAAATGAATAAATTATTGAATTAAATAAAATTAAACTGAATAAAAAAGTCTGACATCTATTTTATAGTATCAGATTTTTTGCTATTTTTTAACATTGAAATTTACGATTTGCGAAAAATCCTGACATGATGGTTAAAAGTGAAGCTAATTTTTTTATTCAGCATTAAAAAATACATAAAATGTATTTATAAAAGTTAAAAAAACACAACCATCTCAGGTTTACGTTATCTAATGTAAAACTCTTTCTTAAACTTGTTGACGGTAATCTATCCGAATTTTTTTGTGTTATCATAGTAAACGCGGTAGCGTTTGCTATAATATGTTTAAGAAATAGAAAATGCAAACGTTTTTCTGAAATATCTGGCGAACCAGTTGACATACGACAGTGATTTTTTTTTAAAAAGATAGAACTCGACAAGACTAATAAAATGATAGGATTGAAAAAATTACTGTAGCTTACTGTAGTTTTTTATTTAACTTCGAACGAAAAAATGAAGACGCAAAGTTCAACAAAGTCTAGCTAACGTTTACCTGGAAGGATTAACTTCGTTTTTGTTTTATTTTTTTCCTCTTGGTAAAACTTAGAATAGGTTTTTTTTTTTTTATCTTTGTATGTTTGAGGGTCGCTGAGGAAATCAAATTTATGTTGTAAAGCTCCGGTTGAACATTGGTTTTTCTTTTCTTTCTTTATCATAGCAAACGCGCGCGTTTGCACGAAAATTTAAATAAATATTATTATTATGTATGCAACAGAATTCATTCAAATTAAATAAATCACGTGTCAAACATGCTTATTTGTTTTTATTTTCTTACTAGCGTAAATGCCTGCTATAGGACGGTGGGTAGAAATCGTGGTTTTCACATTATATTTGAAATAATTGATAAATATTATACTCATATACACAAATGACAATGAGGAAATACATATATTGGAAAATTGTATCGCCTAACATGCTCTTGCTATTCACGTTCAAACTCACTAAGAATTTTATATTCTTGTGTAAAAGAATTGTGTCTCATAATTTCATCTAATTCACGTAAAATATGCGGCAAATAGTTTTCAATATCGTCGTTATTAAGTTGTTCCTGTACAGCTGGTGCTGTATCTTTCATTTTGGTACTTTTCTGTTATACCAACACCATGCCAAAATGTTTGCTAATGCGCCAATTATTTCAACACTGACCTAGCAGATGTTGTCTACAAACCGTGTTGTCATGAAAACCGTGCCAAACATTGTGATTTGTTATCATAGTAAACGCGGTAGTGTTTGCTATAATATGTTTAAGAAATAGAAAATGCAAACGTTTTTCTGAAATATCTGGCGAACCATAGTTGACATACGGCAGTGATTTTTTTTTTAAAGATAGAACTCGACGAGACGAACAAAATGATAGATTCAAAAAATTACTGTAGCTTACTGTAGTTTTTTATTTAACTTCGAACGAAAAAATGAAGACGCAAAGTTCAACAAAGTCTAGCTAACGTTTAACTGGAAGGATTAACTTCGTTTTTGTTTTATTTTTTACCTCTTGGTAAAACTTAATTTAGATTTTTTTTTTTATCTTTGTATGTTTGACGGTCTCTGAGAAAATCGAATTTATGTTTTAAAGCTGCGGTTGAAAATTGATGTTTTTTTTTTTAAATTTTTATCATAGCACACTTGCGCGTTTAAAACAAACGCGCGCGCAACAAGAGGAATAAAATGGTAGCAGTCAAAAAATGACTGTATTTTACTAGTTTTTTTATTTAAGGATCAAACGAAAAAAATGACGAACGGCCTCCCCCTTCCCTCTATTTCCGAATCCATTGAATCTAAAATTATGAAAAAATCAGAGTTTAATAGAATTTTACTTAAACATTGCATAAAAACTATAATGATTATCCTAGGTGTCCTAGTTTTTGAGAAATTCACAATATTCTGTTGTTAACAAACGTTACTTTGAAATTGATGTTTTCATCTCCAAAATTGCCAAGGTGCTTAATGATCATCGCCATTGAATATATAAATAATGCCATATTTGCAGACTTATAGGTCAAAATGTGGTGATTTTATATGTTTAATAAATGTATACTACATTATTTTTTGTATTATTTAGTTTGATTGATTCTATATTATTTACCATTTTTAATGTTGAGTTTTTTTATTAGCCGGAAGCAAATGATAAATCGCCAAATATTGTTCCCGTCACCCATCATTCATACTGCATTAATTTAATTTTAAATTATAAACATTTCCCTTATTTTAGTTAAAATACCTGATGGAGAGATGAACCTCTCATCATCTTTCATTATGAAAGAACACTGAACAATATAATTATGCATAAACAGTCAAAGAGTTGTGATACAAATATGATATTTGATATCAAAATCATTGGAACAATAAGGTGACTCTCAAAACCCTATTCATTTTATAAAAATATTTTAATTAAAATAATTAAGTTTTTATTCTATATATATATATATAGTTCACTGTAAACAACAGATACATTGATAATGAGATGGAGACATAAGTCTGCACTTTTACAATACATCTGAAATAGGTTGGCAGATTTTATTGCTCAAATATATGACAGTCATAAATCTGCCTTGTACAGCTGCAGAGAAACATCATCCGTTTTCCAGGAGTCCTGAGACCACATGACCAGAGTGGGGGTCAAAACGGTGGACTAATGAAAAACATGGTTTTGTTCAAGGAGGACCAATAGACGAAAAAAGACGGCCCACAAAAATTAAGAGGAGGAGAAAAAACATCGCCCCCTCAGAATTGAAGAGGAGGAGAAAAATTCATCCAAGATTCAGTTTGAAGTTTCTTAACTAAGAATGAAGGTTGTGCAAAAAAATGCACATTTGCTTTAGTCATTTGACTATGATGCAAGGAGTATATTTTTATTTGTGTTTGTGTCGTCGTACAAAAGAACGTGGAGCTGATAGGACGATGGATGACCTCTACCTAGAAAAAGGTATCTCAAATATTATATATGCTCGTAATAACTGTGCATAACATTTTAATTGTTTGTGGGAAGAATATATTGCATGTTAATGCACACAGGGATTGTTCTCCCAAGAATTTTGCATTGTAAAAATTAGATTAACCTTCAATGAAAAATAATAATGTTAAGTATTAAACTTCTTTTTTCATGCTATTTGTAAATAGCATTTTTTGTGAAGCAAGTAGTATACTAGTAATTAATGATAATGATTGTTTTTTTTTTAATTTTATATGTTAAATGTAAATATCAATGTATATACTGTGAATAAACTAATTTTAATGTTAAAATTCAGGATTTAATTTTTCTTCTCTTTGGTGATGACTCAGTTTCTTTTATTTAATTTTGATTTAGCGATTTTTTTTCTAGATGAATAATTTATGGAAGGACACCAGCTTAATCTTAACTTCATCTTTCTCTTAAGGTCATGTCCAACTAAATAATCACAACGCTTTAATTTAAATTATATATGCTGGTATTTCTTTCAGCATCTCTACATGACCCAGAGAATTTATTTGGTAAATACGATCATTTTTTTAATGCTAAATTCAAAATTACAATTAGCTCTTTGTTGATTTTTATGTGGAATGATAAATTAATTTTTAAAATCGTAACCTAATGTACACTTGGCAATATCATTCCAGCAATACCTAACTTTAATCATAGCAAACGCGGTAGCGTTTGCTATAATATGTTTAAGAAATAGAAAATGCAAACGTTTTTCTGAAATTTCTGGCGTTGACATACAATGATTTTTTTTTTTTTTTTTTTTTAAGATAGAACTCGACGAGATGAATAAAATGATAGCATTCAAAAAATTATTGTAGCTTACTGTAGTTTTTTATTTAACTTTAAACGAAAAAATGAAGACGAAAAGTTCAACAAACTGTAGCTAAAGTTCCACTATCTGGATTAACTTCGTTTTTGTTTTATTTTTTTCCTCTTGTTAAAAATTAAAATAGATTTTTTTTATCTTTGTATGTTTGACGGTCGCTGAGAAAATCGAATTTATGTTGTAAAGCTTCGTTTGAACATTGGTTTTCTTTTCTTTTTTTATCGTAGCAAACGCGCGCGTTTGCACGAAAATTTAAATAAATATTATTATGTATGTAACAGAATTCATTCAAATTAAATAAATCACGTGATAAACATGCTTATTTGTTTTTATTTTCATACTAGCGTAAATGCCCATTATAGGACAGTAATCGTAGGTAGAAATCGT
This sequence comes from Maratus michaelseni, assembly GCA_963931845.1. Classification (NCBI taxonomy): domain Eukaryota; kingdom Metazoa; phylum Arthropoda; class Arachnida; order Araneae; family Salticidae; genus Maratus; species Maratus michaelseni. The sequence continues at coordinate 300,163,045 of OZ007589.1, forward strand.
GGTTTTCACATTATATTTGAAATAATACTCATATACTATTCATCGACAATGAGGAAATATAGATATTGGAAAATTATATCGCCTAACAGGCTCCTGCTATTCACGCTCAAACTCACTAAGCCTTTTATATTCTCATATAAAAGAATTATGTTTCATAATTTCATGTAATTCACGTAAAATATGCGGCAAACAATTTTCGGTACTATTATCCCGTCGACCACTTTTCATAACAAAAATCTATCGCCAAACTGTAACGCCAAATAAAAGGGAGAACGTTGCCATTGGAATATCAAAATAAATAAATAAATAAAATATAATAATTTACGGACACAATTGTTATTTTAATTAACGAAATAACTAATAAGTCAGTAAAACATAATGAATAATACACGCAAATGTCGAATTAAAAACCACTTGATGACATAACAAACACGTATAATGCTTCTGACATCAAGTAAATGGGACTGCATTTTTGGCGTTTAATCTTTGAGTTGGCGATAGTATTTTGTTATGAAAAGTGGTCGACGGGATGATAGAGAAGTACCCAATTTTCAATGTCGTCGTTATTAAGTCGTTCCTGTACAGCTTGTGCTGTATCTTTTATTTTGATACTTTTCCGTTATACCAACACCATGCCAAAATGTTTGCTAATGCGCCAATTATTTCAACCCTGACCGAGCAGATGTTGTCTACAAATCGAGTTGTGATGCAAACCGTGCCAAACATTTTGATTTGTTATTTATTGAATGTAAAACATTTTTCGGTACTTTTTCGTTATAGAAAAACCATTGTCGCCAAGCGTAATAGTAAGCACAAAATGAAATTCCCGTGAATCAAAACACTTGAAAAAAAACAACAATTATGAAATGAAAGTAAGCATTTGAAAAATATAACATTTGAAAATTACAGACTTTTAAGCACTATTTTATTAAAATTAAAACACAAATATATACTTAAAATAAGAAAACAAATAATTGTTATACAATAAAGGGAAAAATCCTGTGCCGGTAGATTTAGTGGGCTCTTATTGGCGATAAATGTTTGATGTGGTTGTTGCGATCTTGTGAAAAATCTTCAATCATATCCACATTTACACTGTATCCATATTGTTGCTATAATATCTTTTGGTACTTTTTGGTTAACCAGCTGCCAGTGAAGTATATATATACACACATATATATACATATATATATATATTTCACTGACTCCCGGCTAGCCGAAAAGTACCTCATTTTTTTGTTTCTCGCTAACATTGTCTGTAGACTCGATTACGGAATATTAGAAAATCTATCATTATTATCATCTAAACGTTCATGAATAATGTGCCATAATCAGGCTGCATATTATTACACATAATTTTCATGTATGGTTTGGTGAAACATTGAACTTTAAATTCTGTTAAAGACTGCATTTTATCTCGAAAATGTGGACACCATGTTACAAAGTTATGTGGTTTGAAGCGATCAGAAAAACAAACTTGGATCAATTATTATAATCCCGCGATTTTGTTCATGTGAGCCGCCAATATTGACATCCAGTTTTTGGAGAACCCAGTTTGGTGTTAAATCGTTACATTACGCGTTATATAACCAAACAGGAAAAAAAAATCGTAAGGAAGAGATTTGAAAGACCATTGACAAAAGCAAAAGTCTCGGTGCCAGATTACGCGTTTTTGCCAGATAAAACTTGATTAGTCGAGAAATTGGAAGTTACGAAGCCGTAGACAAAATTCTTGGCCATAAATGTTTCTATTCATGGGATGCTGTGCAATATTTAAATACCAGCATGAAAAACGACCGACGAAGAAAACTGAAAGTCACCATGATTTGGTTTTATTGGCAAAAGAGGATGAACGATCTACTGAAATTTACTGTCGGAATTTTATTGATGATTATTACCCGACATGACAAATTAGAAAACATGTGTTTATACGAATTGGCCACTAGGTACTAATACGAACGAAATAAACCAAAGTCTGTAGAATATTACTAATTAAAAAAGAACCTCAGTTGGTTCAGAAAACGTTTGAAACCAGTTGTTTTGAAAACGCTCTATCATAACGCGAAAACGGACGCTGGAATTGAGTTGTACTATCATCATTCTTTGCTGATGTTGTTCAAGCCTTGGCGAAACGAAGAAGACCTATTGGGAGAATTTAAACTCTACCGTGAATCCTTTGAGCACAATGTGAAAAAATTTTCAGAGATGGAAGAATGTCGCGAAACAAAACAACGATTACAAGCTGCAATCGACTTGGCTGAAAATTTGCAACAAGAAAGTGGTTTGCACAACCAGCTTTAAAATATCGAAGAACCAAATGAAGACGTTGATAAGATAGCCGCAGATTCTGATAACACTGAAACTCACCAGGAAATTGTTATTAATGAAGATAAATTGAACAGAAAAAAAAAAAAAAAAAAGAATGCTTACCAAAGGAAAATATTATAATCAATTATAAAGCACATAGAAGAACAAAAGAAAGACCCGTCTATTCCACCCATAAATCTGATTATACGCGTAGTTGCTGGTAGAGGAAAAAGCTTTCTAATTCAATTACTCAGTCAAAAAGTTCGTTTAATGAGTAATCACAATAATGATGCTGCTGTAGTACTAGCACCAACGAAGAAGTACAATTCACACGTTTTTCAAATTGCCCGTCCAACATACGAATGAAGCAGAATAATTTAAGCTTGATTCTGACGATTTGAAATTATTTAAGCAACAATGGAAATCATTGGATTTAGTAATTATCGATGAGTGCAGTATAGTTTCGAATGTACTTTAGCGATGATCAGCTAACGATATGGCGAATGTTGTAAAAACAAGCGCGATTACTGTTTTGGTGGCAAAAACATTATTTTGTTTGGTGATTTATTGCAGCTAGCACCCGTAAAGGCCCAATTTTGATTTCAGGAACTGCCTTTAAACAAAGTGAAACAATGGTTTGGTGGTGTTGATACATTCAACTTTTGGTACGAATTTGAATAGAGTGACCTAACAATGAACATTGTGTTATATACATAAAAAAATATATATCGCGGCAGAACTTTCTTACATAACAGTCTCATGCACCAAATAACGATGCAAAATCAAAACTCAATTTTTATAGCATCATTACTGAACTGATCGTTAGTATAATTATCAGAACCTAATATTCGGCCCCATTCAGCGATTTTAAGAAAGACTAAGAAGAGTAGTAAGGAAAGATACCACTGAAAGAACAACTCAGCCATAGCAGGCGACTTCAGTGCAGCAGAAACAGTCCATGGATACGACCGAGACAATTATAGAATCCAGTTTATTTATGAGGTAATAGCTATGGAAAACCACCATTTAATTATTGATGTGACGGTCCCCTGACATTTGAGAGAGCAGGTAGACATGAAAAAATGCTACTTTGGCGATGAACAGTCAACGATTTGGTGAGTGTTGTAAAAACAATGCAACAATAAAATTTTGACAATAGCAAAATTTTTTGCTTTTCAAGATATTAAAAAAACTTTATCAAAAAATTTAAATGACTAGTATTAAAAAATGCTCTGAAGAGCACCAAAAAAGGTTAATATGTTTAAGTATGAAAAAGGGTTGGACAAGTGCTTCTAATTGAGCATGAGAAAGGAAAGGGGTTCCTTCTTGGCTGCAGCTCACTGTCAATGCCAACTTTAGAAAAAATCATATTCGTGCTTTTTCCATATAAATGAAATCACTGACAGTTACGATAAAAATGTATAGTTTAATGACGTAGCCAGTAAAGACGCAGCTTGATTAGACATGAATGTAAGGCGACATAGTACCAAAAACCTTAGTTTCTGCAGCGTATCACACTCATGCAGTGCTATCAAGCATGCCTGCAGTGTAGAACTGCGCAGAAAATTGATTCGTATTGCAGTGCAGAGTGTTGCAGCATTCTGAACAGGAACAATTTCACATATGCACGCATTACAGTATAATGCATTCATTGATTGAAATTATATGCAAGTGGCTGTGGCTCCACAATGCAATATGCAGTACAGCAATGCATATGTAAGCTATAAACGAACATTAGGCCCATATACTTTTAATACGGAAGTACAAAAGAACAGTGCGGATGTGCACCGAGGCTCAAAAGTATAATAGGAATGTACAGTGTAGTATAGTCTGTAGAGCAATAATAGTACACAGTGCACTGTACAAAGTTGCATTGCAGACGCATGCCCAGTACAACAGCAGAACAGTGCAGTTGAATTATAAAGCACGTTGGAAAGTTTTACTACAGTACCGCAAATTTCTTTTATATGAAAAAGCGCGAATATGATTTTTTCAAAAGTTGGCATTGACAGTGAGCTGCAGCCAAGAAGGAATCCCTTTCCCATAGCTGCCAACTTTTACGCTTTTTTCAAACCACTAAAATTTTATAGTAAATATTACCTTATTAAATCATCGAAATCATCTGATTCAATAACACAGAAATTTTTATTAATTTTTAGTGGTAGCAAAAAAGCGTAAAAGTTGGCAGCTATGCTTTCCTTTCTCATGCTCAATTAGAAGCACTTGTCCAACCCTTTTTCATACTTAAACATATTAACCTTTTTTGGTGCTCTTCAGAGCATTTTTATCCTCTAATATAAGTATGTATAAGACGGTAAGAGTCGAAAATCATAATAATATTACATTGTCATCAGATTTAAGTCAGTATGTAAAATTTAACTTCGATCGGATATTTGAAAGTGAGTTCAGATATCCGATAAGTTCGAGTAGAAATTTTAAACTGGAAAGACAATCGTTGCAAGTTAAATAAAATCTTTTGAAAATAACGTAATTTTTGTTAAAAGAAATCATAGCCTCAAATCCTTACAAAGTAAAACATATGTTAAAATACAATTATTTTAACTAATCTGAAACTTAACTAATAAACGTTAACTCAATCGTAATAGTTGTATGATTTCTTTCAAAGCGCAGATACCTTGAAATAAGTTTAAGTACTTTATATACGACCCCTGAAAGCATGGCCGAAATCATCTATTTTGATATGCAAAAAAGTGGTATAAGTCATACATTTCAAAGTTTCATAACTCGGTCAATTTTAATGTCAGATGAATGGGACTTTTTTTGTCTTACTTGTTAGTGTCACAGTAAATTTTTACTAAATATCACTTATAGGACCGGGGGACCGTATAAAAATTTAAATTTCGTAATTTTTCAATAAATGTTTTTCTTGACCCAAATCGCTTTAAAAATAATTCTTTACCTTATTTAAAGCATTTTTGTAATTGGAAGTATGCATCTAGGACTAACGGTTGCGAAAATAAAGGTCGGTCAGGTTATACGTGGACACGCTATATATCCAAATCTATAGATCATATACAGGGCTGCACAAAATATATTGACTACATTTTTGACTATGGCTGGTAATTGCTAAAACTGGACTTTTAAATATGTTATGTTTCCTATCCCATACTATATACTTACTTCTTTCACCTTATTGAATGGTGAAGTTTTGTTAGTTTTCTGAATGTGCTGGAAAGTGTTTCATAATCTATGCTTGACGCATGATTTTTTGTTCTTGTTTATTGCAGGTTTGGATTCTATGGATACGTAACGTATCTAACTTTTGAATTTAATATTCTCTTCGGACAATCATAGATCTGGAAACGGTCAAATAACTCAAGAAATATGTTTTTTTCTTGGGGCCCTTTTTGTGAAAACTAAAGGTTATTTTTGTGAAAAATAACATTTTGTAACGAAAGTTGAAATCCAGTTAATCAAATTCGAACCAAGCATTTATAAACAAAAACAAATTACATTTTAAAACATCACAAAAAAATAAATAAATAAACCGTAAGTTTTTATGGATAGAATTTTGTGAAGGGACACAATTTATCAAAATGATTTTTGTGAAGAGACCCATTTTATGAAATTGAATTTTGTGAAGGGGCCCATTTTATCAAATTGATTTTTGTGAAGGGGTCCTAAATAGGCCCCAAATTTCACCTGGATCGACCCCTGACATCAGATTGGAAAATACGTGTTCAGTATTTTAGAAAAATCTATTTAGGGATTTTGACATTTTTCTAAAATATTGAACATGTATTTTTCATTTTTCAATCCAATGTATATTTCGTTTCAATTCCAGACTTTTTGGACACCCTGTATATATTTGTGTTTGACAAAATATCTTGATGTGACTTTCACAGATTTTTTAGAATATCTCAGTTCTTAAATATAAGCATCTCTCAGTCACATGATCCCTTTTCTAATGTTTCTGACATGATGATAGTTTTTTTTTTTTTTTTTTTTTTTTTTTTTTTTTTTTTTCTGGCACAAGTTCTACTATGAGCCAGTTCTCATTATGCACACACAAATCTGGACACATGGCAAAATTTATAATTTTTTAATAAAATAGGGATTACTTTTTTTTAAGGACTAAAAAAAAAAAAAACAAGTTGGAAATTGTACGTAAAACGTGACAAACGAGATGCGTTCGTACTATAGCTAGTTATATAAATATTCCGATCTTGATGATTTTTAATTCTGTGAAATGAATTTTATCGTCTGCAGATTAATTTCAGTAATAAAATAAGTACCTCGGTCGCTTGACTATTAAACCTCGGAAGCTCCTATAACAAGAAAGCACCGATTAAAAAAAAAAAACTCCAATTTCTTAATAAATGTTTTTATTAATATTTTCTAAAGTTTTCATTCGATTTTCATAAAATTTGAAATGTCTCGACAAAATTCTGCCAAGATAATATATCTTAAATTTCAAACCATTCGGTTGGGTAGTTTTTGGGTTTATATATACTGACGGACGGCCAGACGACGACAATAGGTGCTACGTATTTATATAATTACGAACGCACCTAAAAAGAATCATGCAACAGAAGTTTGTGATGATGGTTCTTGTTAATAATGCTCTTTAATACTGACATATTATAAAATGCAATTATACATTTTATTGAGTTTGAAAATGTTGTATAAAACATAGCTTAATAAAAGCAAATTAAAGTCAGCTCTTTTCTAAAATTTAAGGAGCTTAACCCTTGTGTAAGTGAAACATGTTTATTCAGGATAAAATACATAATATAATTTAATATTGTGTTTTTTTAATATAAGTAATTGAAATCGAATAAACGTTTCTCCCTTTTATATATTTTACATATGTTTAAAAAATGAAAACACAAGACTTTCATTTATGTGCTTACATTTGTTGTCTTCATTTTATGGATTCACAAGGAAAGTCTCCATAAGCACATATTTAGGAGAATTTGAAAAAATTACAGAATATTTTTGTCATGAAGATATATACATATCTATAAAAAAATTTCCTGCACAACCTAGATATAGCCTCTGTAAAAAAAAAAATGAAAATTTTATTTTTTTTTATCTTTACAAGAAGAAAGTATTGAATTCATGAAAATTTTCAGTGGATTTATACGTTTTAGAAGTTCATGAACACGATTTGACTGTTTTAGAAAATGTCTGTCTGTGACAAAAATTTTGTGGCCACTCTATCTCAAGAAATAATGCATGAAATTTAATAAAACTTTACATTCAGTTAGTCCCTGATATAAATTGGTGCTGATTAGTTTTTGGTTGATTCCTTATTGCTTCTTCTAAAAGGTCAGTTCAGAACATTCCTGAGCAAGTCTTACTGAGATAGCCATAAATATAAGTCCTTTCCCATTCTTCTTGAATCATTTTGTGGTCATCAACAAAAGAAATGGATGTTTTCCAACCTGTCAATGGCTCCCGCTCCTGACTTTTAGATATGCCGATAAAATCATAAGATGAAAGGGAGTACTTTGCCACATAAGAGATGCCGCACACTTAGAATACAGTGTGTTTGATCCTTAATTCTTTCAGAGCAACTATCCGGGTGCGGTCCCTAGTGCACGGCCACCTTTCAATAAAAAGAGCTCTGTGCACTAGAGATTTTCACCAGGCTATTTACTGCTCTTAATATCTGAAGATTTCACCAATAGCTCCAGGATTCAGCTAACTTGCAGACTCAAGCTTGGAACTTTTCCTCTAAATCGTCACGCAGGCACATCTCTCAGGTGAATTCAATCTTTTTTACTGCACTTCCATTTTCTTTGAAAGGTCTAAGCACTTCTTTTCATAGGATCAATGATGAACTGCAACAAAAACTCGCAATATTGCCCTGTTAATGAGATAAAAAGAAAAACAGTTTATGTATATAATATAATAGTTATATCAAAGCTTTACTATAAAATGTACACAAACACTGCATCAGACAAACTTCATAAGTTTTTTAATTCAATTGTTCATCATGGCATATGTCATATACCTCCTGGATTTAATTAAGGAACTTCACATATCTTCTGGAGTTTGTTAAGGAACTCCATATACCCTCTATACTTAGATTTTTTTATGATTACACTACTATTGCTCACTCATAGATAGGTGCCATTCCAGTTTTCTGCTACAATATCTGAACTAAAATTCAGGTATAAAACTAATAATAACCAGTCTATATGAAGGTCAATGATCTTAATATAAACTAGGTAACTTATTAACAAACCAAATGTAGAAAGAAAAGCAGTTACAGTTCAAAACGGAAAGTTCAAAATGTATTCAAACACACATATTTTTTCCAATCTTTCATATTGCTCATACATCAGTTTGCATTACACATACATAAAATTTGACAACTTATAAAAGTAAAAACCATTGATGGGATCATTTATTACCGACATAATCAGAGAGAGGCTACTCCCCCCCCCCCCCTCAAAAGCAGATTTTTTTTACCTAATTTTAATAAAAGTATTGATAGAAAAAAATGCTGTTTATGATTGTGATCGAACTGATCATTGCAATTTCAAGCAGCTCATTTAAAAAATAAATGAGTTAATTTAAGCATGCTATGCACCAAACTTTTTTAATCTTGAGGGGGGGGGGGGGATAGCTTTTCAGCTACAATGACTTTCGTTTAAATAAAATAAAAGTAATTGAATACATATTTTACCACTTATTTCGATTGGCTAAAGGCACATACTCTTCATTGACCTCTCCACACCTAACGAATGTGAATGCCATTGATTAAAAGGTATAGCCTATCACATGTAATACACATAATCTATACTAATATTATAAAGGAGTAAAGATTGTTTTTTTGTTTGTAGGGGGTAATCTCCAGAACTATCGAACCGATTTCAAAAGTGATGGTGGCAAATTGATGGTGACAATCCCTGCTCTAACATAGGCTATATTTATGTCGGCGCCACTACCCCCAGGGGGGTGCAGAAGCGAAAAACGTTCTAAAATTTCGATTTATTTTATACTGAAGGAGCTAGAAACATGGAATTTGGCATGGTAGTTACTTATAAGATGTAAATGCTTTCTAAGAACAAATTCTAAAAAAATTCGAAATTTAAAAGGGTAAGATGAGCTAAAAGCATTCTAAATTAGAATTTCAAAGGAATCTCTGGAACTACAGAACCATTTTCAAAGGTAATGGTGGCAAATTGATGGTAACAATCTCTGCTCCAACATAGGCTAAATTTTATGTTGGTGCCACTAACCCCAGGGGGGGGGGGTGCAGGAGCGAAAAACGTTCTAAAATTTCGATTTTTATTTACACTGAAGGTGTTAGAAACATGGAACTTGGCATTGTAGTTACTTATAAGATAAAAATGCTCTCTAAGAATAAATTAAAAAAAAAATCGAAATTTAAAGGATGAAATGAGCGAAAAGCGTTCTAAATTCATTCTAAATTACACTTTCTATGGAATCTCTGGAACTGCAGAACCGATTTCAAAAGTGATGGTGACAATCCATGCTCCAACCTCTTCTTTAATATAAAGCTATGCGTTGCTGACGACTGGGTTTTTCGCTAATCTTTGTCACAGATTAATCTCGGAAAATGAAACATTTGAAGTTACTGAAAAAAAATAGTAGCTCAAAAAGTATTTGTCAGAAAATTGTTAGACAAACTTCGTTAGAAAGGTAAAAAAATGTATATTTCTTGATATAAATTTCAAATCTAATGATTATGTCATTTTTCAAATATTGAATTTCAGAAATTACCAAATTTCACAATGGAGTACCATAGCGAAACCTTCACGCGTAAAAAGATAATGATAAGGGCGACGTGTCCTGACATGTATATTGGCTATAGCACGAGTCACAAAATGTAGTAGCCTTATTGTTCTGTTAAAATATAAAAGTGAATTATGAAATGTCAATATTTTGTTCGATTAAAGGTTCATTAAGAGAAATTGACCAGCGTAGCAGGCGTAGCTTTCTAGTTACATATAAAATTCAACCTAAAATAACACTAAGCAAAAACAGTTAAAATAACAGGATTTATCAAAAAGGATGATTAAACAGAAAACAATATACAAAACCTTCATTTTTCCTACACATTAATAACACCACAAACACAAATACGAGGAAAGGTATGAACCACAAATGGTTGAAAATGAAGTGAACAATGGGGAGTACAGCATTTATTACGCATGCTCAACTAGCCGGTGGCGTAGCTCTGTTGTCTATGCTGCCGTCTACCAGCCGGCAGCCTAGACACTCCCACAAGAATCAACTTTGGCGATCACGATACAAAGTAAAATTAACTTTGTTTATCAGTCATTTGTAAACGAAAATAGTTATCGGAAGCAAACTTTAGGGAAACAAGATAAATTTTAGATTTTTAGGGCGATAAGAAAATTTTAGGAATTGCAGGACGAATGTGATCCCTGGATTTGAAAATTAAATTCACAATGGCAACATTCTTTCATTTATTTATTGAACATTACAGTTTGCCGAATAGGTTGGCGATAGTTTATTTTTTATTAAGAATGGTCAATGGGATAATGAAGAAGTACCCAAAATTTCTTTTTTATTTTACAGAAATTTGTTACAAAAATAATTGGATCTCTCTTTTTTCCACCTATCATATTTCAAAGGAAAAGCACATTTTTTGTTTCACCTAATTTCTAGTTAACTTTCTTTAAAACCATAATCTCCTTTTAAAAATCAGCTAGGTAGGAACAATCACTCTAGAGGGAAGGCTGCCACTGGCGATATCTTTGTATTCTATTTGAACTACTATTTAAAAAAAAAAAAAATCTTAGATTTTTGTTTTTAGAAAGTGGTATCAATAGTCAAAAGAAAATTGTTATTGCAAAATTTAAGTGGTTTATTTCATTTCAAAAATATTTCATTTCTACAACTACATTGCTATATTAACATTTTATAAAATTAAAAGATTTTCCAATAGAAGAAAGTTTAGTGTAGGATAAAACTTAGTGTCCTGTTTAAATTGCAGAAACCGGGAAGAAAAAGGGCCAACAAATAAAAATACATTTTTTCTTTTATAGCCTACAGCATTAAAAATGCGTAAACGTTCACTCACCTGATCAGAAAAGCCACTCGCCGTAGTTCCGCTGATCACTGCAATATTATTTTAAATCATTTTATTATCTAAATTCAGCTTGCTGAAATTTTTACGTGCAGTGTTGAATTCAGGGGGTGGCCCGGGAGCATATAAACTACCTTTACATTCATAGAGCCCACGGAGAAATTTCCTCCCTCCTGATTGGTTGATTCCTTTTATGTAATTTCTTTTAGCGCCATTATTGAAAACGCAAGACACTGATGTTGAAAAAACTGCTCAGCAAGTTTTTTTTTCCCCTTTTCTTGAAATTGCTGCCGACTTCATTTTTAGTGAAATTGAATCAGTTTCTTCAAACTTAATTACCGTTCGCAGCAATGTTAAAAATTTAGCTGATTGGTGAAAGAATTCGAGAATTCGTATAATAGAAAATGGAATTCAAGATCATCAAAGCCATCTGGACAAAGATTAGCTTGCACATAATTAATTTAAAGATCACTTAAAGCAAAACGAGTAGTATATATTTTTATTGAAAATTGTTCTTATTAGGATCTTAATTTATGGAAATGATTCTTAATGGAATTGTGGCGCCATCTATGTATATTATGAGAACATAATTTATATATATATTTTTTTTTAATTAAAAAAATGTTTAATTTGAAATTCCTTTTCGTTTTTGTACAGAGAAAACTGATAATAATAATAAAAATTGTGTGTAAAATTAAAAAATTATTTTGAAATATGAAATTTGTATAGACATATATTTTGTTGTGATTATGCACAGATCGAAATTTTAATTTAGTTCATTCATTTAATAATGAGTTAATTATAAAAAATATATCTAATAATAGGTATTTAATTTTTAATACATGAATTTAATAACGATTGATCGTTTTAAACTCTTTGCAACTAAATATTTACGTAGCATTTTTTTTTCTTTTTTAAAACACAAATCTTCATTAAGTGAACTCAATAAATTTTTGAAAACGCTAAAAAGTACCAAATCTTCTGGCAGTTGGAAGAGATTTTTGCATACTGCTTGAAGTACTATAGGAATTAGGCGGAGGAATGGTGTTGCTATTCGAGTGCAACCTACATCCATAGCAAGACGCCCTGCACATTTGACAAAAGGCAGTAAACGCTTGCCTGTAGGTCGACCCGCTGGTGCTAGCCTAAGCAAAAAAATGAAACAAGCAAAAAAATGAAACATTTCTTGTCAAGAAACATAAAATTAAACCAGCCAAATGTAAAAAGACATAAGATTTTGCTATTATGTACATATATTTACAAGAAAATCTGTCACATTTTTATTTTATTCTGAGTTCATTTGTTTAAATTAATTTTACCTTTTAATATTTTATGTTATTGAATAAATTGCTTCATTTATTATTTTGTTATTAATTAAAAATATATTTCTTTCTCTCTATAATTAGTTGTAAATATAAATAATAATAATAATAATAATAATAATAATAATAAAGAAAAAAGAAGAAAAAGGAAAAGAAAAAAGGCAAAGAAAAAAAAATATATGTATGTTACGCTCAATAGGATTAATCCGGTCATTATTAATAATAACCGGTTGTTATTAATAATAGCCGGATTAATCATATTTTGTTAAAATCATCAAAAAGGAAATTGGGATGAAAATAATTTTTTATAAATAACTCTAAAAAACTAGAAATTTAAATATTTTATATGTATAAATGTATAAATTTCTTACGCAAAACATTTTTGAAACTGATTTCTAAAAACAGATTTTATCATAAAAATAAAAAAAAAGTCTCAAAAGACGAATGTTCACAAAAAAAAGCAAGCTGCAGTTTAATATTAGAACATCAGATGGTGCCACTACATATTTTTTCAGCAGGTGTTCCGTTTAATTATTGTTTTATAACACAATTACATTTTACGGAAATCTATTTTAATTAGACATTGGATAAAAACTGAGTTAGATTAAAAGTTTGCATGTAAATTAGGATTTACTTATATACAAAAATAAAAATCAAGAAAATAATAGTTATATAATAGCGCATAAATTCACTATTGGCGTCAATAGAACTTTCAAAGACCTTAGACACCACAAAGACGAAATAGAAACCCACCAATCAGGAAGGAGGAAATTTCTCCGTGGGCTCTATGAATGTAAAGGTAGTTTATATGCGGCCCGGGGGGACACCCACCCCCCCCCCCACCGGAAGACTTGAGATTTTATACTTTCAATGGTCAAAAAGTGCAATTTCCCCTTCGGAAGTCTATAATGTCCCCCCCCCCCCCCCGGAGCCCCAGAAATCCCTCTCGGGGAAAAGTGTCTGAATTCAACACTGTTTACGTGCCTCAGGTGCTGAACTTCAGAATAATGATAGTCATATTGAATTATTTTCAAAATAAATGTACTGATTCTTTGAGAGTTAGACTAGACTGACATAGCTGCTAATATATAAATAACTTTCATAACACTATACCAATATCTTCTGTAAAAAAAAAACATGAAGAAAATTTATTTTGTGTTTTTTATAGAATTCCATTTATTAAGATTTTTTAGTTCAAAACATGTTAATTTGAGTCAGACTAACACAATACTACAGAACTTTTCAGATTTGTTTTTTTTTTTTTTTTTTTTTTACAGTATCCCATATTTACCCGAGAAAAAAAAAATCACACCTGACATAATCAGCTGAAAATAAAGCATGGTTTAACATAAAAACAATTAAAAATTTATGGAGATATATTAAAATTCTATATCAAGATAATATGTAAAAATGAAGTTCATGTTATGCCAGAATTCTGCAATTGTTAAATTATTTTCAAACTAAATAAGCACTCCTTAGGTATTTTTTTGAATATTTATTATATTCTATATAGAGCATGAAAGAAAATGGAACAAACAACAACAAAAAAATTGACTTTAGTGAAATATTTGATGAACTTAGGTGTTTTTTTTTTAAAGAGAAATTTCTCTGTTTTTTTTTTTAAGAGAACAGCACAATAAATGATACATAAACAAAAAATGGTTATGACCACCAAAAAAAGTAAAATAAAATAAAATAATAAATTTGAAAAAAAAAACGACAAGTTTGCAACAAAAACACACTATTTATAGATGCAATAACAATAAAAATATTTAAAAAGTACCTTTTCATGGTTTATTCGAAAATTCGTATGCGTAGCTTTTATCGCTTGCACGAAAGATTGCACTTCGTCAGCCTTTTGGAAAGCTGTTGGAAGAACAGCAAATTCTTTAGTCGTAGATTTTTCATCTACAGAAAAATTATAATGTAGACTCTCCAATAAAGATATTGTGAATTCAGCCATTACGAAGAAAATGGATTGTAACACAAATATAGTTATGATCACATCAACTGTCCAATATATCACCACGCGGATATTACTCACCAGTCACTCGCTCCTACGAAAATCTCATCGCTTCAGATCATGTGCAACCCTCAGACGCCATAATTTACAGCGCTCCACAGCACGCATTATAAAGTCTTGAAACAGTTGAATGGTAAACATTTTATGCTGCTTATGCTTTCACACATCACATTATTTTTTTTTTAACACAAGAGGTTTTCTATACATTTTGTCCGTTTTTCAAATACTCTGGAAGTTGATTTTAAAACTGAAAATTCCCCCTCCCCCCTTCCTTCGCTGCACCAATGCTTATATAAATCTACAATTTTTGATGGACTATCATGAAACTTGATATACACATGTTTTAGAACCAAAACAAAATTGTCAACTTCAAAAAAATTAAATTTTCTAATGCAATATTTTCTTTCCTGTTGCATAAAAAGAGTTATGTAAGGACAATATTTTTATTAGCCGATAAAATATCAAACTTGCTCTGTTTTTACATACAAAATTGGCGTCATTCAGAGCAGATGATGCACATTTTCGTATATAAATTTTAAAACCTTTATTATAAGTGTGTTAAAATGATGTAGTATCTTCATTTAAACATATTTAGAATTAAAACATCTATGAAAATAAGCACATCAATTTAAAGGAAAAAAATTACTGTACATGACATCTCTTTCAATAAGACTATTTTAGTGTGACGTCAAAATGACTCCAGATAAAAAGTGTTGCTATATTTATTTCGTTTATATACTACATCTATATCTTATAGCTAGGTGTTTTAATACTGCAATGGTAATATTTTGTATGATTTGTATTAATAAATAAAGTCTGTTCTTGCTCTTTTCCAACAAAACTTTCTCACTGATGCAAGGGCCGATTTACAAGTTTGGGAGCCCTGGGCACAGATGCTTATGGGGGGGGGGGGGGGGGGCACTGGTGCTTACAGTGGTTTTGAGTAAAAAAATATATATCACTAATAGCGGTAATTATTAAGATAACCACTACTGACTTTAATAATTTAGTGATATTTAATAATTTTTTTTATACATTTTCTTCTTAATTTTTTAGCAATAAAAGTTTTTATAACAGCTTCATAATCAATCTTTAGTGTTCTATCTCGCTAACGATTTTTCGCAATCGGTTCTGAAAGTGAAAGTATCTTAATAAAAAAACCTGTAAACAAAACCGAAAAAGTAAAAAACGGCCTTTGCATTGATTGACCTCAACTATCCAATGAAAAAAAAAAAATACTTTAAAAATAATGAAATGCAAGCGAGATACATATAAAAAATTCTTCCATAGAATTAATATTAGCGAGCGAGTGTTTTTGCGCAAGTGAAGTAGTTATTTTAAATGAAAAAAATAAACAGGTTTTTCCATATTAATTACTTACCCATCATACGTAGTATAGGGTAAGTCTTGTAATCGTTTTGAAAATCGAAAAATTTTTTTTGACGGATTTACACGTTTCAGACACTGGAGATTCCGAAAAACATATTTTTAGAAAAAAAATTTTGCCGTCCGTCTGTGTGTCTGTGTGTGTGTCTCTGTGTGTGTCTGTAAACGCTCTATCTCCCGAAAAAATTGAGATAGAGACTTGCAATTTGGTATGTACTTAGTATGTAATAATGGGAAGAAGCCTATTTCATTTCAATAACCTCGATTCACCGGAACAATTTTTTTCGGACTCTCGAAATACTCGTTCTGATGAAAGGTATATAAAAATTTTCGAAATTGTTTATTTTAAGAAATGAATATAAAAGACAATAAAAAAACATAAATTTTGCATAAAGCATGAAGTTGATCGGATAATTAGTTGCTGAGATATTTGGAATCCTATTTTTCACACTCTTCGATTTTTCATGACCCTGTATTTCATCCAAATTTCACTTCAAAGATATATTTTAATTGGAAATTTGACGCTTAATCAGATGCAATAAACCGCTAGTTAATAGGATTATTATTTTTGGAGTTATAAGGATGTTTCTTTCAAGCAATTCAGTAATCGAGCCTTTAAAGTTTGTGACGTCATCAAGCCACGATTTTATTTGAATTGCAATGCATTTTATAAGTAGTTTACACATTTTTTATTTTAATATTTTACATTATGCATATCCATGATGGGTAAGTATTACGGTGGCCCCCAACGACTAGTTTTGTGTTTTAATCGTGAAAACTTCCAAATTTTTACCAATAATTGAAAAAACTTCAGTAGCATTTGGGGGGGGGGGGGGCTTGGACCTGTGCCCCGAATGCCCTGCTGTAAATCAGGCACTGGATTGATGCCAGGACTAAAAGCATCTAGAAAATGGCATTTTTATGTATTTGAGGATTTAATTTTCATGAATGAAAATGCAAGTTTCCATTTTAAAATGTTTTATCATCAGAAGAGGTCACTTCCCCTTCTGAAATTAACGTGCATTATCTATAAAGTAGAAACTTTATTTTCAAGCCATAAGAAATAGAATTCTACTAAATGCCATGTCATTTGGTTTCATTTTCTTTTTTTCAATATTGTTAGGGAAATGGTATATTTTTCTGTTAGCATCAAAGAAAATCTGCATTCTCACTTATAAAACTGCGGATTTTACTATGTTTGCATCAAAGTAATGTAATTATTTCCTGATTTTGTCATTTTAATGATTTATAGCCCAGGAGGCATCGTCACATTTTGGAAACCAATTTTAGTGTCAACGATTCTGATATATGATAGATTAAATGTAAAAGCACCGCACACTCTGCTGCAATGTGAAATGAATGGTGACCTGATTACTGATTATGTCTTCAAGACTGGGTAACATCAGTAATCAGGTTGGCATTCATTTCCCATTGTAGCAATGTAATGTAAACATAAAAAGCAGTTCAAACATACAATAATTAAGAAACCAAAAATGAGCTGCTATTATAAATGAAGAAGTCTTTATGTTCAATTAATTTTTTATCGGGGGGGGGGCGGGATTTGAACCCACCCTTTAAGATCCTTTTTAAACACTTAAATTTATAAGGAAAAACAAAACTAAATTTTGCTTTGAGGAAAAGGGTGATCAGAGCCCTTCAGCCAAAAGAAAAAAAAATGTTTCTTTTTGTCTTAATGATTAATTATTTGACAATATTATTATTTCTTTTTTTGAAAATAATCAGAGAAAAATAAACTTTAGTTTATAAAATTTGAAAATTCAGATAACAGTAATTGCCTTGCTCCCATTGTGGGCACACATGCATGTAAAATGCTTTATTTCTATAAATTTACATGTAATATGTCTATGCTAAGTTAGTGCTAATACTGATTAGAATGATTTTTTCTTTTTGTTCATATTTTTTATTTATATCTTGGTTGGAATTTTCTTATTTTGTATAGTAAAATAAACCTTATTTAATTACTTTTGTCAGTATTATTTTGCAACAAACTGAATTGTATGATCTCCATATATTTTTATTTTTACCAGGGAAAATAAAATGTGCACAGAAATTGTGAGACTTAGTACAGATACGGAATAGGGCTTCTGCATGCACTGTATATAGCTATATTTAATACAAGATTGGCTGCTCACTGAGCCTTTCTCAACCCAATACAATAATATATCTTATCTTGTATCTATATCCCCTGTGCATTCCCCAAACATTTAATAATAATAACGAAAGAAGCACGTTAAAAAAAAAAATCACTTTTATATTATCTGCCTTCCGTTTTGTAAGTAAAAAAGAAATTAGCACACGCACTAACCCTCAAAATATTTGCATGTTCATTTCATTGCGAATGTAAACAAAAAAACACTACCCACATTACCCCTTCCCCTCCATCCAAGCTGCAAAACTTACGCATGCGCAAAAATAAGTTTCTTCTCCTTACGCCAAATTCTTATGCCATAGTGTAAACGCAATTTTTTCTACTCTTGGACCTGAAAGACCCCACAGACCTGAAAAACCATATAGTGTAAACGCAGCATTTGACGGTGTAATGCAACAGTTATAGTTTCATGCGTTGGATAAGAACTACAGCTTAGAAAAAGCGTAACTGTCGCCATCTATCGCTAGCTTTATCATAACTTTACGGGTTGGGATATGTGGAGAAAACAACCATACAGGATGACGCGGCCTGAACGCGGCAAGGCGGGAACTTTGCTAAACCTCTGACGACCTTGACATGCGCGCGCATTCTAGACGAAAACAATAAGAAAAGCCCGCGCCTTTCTGTTTCTCCAGTGCTTTTTCCCACCCTATTCTTATCTGTTTTGCGACAGCCAGCTTCAACGTATTTAAAAGCCAAGCCAAAGATATTTAATAATTTTTTTTCTTTTCTTAATCACAGTTTAAATGGAAAACAATCAAGTGAATATGGATTGTCAACCTTCGTATTGTTTAATTAATCATTTTTGGAAATAAAACAACTGACAATTATGTATCAGTAACCAATTATTTTAACTGAATATGCTTTTTATACAGTATTCCTAAGAATAAACAATTACTTTATAATGCATTGTGCAAAAAAATACTTTATTGAAAAGGTCTTTAGAATATTTTAATTATTTGATATAAAATAATCTTACGCTCTATTTAAAATGATATATTGAACAGTTTAACAATTTAATAAAACTGAGCTGAAATCTTTATTTAACTGAATACAAAACTATAAAGAAAATTAAAAGGGAGATTGAGTTAGTGCAAAAAGGAAAATACTTGTTTTTAAAATAGGAAAATGAAAGTTTATTTTCCTTGTAATATTGTACTCGAGAAAAATTGATGTTTAATGTTATGTTACATTTCATTTTTAAATTTGCTCTATAAGAAAAACCATTTATTATTAACATAAAATATTTAAATTAAAGGTGAAAAGTTTTCTAAAAGCCTCTTGCTACTTCGGTATTGATATGCTGACTTCACATAAGTAAATTTACTATTTCATGAGATTCTAAGCTGTTAATGAAAATACTTAATCACTATTTTCTATAATTTTGCTTATGACATTAACTGTATGTGAACAAAGAATAAAAAATTACATTAACAGTGGATATGTGCAGCTGACTGTTATAAAGAGAGCACAAGAAAGGTAAATAGCACTGAAAAATATAGCAATAGTAAACAAATTATATAAATATCCATTACAAAAGCACATTAAAGCTTGATAATTTTAAAAATCATAAATTTGCTCTATAATGAAACAAAAATATACAGTTGATAACATTTGTGTTTTATTCCATTTTAAGCTTTACTAATCAATTTTATAGTAATACTCTCATCTTTTATTTCCAAGGTTTATAAGAAGATAATTTTTCAAACAGCCCATTACATTTTTTACAATTTATAAATAAAAAGAAAATATTCTAAAATTATACTTTGTTTTCTTATTCATTTATTGAAAAAATAAAAGGAATTTCTTTTTTAATTAGGATACTTTTATTGACTTTCAAAAATTGCAATGAAAAACAATTTGATTAAACAATAACTGTATATGTCTTAAAAGAAAAAAAATATTTTTTTCAGTTTATTGCTTAACATTTACAAGAAGATAATCTTTCAAACAATCCATTCCATTTTTTACAACTTGTAAATAAAAAAAAAATATTCTAAAATTATACTTTAATTTCTCATTCATTTATTGGGAAAAAAAAAAAAAAAAAAGAGGAATTTCTTTTTCTTTATTATGGTATATTTATTGACTTTCAAAAATTGCATTGATAAGCAGTTTGATGAAACAATAACACTGGCTCTTGTGGTATAAATTTTCTTTAATATTTAAAACAGAAAAAAAAATCTCATAAAATATTATTCTGAGTGAATGAGCAACTAATCCATTGAAAGGCATAGTATTTTATTTGAATCTAAAAAAATAAATAAATAAAAAATACGATAAAACATCAATTTTTAACTTTTTTTTTCTTAAAAGTAATGATTCACAGAGATACAGCTGTCAATTAATTGAAAATGCAGTTTCGATTGCCCATTAAAAAGAAAACACATGAAGTTGAAATATCTTGTTTTTTGTTTCTGTTTTTAGCAGAATAAAACAAAAAGAATTTATTTTATACCATCTGCAAAACATGGAAGAACGAACAAACAGGAAGGAACATCCGGAGTTATTTTCGGTATCATTTCGTCAGGGAATTCTGGGTAACGCGATTCCAGTAACCCGAAGTACTTGGCGAATTTTTGGCGTTCATTTTTAGCCGCCATTTTATCGGATCTTTAAGCCTTGTAAACACGAGTTCGACTGGCGTTTGTTATTTACATTTCGTACTTTTTTTATATCTATTTCGTGAGTCTAATCCTATTATTTGCTGAGATATACCCAGCAAGTTTAGCAGTTGTGTGCTGCCCCCGGGTTCATGTGAAAAGGGAATTTCTTTTGTTACAAATTTTACTATTTCTCGCAAGAATATAAGGAATAGCATAGTAGTTCCATTTGACTAAAGATCAAACGAGTTCCGCTCAAGGTGTTTGGGGCGACAGCTGGCTAAGTGTATCCTATTGACCAAGAAAGGTATAAGAATAAAGGAATGAAAAGACGCTGGGAGATATGCAGCCGGACGCAACTGCTGCGCACGGGTGGTCATTTAGGGTTTTAAAAGGTAGGGTATTTTCTGTAAAGAAAAGGAATTCGAATGCACAACTTCACGTAAATTGAATAAGTACGTCCAGTAAGTTTTGTGTTCTATTGACCAGAAAAGGTATAGAGAATAAAAGAGGCGAAAGGCGTTCAGAGACTTGCAGCTGGATGAAATAGTGATGCAAAAGGGGATGCCGCCTCTAGAAATAAGCTTTTCTATAAGATCAAAGAAACCGTCAAAGTTATGGCTTTAACACCTGATATCTTGGCCAGAGAGGGGGAAGTATTTAATGTATCCAAAATTATGGTAATGTAAAGCGAAATATGTTTATAGGAAAATCCAGTAAAATGCTGTCTTGAAATGGGGGTCAGAATGAGAAAAAAGGATTGGACGACGAGATTTAGGGGAGAAAAAAGGGTGTAAGAATTACTAAATAGTTAAGTAAGAAAAAGGAGATGACCAGGGGCAAAAGAGGAATTGGTGATAGAGAAAAAAGGTTCTCAGAAAGATGACCTTGGAGTAGTGTCCTCAGGGTATTTGTAACCCGTGATTTTTAGGTGAAAAATATAAGTTTTTTTGTTGTGTGAAACCGCCAACCGCCAATATCAGGAATTGGATTTTGGACCCCCTAGATGATGATGATGTCTACCAGATGTATAAGGGGTAAGCAGGCTTTTAATTCCGAGCAAATTTCTGTATTATATTTAATTATTTAAACTGATATTAATTACGCGATGAGGCATTCTCGGTGGTAAATATATTATTAAAACATACGATCGAGTTTACTGTTAAGTACGTTAAACTATGCATAATGATTTACACTTATGTATTTAAATATGTTAATCTTTTAAAATAAATTCAATTTAATCAATTTCAGTTTGCTTTTATTTAAATGTTTCTTTCTTGTATATTAGATCTCGAGTATGCTCCTGAATCTGGGATCACTTTACGTGAAACATACGGCCTAATTAGTTTCAATGTAATTTAAATATATGAATTCAATATAAGATGAGGAAAACAGAAGGAGCGTACCCGAGCAATGGTTCCCGTGACAGTGTGCTTTAAGCACTATTTATTTAATAATTTGCAAACTGAAATTTTCTTTAAACTTAGCAAATTAAATAAAGTAAAATAAAATTTAAATACGTAACTCCCTTTTCACAAACTAATGGAAATTGTAAAAATAAAAGGGTTCAATGAATAATGAAAATAAATAGATAAAATAAAATAAATAAATTAAGGATTTGTAATTTTAAGAGAATTTAAAAAAAAAAAATTATTGAAGAATGCCATCTGTACTTGATGCTGTACGTTATTTTACTTCATTCAAGCAATGATTCTACACGCTTTATAAGTAATTTTATAAAGGAGTAATAATAGTGATATACATACTCTAAGAGTTCATGCATACAATTTCAAGCAATGGTTCAAATACATTATAGTGGTGTATGTTACTTATAAAGAATTGATGTATATTTTATTCCTGAAGTATTCTTTAAAATACGCAAAATACATATATGTCATGAAAAGAACATAAGATGTTTACAGGAAAAGAACTGATTGTTAAGAACTATTTCATACTTAATAACATTTAAGATCATTTATTATTAATTCTTACCAAATTTTTATTCGGAAATAACTATATTTTGAAATATTTTCTTCTATATTTAAACATATTACAAATTTCTTTTTTTTCTTCCGAAAATTGAAATTTGGAAATTATTTATTATCTAATAACATTTGAAACATTTATTATTTACTATTAAGAAAAGAAAAAAGTTATTGAGATATAACTATATTGTGAAATACTTTTCCTTTTATAAATTTTCTTTCTTTTCTGCACTTTGAAAAGTTGGGAAATTATTTATTACCTAATAACATTTGAAACATTTATTATTTACTATTAAAAAAAAAAAAAAAAGTTATTGAGATATAACTATATTGTGAAATACTTTTCCTTTTATAAATTTTCTTTCTTTTCTACACTTTGAAAAGTTGGGAAATTATTTATTACCTAATAACATTTGAAACATTTATTATTTCCTATTAAGAAAACGTGAACATTTGATTGAAACATAACTATATTGTAAAATATTTTCTTTTTATATAAATTTTCTTTCTTTTCTGCACTTTGAAAATTTGGAGAAATTATTTATTGCATAATAACATTTGAAACATTTATTATTTACTATTAAGGAAGCGTAAAAATTTATTGAGACATAACTGTATTGTAAAATATTTTCCTTTTGATAAATTTCTTTATTTCTGCACTTTGAAAATTTGGGAAAATTATTTATTACTTAATGATATTTGAAACATTTATTATTACTTATTAAGAAAATCTGAAAAATTTATTGTGAAATAACTATATTTTGAAATATTTTATTTTATATTTAAAATATATCAATATAAATTTCTTTCTTTACTGAACTTTAAGAATTTGAGAAAATATTTATATTTTAATAATATTTAAAAACATTTATATTTTATTACTAAGAAAATTTGAAAATCTTACTGAGAAATAACTGCCTTTCAAATTAATTTTTTTTTTGCATTTAAATATGTCATTATAAATTTTCTTTTTCTTTTCTGAATTTTGGAATTCGGAAAATACTTCTTACAATGAAAACGTGAAAATTTTCTTGAAAAATAATTATATTTTACAATATCTTCGTTTTATATTTAAATATATTGCATTATAATATTCTTTTTTCTTCAATTTATACCTTTGAACGTTGGAAGTTAGAAAAACATTTATTATCTAATGACATTTGTAAACATTCTTATTTATCTTCAAGAAAACGTGAAAATTTTGTGATAATAATAACAAATAAATTAAATTAAAAATAAATTATATAAAATAAATTTTTTATAAAATATAACTTTGTGAATAATGTACATTTAAATACGTCTTTATTTTATTATCAATTTATTTTACCTTGTACTTTTCTAAGCGTCATAGAGTTTGTTTTGTTTTATAATTTTCTTATAATATGCATCAGAAAGTATAATCTATTATGATACGTAAGTGAGAAAATAATCAATATTAATTTTAATTAATTTTAGAAATTACTGTCTTATTACAACTTTCTTATTACATTATATGAATTTTAAAAATGATTTCATGATGAATTAATTTATAAACTTTTAATTATACGAAAGATGGAATTTTTTTTAATATATAATCAGTATCTGGTTCCATATTTGTGTATTTGATTAATCATTTACTAGTTCGATGACTACTAATGAGATATTTTTTTTAATTATGATATTTTCCTGATTACAATACCATGATAATTATTTTATTTTCTCCACGTTTTATCTCTACTCTTAGTCTTTTATTTATATTCTGAGATATTACTACAGATATTACTTGATATTACTACTATTATTAGATTATTATTATACGATTATTGCAGATCAAGTAAAATTTTCCTGCGTTATTTTAATGCTATATTCTAATTGCAACGAATTTTAAGATATACTACTATCTTATTTTCTGGAATTTTAAGTAATTATAAAAATGTGTCTAACCGACAAAAATAAAGAAGACTCGGAGGCCCTTATTCGAAAAATTGCAGGATTTCAAAACGTAATTCCACAATCCGATAACCTTTCATCGATAACGTCGAAATTTTTCGTAGAAAATTTAGAAAATATTACTGAATTGGCTAAATGTACAAAACCCGAGAAATTACTAATAATGAGGTCGCGAATTCGTGGAGACGCATTAACTAATATAATCCATTCACCTGATTTGAATAGCGAGAAAGATTATGACGAATTTAAAAAGAAATTCTTGTCATATTTTGACACTCAATATAGTCTAAGTGCTAGACAAAAACAGTTTTCGAACTGTAAGATGCTTCCGAATGAGCAAGTTAAGACTTATGCAGCCAAAGTCAGTCTTGCAACGGAAAATTTTTTCAATTCTCCGGATTTAACAAATGATGCTATTAAAACAATTTTTGAACAAACGAAATTAGCAAAATTTATCGACGGTTTGCACGGAACATTCAAACAATCGGTAATATTAAAAGACCCTAAAACGTTCCAAAACGCAGTGGATTTTGCACAATTGTTGCAATCTAATGAAATAAATGCTGTTGATTCACCCGTCGAACAAATTGTAAATAATATGTCTACGACTACGAATACGAATAACAGTGAGATTAAAAACATTCTTGAAGCCCACGCCTTGAACACTCAGGAAATGATAAATGCTTTGAGTAAAGAAGTTGAAAGCTTAAAATTACAAACAAGGCAAGACCCGCCTCGAGCATATACCAATTATTCCGCTCGTCCTTCTTTTCAACGCGGTTCAGCATATCCACGCTATACACAAAATAGAAATTTCACTCAAAGAAATGTCCCCACCTGCAGAATATGTCACAAGTCACACTTTACTTCCGACTGTTTTTACAATCCGGCTAACAGGGACAATTTTAGAGGCAGAAATAATGGGTATAGAGGGAATGACCGAGCCTCTTATTCCTCACACAATAACAATAGAGGACGGCGTCCAAATCAACACCGTGAATATCGAGATAGTAAAACCTCGGGAAACTATTAAAGGGAGCCCTCCCTCTCAATAGCCCTGGGCGAGTAGGTTCCCTGACCCACAAGAATCTTTTTAAAGGGCAGAAGAAAGCTTTTATTGAAGAGGTAAATACGCAAATGATACAGTATAATTCTTTAAAGAATGAACGAAAAAATACTTTGCCGGTAGTTAATTTAAAATTAGCGGAAATTTTAGTCAAATCTTTGATTGACACGGGTGCATCGGCCACTCTTTTAGATAATAGAATTTTTCAACAAATAAAAAATGACGACAGAGTTAAAAAATTAAAAATCGACGCTCAAATTACATCGGTGACAGGAGGAAACTTAGAGATCACAAACTGCGTTTCATTACCCATCAACATTGATAATAAACATTATCAGCATAAGATTTATATCGTTAACAATCCCTTATCTGATTATTACGATGCAATAATTGGTTACGATTTTTTAAAATCAAAAAAATTTACCATCTGTTTTAACACAGACACAATTAAATCAGAAAGTGCTGTTATTAACACACGACGCACTAACAAACGGAGAAGTTAATCAGACAACTTATGCATATCTTCCGAAGAATGTTATTTTAAAAGCTGGTGAATCTAGAAATATTGAATTATCATTAAACAAAACTATAAAGAAGGGAGATTCAATTAAAATTTTTTCAAACTTAAAAAATCAAAACATTAAATTTGTTAATAATGTATGCCCGGTTACTACTGAAAGACAGATAACAGTAAATATATCTAATCTTTCCGATTCTCCCATTCCCATTAATAAAAATACGAAAATCGGGACAATTAGCAGTAATTTCGATACAAGAAATATAGAAGTAATTCGGCAACTCAGGAAAAATGAATTAAAACCCTCTGATTTTAATTTAGAACATTTAGACGAAGTAACGAAAAATAAATTACTAGATTTACTTATGGAATTTGCTGATATATTTAGTAAGCGCTTGTATACTATTGGTAGAACTGAAGCAATACAGCCCAAACATGTTGACGATGATAAATTACCATCAATTAAGTCTTACCGTATACCAGAAGCGATGCAAAACGAAGTGAATCGCCAGTTATCGGAATTAGAAGCTGCAAATATTATCGAACGTTCCAACTCACATATTAGTTCTCCACTTATTTTAATAAAAAAGAAAAATCCAACGGGTGACCCTCTAAAGCAAAAATGGCGACTTGGTGGATTATCGCAAATTAAACGCGCACGTAAAATACCCCAGGCATAGACTACCAATAATACAACATTTGTTAGACAGGTTAAAAAGAAAAATAATGTTTACAACCCTTGATTTAAGTAGTTCGTTCTGGCAAATACCGTTAAAAGTTAAAGATCGTGACTATACAACATTTAGCAGCCCTAAAGGGAATTTTCGTTATGTAACTACCCCTCAGGGCTTAAATGCTTCAGCAGAGGTATTCGCAGATTTAGCGGATCAAATACTGGCCCCATTATCAGATCTTGAAATTTCTAATTACATTGATGATTTTGCCATGGGATCGAACGGAGTAGACGAAATGCTCCACAAGTTGAGATTACTCTTTGAAAGATTCCGGTTATTTGGAATTACAATCAACCCGGAAAAATGTTCTTTTATGTTACCCGAAATTAACTTCCTGGGACATAAATTAAACGCAGAAGGCATAAGACCGATAGAAGAAAATATAATCAAAATACGAGATTTTCCGCCACCGAATACGGTAAAAAAAATACGACGTTTTGTTGGTCTTGTTTCTTATTACAGAAAATTCATTAAAAATTTTTCGCAGTTATCCGCCCCACTCACTGACCTCACAAAAAAAACGCACGTTTCCGCTGGACGAAAGAAGCACAAACCTCATTTGATATACTTAAAGAATGTCTTTCACGACCGCCTATACTAATTCACCCTGATTACGAGAAACAATTCGTTTTATCAGCGGACGCGTCTGACAATGTTTTGGGAGGAATGCTAGGGCAAACGGACAAAAACGGAATAATCCGCCCAATTGCCTACTTTTCAAAGAAACTTAACTCAACACAAAAGAGATATACTATCTTAGAAAAAGAACTTATGTCTATTGTTTGTTGTGTTTCTACTTTTAAACATTACCTGTACGGAAGACATTTTCTTATACGTTGCGATAACAAAAGTTTAACCGAAATGTCTAAATTAGAATGTCCGGGGAATCGCGTCGCCAGATGGTTCACGTTCCTCGCTGATTATAATTACACCTTCGAACATATATCTTCATCAGAAAATATTGTCGCTGATATACTCTCGCGTGATTATTTTGATAATTCAGCAATAGAAACAAAAACTGTTACCCTACCTAAGTACGCTAATGCCAATACACACGAAACAAAACCGAAAGAAAACATAAAAACTTTAGCAAGTACAAGCACCGATAATGTTAAACACGTAAATACAATGAATTGCGGCGGCGAAACTCAAACCAACACAGATCAGTTTATTGAAAATGGCACACGCTTAGAGAACCTAGGAAATTCGTGTTTTATGAATGTTGTACTGCAATGTCTTATGTATTTGTCTCCATTGACAGATTATTTATCACATGACATTATAAATTGTGAAAATACAAAATTTTGTATGATATGTTCATTAAAGAGACATCTAACTTCAGTTGTTAAAAACATAGGGAAGGTTATTCAACCACTAGAATTATACGAGAATTTAACCAAAATCAGTACACAGTTTCGAATGAATAAACAATCGGATGCACAGGAATTTCTTCTTCAGGTTATCTGTATGTTAGAAAATGTTGCTAAAATCATACGAATGAAACTTTGAACATCACCAGCATTAATAATCCAATTACATCTTTATTTGGAGGTAATTTTCAGAGTGAGGTAAAATGTTTATATTGTAATAAGAAAAGCATTACTTTTGAATTATTTAAGAATATTTCTTTAGCTATTACACAAGAAATTGATTCACTTGAAAATTCGTTACAACGTTTTACGAACGTAGAATATTTATCAGATAATTATCGCTGTGTTAATTGTAAACTAACTGGTAAAGCAAATAAAGTTACGTCTATTTCAAAAAATCCCAAAATATTAACGATTCATTTCAATAGATTCAAATTTTCGAATTCGCAAACAAATAAAATAACAACATTTGTACCTTATCCTGAGAAATTACATATTCGACCTTACATGACTAATAAGAAGAGTGATAAGCCACTATGGTATTCTCTCAATGCAGTTATTGTTCACGACAGTGAAATAACGGAAAACGGACATTACTATTGTTATAATAAGGATAAATACGGCGATTGGTCTATATTGGATGATGAAAAAGTCGAAAAAGTAACGATAGAAGACGTTCTTAATAAGCAAGCGTACATTCTTTTTTATGTAGACATGGAAAATAATACAAAAACTTATAAATCGGAACTATTCAACGTAAATGCCATTCAAATCGATCTTCCCATGATTGAAGATATTAAATTAGCCCAGGGCGAAGATAAAAAACTTTCATTAATTATTTCAACGTTGAGAAATCCATCTAAAGGTGATTCTCAAAATTTTACCGATTATTTCATACGTGATGGCTTACTGTTACATAAAGCTTCAATACCACGAATTCGGAAATCCACAAAAGTAGAACAAATAGTTGCTCCAGATAAATTTAAACCACATATTCTAACTGCAAACCATTTGGCGCATTTCGGAGTTCTAAAAACTTATCATGCTATACTTGAAAAATACTTTTGGCAACATATGTATTCCGATACAAAACACTTTGTTAATTCTTGTAAACAGTGTGCCGCATTTAGGTCACCAAATAAGTTATTTCCTGTTCCATTAGAATGACACTATCTCCCATCAAGAGTTAACGAATTCATTAGCGGTGATTACATTGGGCCTTTCCACAAAACTGATAAAGGAAACCAATATATCCTAACATTCATAGATCATTTTTCTAAATTTATTAAACTTTATGCTGTACCGAACACTACAACACGTTACACCGCTGACTGCGTCTTAGAATACATTTGTACTTATGGAATTCCCACGAGATATCTCACTGATAACGCCTCGTGCTTTACATCCGAAGTATTTAAGTACTTATGTGAGAAATTTAGCGTAACTAAATTAACTACATCACCTCAACATCCATCTGGAAATGGATCGGCGGAGGCAATAAACAAAAATATAAAAAAATCACTCGCAATTTTTGCTGAAGAGACATCACAATGGGACGATTTTATCGACTACTACGCCTTAATATATAACAATACGGTACATTCCGCAACTAACGAAAAACCGGCGTTTATACAATTGGGATTCGAACCGATTTTACCGACAGATATACTTAATGAAAGACGCCCAGTTGAACATGTATCACATGCAGATTTCGTAGCTAAAAAAGCATCTCAATTAAATTACGTAAATCGAAAAGTTAAAGAAAATATCTTGAGGGCAACCACTAAACAGGAAAATTACCAACATCAATTTTCTAGGTACCGTAAATTTTCTCCTGGTGATTTAGTATTTTTAAATAATAGAAGCATGGACAGGAATAAATTAACGACTAAACGGCGTTTAAACGTTGGTCCCTATGAAGTTAAAAAGGCTCACAATAAAGTCGATTTCACAATCATAGACCCATCGAATCCTTCGGCTCGAAGTACAAAGGTCCATGCACAAAGACTTATTCCTTTCACTGCGAGAAAACCAGAACTGGACTTATTCCATTCTTTAGTGCAAAAACAGCATTGTGAAATACCCCCACAAAATAAAAAGACACATGCTATCTTTGACGACACCCCAGACATAGAAATCTTATGGCCTGCCCCAAGCACAATTAATGCTGAACCCCAACACAACGCAGGTGAAGAAATCGTATCATATTCACCCTCAGGTGAAACACTTACAGAAGACAACAATGATGACAGTATGAATAGCATTTCCCAGGTACCAGATACCACTCTCGCTTCAGGCGATGATAGCAATGAAACTATTATATACGATCCAGTAAGGGATGCCACGCACACTTCCAAACATATCCTTATGACTTGAGACAAATACAGCCCCGCTATGACCCTCAGCGTTTTCTTCAATGGGCCTTAGACATCACGAAATAGTGACTAACTTTCCATCCTTATTGTTAAGCATTTGTTACTATACATGTAAAGAAAGAGAAAAAGAGAGAGAGAGAGAATGAGGCCTACAATTTTCCTTTTACTTTTCTGAGTTAAGAAATGTTAAGATAGTATTTCATTCGAACGTAGGGGACAAACATTAAAATGTACATATTCGAGCGTTTATCACTACTATGTGATTTGAAATTTGGTTTTATTTTAATGTATTTCTTTTAGTTATCTATAATCGAGGAGTTATATTTATCATGTAATTCACCATATGATTCTGGATCTTTATTTAATATTTTTTCGTTAGTTATCTGTAATTTAGCAAAATTATTTTATTTACGAACTATGCCACGATACTCCTTAAGGCATTATATTTCTTACATTTGTACATATTCTAGTGTATCATTTTAGAGTTTGAATCTAAATTTCATTATTTACTGCATTAATCACTTTGCTATCAATTTTGGAATTATACTTTATTTACAGTTAAGGTATAATACTCATTTAGCGCATAGTACTTATCATGTATAAACGTTCAATGTACTTACTTATTTATATTAATTTACAATTCAAATGTACGTTCTATATTACTGAGGAAATTAGCTAATTGACTAATTTTTTTTTTATTCATGTCTTGAATTTAGTTACTGTACGTCAAAATAAATTCATTATGTTATCTCGTACAGACATATGTACATATTTTAGTATTATTTTAGACTTATTGTATTTTATTCAAGTGATTTAATTAAGTAATTCATTATAGTTTTGAGAATTGCATTTGAATATTAGGAAACATATGATACTTATCTTATACATTATATTATTTCATACCGACATTGTGTGTATGATTTTTACTATAGTATGTTACAAGTTCAGTTTTAAGATTCTAATGTATTAATTAGCTAATTAACTACAAATTTTGGAATTTAGTAATGAGACAAGGCGGAGTTTTATCGTGAGTAAATCCTATCGAGAGAAGTATTTCTTATTTAAGCAAACTATACGTTATGTAACAGTCTTATCACATGTAGAAAGAATTTTGATAACTTATTAAGTGTACACAGAGTAAATTTTTTTTTTCTACTTTATTCTAGGATTGTCTACCTTCACTCTCAATCTTATTATATTATACTAATTAAGTACATCGATTCTCATAAATTTGAACCGGCTCAAGAGCGACTTATAGTAAATTTGTTTATAATAATAATAATAATAATAATAATAAATTAATTAATTAATTAATTAATTAATAATAATTAAAAAAAAAATCTATACAGTTAAACCTTACTTGTTTAAAAAAAAAAATTGTTTATATTTATAAACATTGACCATACCTATTTAATGTTTTTCATTATTTCAGTTGTAACATATATCAAGTTACATACATACAACTACATGTTTATCAATTTCAAACAATTCCGTTAAATAACTAATCATAATCTTAGAATATTTCAAATCGTTTGTTGTTATTTATCCTTGCAAAATGGCCAATTGCAGGGGTAAAAAAATGTTAGAACGTTAGATTTATTGACGGATTATGTATTGTACTATTAATAACTACATTACTTAAAGTATACATTATTTTAGTTATGAACTAATTTCTGCACATATTTCATTTCCTTTAACGTTATTTCCAGATCAAAGCGGTTTTTTTTCTTACTTTCCTTATAATGAATTAAACTTTACAGGTTCACATATTTATACATTCCAATTTCCTTTCCCACAACACAGAATCATTGATTGAATGAAAGGAATTTTCCTTAATGTTTTACTTTTACCTTTTCTTACTAATTAAATAAATTAAAAAAAATAATAATAATAAATAAAATAAATAAATAAAATAAATAAATAAATAAATAAATAAATAAATAAAAATTAGATAAGATATTATTTAAAAAATATAATTTGCAATTAAAATTGTTATTGTTCTGCATAACTGTTTGTCTTTTGCTCGGAAATATTAAATTAAGAGCCTGTTTATTTCAATTTACAGCTCTGCTTATCTGCATAATATTGGAAGTAGCCACTCCGTCGCGTCAGCGACATAAGTCTGGACTACAATGCCACTTTGCTAACGAGTTTGTGTGTGGAAAAATCCCTAAAAACATTTGGAATAAATTAGACATACCGCCCAATGCATGCCATTTTCATGACTGTAGTCATTGTCTAATTAACAATGAAACTTTCATAATTAAGAAAGACTATCAACTAACAATACCCACTACATATATTCTCCGCAGCTCACGGGATGTTATTGATGCTAAATCCACTGCCTATAATTGTTTCACGAAAGATAGAAAATTCTGCGAATGTGCCGAAAAGAATTGTCAGGGTACCTCTGATTTCTGCAAGTTGCGCCCCTGCACCAATAACAGCGATTGCTTCTGCGACATGACTTTTGAAAAAATAGATCTTTTAGCTGTTTTGACAGACGATATTATCTCTAATCCTGACATCATCATTTTAGAAACCTGCTACTTTGATAAACGTCACATTCCCAATTCAAATAAATTTCGCCGTCATCTATTAGAAGGAGAAAAAGCTACATTTTCGCAAAGAAACTTGTCCTTTACATTTGAGGACCCTTTACTTCATCTTCCTGATGCAGGAAAAGTGATTTTACGTAGCGAAGACTTTGAACACGTCGTGAATGTTCCTTTAGATAACATTATACATATACCATTTGAACTACTCGCCTACAAAACCGACTTACAGGTTACATACATCCATCCCAGCGGCAAAGTGGTCACAGGACTTGTACATGTGATGGGCAAAACAGTCTGCCAATTACGACATTGCCTTCTGTGTTATGATGTTATAAAACATTTTAAGTGCTATCCACCTCTCGTTCAATACGTTATGTATGTGTTGATCTTCATTCTCATCGTCATTATGTTATGGTGTGTAAAACTTATTTTTAAAAGTTTCAAATTCATTATATATGCATTCCTAACGATAATGTATGGATTAGGTCGACTATTGAAAATTATAGCTCGTTGCTCTCTGCTTTTGGGGGCTTTTATAGGATCTAAATTTCGAGAAATCACACATAATTGTTATGCAGCCCTTGAACGAAACGCAATTCAACGGGCCAACATTTATACCTTACCACTTGTTCTGCTCATGTGCACTTTTGCATTTTCACGACAATTTCAGCCGACTGCAGTGTAAATACAATTATAAAGTCTGACCTAAAGTCATGTGAGATCCATAATGATGGAACGAAGAATTGCCAAATCTTCACCACTGCTGAAATAACATTGCAATCTATTTCAGCCGAAAATTGTTTATGGTTTTCGGACGAACATGAAAACCATTTGTTCACCCTAAAAATTAAATTAGATGCCATTGCGTGCTCTTTCACAAAAGAACGGTTGTACTTCACATTCCCCGTTACCACTAAACAAATTAGTCAGATATCGTGTATTTTCAACAAATTCTGTGGTCGTGGTACACATTGCAGTAAACGATCTATAGGAAAGGGAGGCATAAACTTCGAAGCAGAAACTCCCGAAAGCCGACAATTTCCAGGATTTTCTGCATGTGTCAGTAGAGACAGTGGCAACGGCTGCTTTATTTTAACTCGTCCGAGTTGTAACTTTCATAGAGTGTGGTATGAACCGGACCTGTTGAACAGTTTCGAAGTCTCAAAATTAACAGGCCATACATGCCAATATAAAATCTCTGTAACACAGGTTGAAAATAACACAATTTCACGATTATTGATATCTGATTCAGCGTACACGCCAAATGGAATTAAGATTTCCATACTCGGCGCCTATGATCAACCGCAGCTACATTTGACGGAAAAACTAATCCAACGAGTTGGAAAACCTGAGGAAGCCTTTTTAGCACCTGCCTGTGAACGCAATATTCCTCAACCCAATATGATAGGAGCTATACAGGCGAATACATCTTACACCACAGATTTTATCTTTGCACCACAACTCACCACGTGTGATTATTTTGAGGATAATCTAAGATGTATTACAGCACCTGACAGCATTGAACGCCTTCGCGCATCCCAGGAATACGCTTTACCCCTACAAAAGCATATTCATTTTTTTAACATTGAAGAAGAAAAATTAAGATCCACTCAATTAATGTCTTCGGCCGTGCGTGTTCAACTGCATTTTCGAAATTATAAAATCGCACTGCAGACATCCACTATATGTCCACAATTGAATGGCGAAAGCATTGCTACGACAGGGTGCTGTAATTGTCCTATTTTGGCTCGTCTTACATTTAAGGCACACAGTTCCTGCCATCCTGCCAACCTGGTATTGTGACAGTACAATTACAGCAAATTTCTCTCCATACGAAAGCTGTATATCTACAGTTAGATGCAACAACCCACACAGTTAAATTCCAGGCTGAAGAAAAATGTGCTGCCAAAAAAATTTGCCTGAAATCTGCTGCGTTAATACAATGCCACTCCTTTAGATACTGTCTAGATGAGCCGTCGGTGGAATTGTTACAACTTAACACTAATCATACTCGAACTGTGAGTTCTGTAACAGCATCCAATATGTGGGACTGGTTGAATATACCTGATTTGAACTCTTCGATTTTCCTTTTGAAACTGATTGGCTCGGCTTTATTTATTGTATGCTTACTCATAACAACCCTAGCTACTCTCATAACATGCTGTTGCAAAGCACGCTAAAAACGACTGAAGTTTTATTAACAAAATTATGCTTGTTAGCTAAGCAGGAAATAATTCTTCTTTATTTGAATCTTCTGACCTTATATACATATGCAATTCGATAGGAAAATTTGTTCATTTTATGCTTTCATTATTATCAATGTTCTTTGAGTTTACATATTATTAGAAGTTTTGATTTCTAATTGTAGACACTTGTGGCCTGTTGTTTATAATTTTTTTTTTAAATTTTCTCATTATTTCCTGATTAGTATAGTTATCTTATGTTATTTGTATAAGTTGTGTGAAATTTCATGTTATACTATTAATATCGTGTTAACTTTGTTTTGTATCACATTGTGGGAATGCCTCATCACAGTTCAGCGTAACTCATCTCATTTTTCTTTTTTTTCCTTTTTTTTTTCTTTTCGGGGTTTTTTGCATATTGCTGAGATATACCCAGCAAGTTTAGCAGTTCTGTGCTGCCCCCGGGTTCATGGGAAAAAGGAATTTCTTTTGTTACAAATTTTACTATTTCTCGCAAGAATATAAGGAATAGCATAGTAGTTCCATTTGACTAAAGATCAAACGAGTTCCGCTCAAGGTGTTTGGGGCGACAGCTGGCTAAGTGTATCCTATTGACCAAGAAAGGTATAAGAATAAAGGAATGAAAAGACGCTGGGAGATATGCAGCCGGACGCAACTGCTGCGCACGGGTGGTCATTTAGGGTTTTAAAAGGTAGGGTATTTTCTGTAAAGAAAAGGAATTCGAATGCACAACTTCACGTAAATTGAATAAGTACGTCCAGTAAGTTTTGTGTTCTATTGACCAGAAAAGGTATAGAGAATAAAAGAGGCGAAAGGCGTTCAGAGACTTGCAGCTGGATGAAATAGTGATGCAAAAGGGGATGCCGCCTCTAGAAATAAGCTTTTCTATAAGATCAAAGAAACCGTCAAAGTTATGGCTTTAACACCTGATATCTTGGCCAGAGAGGGGGAAGTATTTAATGTATCCAAAATTATGGTAATGTAAAGCGAAATATGTTTATAGGAAAATCCAATAAAATGCTGTCTTGAAATGGGGGTCAGAATGAGAAAAAAGGATTGGACGACGAGATTTAGGGGAGAAAAAAGGGTGTAAGAATTACTAAATAGTTAAGTAAGAAAAAGGAGATGACCAGGGGCAAAAGAGGAATTGGTGATAGAGAAAAAAGGTTCTCAGAAAGATGATCTTGGAGTAGTGTCCTCAGGGTATTTGTAACCCGTTATTTTTAGGTGAAAAATATAAGTTTTTTTGTTGTGTGAAACCGCCAACCGCCAATATCAGGAATTGGATTTTGGACCCCCTAGATGATGATGATGTCTACCAGATGTATAAGGGGTAAGCAGGCTTTTAATTCCGAGCAAATTTCTGTATTATATTTAATTATTTAAACTGATATTAATAACGCGATGAGGCATTCTCGGTGGTAAATATATTATTAAAACATACGATCGAGTTTACTGTTAAGTACGTTAAACTATGCATAATGATTTACACTTATGTATTTAAATATGTTAATCTTTTAAAATAAATTCAATTTAATCAATTTCAGTTTGCTTTTATTTAAATGTTTCTTTCTTGTATATTAGATCTCGAGTATGCTCCTGAATCTGGGATCACTTTACGTGAAACATACGGCCTAATTTGTTTCAATGTAATTTAAATATATGAATTCAATATAAGATGAGGAAAACAGAAGGAGCATACCCGAGCACTTCGAAATAAAATTGGAGAAGGAGAAAAAGTAGAAGCAATAACATATATTTAGTACCATGATATTTTGCTGTTATTGCATTGTTTCTTACTTCTTGTTCATTTTGCACTTTTTTTTTTTTTTTTTTTTTTTTTTTTTTGCATTTCTTAACACAATGAACTTTGTATGCGTTGGATATATGCATCATGTGTAAAAATAACATTTTATTTGTTCAAAATAATAATGCAAACTGACAACTGGAAGTAAAAATGTATTCGTTATTAAAGAAAAAAAAGGGGGGGGGGGTGAACTTTTCAAAAGGGCAGGGTGTTGCGCCCTTAAAAAATGGCCTAGAGGGAACTGTAAGTAATTGCATAATTAATAAAAACTGCTTATTTCATTAGTAGCGCAAATAATCAAACAAATATCATTTGCAGTTTGTTTTGCATTTGTACTTAAAAAATCAAATTGCCTAAGTCTAAACTCAAAGAATATAATAAAAAAAATATTAAATATTTTTTAGAAACTTTTCAAATTCTGTTCATCTTATTTTAATACTTTTTTTTTTGGTCAGTTAAAACATTTACAAAATTTATGATATAAATCAGTCATGATTTAATCACTGATTTAATTAAAAATCACTGTTAATTGCCTAAGATGATTGCCTTGTATGATTTAATCACTGTTTTAAATCATCTAATAAAAATCGTTGACACTCAAGTTTCAAGGCTTCATAAAAGGAGCCCATAAAAGCGATTGATCAAAAACTTTTTACTATTTTGAAACTACGGGGAAGGGGGGGGGTTAGTTTCAGACTTATTCATGTTTATACTTAAAGTTTCTGTTTGTAGTTTAAAAAAAAAATCACTCTTAAAAATTGGAACAGGAAATGAGATGTTTTTGTTGTGAATTTTGATTTCTTTAGTATCATTTCTAAAACTTTCTACTGTCTCAAAAATTTTATAGCTGTAATTCTATAGAATTCAGTGTTTAAAAAAATATATTTAATCAAATTACAAAAAGATAAAATTATCGCTAAAGT
This sequence comes from Maratus michaelseni, assembly GCA_963931845.1. NCBI lineage: Eukaryota > Metazoa > Arthropoda > Arachnida > Araneae > Salticidae > Maratus > Maratus michaelseni. Next base: position 300,201,376 of record OZ007589.1, read on the forward strand.
TAAAATAAATGTATCACTTTAATAGAATAATAAATAAATAGATTGATTAAATGAAATTATTATTATTAAGAATTCTTCATCTCTTTAATATTATTTTTTTTTAATTATAATTCTCAGTATAAAATGTAATATAAGTTAAAAAATGCTTAGAATGAATCGCTAGAAAACATTAAAATACTTTAATCCACCGACCAGGTATGCGAAATGCGCTATCAACGAACTCAAACAGCATACTGATTCTTGCGTCATCATAACAAAACCACGGAGAAAGAACCTGGAGGGGAAACTAGAATAGGCGAGGATATCGAAAATGCAAGTCATATTTTTTTAACGAAAGAGGGCGCTGTAAAATTTGGCGGCTGCCTTTAAACAGAATGTCATTAGATTACATGTTAAATTCCGAAAGTATTTTATTCGATTATTTTTAATTATAGCAATTATATGTCATAAATTTAAGATGGGATATAAATGTTTTATTCCGGGATGTAGATCGGGCTATGATGATGAGATAAACAAAAGAAAAATCGAAGAATTTTTTTTTTTTTAAGTATGTTTAGAGCTCCAAAGGTGAGTGCTTTTAGGTAGATTTCTACTACCTACTAAGAAATACTACCTATTACATTCTCACCTAAGTTGGAAATTTTGAAAAATTTTTGCAGATCTACGCCGATCATGACTCCCAGAACCCAAAACCACCCCCAGTTCAAAACTTTATCTATCTATCTATCTATCTATCTGTCTATGTCACTTTTTTATGGACACGATAACTGGAAAAATTCTGCATAAATCTCTTCCAAACTGATACATAAAATCAAGGGGCATAAAATCTCGGTCAAGTTCGTTAATGGGCAAAATCGAACCAAGGAGGGGGGGGGGGAAATGGGGGGGGGGCTTTTTGTGAAAACAGAAAAAACCCATAATTTCTTAATTATTGTAAGTATCGAATCCGTTTAAAGTTATTATTACTTCTAGGAAAAGGGCCGAAAATTTATGTATGACAGATTTTTGATATAATTAAAAATGGCCCCAAGGGGGGGGGGGGGGGGTTAGAAGAAAAAAAAATCATAGCTTCGTCAATTCACAAGATATCAAATCCGCGTAAATTTATTATTAATCCTCTTAATATTATCTAAAACTTTTATATTGACAAGTTTTTTATAGGACCAACCGTTATAGCAAAAAAAAATTAAAAACAAAAAAATCCCTGCCGGCTCCGCCTGCAAACAAGTTATTTTTCGAAGTAGGCGGTTCCAACTCCCGCATCTTTTCGAAACTGATACATAAAATCAAGGGGCATAAAATCTCGGTCATGTTCGTAAATAATGGGCAAAATCGAACCAAGGTGGGATGGGGATGGGGGGGGGGCTTTTTGTGAAAATAGAAAAATCCCATAATTTCTTAATTATGATACGTATCGAATCCGTTTGAAGTTATTATTACTTCTAGGAAAAGGGCCGAAATTTTATGTATGACAGATTTTTGATATCATTAAAAATGACTCCAAGAGGGGGTGGGGAAGGGGGGTTTTAGAAGAAAAAAATTCATAACTTCGTCAATTCAGAAGATATCAAATCCGTTTAATTTATTATAAATCCTCTTAATATTATCTAAAACTTTTATATTGACAAGTTTTTTATAGGACTAACCCTTATAGAAAAAACCCCTGCCGGCTCCACCTGCAAACAAGTTAGGTTTCGAAGTAGGCGGTTCCAACTGCCGCATCATGGCAAAAAGGTCATTTTTTCCGCAATTCCCAACAAACAGGCGCCCAACGGTCTGCGTCTTCGAAATCTACCTGTGCCTGTAGGCCGAGCCGTCAGGGATTTTTTTTATTATACTTTAATTTAAAGTTATATGCATGTAATCATTTTTAAACTAAGAAATTTTTATTCTAGTATATCGATCTTAGTGTATATGTTTTTAAAATGTTATACTTAATGAATGCTAATGTCTGTGGCTAATTGACATGGCCATTTAAATTGTCTTATAGAGTGCTATTTGTTTGGCTGTAATCTGAAGCTGTTTTTATTTGAATAATACTTTTAATCTCTAAAAATTATACATCCATACATTACGGAGGATGTATAAATCAGCAGTACAATACGGATATTGTACTGCGAAGTATTTCTTCGCAGTACAATATCCGTAATATTTATTTTTAAATGACTATTCAGATGCTTCTGTCAGGGTGAACTCTTATTTAAAGAGTTATAAAAAGCAATCGAAACGCCAAATATCTATTAAAATATATGCATGGTGCGAAGAAAACTTTATTTAATGAAATTTTTACTTGTTTGACTTTTTTAAAGTTCAAATTTTCAATCAAAAACATTTAAAAAATGAATGCTTTTCGCATTGAAAAGCATTGCAGAAGCAGGTTAGGACAGCCTTCAGTTTACCGTGGCGCCATCTATAAGGAGAAAAACTGTATTGTAAAATTTCAACGTTACTTTCCCCTCCATCTATCTTCCTCCGTGAACAAAACAATAACAACAAAAACAGAAGTATCGAGAGAGAGAGAGAGAGAGAGAGGGAAAAAATAGCCAAACAGCGATAATCACGCCAGGCTATTGCTCCGCCCTCTTGCCCCGCCTGTAAGGTAGTCAAAAATCCCGCAGGTGGTCAAAAATCTGTGTCAACTTTCGGCAGAAACTCGTTTGTGGTGAGAGATAGGAGTTTTCCTTCCAGTAATCATTTCTAGTTCCATGCTGCAAAAGAGACAAAAAAAAATTCTTAAAAGAAAAAATATATATTTGTTCAATTTATTGCTTAACAATTTTGTTTATTGTTTTTTCTTTTAAGCTATAATGCAAGTCAAACTTTTTCATATAGATATTTATTTTTAATGGAAATAGAAATAAAATAATATTGATATTTAAAAAGAAAATATGGCTTTCATTATATATAAAATCGAAGTGGGGTGCGGGACAAGAGCATTATCTCCTTAAGTCGTGTGTTTATTACAACAGAAAACAGCTGAAGCTTATAGCGGGTATGTCACAGTATGAATGATGGAAAAAAGCGCAGACATTTTATTCTGGTTTCGAGTCAAGTGCGCGCGCATGCATCGCTGCGCTTCATCCCTGTAAAGTTTGTTTTGCAGCAATACTTTACCCGTCATAAGCGTACGGGTCCCAGTTTTACATTAGCCCTATGGAAGCTGTCATTCTTCATGTTCTATTTCTTTGGTTGGATGTCGATCCTTTGGGAAACGTTCTGAATAAACCCTCACATCCGCTCTGGCATTCCTTTGACATTCACCATAAATAAGTATCATTTCGGTTACTGCTTTGCGTGTATGCCGCATACACGCATGTGAAAAGTTTTGTAATTATTTGATAGATACAAAATTTATTTTGGAGACTGATCACAAACCTCTATATTAAATCTTTAGATGATCTCACTCCTCGTCTTCAAAGATTAAAAATGAGATTAATGAGATACTTTTTTGATGTTTTTCATACTGCAGGAAAACATTTACTGGCAGCAGATTCACTATCCAGAGCACCTCACCAAAAGAAGGTCCCATGTTTTGAGTTGGAAGAAGATGTCGAACTCCTCGTCAATCAAATCCAGAACAGCTCCAAAAAGTTTTTCCCAATTTAAATTGGAACAAGAAAAAGATTCAACGTGTAGAATGTTAACTACCTATGCTTTAGAAGGATGGCCAGAGAAAAAGAAAGTAGAACAATCTTGCCGGGTCTTTTGGCCCTTAAGATTCGAAATTTCACTTCAGAATGAGCTAATTATGAGAGGAACGCTAATTGATGTACCAGACAAGGTTCGACAATAAATCTTGGAGAAAATCCACGAAGGTCACATGGGGATAACTAAATGTAGAGCTTTGGTAAATTCAGCTGTTTATTGACCTGGAATGAGCAAGCAAATAGAGGAACTCGTTTGAGAATGTCCATGTATACAGGAAGCTAGAAACTCTTCTGAACCACTGAAACCAACTAGTTTTTCCCAGACTATGGGAAATCGTAGGCATGTATCTATTCAAGCTTCACTCAGACTGGTATTTGCTGGTAACTGATTTTTATTCACGCTATCCAGGTCGCAAAATTAGACAGGCTCACATCCAAAAATGTAATTCTGCACTTTAAGTCAATATTCGCCAGACATGGAATACCTGATGACAGTGGACGACAGTTTGAAGTAACTCGAACAGGGTAACCTTCATCAAATTTCTCTAGGTTTTGTTGGGAACAGTTTTGAATTCAGTCATGATGCTGCGAATATGTTACTGGAAATACCCTTTTATCCCCGGATCTAATTCTATAAATGACTCTCTTATATGAACAGTTTGCTCTTGATTTTCTGAGTCACAAATCTTTTCCCTTTTTAACTCTTTATTCGGTTCAGAATCTTGGATCACAGCAGTTTCACCAAACTCTGGTGATGTATCAGAAAGGGTAACAGTTTCATTCGACCCTGATCCTGAAGCTGGTTCTGTTTCAGAAACTAAAAATTTCATCATAATGGAACTCATAGCTTTGTTGGATCTCAACCTTTCTCAACCGTCTCAACCTTTCTCTTTCTTTTTGATGCACCGGATTCCCATTTTTTCACTATATCTCTGTCTCTCATGATGATCTAAAAAATATTTTTGTTAAGTAGATTGATAAGTACAGTACTTAAAGGCCTCAATGTTATAGTATAGAGAGTATATAAGAGGTGTGATCATCATACATGACAGAATTTTTTTTTATTCAACCACTAAACCTGAAGCCAGTTTAGAGAGTCGATAATGGTAAAATAATATTAAACTATTAGGCATATCCGTGTTTTAAGTCAGTGTAATAAAATGTTTGATCAGAGAGCTTATTTTTTTAATATTGAAATTAGCATTAACATAGCTGCCAACTTTTACGCTTTTTTCCTACCACTAAAATTTGATAGTAAACTTTAGCTTATTAAACCGCCGAAAGCATGTCATTCAATAAGCCAAAATTTTCTATTAATTTTTAGTGGTAGCAAAAAAGCGTAAAAGTTGGCAGCTATGCATTAAACTTCTAACTATTTAAATTTTTCTAATTACATACAGTTATTTCTTTACCATGCATTTTATGATGGGCCGCATATTAAATAAATTTTAAATCGAGAGCGTAAAAGCCAATTTCCGTATTTATAACTTCAAAAATAAAATGCGGGTCAAATATAGTACCTCTTTTTTCAGAAGTTGGTTGAACTAATTTGAAAAAGCCAATTTTGAAGTATAACTTATGTAAAACCTCTCCAATAAAAAAAGAATAATCAAAATCGATTGATTATATTTATCGCAAATGAAATGGCGATTCATAAGTATGAAAATATAAATTAATTAGAAATTACTAATAAAAAAATAGCGTTTTACAGACAAATAAATATGCTAAGAAATGTATTTGCTTACTGACTTACGTTACAAATATGAAATAAATCACAACACTATGATAAATGCATAAAAATATAATAACTTCTTTAAAATAAGTTAATAACCAACTTTTCACTTAGTAATGACGTTAGTAGCCAGAAGTTTTACGGAATCGGGTCTCCGAGTTTTATGAAGTTGAAAAACTTTTTTGCGAGGCCCCTACAAGCGCGAGGCTGTCGGCGACCGCCGACGTCGCCACTGTGTATGCGTAGCCTGCCATCACCATGTCAGCGCTGACTTGCTGACTAGCATGTACACTGCGAGATGGATCGTGTTTTATCCCAAACGTTTGGCTCTGCGGTCATAGGCGTAGCGTGACCAAAAATTTTGGGGGGGGGGGGGGGCACAAATGTTTATTAAACACGCACGCACTCACGCACACATTCCCATATATATACAGTGGTATCTTGGTAAAAACGGCCTCTCAGAAATTTTTCACATTGGGTAAAAGGAATTCAGTTTCGATCTTCTAGCCCCCTAGACCTAAAAGTTTATTTTTCTTAAACATTCGTCGTACAGAAATTTTTGAATTTTTCGCGAAATATTTATGTGATTTTTAGCGTTTTTTCGCGTTTTGCGACAATTTCTTAACATTTGTGTTAGGAATTAAGTTTCAATCTTTTAACACAATATTGTAAAATGCATCCTCTGTTTTTTTTTTTTTTAATTTTTCGCGAAATTTTTATGTGATTTTTAGCGTTTTTTATCTTTCCGAGGCAATATTTTAAACATTCGTAACGAGAAATCTGGTTTTATTTTTTCAGCCGATATAGTACATTTTCTACTCTGCGATTTTTTTATTTTTTTAAAAATTATTGTGCGATTTTTCGCGTTTCGCAGCGATTTTTTTGACATCCGTAAACGGAATCTAACTTCAATCTTTTAGTCCAATATAGCAAATTTTGTGATCTGCGATTTTTAGATTTTTCACGAATTTTTTATGCAATTTTAAGCTTTCCGCGGCGATTTTCTTAAACATTCGTAAAATACATCTGGTTTCAATTTTTCAGCCCGATATAGTAATTTTTGTCCTAAGTGATTTCTAAATTTTTCTGTTTTCTAAATGTTTTTCTAAATTTTTAGTGTTTTTCCGCGTTTTGTGGCAATTTTTTAACATTTGTGATGCGAATCTGGTTTCAATCTTTTAACCCATTATTGTAAAATTTGTTCTCGGCAATTTTTAAATTTTCCATGAATTTTTTATGAGATATTTTGTTGTTTTTTCGCGTTCTGCTGCGATTTTTAAACATTCGTAAAATGAATCCAGTTTTAATTTTTCAGCCCATTGTACCAAATTTTGAACCCTGTGATTACATTTTGTACTCAATTTTGTACTCACTGATTTTAATCGCGAATTTTTCATACGGCTTTTTGCGGGGTTTTTTTCGCGTTTCGTGGAAGTTCTTCAGGAATCTAATTACAACCTTTTAGCCCAATATAGTAAATGTTGCCTTGTTTTCAGTAATGTTTATTCGGAACTCGTTATAGCGAATTTGTTATGCGAGGTTTAACGTTTTTTCGCGCTTTGCGACGATTTGTTTTACATTCGTAAAATGAATCCAGCTACAATCTTTACGCCTAATATAATAAATTTGGTTCTCTGCGATTTTTAAGTTTTTCATGAATTTTTTTCAGTTTTTACGCATTTTGAAGCGATTTTTCTAACATTCTAAAATAAATCCGGTTTCAGTCTGTAAATACAATACCATTAATTTTGTCCTCTGCGATTTTTTAATTTTTCGTGAATTTTTTTATGTGATTTTTTTCACGTTTCGTGGAGATATTTTCACATTCTTAAAAAGAATCCGGTTTTAAACTTTTAGCCCAATAAAGTAAATTTTTTTTCTCTTTTCAAGAAAGTTTATTCGGAAAACGTACTATGATTTTAAATTTTCATGCGATTTTAACGCTTTTTCGCGTTCTGAGGCGATTTTTTGACATTCGTAAAAGGAATCCAGCTACAATTTTTTAACCTAATGTAATAAATTTTGTTCTCTGATATTTTTAAGTTTTTTGCGATTATTTTTTGCAAATTTTACGTTTTAATGCGTTTTGCGGCGATTTTTCTACATTCGTAAGGGAAATCTGGGTTCAATCTTTGAACACAATATAGTAAATTTTGTCTTCTGTGATTTTTTAATTTTTCGTGGAAATTTTTTTATAGGATTTTTTACGTTTTGTGGAGATATTTTCACATTCATATAAACAATCCACTTTCAATCTTTTAGCCGAATACAGTATTTTTTTTTTTCTCTTTTCAATAAAGTTTATTCATAATCCGTACAATGATTTAAATTTTTCATGCGATTTAAACTTTTTTTTTTTTGCGTTTCGCAGCAATTTTTTAACATTTGTTACAGGAATAGGGTTTAATTCTTTTAGCCCAATATAGTAAATTTTGTCCTCTGCGATTAAAAAAAAAAAAAAAAAAAAAAATAGAGAGAGAGAGAGATTTTTAGCGTTTTTTCGCATTCTGCGGCGAAAGAAATCCGGGAGGGATCGTAAAAGGAATCCGGTTTAAATATATCGTATTAAAATCGCATACATAAAAAATTGTAGGCGATTTTCTGTGGTTTTTCACGGTTAGGAGCAATTTTTTAACACTTGTAAAATGAATTCGTTTTCAAGCTTTTAGACCAATATAGTATCTTTTGTCCTCTGCAAGTTTTGAATTGCTGGCGAATTTTTTAGTGTTTTTTCGCTTTTTCGGCAAATTTTTGACCTATTTTTTTCGAAACGGAAAGAACTAACTCTGTTAAATTTTGCTTTCCTGCGATTAAATTAAAGTTGGGAGAATACAAAATCGTCGTAACGTGAACTACGATGCTCAAAATATTAAACTAATTTGGGTCGAAATAAAAAATTACAAAAATTCAAAGTAAGTTTGATTCGAGACCAGATCAGGCGTAGCCTGCACGGGTGTACGCTGTTGACAGCAGTTGGACCCCACTACCAGGTTCATTTAATTCGAGGTTCACTGGGAAAAAAAAAAGACCAAGTAAATGATGTAAGCTCCGCTAGATCATTTTATTGAAATTAATATTTTTTGAAAAAAATATAATAAACAGCACCACAACAACTGTATTTGGCGCCTGGGGAAGGGGGGGGGGCACCGCCTGCACCACCCTTGGTACGGCCCTGATAATAAATAAAAGGCATTTGAAATAAGTTTAAACGGCACTTTTAAGAAGTAACTAATCATTTAAGGTAATGTGCGCCAGGAAAATTGTATGGAAAATTGCACCTTCGAAAGCAACGGTTTTGCTTAACAACGGTATTTCTGGAACGGATTACCATCGTTTACCAAGGTACAGCTGTATATTAACTTTAAAACAACTCATTCAAAAAGGCTTGTACATAGTCTGTACATAGTCTGTACATAGTACATAGTCTGTACATAGTCTGTCAAAGACTGTACATAGTCTGTACAGTCTTTATGTTTTAATGGAAATAGCTTAACTTACATTCCCGACTTACAGAAAATCAATTTTATATATCTAAGAATGACAGGATAAAATGCCATTTCTTAAGTTTTTGTGCTAAAATAATTTTTTTTTATTTAAAAATTAATTTAGAAAGTACATTTAACCGTAGTAATGACTAATGACTTCCTATTTTACATAAAATGTTTATGAATGACTTTCTTGTAGATAAAATTATTATAATTCAGATGTAGTAAAAATTGTTTTATTATTAGCATCAAGGTGCTTGAAATATTACAAAATATGCATCAAGCTATTAAAAATGATGATAAACATGTAAATAATAAAACATCAATTTATGTTTAATCATTTTCCCATTTAAAATTTTTAAAAAAATATATATATAGTCTTTTTTTTTTTTTTTTTTTTCAAAAAAGTGAAGGTATTCGTTCGCCGAATATTCGGTATTCGACTAAATCACTATTTGTCACATCAATAGACCTAATAACACCCACATAAATGTATTTATTTTTTTAGCAACATTCACAAGAGTGGAGTTTTTTTATTATTCTGTGAAGTTTTGTACAAATATGGCTAATATTTTTTTAAGACAACCAGCATTAAAATTTTTGCTATTCTTTTTTAATACTTTCCAACATAGTTGAAAAGTCTTTATGAATTCGGTTTGTCTGTCTGTTGTCTATGCGTGCTCTAACTCGCGTAAATGTACTCGGAATGCCTTGAAATTTATATATGTTATTGGGGTTTACTATGGCATGTTTGGTATTGAAAATGAAGTGTGTAGAATTTATGGTTATTTTACAGGGACACTCAAAAGAATTCTATTACATTGCGGGATATGGGGAAAAATCGCCTGCGGCGTATTTTAATAAAGTTACACTATTTTAAACATATTGAAATTGATACATATCACTAAGGTGTACTACAAGAAACTTACCGTGGAATATGGTGTGCATAGAATGTATCGTTCATTTACAGGTACACTCAAAATAATTTTGTAACAGTACTCTCTATGAACAATAAGTGCTGGTAGCTCGCTTTCAGTTGTGGTCCGCGTTTTATTGTTTTTGTGTAGTTAATTTTCTGCATATTAATTGGTACATATAAAATGTATAGATCCTATACATTTTATAGGTCTGCTGAAAAGATCACGTACATTTCCATTTATTGGTGGAATTTTTAATTGTGATATGTATTTCCTAACTGTAGTATATTTTAGCATACTGTGTAGTACATATACAAATCTATATAGATCATTTACAGAGCTCCACAAAAGAATTCGGATATTGGGTTTCTAAATATAATAAATATAATAATTAATACTAATATAATTAATAATGTGTTATAAGTTTTCTTTATGAATTCGTCTTACTTAGTAAACTGTGAAGTTTTGTTGCAGTATTCTGAATATGTTGGAAAGGGTTTCATAATTTATGCTTCACGCATCATTTTTAACACTTTCCAACCTAGTTGAAAAGTGTTTATAACTTCGGTTTGTCTGGCCATCTGGCCGTCTGCCGTCTGCCGTATGGCCGTGCTCTAACTCTAATAAATATGCTCGGATTGCCTTGCAATTTTTATATGTTATTGGGGTTTACTATGGCATGCTCCCTATTCCAACTGAAGTGTGTAGCACTTATAGTTTTTTTTACAGGGACACTCAAAATAATTCCGTTACATTACGGTCTATGGGGAAAAATCATTTGCGGTTTATTTTAATGATGTTACACAATTTCAAACACATTGTAATTGTTTTATATCACGAAGGTGCATTACAAGAAGCTTAATATGGAATAGGGTGTGCATAGCACTTATAGTTACTTTACAAGGAGAGTCAAAAGAATTCCGTTACATTACGTCTATGGAGAAAAAGCGTTTGCGGTTTAATTAAATAATGTTTCACTATTTTAAACGCATTGAAATTTATATATATCACTAACTTGCATTACAAGAGGCTTACTACAGAATATTGCGTGTATATAGCAGTCATCGTTCATTTACAGGGACACACAAAGAATTCTCTACTGTCTGTTAACAATAATTCCTGGAAGTGCGTTTTAAGTTGCTGAACGCGATTTTAAGTTTAACTCAATTTTTGTCTATTACTTGGTGTGTATAAATTCTGTAGGTCATATACAGGGCAGCCCAAAAGTTCGCGAACACATTTCCGTTTATTGACAGAAACTCCAGAAAGAGAATTTTAAACTGTGCTACGCGTTTCCTAACTAAACTAAAATTTAGCATCCTATGTAGTATATATATACAAATCTATATAGATTAATACAGGGCTGAATAAAAGTATTCGGATATTTTTCCGAATATTGTGTATGTTGGAAATTCCTGAAATTATGTATTTAAATATGTTATGCGTTTTCCAAACTGTTATCTTTCAGCTTATTAAACGGTAATGATTTGTAAAATTATTTTGGAAGCGTTGGAAAGTGTTACATAATTTATGCTTGACGAATGTTTTTTCGTTCTTGTTTCTATTAATCTAACCTTTCCAACACTCAATATACTAATTATAGGAAATTTTCCCTAGCCAAATAATCCTCAAAATTAAACACAAATTTAATACTATCTGGGTTATATTAAAATCCATATATAACGAAATCATTATACATTATTTTCAAGGAGAAAGAAAATAAATCATTTTATAAAAATCTAATCAAAAAATAATAAACCTATAAATTTCTAAATTCCTCCCAAAAAATTGGTGAAGTGATTTTTTTTAAAAAGCAGAACTACTTGAACTAATTTGAAAAAAAAGCAAATATAAAACCTGAAAAAAAAAAAGTTTTAGAATTCCTGTATGACTTCATTTTTATAGCTAATGCACTCCATAATGTTGATTACTAAAAAAATACGTTGAGATACTTCTTTGAAAAATTGATCTCCACATCTTCAAAGAAAAGTAAAGTTTTTTTTTTTTTTTTTTTTTTTCTCCATTCTTTTCCTTAAAATTATACAGAAATGGCCTCTTTGCATTTCTAGATTTTTTTAAAGCTATACCCTTTCCTTGACAGTCTCATAAAGAATGTCTGGTCAATAACTTGGCGATTCTAATATTCCCCAGAAAATGTCACTCGAGATAAGAAATGAAGGATGAATTTCAGCTATAAGCAATATAAGATTAATACAGTGGGTGATCGGTTAACGAACTTAATCCATTCCAAAACAATGTTCGCTAACCGAATTGTTCGTTAACCGATCATAGATTTAGTATAGATTTGTATGGGAATTCAATTAATTCGTTCTTAAAAGCTAAATCTATACTAATATTATAAAGGAGTAAAGATAGTTTTTTGTCCGTCATCGCTCCGGTATCGTACCAGTATCGTACCGTTGTAGTGCACAGCATTTTAAAAAAAAAATTATCCTGTGTATATCGAATTTTTTTTCCGTTTTTGTTTTTTTTTAATTTTTTAGTTATTGTTTTTTTAAATCTTCAACTAATTGAATAGTTTGCGCAAAATGTTGATGTGTTTATGACAGAAATAAAAATTTAAACGACTTTAATGAAAAATGTATTACTTACTGCTCATGAAGATTTGAGTATTTTAATGTTTTATTTAAGTAATTAATAAAAAGATTATAGAAAACACTAATTTTAAATTAATTTTTAAATGTAGTTGAAAATGAAAGTTTTTAAAAAAATATATGCGTTACATTTTAGGGAAGAGGTTTCACTCCAGCGTGACTGAGTGTGACAGACAAAAAGGGATTCGTAAAAAAACATAAAAAAATAGTAAAACGTTATTTATGCTATACCATATACGATAACCTCAGGCCTGTTAAAACCCAAAACCCTCGGTAGATCCTCCAGCCAGATTCCCTCTACGCACTACTCTGGGTTTAACATCGTATAAGGAACAAAATTATATAAAAACAATGTCTGGACTTTCTTTAATAATGCTGTTATCTCGATCCAGGATGTTAAGCATAATTCGTCTCGCAAAAATTTATTTTTTATCATTAAAAGTTTAAATAAACATTATTTGTAAAATGTAGCTCCAAATTTAGAAATGAAAACAATTTATGTGACAGCCGGTAGATGGAGAGAAAATAAATTATAAAAAATAATGAAACTTTCTAACATCCGTCATCGCTCCGGTATCGTATCTAACAAGTAAACTAATTTGGAATTTTTTTTTATTTGAAAAATAGTTAACCCGATCCCAACTCGCAAGAGTCAAAACCCAACCCGACCCAAATGAACGAGTTAACACAATAACCAGCAAGAAACACAAATAGTACCATCCCGAACCGATGTACACAACAACTTAAAAAAATATTATTCTGTGTATATCGGATTCCTGTCTTAATCGATATTTTAAGATGTCTCGACGGGAGGAATACCAACATTTATACCTAGTAAAATTGTACGATTTCAGAAATTATTTTTTTTTCTAATCCGTAGTAATTTTTTCTTCCGTTTTTGTTTTTGTTTTTAAATTTTTCAGTTTTTGTTTTTTTAAATCTTCAACTGATTGAATAGTTTGCGCAAAATGTTCATGGTATAAAAACGTACTAAGTAAAATGTAGCTCCAAATTAAGAATTGAAAACAATTTATGTGAAAGCAGGCAGCAGGAGAGAAAATAAATTATAAAAAATAATGAAACTTTCTAACATCCGTCATCGCTCCATTCTGGGTTATCGTATCTAACCAGTAAAAAACTAATTTAGAATTTTTTTTATTTGAAAAATATAGTTAACCCGATCCCAACTCGCAAGAGTCAAAACCCAACCCGAACCCAAATGAACGAGTTAACACAATAACCCGCAAGAAACACAAATAGCACCATCCCGAACCTATGTGCACAGCATTTAAAAAAAAAAATTATCCTGTATATATCGATTTTTTTTTCAGTTTTTGTTTTTTTTTAATTTTTTAGTTATTGTTTTTTTAAATCTTCAACTAATTGAATAGTTTGCGCAAAATGTTGATGTTTTTATGACAGAAATAAAAATTTAAACGACTTGAATGAAAAATGTATTACTTACTGCTCATGAAGATTTGAGTATTTTAATGTTTTATTTAAGAAATTAATTAAAAGATTATAAAAACACTAATTTTAAATTAATTTTTAAATGTAGTTGAAAATGAAAGATTTTAAAAAATATATATGCGTTACATTTTAGGGAAGAGGTTTCACTCCAGCGTGACTGAGTGTGACAGACAAAAAGGGATTCGTAAAAAAACATAAAAAAATAGTAAAACGTTATTTATGCTATAGCATATACGATAACCTCAGGCCTGTTAAAACCTAAAACCCTCGGTAGATCCTCCAGCCCGATTCCCTCTACGCACTACTCTGGGTTTAACATCGTATAAGGAACAAAATTATAAAAAACAATGTCTGGACTTTCTTTAATAATGCTGTTATCTCGATCCAGGATGGTAAGCATAATTCGTCTCGCAAAAATTTATTTTTTATTTTAAATTTTATCATTAAAAGTTTAAATAAACATTATTTGTAAAATGTAGCTCCAAATTTAGAAATGAAAACAATTTATGTGACAGCCGGTAGCAGGAGAGAAAATAAATTATAAAAAATAATGAAACTTTCTAACATCCGTCATCGCTCCTGTATCGTATCTAACCAGTAAACTAATTTGGAATTTTTTTTATTTGAAAAATAGTTAACCCGATCCCAACTCGCAAGAGTCAAAACCCAACCCGACCCAAATGAACGAGTTAACGAAATAACCAGCAAGAAACACAAATAGTACCACCCCGAACCGATGTACACAACAACTTAAAAAAATATTATTCTGTGTATATCGGATTCCTGTCTTAATCGGATATTTTAAGATGTCTCGACGGGAGGAATACCAACATTTATACCTAGTAAAATTGTACGATTTCAGAAATTATTTTTTTTTCTAATCCGTAGTAATTTTTTCTTCCGTTTTTGTTTTTGTTTTTAAATTTTTCAGTTTTTGTTTTTTTTAAATCTTCCAACTGATTGAATAGTTTGCGCAAAATGTTCATGGTATAAAAACGTACTAAGTAAAATGTAGCTCCAAATTAAGAATTGAAAACAATTTATGTGAAAGCAGGCAGCAGGAGAGAAAATAAATTATAAAAAATAATGAAACTTTCTAACATCCGTCATCGCTCCATTCTGGGTTATCGTATCTAACCAGTAAAAAACTAATTTGGAATTTTTTTTTATTTGAAAAATATAGTTAACCCGATCCCAACTCGCAAGAGTCAAAACCCAACCCGAACCCAAATGAACGAGTTAACACAATAACCCGCAAGAAACAGAAATAGTACCATCCCGAACCTATGTGCACAGCATTTAAAAAAAAAAAATTATCCTGTGTATATCGAATTTTTCTTCCGTTTTTGTTTTTTTTAATTTTTTAGTTATTGTTTTTTTTATATCTTCAACTAATTGAACAGTTTGCGCAAAATGTTGATGTTTTTATGACAGAAATAAAAATTTAAACGACTTGAATGAAAAATGTATTACTTACTGCTCATGAAGATTTGAGTATTTTAATGTTTTATTTAAGTAATTAATTAAAAGATTATAAAAAACACTAATTTTAAATTAATTTTTAAATGTAGTTGAAAATGAAAGATTTTAAAAAATATATATGCGTTACATTTTAGGGAAGAGGTTTCACTCCAGCGTGACTGAGTGTGACAGACAAAAAGGGATTCGTAAAAAACATAAAAAAATAGTAAAACGTTATTTATGCTATACCATATACGATAACCTCAGGCCTGTTAAAACCTAAATCCTCGGTAGATCCTCCAGCCCGATTCCCTCTACGCACTACTCTGGGTTTAACATCGTATAAGGAACAAAATTATATAAAAACAATGTCTGGACTTTCTTTAATAATGCTGTTATCTCGATCCAGGATGGTAAGCATAATTGGTCTCGCAAAAATTTATTTTTTATTTTAAATTTTATCATTAAAAGTTTAAATAAACATTATTTGTAAAATGTAGCTCAAAATTTAGAAATGAAAACAATTTATGTGACAGACGGTAGCAGGAGAGAAAATAAATTATAAAAAATAATGAAACTTTCTAATATCCGTCATCGCTCCGGTATCGTATCTAACCAGTAATCTAATTTGGAATTTTTTTTAATTTGAAAAATAGTTAACCCGATCATAACTCGCAAGAGTCAAAACCCAACCCGACCCAAATGAACGAGTTAACGCAATAACCAGCAAGAAACACAAATAGTACCATCCCGAACCGATGTACACAACAACTTAAAAAAAAAAAAAAATCTGTGTATATCGGATTCCTGTCTTAATCGGATATTTTAAGATGTCTCGACGGGAGGAATACCAGACATTTATACCTAGTAAAATTGTACGATTTCAGAAATTATTTTTTTCTAATCCGTAGTAATTTTTTCTTCCGTTTTTGTTTTTGTTTTTAAATTTTTCAGTTTTTTTTTTTTTTTTTAAATCTTCCAACTGATTGAATAGTTTGCGCAAAATGTTCATGGTATAAAAACGTACTAAGTAAAATGTAGCTCCAAATTAAGAATTGAAAACAATTTATGTGAAAGCAGGCAGCAGGAGAGAAAATAAATTATAAAAAATAATGAAACTTTCTAACATCCGTCATCGCTCCATTCTGGGTTATCGTATCTAACCAGTAAAAAACTAATTTGGAATTTTTTTTATTTGAAAAATATAGTTAACCCGATCCCAATTCGCAAGAGTCAAAACCCAACCCGAACCCAAATGAACGAGTTAACACAATAACCCGCAAGAAACACAAATAGTACCATCCCGAACCTATGTGCACAGCATTTAAAAAAAAAAAAATATCCTGTGTATATCGAGTTTTTCTTCCGTTTTTGTTTTTTTTAATTTTTTAGTTATTGTTTTTTTATATTTTCAACTAATTGAACAGTTTGCGCAAAATGTTGATGTTTTTATGACAGAAATAAAAATTTAAACGACTTGAATGAAAAATGTATTACTTACTGCTCATGAAGATTTGAGTATTTTAATGTTTTATTAAGGTAATTAATTAAAATATTATAAAAAACACTAATTTTAAATTAATTTTTAAATGTAGTTGAAAATGAAAGATTTTAAAATATATATATGCGTTACATTTTAGGGAAGAGGTTTCACTCCAGCGTGACTGAGTGTGACAGACAAAAAGGGATTCGTAAAAAAACATAAAAAAATAGTAAAACGCTATTTATGCTATACCATATACGATAACCTCAGGCCTGTTAAAACCTAAAACCCTCGGTAGATCCTCCAGCCCGATTCCCTCTACGCACTACTCTGGGTTTAACAACGTATAAGGAACAAAATTATATAAAAACAATGTCTGGACTTTCTTTAATAATGCTGTTATCTCGATCCAGGATGGTAAGCATAATTCGTCTCGCAAAAATTTATTTTTTATTTTAAATTTTATCATTAAAAGTTTAAATAAACATTATTTGTAAAATGTAGCTCAAAATTTAGAAATGAAAACAATTTATGTGACAGCCGGTAGCAGGAGAGAAAATAAATTATAAAAAATAATGAAACTTTCTAATATCCGTCATCGCTCCGGTATCGTATCTAACCAGTAATCTAATTTGGAATTTTTTTTAATTTGAAAAATAGTTAACCCGATCCCAACTCGCAAGAGTCAAAACCCAACCCGACCCAAATGAACGAGTTAACGCAATAACCAGCAAGAAACACAAATAGTACCATCCCGAACCGATGTACACAACAACTTAAAAAAAAAAAAATTATTCTGTGTATATCGGGTTCCTGTCTTAATCGGATATTTTAAGATGTCTCGACGGGAGGAATACCAGACATTTATACCTAGTAAAATTGTACGATTTCAGAAATTATTTTTTTTCTAATCCGTAGTAATTTTTTCTTCCGTTTTTGTTTTTGTTTTTAAATTTTTCAGTTTTTGTTTTTTTTTTAAATCTTCCAACTGATTGAATAGTTTGCGCAAAATGTTCATGGTATAAAAACGTACTAAGTAAAATGTAGCTCCAAATTAAGAATTGAAAACAATTTATGTGAAAGCAGGCAGCAGGAGAGAAAATAAATTATAAAAAATAATGAAACTTTCTAACATCCGTCATCGCTCCATTCTGGGTTATCGTATCTAAACAGTAAAAAACTAATTTGGAATTTTTTTTATTTGAAAAATATAGTTAACCCGATCCCAACTCGCAAGAGTCAAAACCTAACCCGAACCCAAATGAACGAGTTAACACAATAACCCGCAAGAAACACAAATAGTACCATCCCGAACCTATGTGCACAGCATTTAAAAAAAAAATTATCCTGTGTATATCGAATTTTTTTTCCGTTTTTGTTTTTTTTATAATTTTTTAAATATTGTTTTTTTAAATCTTCAACTAATTGAATAGTTTGTGCAAAATGTTGATGTTTTTATGACAGAAATAAAAATTTAAACGACTTGAATGAAAAATGTATTACTTACTGCTCATGAAGATTTGAGTATTTTAATGTTTTATTTAAGTAATTAATTAAAAGATTATAAAAAACGCTAATTTTAAATTAATTTTTAAGTGTAGTTGAAAATGAAAGATTTTAAAAAATATATATGCGTTACATTTTAGGGAAGAGGTTTCACTCCAGCGTGACTGAGTGTGACAGACAAAAAGGGATTCGTAAAAAAACATAAAAAAATAGTAAAACGTTATTTATGCTATACCATATACGATAACCTCAGGCCTGTTAAAACCTAAAACCCTCGGTAGATCCTCCAGCCCGATTCCCTCTACGCACTACTCTGGGTTTAACATCGTATAAGGAACAAAATTATATAAAAACAATGTCTGGACTTTCTTTAATAATGCTGTTATTTCGATCCAGGATGGTAAGCATAATTCGTCTCGCAAAAATTTATTTTTTATTTTAAATTTTATCATTAAAAGTTTAAATAAACATTATTTGTAAAATGTAGCTCAAAATTTAGAAATGAAAACAATTTATGTGACAGCCGGTAGCAGGAGAGAAAATAAATTATAAAAAATAATGAAACTTTCTAATATCCGTCATCGCTCCGGTATCGTATCTAAACAGTAATCTAATTTGGAATTTTTTTTTATTTGAAAAATAGTTAACCCGATCCCAACTCGCAAGAGTCAAAACCCAACCCGACCCAAATGAACGAGTTAACGCAATAACCAGCAAGAAACACAAATAGTACCACCCCGAACCGATGTACACAACAACTTAAAAAAAAAAAATTCTGTGTATATCGGATTCCTGTCTTAATCGGATATTTTAAGATGTCTCGACGGGAGGAATACCAGACATTTATACCTAGTAAAATTGTACGATTTCAGAAATTATTTTTTTCTAATCCGTAGTAATTTTTTCTTCCGTTTTTGTTTTTGTTTTTAAATTTTTCAGTTTTTTTTTTTTTAAATCTTCCAACTGATTGAATAGTTTGCGCAAAATGTTCATGGTATAAAAACGTACTAAGTAAAATGTAGCTCCAAATTAAGAATTGAAAACAATTTATGTGAAAGCAGGCAGCAGGAGAGAAAATAAATTATAAAAAATAATGAAACTTTCTAACATCCGTCATCGCTCCATTCTGGGTTATCGTATCTAACCAGTAAAAAACTAATTTGGAATTTTTTTTATTTGAAAAATATAGTTAACCCGATCCCAACTCGCAAGAGTCAAAACCCAACCCGAACCCAAATGAACGAGTTAACACAATAACCCGCAAGAAACACAAATAGTACCATCCCGAACCTATGTGCACAGCATTAAAAAAAAAAAAATTATCCTGTGTATATCGATTTTTTTTTCCGTTTTTGTTTTTTTTATAATTTTTTAAATATTGTTTTTTTAAATCTTCAACTAATTGAACAGTTTGCGCAAAATGTTGATGTTTTTATGACAGAAATAAAAATTTAAACGACTTGAATGAAAAATGTATTACTTACTGCTCATGAAGATTTGAGTATTTTAATGTTTTATTTAAGTAATTAATTAAAAGATTATAAAAAACACTAATTTTAAATTAATTTTTAAATGTAGTTGAAAATGAAAGATTTTAAAAAATATATATATGCGTTACATTTTAGGGAAGAGGTTTCACTCCAGCGTGACTGAGTGTGACAGACAAAAAGGGATTCGTAAAAAAACATAAAAAAATAGTAAAACGTTATTTATGCTATACCATATACGATAACCTCAGGCCTGTTAAAACCTAAAACCCTCGGTAGATCCTCCAGCCCGATTCCCTCTACGCACTACTCTGGGTTTAACATCGTATAAGGAACAAAATTATATAAAAACAATGTCTGGACTTTCTTTAATAATGCTGTTATCTCGATCCAGGATGGTAAGCATAATTCGTCTCGCAAAAATTTAGTTTTTATTTTAAATTTTATCATTAAAAGTTTAAATAAACATTATTTGTAAAATGTAGCTCAAAATTTAGAAATGAAAACAATTTATGTGACAGCCGGTAGCAGGAGAGAAAATAAATTATAAAAAATAATGAAACTTTCTAATATCCGTCATCGCTCCGGTATCGTATCTAAACAGTAATCTAATTTGGAATTTTTTTTTATTTGAAAAATAGTTAACCCGATCCCAACTCGCAAGAGTCAAAACCCAACCCGACCCAAATGAACGAGTTAACGCAATAACCAGCAATAAACACAAATAGTACCACCCCGAACCGATGTACACAACAACTTAAAAAAAAAAAAAATTCTGTGTATATCGGATTCCTGTCTTAATCGGATATTTTAAGATGTCTCGACGGGAGGAATACCAGACATTTATACCTAGTAAAATTGTACGATTTCAGAAATTATTTTTTTCTAATCCGTAGTAATTTTTTCTTCCGTTTTTGTTTTTGTTTTTAAATTTTTCAGTTTTTTTTTTTTTAAATCTTCCAACTGATTGAATAGTTTGCGCAAAATGTTCATGGTATAAAAACGTACTAAGTAAAATGTAGCTCCAAATTAAGAATTGAAAACAATTTATGTGAAAGCAGGCAGCAGGAGAGAAAATAAATTATAAAAAATAATGAAACTTTCTAACATCCGTCATCGCTCCATTCTGGGTTATCGTATCTAACCAGTAAAAAACTAATTTGGAATTTTTTTTATTTGAAAAATATAGTTAACCCGATCCCAACTCGCAAGAGTCAAAACCCAACCCGAACCCAAATGAACGAGTTAACACAATAACCCGCAAGAAACACAAATAGTACCATCCCGAACCTATGTGCACAGCATTAAAAAAAAAAAATTATCCTGTGTATATCGATTTTTTTTTCCGTTTTTGTTTTTTTTATAATTTTTTAAATATTGTTTTTTTAAATCTTCAACTAATTGAACAGTTTGCGCAAAATGTTGATGTTTTTATGACAGAAATAAAAATTTAAACGACTTGAATGAAAAATGTATTACTTACTGCTCATGAAGATTTGAGTATTTTAATGTTTTATTTAAGTAATTAATTAAAAGATTATAAAAAACACTAATTTTAAATTAATTTTTAAATGTAGTTGAAAATGAAAGATTTTAAAATATATATATATGCGTTACATTTTAGGGAAGAGGTTTCACTCCAGCGTGACTGAGTGTGACAGACAAAAAGGGATTCGTAAAAAAACATAAAAAAATAGTAAAACGTTATTTATGCTATATCATATACGATAACCTCAGGCCTGTTAAAACCTAAAACCCTCGGTAGATCCTCCAGCCCGATTCCCTCTACGCACTACTCTGGGTTTAACATCGTATAAGGAACAAAATTATATAAAAACAATGTCTGGACTTTCTTTAATAATGCTGTTATCTCGATCCAGGATGGTAAGCATAATTCGTCTCGCAAAAATTTATTTTTTATTTTAAATTTTATCATTAAAAGTTTAAATAAACATTATTTGTAAAATGTAGCTCAAAATTTAGAAATGAAAACAATTTATGTGACAGCCGGTAGCAGGAGAGAAAATAAATTATAAAAAATAATGAAACTTTCTAACATCCGTCATCGCTCCTGTATCGTATCTAACCAGTAAACTAATTTGGAATTTTTTTTATTTGAAAAATAGTTAACCCGATCCCAACTCGCAAGAGTCAAAACCCAACCCGACCCAAATGAACGAGTTAACGAAATAACCAGCAAGAAACACAAATAGTACCACCCCGAACCGATGTACACAACAACTTAAAAAAATATTATTCTGTGTATATCGGATTCCTGTCTTAATCGGATATTTTAAGATGTCTCGACGGGAGGAATACCAACATTTATACCTAGTAAAATTGTACGATTTCAGAAATTATTTTTTTTTCTAATCCGTAGTAATTTTTTCTTCCGTTTTTGTTTTTGTTTTTAAATTTTTCAGTTTTTGTTTTTTTTAAATCTTCCAACTGATTGAATAGTTTGCGCAAAATGTTCATGGTATAAAAACGTACTAAGTAAAATGTAGCTCCAAATTAAGAATTGAAAACAATTTATGTGAAAGCAGGCAGCAGGAGAGAAAATAAATTATAAAAAATAATGAAACTTTCTAACATCCGTCATCGCTCCATTCTGGGTTATCGTATCTAACCAGTAAAAAACTAATTTGGAATTTTTTTTATTTGAAAAATATAGTTAACCCGATCCCAATTCGCAAGAGTCAAAACCCAACCCGAACCCAAATGAACGAGTTAACACAATAACCCGCAAGAAACACAAATAGTACCATCCCGAACCTATGTGCACAGCATTTAAAAAAAAAAAAATATCCTGTGTATATCGAGTTTTTCTTCCGTTTTTGTTTTTTTTAATTTTTTAGTTATTGTTTTTTTATATTTTCAACTAATTGAACAGTTTGCGCAAAATGTTGATGTTTTTATGACAGAAATAAAAATTTAAACGACTTGAATGAAAAATGTATTACTTACTGCTCATGAAGATTTGAGTATTTTAATGTTTTATTAAGGTAATTAATTAAAATATTATAAAAAACACTAATTTTAAATTAATTTTTAAATGTAGTTGAAAATGAAAGATTTTAAAATATATATATGCGTTACATTTTAGGGAAGAGGTTTCACTCCAGCGTGACTGAGTGTGACAGACAAAAAGGGATTCGTAAAAAAACATAAAAAAATAGTAAAACGCTATTTATGCTATACCATATACGATAACCTCAGGCCTGTTAAAACCTAAAACCCTCGGTAGATCCTCCAGCCCGATTCCCTCTACGCACTACTCTGGGTTTAACAACGTATAAGGAACAAAATTATATAAAAACAATGTCTGGACTTTCTTTAATAATGCTGTTATCTCGATCCAGGATGGTAAGCATAATTCGTCTCGCAAAAATTTATTTTTTATTTTAAATTTTATCATTAAAAGTTTAAATAAACATTATTTGTAAAATGTAGCTCAAAATTTAGAAATGAAAAAAATTTATGTGACAGCCGGTAGCAGGAGAGAAAATAAATTATAAAAAATAATGAAACTTTCTAATATCCGTCATCGCTCCGGTATCGTATCTAACCAGTAATCTAATTTGGAATTTTTTTTAATTTGAAAAATAGTTAACCCGATCCCAACTCGCAAGAGTCAAAACCCAACCCGACCCAAATGAACGAGTTAACGCAATAACCAGCAAGAAACACAAATAGTACCATCCCGAACCGATGTACACAACAACTTAAAAAAAAAAAATTATTCTGTGTATATCGGGTTCCTGTCTTAATCGGATATTTTAGATGTCTCGACGGGAGGAATACCAGACATTTATACCTAGTAAAATTGTACGATTTCAGAAATTATTTTTTTTCTAATCCGTAGTAATTTTTTCTTCCGTTTTTGTTTTTGTTTTTAAATTTTTCAGTTTTTGTTTTTTTTTTAAATCTTCCAACTGATTGAATAGTTTGCGCAAAATGTTCATGGTATAAAAACGTACTAAGTAAAATGTAGCTCCAAATTAAGAATTGAAAACAATTTATGTGAAAGCAGGCAGCAGGAGAGAAAATAAATTATAAAAAATAATGAAACTTTCTAACATCCGTCATCGCTCCATTCTGGGTTATCGTATCTAAACAGTAAAAAACTAATTTGGAATTTTTTTTATTTGAAAAATATAGTTAACCCGATCCCAACTCGCAAGAGTCAAAACCCAACCCGAACCCAAATGAACGAGTTAACACAATAACCCGCAAGAAACACAAATAGTACCATCCCGAACCTATGTGCACAGCATTTAAAAAAAAAATTATCCTGTGTATATCGAATTTTTTTTCCGTTTTTGTTTTTTTTATAATTTTTTAAATATTGTTTTTTTAAATCTTCAACTAATTGAATAGTTTGTGCAAAATGTTGATGTTTTTATGACAGAAATAAAAATTTAAACGACTTGAATGAAAAATGTATTACTTACTGCTCATGAAGATTTGAGTATTTTAATGTTTTATTTAAGTAATTAATTAAAAGATTATAAAAAACACTAATTTTAAATTAATTTTTAAGTGTAGTTGAAAATGAAAGATTTTAAAAAATATATATGCGTTACATTTTAGGGAAGAGGTTTCACTCCAGCGTGACTGAGTGTGACAGACAAAAAGGGATTCGTAAAAAAACATAAAAAAATAGTAAAACGTTATTTATGCTATACCATATACGATAACCTCAGGCCTGTTAAAACCTAAAACCCTCGGTAGATCCTCCAGCCCGATTCCCTCTACGCACTACTCTGGGTTTAACATCGTATAAGGAACAAAATTATATAAAAACAATGTCTGGACTTTCTTTAATAATGCTGTTATTTCGATCCAGGATGGTAAGCATAATTCGTCTCGCAAAAATTTATTTTTTATTTTAAATTTTATCATTAAAAGTTTAAATAAACATTATTTGTAAAATGTAGCTCAAAATTTAGAAATGAAAACAATTTATGTGACAGCCGGTAGCAGGAGAGAAAATAAATTATAAAAAATAATGAAACTTTCTAATATCCGTCATCGCTCCGGTATCGTATCTAAACAGTAATCTAATTTGGAATTTTTTTTTATTTGAAAAATAGTTAACCCGATCCCAACTCGCAAGAGTCAAAACCCAACCCGACCCAAATGAACGAGTTAACGCAATAACCAGCAAGAAACACAAATAGTACCACTCCGAACCGATGTACACAACAACTTAAAAAAAAAAAAATTCTGTGTATATCGGATTCCTGTCTTAATCGGATATTTTAAGATGTCTCGACGGGAGGAATACCAGACATTTATACCTAGTAAAATTGTACGATTTCAGAAATTATTTTTTTCTAATCCGTAGTAATTTTTTCTTCCGTTTTTGTTTTTGTTTTTAAATTTTTCAGTTTTTTTTTTTTTTTAAATCTTCCAACTGATTGAATAGTTTGCGCAAAATGTTCATGGTATAAAAACGTACTAAGTAAAATGTAGCTCCAAATTAAGAATTGAAAACAATTTATGTGAAAGCAGGCAGCAGGAGAGAAAATAAATTATAAAAAATAATGAAACTTTCTAACATCCGTCATCGCTCCATTCTGGGTTATCGTATCTAACCAGTAAAAAACTAATTTGGAATTTTTTTTATTTGAAAAATATAGTTAACCCGATCCCAACTCGCAAGAGTCAAAACCCAACCCGAACCCAAATGAACGAGTTAACACAATAACCCGCAAGAAACACAAATAGTACCATCCCGAACCTATGTGCACAGCATTAAAAAAAAAAAAATTATCCTGTGTATATCGATTTTTTTTTCCGTTTTTGTTTTTTTTTATAATTTTTTAAATATTGTTTTTTTAAATCTTCAACTAATTGAACAGTTTGCGCAAAATGTTGATGTTTTTATGACAGAAATAAAAATTTAAACGACTTGAATGAAAAATGTATTACTTACTGCTCATGAAGATTTGAGTATTTTAATGTTTTATTTAAGTAATTAATTAAAAGATTATAAAAAACACTAATTTTAAATTAATTTTTAAATGTAGTTGAAAATGAAAGATTTTAAAAAATATATATATGCGTTACATTTTAGGGAAGAGGTTTCACTCCAGCGTGACTGAGTGTGACAGACAAAAAGGGATTCGTAAAAAAACATAAAAAAATAGTAAAACGTTATTTATGCCATACCATATACGATAACCTCAGGCCTGTTAAAACCTAAAACCCTCGGTAGATCCTCCAGCCCGATTCCCTCTACGCACTACTCTGGGTTTAACATCGTATAAGGAACAAAATTATATAAAAACAATGTCTGGACTTTCTTTAATAATGCTGTTATCTCGATCCAGGATGGTAAGCATAATTCGTCTCGCAAAAATTTAGTTTTTATTTTAAATTTTATCATTAAAAGTTTAAATAAACATTATTTGTAAAATGTAGCTCAAAATTTAGAAATGAAAACAATTTATGTGACAGCCGGTAGCAGGAGAGAAAATAAATTATAAAAAATAATGAAACTTTCTAATATCCGTCATCGCTCCGGTATCGTATCTAAACAGTAATCTAATTTGGAATTTTTTTTTATTTGAAAAATAGTTAACCCGATCCCAACTCGCAAGAGTCAAAACCCAACCCGACCCAAATGAACGAGTTAACGCAATAACCAGCAATAAACACAAATAGTACCACCCCGAACCGATGTACACAACAACTTAAAAAAAAAAAAAAATTCTGTGTATATCGGATTCCTGTCTTAATCGGATATTTTAAGATGTCTCGACGGGAGGAATACCAGACATTTATACCTAGTAAAATTGTACGATTTCAGAAATTATTTTTTTCTAATCCGTAGTAATTTTTTCTTCCGTTTTTGTTTTTGTTTTTAAATTTTTCAGTTTTTTTTTTTTTTAAATCTTCCAACTGATTGAATAGTTTGCGCAAAATGTTCATGGTATAAAAACGTACTAAGTAAAATGTAGCTCCAAATTAAGAATTGAAAACAATTTATGTGAAAGCAGGCAGCAGGAGAGAAAATAAATTATAAAAAATAATGAAACTTTCTAACATCCGTCATCGCTCCATTCTGGGTTATCGTATCTAACCAGTAAAAAACTAATTTGGAATTTTTTTTATTTGAAAAATATAGTTAACCCGATCCCAACTCGCAAGAGTCAAAACCCAACCCGAACCCAAATGAACGAGTTAACACAATAACCCGCAAGAAACACAAATAGTACCATCCCGAACCTATGTGCACAGCATTAAAAAAAAAAAAATTATCCTGTGTATATCGATTTTTTTTTCCGTTTTTGTTTTTTTTATAATTTTTTAAATATTGTTTTTTTAAATCTTCAACTAATTGAACAGTTTGCGCAAAATGTTGATGTTTTTATGACAGAAATAAAAATTTAAACGACTTGAATGAAAAATGTATTACTTACTGCTCATGAAGATTTGAGTATTTTAATGTTTTATTTAAGTAATTAATTAAAAGATTATAAAAAACACTAATTTTAAATTAATTTTTAAATGTAGTTGAAAATGAAAGATTTTAAAAAATATATATATGCGTTACATTTTAGGGAAGAGGTTTCACTCCAGCGTGACTGAGTGTGACAGACAAAAAGGGATTCGTAAAAAACATAAAAAAATAGTAAAACGTTATTTATGCTATACCATATACGATAACCTCAGGCCTGTTAAAACCTAAATCCTCGGTAGATCCTCCAGCCCGATTCCCTCTACGCACTACTCTGGGTTTAACATCGTATAAGGAACAAAATTATATAAAAACAATGTCTGGACTTTCTTTAATAATGCTGTTATCTCGATCCAGGATGGTAAGCATAATTCGTCTCGCAAAAATTTATTTTTTATTTTAAATTTTATCATTAAAAGTTTAAATAAACATTATTTGTAAAATGTAGCTCAAAATTTAGAAATGAAAACAATTTATGTGACAGCCGGTAGCAGGAGAGAAAATAAATTATAAAAAATAATGAAACTTTCTAATATCCGTCATCGCTCCGGTATCGTATCTAACCAGTAATCTAATTTGGAATTTTTTTTAATTTGAAAAATAGTTAACCCGATCCCAACTCGCAAGAGTCAAAACCCAACCCGACTCAAATGAACGAGTTAACGCAATAACCAGCAAGAAACACAAATAGTACCATCCCGAACCGATGTACACAACAACTTAAAAAAAAAAAATTATTCTGTGTATATCGGGTTCCTGTCTTAATCGGATATTTTAAGATGTCTCGACGGGAGGAATACCAGACATTTATACCTAGTAAAATTGTACGATTTCAGAAATTATTTTTTTTCTAATCCGTAGTAATTTTTTCTTCCGTTTTTGTTTTTGTTTTTAAATTTTTCAGTTTTTGTTTTTTTTTTAAATCTTCCAACTGATTGAATAGTTTGCGCAAAATGTTCATGGTATAAAAACGTACTAAGTAAAATGTAGCTCCAAATTAAGAATTGAAAACAATTTATGTGAAAGCAGGCAGCAGGAGAGAAAATAAATTATAAAAAATAATGAAACTTTCTAACATCCGTCATCGCTCCATTCTGGGTTATCGTATCTAACCAGTAAAAAACTAATTTGGAATTTTTTTTATTTGAAAAATATAGTTAACCCGATCCCAACTCGCAAGAGTCAAAACCCAACCCGAACCCAAATGAACGAGTTAACACAATAACCCGCAAGAAACACAAATAGTACCATCCCGAACCTATGTGCACAGCATTTAAAAAAAAAATTATCCTGTGTATATCGAATTTTTTTTCCGTTTTTGTTTTTTTTATAATTTTTTAAATATTGTTTTTTTTAAATCTTCAACTAATTGAATAGTTTGTGCAAAATGTTGATGTTTTTATGACAGAAATAAAAATTTAAACGACTTGAATGAAAAATGTATTACTTACTGCTCATGAAGATTTGAGTATTTTAATGTTTTATTTAAGTAATTAATTAAAAGATTATAAAAAACACTAATTTTAAATTAATTTTTAAGTGTAGTTGAAAATGAAAGATTTAAAAAAATATATATGCGTTACATTTTAGGGAAGAGGTTTCACTCCAGCGTGACTGAGTGTGACAGACAAAAAGGGATTCGTAAAAAAACATAAAAAAATAGTAAAACGTTATTTATGCTATACCATATACGATAACCTCAGGCCTGTTAAAACCTAAAACCCTCGGTAGATCCTCCAGCCCGATTCCCTCTACGCACTACTCTGGGTTTAACATCGTATAAGGAACAAAATTATATAAAAACAATGTCTGGACTTTCTTTAATAATGCTGTTATTTCGATCCAGGATGGTAAGCATAATTCGTCTCGCAAAAATTTATTTTTTATTTTAAATTTTATCATTAAAAGTTTAAATAAACATTATTTGTAAAATGTAGCTCAAAATTTAGAAATGAAAACAATTTATGTGACAGCCGGTAGCAGGAGAGAAAATAAATTATAAAAAATAATGAAACTTTCTAATATCCGTCATCGCTCCGGTATCGTATCTAAACAGTAATCTAATTTGGAATTTTTTTTTATTTGAAAAATAGTTAACCCGATCCCAACTCGCAAGAGTCAAAACCCAACCCGACCCAAATGAACGAGTTAACGCAATAACCAGCAAGAAACACAAATAGTACCACCCCGAACCGATGTACACAACAACTTAAAAAAAAAAAAATTCTGTGTATATCGGATTCCTGTCTTAATCGGATATTTTAAGATGTCTCGACGGGAGGAATACCAGACATTTATACCTAGTAAAATTGTACGATTTCAGAAATTATTTTTTTCTAATCCGTAGTAATTTTTTCTTCCGTTTTTGTTTTTGTTTTTAAATTTTTCAGTTTTTTTTTTTTTTAAATCTTCCAACTGATTGAATAGTTTGCGCAAAATGTTCATGGTATAAAAACGTACTAAGTAAAATGTAGCTCCAAATTAAGAATTGAAAACAATTTATGTGAAAGCAGGCAGCAGGAGAGAAAATAAATTATAAAAAATAATGAAACTTTCTAACATCCGTCATCGCTCCATTCTGGGTTATCGTATCTAACCAGTAAAAAACTAATTTGGAATTTTTTTTATTTGAAAAATATAGTTAACCCGATCCCAACTCGCAAGAGTCAAAACCCAACCCGAACCCAAATGAACGAGTTAACACAATAACCCGCAAGAAACACAAATAGTACCATCCCGAACCTATGTGCACAGCATTAAAAAAAAAAAAATTATCCTGTGTATATCGATTTTTTTTTCCGTTTTTGTTTTTTTTATAATTTTTTAAATATTGTTTTTTTAAATCTTCAACTAATTGAACAGTTTGCGCAAAATGTTGATGTTTTTATGACAGAAATAAAAATTTAAACGACTTGAATGAAAAATGTATTACTTACTGCTCATGAAGATTTGAGTATTTTAATGTTTTATTTAAGTAATTAATTAAAAGATTATAAAAAATACTAATTTTAAATTAATTTTTAAATGTAGTTGAAAATGAAAGATTTAAAAAAATATATATATGCGTTACATTTTAGGGAAGAGGTTTCACTCCAGCGTGACTGAGTGTGACAGACAAAAAGGGATTCGTAAAAAAACATAAAAAAATAGTAAAACGTTATTTATGCTATACCATATACGATAACCTCAGGCCTGTTAAAACCTAAAACCCTCGGTAGATCCTCCAGCCCGATTCCCTCTACGCACTACTCTGGGTTTAACATCGTATAAGGAACAAAATTATATAAAAACAATGTCTGGACTTTCTTTAATAATGCTGTTATCTCGATCCAGGATGGTAAGCATAATTCGTCTCGCAAAAATTTAGTTTTTATTTTAAATTTTATCATTAAAAGTTTAAATAAACATTATTTGTAAAATGTAGCTCAAAATTTAGAAATGAAAACAATTTATGTGACAGCCGGTAGCAGGAGAGAAAATAAATTATAAAAAATAATGAAACTTTCTAATATCCGTCATCGCTCCGGTATCGTATCTAAACAGTAATCTAATTTGGAATTTTTTTTTATTTGAAAAATAGTTAACCCGATCCCAACTCGCAAGAGTCAAAACCCAACCCGACCCAAATGAACGAGTTAACGCAATAACCAGCAATAAACACAAATAGTACCACCCCGAACCGATGTACACAACAACTTAAAAAAAAAAAAAATTCTGTGTATATCGGATTCCTGTCTTAATCGGATATTTTAAGATGTCTCGACGGGAGGAATACCAGACATTTATACCTAGTAAAATTGTACGATTTCAGAAATTATTTTTTTCTAATCCGTAGTAATTTTTTCTTCCGTTTTTGTTTTTGTTTTTAAATTTTTCAGTTTTTTTTTTTTTAAATCTTCCAACTGATTGAATAGTTTGCGCAAAATGTTCATGGTATAAAAACGTACTAAGTAAAATGTAGCTCCAAATTAAGAATTGAAAACAATTTATGTGAAAGCAGGCAGCAGGAGAGAAAATAAATTATAAAAAATAATGAAACTTTCTAACATCCGTCATCGCTCCATTCTGGGTTATCGTATCTAACCAGTAAAAAACTAATTTGGAATTTTTTTTATTTGAAAAATATAGTTAACCCGATCCCAACTCGCAAGAGTCAAAACCCAACCCGAACCCAAATGAACGAGTTAACACAATAACCCGCAAGAAACACAAATAGTACCATCCCGAACCTATGTGCACAGCATTAAAAAAAAAAAAATTATCCTGTGTATATCGATTTTTTTTTCCGTTTTTGTTTTTTTTATAATTTTTTAAATATTGTTTTTTTAAATCTTCAACTAATTGAACAGTTTGCGCAAAATGTTGATGTTTTTATGACAGAAATAAAAATTTAAACGACTTGAATGAAAAATGTATTACTTACTGCTCATGAAGATTTGAGTATTTTAATGTTTTATTTAAGTAATTAATTAAAAGATTATAAAAAACACTAATTTTAAATTAATTTTTAAATGTAGTTGAAAATGAAAGATTTTAAAATATATATATATGCGTTACATTTTAGGGAAGAGGTTTCACTCCAGCGTGACTGAGTGTGACAGACAAAAAGGGATTCGTAAAAAAACATAAAAAAATAGTAAAACGTTATTTATGCTATATCATATACGATAACCTCAGGCCTGTTAAAACCTAAAACCCTCGGTAGATCCTCCAGCCCGATTCCCTCTACGCACTACTCTGGGTTTAACATCGTATAAGGAACAAAATTATATAAAAACAATGTCTGGACTTTCTTTAATAATGCTGTTATCTCGATCCAGGATGGTAAGCATAATTCGTCTCGCAAAAATTTATTTTTTATTTTAAATTTTATCATTAAAAGTTTAAATAAACATTATTTGTAAAATGTAGCTCAAAATTTAGAAATGAAAACAATTTATGTGACAGCCGGTAGCAGGAGAGAAAATAAATTATAAAAAATAATGAAACTTTCTAATATCCGTCATCGCTCCGGTATCGTATCTAAACAGTAATCTAATTTGGAATTTTTTTTTATTTGAAAAAAAAAAAAAAAAAAAAAAATCTGTGTAAATCGGATTCCTGTCTTAATCGGATATTTTAAGATGTCTCGACGGGAGGAATACCAGACATTTATACCTAGTAAAATTGTACGATTTCAGAAATTATTTTTTTCTAATCCGTAGTAATTTTTTCTTCCGTTTTTGTTTTTGTTTTTAAATTTTTCAGTTTTTTTTTTTTTTAAATCTTCCAACTGATTGAATAGTTTGCGCAAAATGTTCATGGTATAAAAACGTACTAAGTAAAATGTAGCTCCAAATTAAGAATTGAAAACAATTTATGTGAAAGCAGGCAGCAGGAGAGAAAATAAATTATAAAAAATAATGAAACTTTCTAACATCCGTCATCGCTCCATTCTGGGTTATCGTATCTAACCAGTAAAAAACTAATTTGGAATTTTTTTTATTTGAAAAATATAGTTAACCCGATCCCAACTCGCAAGAGTCAAAACCCAACCCGAACCCAAATGAACGAGTTAACACAATAACCCGCAAGAAACACAAATAGTACCATCCCGAACCTATGTGCACAGCATTTAAAAAAAAAATTATCCTGTGTATATCGATTTTTTTTCCGTTTTTGTTTTTTTTATAATTTTTTAAATATTGTTTTTTTAAATCTTCAACTAATTGAACAGTTTGCGCAAAATGTTGATGTTTTTATGACAGAAATAAAAATTTAAACGACTTGAATGAAAAATGTATTACTTACTGCTCATGAAGATTTGAGTATTTTAATGTTTTATTTAAGTAATTAATTAAAAGATTATAAAAAACACTAATTTTAAATTAATTTTTAAGTGTAGTTGAAAATGAAAGATTTTAAAAAATATATATGCGCTACATTTTAGGGAAGAGGTTTCACTCCAGCGTGACTGAGTGTGACAGACAAAAAGGGATTCGTAAAAAAACATAAAAAAATAGTAAAACGTTATTTATGCTATACCATATACGATAACCTCAGGCCTGTTAAAACCTAAAACCCTCGGTAGATCCTCCAGCCCGATTCCCTCTACGCACTACTCTGGGTTTAACATCGTATAAGGAACAAAATTATATAAAAACAATGTCTGGACTTTCTTTAATAATGCTGTTATCTCGATCCAGGATGGTAAGCATAATTCGTCTCGCAAAAATTTATTTTTTATTTTAAATTTTATCATTAAAAGTTTAAATAAACATTATTTGTAAAATGTAGCTCAAAATTTAGAAATGAAAACAATTTATGTGACAGCCGGTAGCAGGAGAGAAAATAAATTATAAAAAATAATGAAACTTTCTAATATCCGTCATCGCTCCGGTATCGTATCTAAACAGTAATCTAATTTGGAATTTTTTTTTATTTGAAAAATAGTTAACCCGATCCCAACTCGCAAGAGTCAAAACCCAACCCGACCCAAATGAACGAGTTAACGCAATAACCAGCAAGAAACACAAATAGTACCACCCCGAACCGATGTACACAACAACTTAAAAAAAAAAAAAATTCTGTGTATATCGGATTCCTGTCTTAATCGGATATTTTAAGATGTCTCGACGGGAGGAATACCAGACATTTATACCTAGTAAAATTGTACGATTTCAGAAATTATTTTTTTCTAATCCGTAGTAATTTTTTCTTCCGTTTTTGTTTTTGTTTTTAAATTTTTCAGTTTTTTTTTTTTTAAATCTTCCAACTGATTGAATAGTTTGCGCAAAATGTTCATGGTATAAAAACGTACTAAGTAAAATGTAGCTCCAAATTAAGAATTGAAAACAATTTATGTGAAAGCAGGCAGCAGGAGAGAAAATAAATTATAAAAAATAATGAAACTTTCTAACATCCGTCATCGCTCCATTCTGGGTTATCGTATCTAACCAGTAAAAAACTAATTTGGAATTTTTTTTATTTGAAAAATATAGTTAACCCGATCCCAACTCGCAAGAGTCAAAACCCAACCCGAACCCAAATGAACGAGTTAACACAATAACCCGCAAGAAACACAAATAGTACCATCCCGAACCTATGTGCACAGCATTTAAAAAAAAAATTATCCTGTGTATATCGATTTTTTTTTCCGTTTTTGTTTTTTTTATAATTTTTTAAATATTGTTTTTTTAAATCTTCAACTAATTGAACAGTTTGCGCAAAATGTTGATGTTTTTATGACAGAAATAAAAATTTAAACGACTTGAATGAAAAATGTATTACTTACTGCTCATGAAGATTTGAGTATTTTAATGTTTTATTTAAGTAATTAATTAAAAGATTATAAAAAACACTAATTTTAAATTAATTTTTAAGTGTAGTTGAAAATGAAAGATTTTAAAAAATATATATGCGTTACATTTTAGGGAAGAGGTTTCACTCCAGCGTGACTGAGTGTGACAGACAAAAAGGGATTCGTAAAAAAACATAAAAAAATAGTAAAATGTTATTTATGCTATACCATATACGATAACCTCAGGCCTGTTAAAACCTAAAACCCTCGGTAGATCCTCCAGCCCGATTCCCTCTACGCACTACTCTGGGTTTAACATCGTATAAGGAACAAAATTATATAAAAACAATGTCTGGACTTTCTTTAATAATGCTGTTATCTCGATCCAGGATGGTAAGCATAATTCGTCTCGCAAAAATTTATTTTTTATTTTAAATTTTATCATTAAAAGTTTAAATAAACATTATTTGTAAAATGTAGCTCAAAATTTAGAAATGAAAACAATTTATGTGACAGCCGGTAGCAGGAGAGAAAATAAATTATAAAAAATAATGAAACTTTCTAATATCCGTCATCGCTCCGGTATCGTATCTAAACAGTAATCTAATTTGGAATTTTTTTTTATTTGAAAAATAGTTAACCCGATCCCAACTCGCAAGAGTCAAAACCCAACCCGACCCAAATGAACGAGTTAACGCAATAACCAGCAAGAAACACAAATAGTACCACCCCGAACCGATGTACACAACAACTTAAAAAAAAAAAAAATTCTGTGTATATCGGATTCCTGTCTTAATCGGATATTTTAAGATGTCTCGACGGGAGGAATACCAGACATTTATACCTAGTAAAATTGTACGATTTCAGAAATTATTTTTTTCTAATCCGTAGTAATTTTTTCTTCCGTTTTTGTTTTTGTTTTTAAATTTTTCAGTTTTTTTTTTTTTAAAATCTTCCAACTGATTGAATAGTTTGCGCAAAATGTTCATGGTATAAAAACGTACTAAGTAAAATGTAGCTCCAAATTAAGAATTGAAAACAATTTATGTGAAAGCAGGCAGCAGGAGAGAAAATAAATTATAAAAAATAATGAAACTTTCTAACATCCGTCATCGCTCCATTCTCGGTTATCGTATCTAACCAGTAAAAAACTAATTTGGAATTTTTTTTATTTCAAAAATATAGTTAACCCGATCCCAACTCGCAAGAGTCAAAACCCAACCCGAACCCAAATGAACGATTTAACACAATAACCCGCAAGAAACACAAATAGTACCATCCCGAACCTATGTGCACAGCATTTAAAAAAAAAAATTATCCTGTGTATATCGATTTTTTTTCCGTTTTTGTTTTTTTTATAATTTTTTAAATATTGTTTTTTTAAATCTTCAACTAATTGAACAGTTTGCGCAAAATGTTGATGTTTTTATGACAGAAATAAAAATTTAAACGACTTGAATGAAAAATGTATTACTTACTGCTCATGAAGATTTGAGTATTTTAATGTTTTATTTAAGTAATTAATTAAAAGATTATAAAAAACACTAATTTTAAATTAATTTTTAAATGTAGTTGAAAATGAAAGATTTTAATATATATATATATATGCGTTACATTTTAGGGAAGAGGTTTCACTCCAGCGTGTCTGAGTGTGACAGACAAAAAGGGATTCGTAAAAAAACATAAAAAAATAGTAAAACGTTATTTATGCTATACCATATACGATAACCTCAGGCCTGTTAAAACCTAAAACCCTCGGTAGATCCTCCAGCCCGATTCCCTCTACGCACTACTCTGGGTTTAACATCGTATAAGGAACAAAATTATATAAAAACAATGTCTGGACTTTCTTTAATAATGCTGTTATCTCGATCCAGGATGGTAAGCATAATTCGTCTCGCAAAAATTTATTTTTTATTTTAAATTTTATCATTAAAAGTTTAAATAAACATTATTTGTAAAATGTAGCTCAAAATTTAGAAATGAAAACAATTTATGTGACAGCCGGTAGCAGGAGAGAAAATAAATTATAAAAAATAATGAAACTTTCTAATATCCGTCATCGCTCCGGTATCGTATCTAACCAGTAATCTGATTTGGAATTTTTTTTTATTTGAAAAATAGTTAACCCGATCCCAACTCGCAAGAGTCAAAACCCAACCCGACCCAAATGAACGAGTTAACGCAATAACCAGCAAGAAACACAAATAGTACCATCCCGAACCGATGTACACAACAACTTGAAAAAAAAATTATTCTGTGTATATCGGGATCCTGTCTTAATCGGATATTTTAAGATGTCTCGACGGGAGGAATACCAGACATTTATACCTAGTAAAATTGTACGATTTCAGAAATTATTTTTTTTCTAATCCGTAGTAATTTTTTCTTCCGTTTTTGTTTTTGTTTTTAAATTTTTCAGTTTTTTTTTTTTTTAAATCTTCCTAATGATTGAATAGTTTGCGCAAAATGTTCATGGTATAAAAACGTACTAAGTAAAATGTAGCCCAAAATTAAGAATTGAAAACAATTTATGTGAAAGCAGGCAGCAGGAGAGAAAATAAATTATAAAAAATAATGAAACTTTCTAACATCCGTCATCGCTCCATTCTGGGTTATCGTATCTAACCAGTAAAAAACTAATTTGGAATTTTTTTTATTTGAAAAATATAGTTAACCCGATCCCAACTCGCAAGAGTCAAAACCCAACCCGAACCCAAATGAACGAGTTAACACAATAACCCGCAAGAAATACAAATAGTACCATCCCGAACCTATGTGCACAGCATTTAAAAAAAAAAAAAAAAAATATCCTGTGTATATCGAATTTTTTTTCCGTTTTTGTTTTTGTTTATAATTTTTTAAATATTGTTTTTTTAAATCTTCAACTAATTGAACAGTTTGCGCAAAATGTTGATGTTTTTATGACAGAAATAAAAATTTAAACGACTTGAATGAAAAATGTATTACTTACTGCTCATGAAGATTTGAGTATTTTAATGTTTTATTTAAGTAATTAATTAAAAGATTATAAAAAACACTAATTTTAAATTAATTTTTAAATGTAGTTGAAAATGAAAGATTTTAAAATATATATATGCGTTACATTTTAGGGAAGAGGTTTCACTCCAGCGTGACTGAGTGTGACAGACAAAAATGGATTCGTAAAAAAACATAAAAAAATAGTAAAACGTTATTTATGCTATACCATATACGATAACCTCAGGCCTGTTAAAACCTAAAACCCTCGGTAGATCCTCCAGCCCGATTCCCTCTACGCACTACTCTGGGTTTAACATCGTATAAGGAACAAAATTATATAAAAACAATGTCTGGACTTTCTTTAATAATGCTGTTATCTCGATCCAGGATGGTAAGCATAATTCGTCTCGCAAAAATTTATTTTTTATTTTAAATTTTATCATTAAAAGTTTAAATAAACATTATTTGTAAAATGTAGCTCAAAATTTAGAAATGAAAACAATTTATGTGACAGCCGGTAGCAGGAGAGAAAATAAATTATAAAAAATAATGAAACTTTCTAATATCCGTCATCGCTCCGGTATCGTATCTAACCAGTAATCTAATTTGGAATTTTTTTTTATTTGAAAAATAGTTAACCCGATCCCAACTCGCAAGAGTCAAAACCCAACCCGAACCCAAATGAACGAGTTAACACAATAACCCGCAAGAAACACAAATAGTACCATCCCGACCTATGTGCACAGCATTTAAAAAAAAAAAAAAAAAAAATTATCCTGTGTATATCGAATTTTTCTTCCGTTTTTGTTTTTCTTAATTTTTTAGTTATTGTTTTTTTATATCTTCAACTAATTGAACAGTTTGTGCAAAATGTTGATGTTTTTATGACAGAAATAAAAATTTAAACGACTTGAATGAAAAATGTATTACTTACTGCTCATGAAGATTTGAGTATTTTAATGTTTTATTTAAGTAATTAATTAAAAGATTATAAAAGCACTAATTTTAAATTAATTTTTAAATGTAGTTGAAAATGAAAGATTTTAAAATATATATATGCGTTACATTTTAGGGAAGAGGTTTCACTCCAGCGTGACTGAGTGTGACAGACAAAAAGGGATTCGTAAAAAAACATAAAAAAATAGTAAAACGTTATTTATGCTATACCATATACGATAACCTCAGGCCTGTTAAAACCTAAAACCCTCGGTAGATCCTCCAGCCCGATTCCCTCTACGCACTACTCTGGGTTTAACATCGTATAAGGAACAAAATTATATAAAAACAATGTCTGGACTTTCTTTAATAATGCTGTTATCTCGATCCAGGATGGTAAGCATAATTCGTCTCGCAAAAATTTATTTTTTATTTTAAATTTTATCATTAAAAGTTTAAATAAACATTATTTGTAAAATGTAGCTCAAAATTTAGAAATGAAAACAATTTATGTGACAGCCGGTAGCAGGAGAGAAAATAAATTATAAAAAATAATGAAACTTTCTAATATCCGTCATCGCTCCGGTATCGTCTCTAACCAGTAATCTGATTTGGAATTTTTTTTTATTTGAAAAATAGTTAACCCGATCCCAACTCGCAAGAGTCAAAACCCAACCCGACCCAAATGAACGAGTTAACGCAATAACCAGCAAGAAACACAAATAGTACCATCCCGAACCGATGTACACAACAACTTAAAAAAAAAATTATTCTGTGTATATCGGGTTCCTGTCTTAATCGGATATTTTAAGATGTCTCGACGGGAGGAATACCAGACATTTATACCTAGTAAAATTGTACGATTTCAGAAATTATTTTTTTTCTAATCCGTAGTAATTTTTTCTTCCGTTTTTGTTTTTGTTTTTAAATTTTTCAGTTTTTTTTTTTTTTTTTAAATCTTCCAACTGATTGAAAAGTTTGCGCAAAATGTTCATGGTATAAAAACGTACTAAGTAAAATGTAGCCCAAAATTAAGAATTGAAAACAATTTATGTGAAAGCAGGCAGCAGGAGAGAAAATAAATTATAAAAAATAATGAAACTTTCTAACATCCGTCATCGCTCCATTCTGGGTTATCGTATCTAACCAGTAAAAAACTAATTTGGAATTTTTTTTATTTGAAAAATATAGTTAACCCAATCCCAACTCGCAAGAGTCAAAACCCAACCCGAACCCAAATGAACGTGTTAACACAATAACCCGCAAGAAACACAAATAGTACCATCCCGAACCTATGTGCACAGCATTTAAAAAAAAAAAATTATCCTGTGTATATCGAATTTTTTTTCCGTTTTTGTTTTTTTTTTATATTTTTTTTAAATATTGTTTTTTTAAATCTTCAACTAATTGAACAGTTTGCGCAAAATGTTGATGTTTTTATGACAGAAATAACAATTTAAACGACTTGAATGAAAAATGTATTACTTACTGCTCATGAAGATTTGAGTATTTTAATGTTTTATTTAAGTAATTAATTAAAAGATTATAAAAAACACTAATTTTAAATTAATTTTTAAATGTAGTTGAAAATGAAAGATTTTAAAATATATATATGCGTTACATTTTAGGGAAGAGGTTTCACTCCAGCGTGACTGAGTGTGACAGACAAAAAGGGATTCGTAAAAAAACATAAAAAAAATAGTAAAACGTTATTTATGCTATACCATATACGATAACCTCAGGCCTGTTAAAACCTAAAACCCTCGGTAGATCCTCCAGCCCGATTCCCTCTACGCACTACTCTGGGTTTAACATCGTATAAGGAACAAAATTATATAAAAACAATGTCTGGACTTTCTTTAATAATGCTGTTATCTCGATCCAGGATGGTAAGCATAATTCGTCTCGCAAAAATTTATTTTTTATTTTAAATTTTATCATTAAAAGTTTAAATAAACATTATTTGTAAAATGTAGCTCAAAATTTAGAAATGAAAACAATTTATGTGACAGCCGGTAGCAGGAGAGAAAATAAATTATAAAAAATAATGAAACTTTCTAATATCCGTCATCGCTCCGGTATCGTATCTAAACAGTAATCTAATTTGGAATTTTTTTTTATTTGAAAAATAGTTAACCCAATCCCAACTCGCAAGAGTCAAAACCCAACCCGACCCAAATGAACGAGTTAACGCAATAACCAGCAAGAAACACAAATAGTACCACCCCGAACCGATGTACACAACAACTTAAAAAAAAAAAAAATTCTGTGTATATCGGATTCCTGTCTTAATCGGATATTTTAAGATGTCTCGACGGGAGGAATACCAGACATTTATACCTAGTAAAATTGTACGATTTCAGAAATTATTTTTTTCTAATCCTTAGTAATTTTTTCTTCCGTTTTTGTTTTTGTTTTTAAATTTTTCAGTTTTTTTTTTTTTTTAAATCTTCCAACTGATTGAATAGTTTGCGCAAAATGTTCATGGTATAAAAACGTACTAAGTAAAATGTAGCTCCAAATTAAGAATTGAAAACAATTTATGTGAAAGCAGGCAGCAGGAGAGAAAATAAATTATAAAAAATAATGAAACTTTCTAACATCCGTCATCGCTCCATTCTGGGTTATCGTATCTAACCAGTAAAAAACTAATTTGGAATTTTTTTTATTTGAAAAATATAGTTAACCCGATCCCAACTCGCAAGAGTCAAAACCCAACCCGAACCCAAATGAACGAGTTAACACAATAACCCGCAAGAAACACAAATAGTACCATCCCGAACCTATGTGCACAGCATTAAAAAAAAAAAAATTATCCTGTGTATATCGATTTTTTTTTCCGTTTTTGTTTTTTTTATAATTTTTTAAATATTGTTTTTTTAAATCTTCAACTAATTGAACAGTTTGCGCAAAATGTTGATGTTTTTATGACAGAAATAAAAATTTAAACGACTTGAATGAAAAATGTATTACTTACTGCTCATGAAGATTTGAGTATTTTAATGTTTTATTTAAGTAATTAATTAAAAGATTATAAAAAACACTAATTTTAAATTAATTTTTAAATGTAGTTGAAAATGAAAGATTTTAAAAAATATATATATGCGTTACATTTTAGGGAAGAGGTTTCACTCCAGCGTGACTGAGTGTGACAGACAAAAAGGGATTCGTAAAAAAACATAAAAAAATAGTAAAACGTTATTTATGCTATATCATATACGATAACCTCAGGCCTGTTAAAACCTAAAACCCTCGGTAGATCCTCCAGCCCGATTCCCTCTACGCACTACTCTGGGTTTAACATCGTATAAGGAACAAAATTATATAAAAACAATGTCTGGACTTTCTTTAATAATGCTGTTATCTCGATCCAGGATGGTAAGCATAATTCGTCTCGCAAAAATTTATTTTTTATTTTAAATTTTATCATTAAAAGTTTAAATAAACATTATTTGTAAAATGTAGCTCAAAATTTAGAAATGAAAACAATTTATGTGACAGCCGGTAGCAGGAGAGAAAATAAATTATAAAAAATAATGAAACTTTCTAATATCCGTCATCGCTCCGGTATCGTATCTAAACAGTAATCTAATTTGGAATTTTTTTTTATTTGAAAAAAAAAAAAAAAAAAAAATTCTGTGTATATCGGATTCCTGTCTTAATCGGATATTTTAAGATGTCTCGACGGGAGGAATACCAGACATTTATACCTAGTAAAATTGTACGATTTCAGAAATTATTTTTTTCTAATCCGTAGTAATTTTTTCTTCCGTTTTTGTTTTTGTTTTTAAATTTTTCAGTTTTTTTTTTTTTTTTTTTAAATCTTCCAACTGATTGAAAAGTTTGCGCAAAATGTTCATGGTATAAAAACGTACTAAGTAAAATGTAGCCCAAAATTAAGAATTGAAAACAATTTATGTGAAAGCAGGCAGCAGGAGAGAAAATAAATTATAAAAAATAATGAAACTTTCTAACATCCGTCATCGCTCCATTCTGGGTTATCGTATCTAACCAGTAAAAAACTAATTTGGAATTTTTTTTATTTGAAAAATATAGTTAACCCGATCCCAACTCGCAAGAGTCAAAACCCAACCCGAACCCAAATGAACGAGTTAACACAATAACCCGCAAGAAACACAAATACTACCATCCCGAACCTATGTGCACAGCATTTAAAAAAAAAATTATCCTGTGTATATCGATTTTTTTTTCCGTTTTTGTTTTTTTTATAATTTTTTAAATATTGTTTTTTTAAATCTTCAACTAATTGAACAGTTTGCGCAAAATGTTGATGTTTTTATGACAGAAATAAAAATTTAAACGACTTGAATGAAAAATGTATTACTTACTGCTCATGA
Source organism: Maratus michaelseni (assembly GCA_963931845.1). Classification (NCBI taxonomy): domain Eukaryota; kingdom Metazoa; phylum Arthropoda; class Arachnida; order Araneae; family Salticidae; genus Maratus; species Maratus michaelseni. The sequence continues at coordinate 300,244,202 of OZ007589.1, forward strand.
AGATTTGAGTATTTTAATGTTTTATTTAAGTAATTAATTAAAAGATTATAAAAAACACTAATTTTAAATTAATTTTTAAGTGTAGTTGAAAATGAAAGATTTTAAAAAATATATATGCGTTACATTTTAGGGAAGAGGTTTCACTCCAGCGTGACTGAGTGTGACAGACAAAAAGGGATTCGTAAAAAAACATAAAAAAATAGTAAAACGTTATTTATGCTATACCATATACGATAACCTCAGGTCTGTTAAAACCTAAAACCCTCGGTAGATCCTCCATCCCGATTCCCTCTACGCACTACTCTGGGTTTAACATCGTATAAGGAACAAAATTATATAAAAACAATGTCTGGACTTTCTTTAATAATGCTGTTATCTCGATCCAGGATGGTAAGCATAATTCGTCTCGCAAAAATTTATTTTTTATTTTAAATTTTATCATTAAAAGTTTAAATAAACATTATTTGTAAAATGTAGCTCAAAATTTAGAAATGAAAACAATTTATGTGACAGCCGGTAGCAGGAGAGAAAATAAATTATAAAAAATAATGAAACTTTCTAATATCCGTCATCGCTCCGGTATCGTATCTAAACAGTAATCTAATTTGGAATTTTTTTTTATTTGAAAAATAGTTAACCCGATCCCAACTCGCAAGAGTCAAAACCCAACCCGACCCAAATGAACGAGTTAACGCAATAACCAGCAAGAAACACAAATAGTACCACCCCGAACCGATGTACACAACAACTTAAAAAAAAAAAAAAATTCTGTGTATATCGGATTCCTGTCTTAATCGGATATTTTAAGATGTCTCGACGGGAGGAATACCAGACATTTATACCTAGTAAAATTGTACGATTTCAGAAATTATTTTTTTTCTAATCCGTAGTAATTTTTTCTTCCGTTTTTGTTTTTGTTTTTAAATTTTTCAGTTTTTTTTTTTTTTTTTAAATCTTCCTACTGATTGAATAGTTTGCGCAAAATGTTCATGGTATAAAAACGTACTAAGTAAAATGTAGCCCAAAATTAAGAATTGAAAACAATTTATGTGAAAGCAGGCAGCAGGAGAGAAAATAAATTATAAAAAATAATGAAACTTTCTAACATCCGTCATCGCTCCATTCTGGGTTATCGTATCTAACCAGTAAAAAACTAATTTGGAATTTTTTTTATTTGAAAAATATAGTTAACCCGATCCCAACTCGCAAGAGTCAAAACCCAACCCGAACCCAAATGAACGAGTTAACACAATAACCCGCAAGAAATACAAATAGTACCATCCCGAACCTATGTGCACAGCATTTAAAAAAAAAAAAAAAAATATCCTGTGTATATCGAATTTTTTTTCCGTTTTTGTTTTTGTTTATAATTTTTTAAATATTGTTTTTTTAAATCTTCAACTAATTGAACAGTTTGCGCAAAATGTTGATGTTTTTATGACAGAAATAAAAATTTAAACGACTTGAATGAAAAATGTATTACTTACTGCTCATGAAGATTTGAGTATTTTAATGTTTTATTTAAGTAATTAATTAAAAGATTATAAAAAACACTAATTTTAAATTAATTTTTAAATGTAGTTGAAAATGAAAGATTTTAAAATATATATATGCGTTACATTTTAGGGAAGAGGTTTCACTCCAGCGTGACTGAGTGTGACAGACAAAAATGGATTCGTAAAAAAACATAAAAAAATAGTAAAACGTTATTTATGCTATACCATATACGATAACCTCAGGCCTGTTAAAACCTAAAACCCTCGGTAGATCCTCCAGCCCGATTCCCTCTACGCACTACTCTGGGTTTAACATCGTATAAGGAACAAAATTATATAAAAACAATGTCTGGACTTTCTTTAATAATGCTGTTATCTCGATCCAGGATGGTAAGCATAATTCGTCTCGCAAAAATTTATTTTTTATTTTAAATTTTATCATTAAAAGTTTAAATAAACATTATTTGTAAAATGTAGCTCAAAATTTAGAAATGAAAACAATTTATGTGACAGCCGGTAGCAGGAGAGAAAATAAATTATAAAAAATAATGAAACTTTCTAATATCCGTCATCGCTCCGGTATCGTATCTAACCAGTAATCTAATTTGGAATTTTTTTTATTTGAAAAATAGTTAACCCGATCCCAACTCGCAAGAGTCAAAACCCAACCCGAACCCAAATGAACGAGTTAACACAATAACCCGCAAGAAACACAAATAGTACCATCCCGAACCTATGTGCACAGCATTTAAAAAAAAAAAAAAAAATTATCCTGTGTATATCGAATTTTTCTTCCGTTTTTGTTTTTCTTAATTTTTTAGTTATTGTTTTTTTATATCTTCAACTAATTGAACAGTTTGCGCAAAATGTTGATGTTTTTATGACAGAAATAAAAATTTAAACGACTTGAATGAAAAATGTATTACTTACTGCTAGTGAAGATTTGAGTATTTTAATGTTTAATTTAAGTAATTAATTAAAAGATTATAAAAAACACTAATTTTAAATTAATTTTTAAATGTAGTTGAAAATGAAAGATTTTAAAATATATATATGCGTTACATTTTAGGGAAGATGTTTCACTCCAGCGTGACTGAGTGTGACAGACAAAAAGGGATTCGTAAAAAAACATAAAAAAATAGTAAAACGTTATTTATGCTATACCATATACGATAACCTCAGGCCTGTTAAAACCTAAAACCCTCGGTAGATCCTCCAGCCCGATTCCCTCTACGCACTACTCTGGGTTTAACATCGTATAAGGAACAAAATTATATAAAAACAATGTCTGGACTTTCTTTAATAATGCTGTTATCTCGATCCAGGATGGTAAGCATAATTCGTCTCGCAAAAATTTATTTTTTATTTTAAATTTTATCATTAAAAGTTTAAATAAACATTATTTGTAAAATGTAGCTCAAAATTTAGAAATGAAAACAATTTATGTGACAGCCGGTAGCAGGAGAGAAAATAAATTATAAAAAATAATGAAACTTTCTAATATCCGTCATCGCTCCGGTATCGTATCTAAACAGTAATCTAATTTGGAATTTTTTTTTATTTGAAAAATAGTTAACCCAATCCCAACTCGCAAGAGTCAAAACCCAACCCGACCCAAATGAACGAGTTAACGCAATAACCAGCAAGAAACACAAATAGTACCACCCCGAACCGATGTACACAACAACTTAAAAAAAAAAAAAATTCTGTGTATATCGGATTCCTGTCTTAATCGGATATTTTAAGATGTCTCGACGGGAGGAATACCAGACATTTATACCTAGTAAAATTGTACGATTTCAGAAATTATTTTTTTCTAATCCTTAGTAATTTTTTCTTCCGTTTTTGTTTTTGTTTTTAAATTTTTCAGTTTTTTTTTTTTTTAAATCTTCCAACTGATTGAATAGTTTGCGCAAAATGTTCATGGTATAAAAACGTACTAAGTAAAATGTAGCTCCAAATTAAGAATTGAAAACAATTTATGTGAAAGCAGGCAGCAGGAGAGAAAATAAATTATAAAAAATAATGAAACTTTCTAACATCCGTCATCGCTCCATTCTGGGTTATCGTATCTAACCAGTAAAAAACTAATTTGGAATTTTTTTTATTTGAAAAATATAGTTAACCCGATCCCAACTCGCAAGAGTCAAAACCCAACCCGAACCCAAATGAACGAGTTAACACAATAACCCGCAAGAAACACAAATAGTACCATCCCGAACCTATGTGCACAGCATTAAAAAAAAAAAAATTATCCTGTGTATATCGATTTTTTTTTCCGTTTTTGTTTTTTTTATAATTTTTTAAATATTGTTTTTTTAAATCTTCAACTAATTGAACAGTTTGCGCAAAATGTTGATGTTTTTATGACAGAAATAAAAATTTAAACGACTTGAATGAAAAATGTATTACTTACTGCTCATGAAGATTTGAGTATTTTAATGTTTTATTTAAGTAATTAATTAAAAGATTATAAAAAACACTAATTTTAAATTAATTTTTAAATGTAGTTGAAAATGAAAGATTTTAAAAAATATATATATGCGTTACATTTTAGGGAAGAGGTTTCACTCCAGCGTGACTGAGTGTGACAGACAAAAAGGGATTCGTAAAAAAACATAAAAAAATAGTAAAACGTTATTTATGCTATATCATATACGATAACCTCAGGCCTGTTAAAACCTAAAACCCTCGGTAGATCCTCCAGCCCGATTCCCTCTACGCACTACTCTGGGTTTAACATCGTATAAGGAACAAAATTATATAAAAACAATGTCTGGACTTTCTTTAATAATGCTGTTATCTCGATCCAGGATGGTAAGCATAATTCGTCTCGCAAAAATTTATTTTTTATTTTAAATTTTATCATTAAAAGTTTAAATAAACATTATTTGTAAAATGTAGCTCAAAATTTAGAAATGAAAACAATTTATGTGACAGCCGGTAGCAGGAGAGAAAATAAATTATAAAAAATAATGAAACTTTCTAATATCCGTCATCGCTCCGGTATCGTATCTAAACAGTAATCTAATTTGGAATTTTTTTTTATTTGAAAAAAAAAAAAAAAAAAAAATTCTGTGTATATCGGATTCCTGTCTTAATCGGATATTTTAAGATGTCTCGACGGGAGGAATACCAGACATTTATACCTAGTAAAATTGTACGATTTCAGAAATTATTTTTTTCTAATCCGTAGTAATTTTTTCTTCCGTTTTTGTTTTTGTTTTTAAATTTTTCAGTTTTTTTTTTTTTAAATCTTCCAACTGATTGAATAGTTTGCGCAAAATGTTCATGGTATAAAAACGTACTAAGTAAAATGTAGCTCCAAATTAAGAATTGAAAACAATTTATGTGAAAGCAGGCAGCAGGAGAGAAAATAAATTATAAAAAATAATGAAACTTTCTAACATCCGTCATCGCTCCATTCTGGGTTATCGTATCTAACCAGTAAAAAACTAATTTGGAATTTTTTTTATTTGAAAAATATAGTTAACCCGATCCCAACTCGCAAGAGTCAAAACCCAACCCGAACCCAAATGAACGAGTTAACACAATAACCCGCAAGAAACACAAATACTACCATCCCGAACCTATGTGCACAGCATTTAAAAAAAAAATTATCCTGTGTATATCGATTTTTTTTTCCGTTTTTGTTTTTTTTATAATTTTTTAAATATTGTTTTTTTAAATCTTCAACTAATTGAACAGTTTGCGCAAAATGTTGATGTTTTTATGACAGAAATAAAAATTTAAACGACTTGAATGAAAAATGTATTACTTACTGCTCATGAAGATTTGAGTATTTTAATGTTTTATTTAAGTAATTAATTAAAAGATTATAAAAAACACTAATTTTAAATTAATTTTTAAGTGTAGTTGAAAATGAAAGATTTTAAAAAATATATATGCGTTACATTTTAGGGAAGAGGTTTCACTCCAGCGTGACTGAGTGTGACAGACAAAAAGGGATTCGTAAAAAAACATAAAAAAATAGTAAAACGTTATTTATGCTATACCATATACGATAACCTCAGGTCTGTTAAAACCTAAAACCCTCGGTAGATCCTCCATCCCGATTCCCTCTACGCACTACTCTGGGTTTAACATCGTATAAGGAACAAAATTATATAAAAACAATGTCTGGACTTTCTTTAATAATGCTGTTATCTCGATCCAGGATGGTAAGCATAATTCGTCTCGCAAAAATTTATTTTTTATTTTAAATTTTATCATTAAAAGTTTAAATAAACATTATTTGTAAAATGTAGCTCAAAATTTAGAAATGAAAACAATTTATGTGACAGCCGGTAGCAGGAGAGAAAATAAATTATAAAAAATAATGAAACTTTCTAATATCCGTCATCGCTCCGGTATCGTATCTAAACAGTAATCTAATTTGGAATTTTTTTTTATTTGAAAAATAGTTAACCCGATCCCAACTCGCAAGAGTCAAAACCCAACCCGACCCAAATGAACGAGTTAACGCAATAACCAGCAAGAAACACAAATAGTACCACCCCGAACCGATGTACACAACAACTTAAAAAAAAAAAAAAATTCTGTGTATATCGGATTCCTGTCTTAATCGGATATTTTAAGATGTCTCGACGGGAGGAATACCAGACATTTATACCTAGTAAAATTGTACGATTTCAGAAATTATTTTTTTTCTAATCCGTAGTAATTTTTTCTTCCGTTTTTGTTTTTGTTTTTAAATTTTTCAGTTTTTTTTTTTTTTTTTAAATCTTCCTACTGATTGAATAGTTTGCGCAAAATGTTCATGGTATAAAAACGTACTAAGTAAAATGTAGCCCAAAATTAAGAATTGAAAACAATTTATGTGAAAGCAGGCAGCAGGAGAGAAAATAAATTATAAAAAATAATGAAACTTTCTAACATCCGTCATCGCTCCATTCTGGGTTATCGTATCTAACCAGTAAAAAACTAATTTGGAATTTTTTTTATTTGAAAAATATAGTTAACCCGATCCCAACTCGCAAGAGTCAAAACCCAACCCGAACCCAAATGAACGAGTTAACACAATAACCCGCAAGAAATACAAATAGTACCATCCCGAACCTATGTGCACAGCATTTAAAAAAAAAAAAAAAATATCCTGTGTATATCGAATTTTTTTTCCGTTTTTGTTTTTGTTTATAATTTTTTAAATATTGTTTTTTTAAATCTTCAACTAATTGAACAGTTTGCGCAAAATGTTGATGTTTTTATGACAGAAATAAAAATTTAAACGACTTGAATGAAAAATGTATTACTTACTGCTCATGAAGATTTGAGTATTTTAATGTTTTATTTAAGTAATTAATTAAAAGATTATAAAAAACACTAATTTTAAATTAATTTTTAAATGTAGTTGAAAATGAAAGATTTTAAAATATATATATGCGTTACATTTTAGGGAAGAGGTTTCACTCCAGCGTGACTGAGTGTGACAGACAAAAATGGATTCGTAAAAAAACATAAAAAAATAGTAAAACGTTATTTATGCTATACCATATACGATAACCTCAGGCCTGTTAAAACCTAAAACCCTCGGTAGATCCTCCAGCCCGATTCCCTCTACGCACTACTCTGGGTTTAACATCGTATAAGGAACAAAATTATATAAAAACAATGTCTGGACTTTCTTTAATAATGCTGTTATCTCGATCCAGGATGGTAAGCATAATTCGTCTCGCAAAAATTTATTTTTTATTTTAAATTTTATCATTAAAAGTTTAAATAAACATTATTTGTAAAATGTAGCTCAAAATTTAGAAATGAAAACAATTTATGTGACAGCCGGTAGCAGGAGAGAAAATAAATTATAAAAAATAATGAAACTTTCTAATATCCGTCATCGCTCCGGTATCGTATCTAACCAGTAATCTAATTTGGAATTTTTTTTTATTTGAAAAATAGTTAACCCGATCCCAACTCGCAAGAGTCAAAACCCAACCCGAACCCAAATGAACGAGTTAACACAATAACCCGCAAGAAACACAAATAGTACCATCCCGAACCTATGTGCACAGCATTTAAAAAAAAAAAAAAAAATTATCCTGTGTATATCGAATTTTTCTTCCGTTTTTGTTTTTCTTAATTTTTTAGTTATTGTTTTTTTATATCTTCAACTAATTGAACAGTTTGCGCAAAATGTTGATGTTTTTATGACAGAAATAAAAATTTAAACGACTTGAATGAAAAATGTATTACTTACTGCTAGTGAAGATTTGAGTATTTTAATGTTTAATTTAAGTAATTAATTAAAAGATTATAAAAAACACTAATTTTAAATTAATTTTTAAATGTAGTTGAAAATGAAAGATTTTAAAATATATATATGCGTTACATTTTAGGGAAGATGTTTCACTCCAGCGTGACTGAGTGTGACAGACAAAAAGGGATTCGTAAAAAAACATAAAAAAATAGTAAAACGTTATTTATGCTATACCATATACGATAACCTCAGGCCTGTTAAAACCTAAAACCCTCGGTAGATCCTCCAGCCCGATTCCCTCTACGCACTACTCTGGGTTTAACATCGTATAAGGAACAAAATTATATAAAAACAATGTCTGGACTTTCTTTAATAATGCTGTTATCTCGATCCAGGATGGTAAGCATAATTCGTCTCGCAAAAATTTATTTTTTATTTTAAATTTTATCATTAAAAGTTTAAATAAACATTATTTGTAAAATGTAGCTCAAAATTTAGAAATGAAAACAATTTATGTGACAGCCGGTAGCAGGAGAGAAAATAAATTATAAAAAATAATGAAACATTCTAATATCCGTCATCGCTCCGGTATCGTATCTAAACAGTAATCTAATTTGGAATTTTTTTTTATTTGAAAAATAGTTAACCCGATCCCAACTCGCAAGAGTCAAAACCCAACCCGACCCAAATGAACGAGTTAACGCAATAACCAGCAAGAAACACAAATAGTACCATCCCGAACCGATGTACACAACAACTTAAAAAAAAAAATTCTGTGTATATCGGATTCCTGTCTTAATCGGATATTTTAAGATGTCTCGACGGGAGGAATACCAGACATTTATACCTAGTAAAATTGTACGATTTCAGAAATTATTTTTTTCTTATCCGTAGTAACTTTTTCTTCCGTTTTTGTTTTTGTTTTTAAATTTTTCAGTTTTTTTTTTTTTTTTTTAAATCTTCCAACTGATTGAATAGTTTGCGCAAAATGTTCATGGTATAAAAACGTACTAAGTAAAATGTAGCTCCAAATTAAGAACTGAAAACAATTTATGTGAAAGCAGGCAGCAGGAGAGAAAATAAATTATAAAAAATAATGAAACTTTCTAACATCAAGTCATCGCTCCATTCTCGGTTATCGTATCTAACCAGTAAAAAACTAATTTGGAATTTTTTTTATTTGAAAAATATAGTTAACCCGATCCCAACTCGCAAGAGTCAAAACCCAACCCGAACCCAAATGAACGATTTAACACAATAACCCGCAAGAAACACAAATAGTACCATCCCGAACCTATGTGCACAGCATTTAAAAAAAAAAAAAAATTATCCTGTGTATATCGAATTTTTCTTCCGTTTTTGTTTTTTTTAATTTTTTAGTTATTGTTTTTTTATATCTTCAACTAATTGAACAGTTTGTGCAAAATGTTGATGTTTTTATGACAGAAATAAAAATTTAAACGACTTGAATGAAAAATGTATTACTTACTGCTCATGAAGATTTGAGTATTTTAATGTTTTATTTAAGTAATTAATTAAAAGATTATAAAAGCACTAATTTTAAATTAATTTTTAAATGTAGTTGAAAATGAAAGATTTTAAAATATATATATGCGTTACATTTTAGGGAAGAGGTTTCACTCCAGCGTGACTGAGTGTGACAGACAAAAAGGGATTCGTAAAAAAACATAAAAAAATAGTAAAACGTTATTTATGCTATACCATATACTATAACCTCAGGCCTGTTAAAACCTAAAACCCTCGGTAGATCCTCCAGCCCGATTCCCTCTACGCACTACTCTGGGTTTAACATCGTATAAGGAACAAAATTATATAAAAACAATGTCTGGACTTTCTTTAATAATGCTGTTATCTCGATCCAGGATGGTAAGCATAATTCGTCTCGCAAAAATTTATTTTTTATTTTAAATTTTATCATTAAAAGTTTAAATAAACATTATTTGTAAAATGTAGCTCAAAATTTAGAAATGAAAACAATTTATGTGACAGCCGGTAGCAGGAGAGAAAATAAATTATAAAAAATAATGAAACTTTCTAATATCCGTCATCGCTCCGGTATCGTCTCTAACCAGTAATCTGATTTGGAATTTTTTTTTATTTGAAAAATAGTTAACCCGATCCCAACTCGCAAGAGTCAAAACCCAACCCGACCCAAATGAACGAGTTAACGCAATAACCAGCAAGAAACACAAATAGTACCATCCCGAACCGATGTACACAACAACTTAAAAAAAAAAATTATTCTGTGTATATCGGGTTCCTGTCTTAATCGGATATTTTAAGATGTCTCGACGGGAGGAATACCAGACATTTATACCTAGTAAAATTGTACGATTTCAGAAATTATTTTTTTTCTAATCCGTAGTAATTTTTTCTTCCGTTTTTGTTTTTGTTTTTAAATTTTTCAGTTTTTTTTTTTTTTTTTTTAAATCTTCCAACTGATTGAAAAGTTTGCGCAAAATGTTCATGGTATAAAAACGTACTAAGTAAAATGTAGCCCAAAATTAAGAATTGAAAACAATTTATGTGAAAGCAGGCAGCAGGAGAGAAAATAAATTATAAAAAATAATGAAACTTTCTAACATCCGTCATCGCTCCATTCTGGGTTATCGTATCTAACCAGTAAAAAACTAATTTGGAATTTTTTTTATTTGAAAAATATAGTTAACCCAATCCCAACTCGCAAGAGTCAAAACCCAACCCGAACCCAAATGAACGTGTTAACACAATAACCCGCAAGAAACACAAATAGTACCATCCCGAACCTATGTGCACAGCATTTAAAAAAAAAATTATCCTGTGTATATCGAATTTTTTTTCCGTTTTTGTTTTTTTTTATAATTTTTTAAATATTGTTTTTTTAAATCTTCAACTAATTGAACAGTTTGCGCAAAATGTTGATGTTTTTATGACAGAAATAACAATTTAAACGACTTGAATGAAAAATGTATTACTTACTGCTCATGAAGATTTGAGTATTTTAATGTTTTATTTAAGTAATTAATTAAAAGATTATAAAAAACACTAATTTTAAATTAATTTTTAAATGTAGTTGAAAATGAAAGATTTTAAAATATATATATGCGTTACATTTTAGGGAAGAGGTTTCACTCCAGCGTGACTGAGTGTGACAGACAAAAAGGGATTCGTAAAAAAACATAAAAAAATAGTAAAACGTTATTTATGCTATACCATATACGATAACCTCAGGCCTGTTAAAACCTAAAACCCTCGGTAGATCCTCCAGCCCGATTCCCTCTACGTACTACTCTGGGTTTAAACATCGTATAAGGAACAAAATTATATAAAAACAATGGCTGGACTTTCTTTAATAATGCTGTTATCTCGATCCAGGATGGTAAGCATAATTCGTCTCGCAAAAATTTATTTTTTATTTTAAATTTTATCATTAAAAGTTTAAATAAACATTATTTGTAAAATGTAGCTCAAAATTTAGAAATGAAAACAATTTATGTGACAGCCGGTAGCAGGAGAGAAAATAAATTATAAAAAATAATGAAACTTTCTAATATCCGTCATCGCTCCGGTATCGTATCTAACCAGTAATCTAATTTGGAATTTTTTTTTATTTGAAAAATAGTTAACCCGATCCCAACTCGCAAGAGTCAAAACCCAACCCGAACCCAAATGAACGAGTTAACACAATAACCCGCAAGAAACACAAATAGTACCATCCCGAACCTATTCGCACAGCATTTAAAAAAAAAAAAAAAAATTATCCTGTGTATATCGAATTTTTCTTCCGTTTTTGTTTTTCTTAATTTTTTAGTTATTGTTTTTTTATATCTTCAACTAATTGAACAGTTTGCGCAAAATGTTGATGTTTTTATGACAGAAATAAAAATTTAAACGACTTGAATGAAAAATGTATTACTTACTGCTCATGAAGATTTGAGTATTTTAATGTTTTATTTAAGTAATTAATTAAAAGATTATAAAAAACACTAATTTTAAATTAATTTTTAAATGTAGTTGAAAATGAAAGATTTAAAAAAATATATATGCGTTACATTTTAGGGAAGAGGTTTCACTCCAGCGTGACTGAGTGTGACAGACAAAAAGGGATTCGTAAAAAACATAAAAAAATAGTAAAACGTTATTTATGCTATACCATATACGATAACCTCAGGCCTGTTAAAACTTAAAACCCTCGGTAGATCCTCCAGCCCGATTCCCTCTACGCACTACTCTGGGTTTAACATCGTATAAGGAACAAAATTATATAAAAACAATGTCTGGACTTTCTTTAATAATGCTGTTATCTCGATCCAGGATGGTAAGCATAATTCGTCTCGCAAAAATTTATTTTTTATTTTAAATTTTATCATTAAAAGTTTAAATAAACATTATTTGTAAAATGTAGCTCAAAATTTAGAAATGAAAACAATTTATGTGACAGCCGGTAGCAGGAGAGAAAATAAATCATAAAAAATAATGAAACTTTCTAATATCCGTCATCGCTCCGGTATCGTATCTAAACAGTAATCTAATTTGGAATTTTTTTTTTATTTGAAAAATAGTTAACCCGATCCCAACTCGCAAGAGTCAAAACCCAACCCGACCGAAATGAACGAGTTAACGCAATAACCAGCAAGAAACACAAATAGTACCATCCCGAACCGATGTACACAACAACTTAAAAAAAAAAAAATTATTCTGTGTATATCGGGTTCCTGTCTTAATCGGATATTTTAAGATGTCTCGACGGGAGGAATACCAGACATTTATACCTAGTAAAATTGTACGATTTCAGAAATTATTTTTTTTCTAATCCGTAGTAATTTTTTCTTCCGTTTTTGTTTTTGTTTTTAAATTTTTCAGTTTTTTTTTTTTTTTAAATCTTCCAACTGATTGAATAGTTTGCGCAAAATGTTCATGGTATAAAAACGTACTAAGTAAAATGTAGCTCCAAATTAAGAATTGAAAACAATTTATGTGAAAGCAGGCAGCAGGAGAGAAAATAAATTATAAAAAATAATGAAACTTTCTAACATCCGTCATCGCTCCATTCTGGGTTATCGTATCTAACCAGTAAAAAACTAATTTGGAATTTTTTTTATTTGAAAAATATAGTTAACCCGATCCCAACTCGCAAGAGTCAAAACCCAACCCGAACCCAAATGAACGTGTTAACACAATAACCCGCAAGAAACACAAATAGTACCATCCCGAACCTATGTGCACAGCATTTAAAAAAAAAAAAAAATTATCCTGTGTATATCGAATTTTTCTTCCGTTTTTGTTTTTTTTAATTTTTTAGTTATTGTTTTTTTATATCTTCAACTAATTGAACAGTTTGCGCAAAATGTTGATGTTTTTATGACAGAAATAAAAATTTAAACGACTTGAATGAAAAATGTATTACTTACTGCTCATGAAGATTTGAGTATTTTAATGTTTTATTTAAGTAATTAATTAAAAGATTATAAAAAACACTAATTTTAAATTAATTTTTAAATGTAGTTGAAAATGAAAGATTTTAAAATATATATATGCGTTACATTTTAGGGAAGAGGTTTCACTCCAGCGTGACTGAGTGTGACAGACAAAAAGGGATTCGTAAAAAAACATAAAAAAATAGTAAAACGTTATTTATGCTATACCATATACGATAACCTCAGGCCTGTTAAAACCTAAAACCCTCGGTAGATCCTCCAGCCCGATTCCCTCTACGCACTACTCTGGGTTTAACATCGTATAAGGAACAAAATTATATAAAAACAATGTCTGGACTTTCTTTAATAATGCTGTTATCTCGATCCAGGATGGTAAGCATAATTCGTCTCGCAAAAAAATATTTTTTATTTTAAATTTTATCATTAAAAGTTTAAATAAACATTATTTGTAAAATGTAGCTCAAAATTTAGAAATGAAAACAATTTATGTGACAGCCGGTAGCAGGAGAGAAAATAAATTATAAAAAATAATGAAACTTTCTAATATCCGTCATCGCTCCGGTATCGTATCTAAACAGTAATCTAATTTGGAATTTTTTTTTATTTGAAAAATAGTTAACCCGATCCCAACTCGCAAGAGTCAAAACCCAACCCGACCGAAATGAACGAGTTAACGCAATAACCAGCAAGAAACACAAATAGTACCATCCCGAACCGATGTACACAACAACTTAAAAAAAAAAAAATTATTCTGTGTATATCGGGTTCCTGTCTTAATCGGATATTTTAAGATGTCTCGACGGGAGGAATACCAGACATTTATACCTAGTAAAATTGTACGATTTCAGAAATTATTTTTTTTCTAATCCGTAGTAATTTTTTCTTCCGTTTTTGTTTTTGTTTTTAAATTTTTCAGTTTTTTTTTTTTTTTAAATCTTCCAACTGATTGAATAGTTTGCGCAAAATGTTCATGGTATAAAAACGTACTAAGTAAAATGTAGCTCCAAATTAAGAATTGAAAACAATTTATGTGAAAGCAGGCAGCAGGAGAGAAAATAAATTATAAAAAATAATGAAACTTTCTAACATCCGTCATCGCTCCATTCTGGGTTATCGTATCTAACCAGTAAAAAACTAATTTGGAATTTTTTTTATTTGAAAAATATAGTTAACCCGATCCCAACTCGCAAGAGTCAAAACCCAACCCGAACCCAAATGAACGTGTTAACACAATAACCCGCAAGAAACACAAATAGTACCATCCCGAACCTATGTGCACAGCATTTAAAAAAAAAAAAAAATTATCCTGTGTATATCGAATTTTTCTTCCGTTTTTGTTTTTTTTAATTTTTTAGTTATTGTTTTTTTATATCTTCAACTAATTGAACAGTTTGCGCAAAATGTTGATGTTTTTATGACAGAAATAAAAATTTAAACGACTTGAATGAAAAATGTATTACTTACTGCTCATGAAGATTTGAGTATTTTAATGTTTTATTTAAGTAATTAATTAAAAGATTATAAAAAACACTAATTTTAAATTAATTTTTAAATGTAGTTGAAAATGAAAGATTTTAAAATATATATATGCGTTACATTTTAGGGAAGAGGTTTCACTCCAGCGTGACTGAGTGTGACAGACAAAAAGGGATTCGTAAAAAAACATAAAAAAATAGTAAAACGTTATTTATGCTATACCATATACGATAACCTCAGGCCTGTTAAAACCTAAAACCCTCGGTAGATCCTCCAGCCCGATTCCCTCTACGCACTACTCTGGGTTTAACATCGTATAAGGAACAAAATTATATAAAAACAATGTCTGGACTTTCTTTAATAATGCTGTTATCTCGATCCAGGATGGTAAGCATAATTCGTCTCGCAAAAAAATATTTTTTATTTTAAATTTTATCATTAAAAGTTTAAATAAACATTATTTGTAAAATGTAGCTCAAAATTTAGAAATGAAAACAATTTATGTGACAGCCGGTAGCAGGAGAGAAAATAAATTATAAAAAATAATGAAACTTTCTAATATCCGTCATCGCTCCGGTATCGTATCTAAACAGTAATCTAATTTGGAATTTTTTTTTATTTGAAAAATAGTTAACCCGATCCCAACTCGCAAGAGTCAAAACCCAACCCGACCCAAATGAACGAGTTAACGCAATAACCAGCAAGAAACACAAATAGTACCATCCCGAACCGATGTACACAACAACTTAAAAAAAAAAAATTATTCTGTGTATATCGGGTTCCTGTCTTAATCGGATATTTTAAGATGTCTCGACGGGAGGAATACCAGACATTTATACCTAGTAAAATTGTACGATTTCAGAAATTATTTTTTTTCTAATCCGTAGTAATTTTTTCTTCCGTTTTTGTTTTTGTTTTTAAATTTTTCAGTTTTTTTTTTTTTTTTTAAATCTTCCAACTGATTGAATAGTTTGCGCAAAATGTTCATGGTATAAAAACGTACTAAGTAAAATGTAGCTCCAAATTTTTTTATTTGAAAAATATAGTTAACCCGATCCCAACTCGCAAGAGTCAAAACCCAACCCGAACCCAAATGAACGTGTTAACACAATAACCCGCAAGAAACACAAATAGTACCATCCCGAACCTATGTGCACAGCATTTAAAAAAAAAAAAAAATTATCCTGTGTATATCGAATTTTTCTTCCGTTTTTGTTTTTTTTAATTTTTTAGTTATTGTTTTTTTATATCTTCAACTAATTGAACAGTTTGCGCAAAATGTTGATGTTTTTATGACAGAAATAAAAATTTAAACGACTTGAATGAAAAATGTATTACTTACTGCTCATGAAGATTTGAGTATTTTAATGTTTTATTTAAGTAATTAATTAAAAGATTATAAAAAACACTAATTTTAAATTAATTTTTAAATGTAGTTGAAAATGAAAGATTTTAAAATATATATATGCGTTACATTTTAGGGAAGAGGTTTCACTCCAGCGTGACTGAGTGTGACAGACAAAAAGGGATTCGTAAAAAAACATAAAAAAATAGTAAAACGTTATTTATGCTATACCATATACGATAACCTCAGGCCTGTTAAAACCTAAAACCCTCGGTAGATCCTCCAGCCCGATTCCCTCTACGCACTACTCTGGGTTTAACATCGTATAAGGAACAAAATTATATAAAAACAATGTCTGGACTTTCTTTAATAATGCTGTTATCTCGATCCAGGATGGTAAGCATAATTCGTCTCGCAAAAAAATATTTTTTATTTTAAATTTTATCATTAAAAGTTTAAATAAACATTATTTGTAAAATGTAGCTCAAAATTTAGAAATGAAAACAATTTATGTGACAGCCGGTAGCAGGAGAGAAAATAAATTATAAAAAATAATGAAACTTTCTAATATCCGTCATCGCTCCGGTATCGTATCTAAACAGTAATCTAATTTGGAATTTTTTTTTTATTTGAAAAATAGTTAACCCGATCCCAACTCGCAAGAGTCAAAACCCAACCCGACCCAAATGAACGAGTTAACGCAATAACCAGCAAGAAACACAAATAGTACCATCCCGAACCGATGTACACAACAACTTAAAAAAAAAAAATTATTCTGTGTATATCGGGTTCCTGTCTTAATCGGATATTTTAAGATGTCTCGACGGGAGGAATACCAGACATTTATACCTAGTAAAATTGTACGATTTCAGAAATTATTTTTTTTCTAATCCGTAGTAATTTTTTCTTCCGTTTTTGTTTTTGTTTTTAAATTTTTCAGTTTTTTTTTTTTTTTTAAATCTTCCAACTGATTGAATAGTTTGCGCAAAATGTTCATGGTATAAAAACGTACTAAGTAAAATGTAGCTCCAAATTTTTTTATTTGAAAAATATAGTTAACCCGATCCCAACTCGCAAGAGTCAAAACCCAACCCGAACCCAAATGAACGTGTTAACACAATAACCCGCAAGAAACACAAATAGTACCATCCCGAACCTATGTGCACAGCATTTAAAAAAAAAAAAAAATTATCCTGTGTATATCGAATTTTTCTTCCGTTTTTGTTTTTTTTAATTTTTTAGTTATTGTTTTTTTATATCTTCAACTAATTGAACAGTTTGCGCAAAATGTTGATGTTTTTATGACAGAAATAAAAATTTAAACGACTTGAATGAAAAATGTATTACTTACTGCTCATGAAGATTTGAGTATTTTAATGTTTTATTTAAGTAATTAATTAAAAGATTATAAAAAACACTAATTTTAAATTAATTTTTAAATGTAGTTGAAAATGAAAGATTTTAAAATATATATATGCGTTACATTTTAGGGAAGAGGTTTCACTCCAGCGTGACTGAGTGTGACAGACAAAAAGGGATTCGTAAAAAAACATAAAAAAATAGTAAAACGTTATTTATGCTATACCATATACGATAACCTCAGGCCTGTTAAAACCTAAAACCCTCGGTAGATCCTCCAGCCCGATTCCCTCTACGCACTACTCTGGGTTTAACATCGTATAAGGAACAAAATTATATAAAAACAATGTCTGGACTTCCTTTAATAATGCTGTTATCTCGATCCAGGATGGTAAGCATAATTCGTCTCGCAAAAAAATATTTTTTATTTTAAATTTTATCATTAAAAGTTTAAATAAACATTATTTGTAAAATGTAGCTCAAAATTTAGAAATGAAAACAATTTATGTGACAGCCGGTAGCAGGAGAGAAAATAAATTATAAAAAATAATGAAACTTTCTAATATCCGTCATCGCTCCGGTATCGTATCTAACCAGTAATCTGATTTGGAATTTTTTTTTATTTGAAAAATAGTTAACCCGATCCCAACTCGCAAGAGTCAAAACCCAACCCGACCCAAATGAACGAGTTAAAGCAATAACCAGCAAGAAACACAAATAGTACCATCCCGAACCGATGTACACAACAACTTAAAAAAAAAAATATTCTGTGTATATCGGGTTCCTGTCTTAATCGGATATTTTAAGATGTCTCGACGGGAGGAATACCAGACATTTATACCTAGTAAAATTGTACGATTTCAGAAATTATTTTTTTTCTAATCCGTAGTAATTTTTTCTTCCGTTTTTGTTTTTGTTTTTAAATTTTTCAGTTTTTTTTTTTTTTTTTAAATCTTCCAACTGATTGAATAGTTTGCGCAAAATGTTCATGGTATAAAAACGTACTAAATAAAATGTAGCCCAAAATTAAGAATTGAAAACAATTTATGTGAAAGCAGGCAGCAGGAGAGAAAATAAATTATAAAAAATAATGAAACTTTCTAACATCCGTCATCGCTCCATTCTGGGTTATCGTATCTAACCAGTAAAAAACTAATTTGGAATTTTTTTTATTTGAAAAATATAGTTAACCCCATCCCAACTCGCAAGAGTCAAAACCCAACCCGAACCCAAATGAACGTGTTAACACAATAACCCGCAAGAAACACAAATAGTACCATCCCGAACCTATGTGCACAGCATTTAAAAAAAAAAAAATTATCCTGTGTATATCGAATTTTTTTTCCGTTTTTGTTTTTTTTTATAATTTTTTAAATATTGTTTTTTTAAATCTTCAACTAATTGAACAGTTTGCGCAAAATGTTGATGTTTTTATGACAGAAATAAAAATTTAAACGACTTGAATGAAAAATGTATTACTTACTGCTCATGAAGATTTGAGTATTTTAATGTTTTATTTAAGTAATTAATTAAAAGATTATAAAAAACACTAATTTTAAATTAATTTTTAAATGTAGTTGAAAATGAAAGATTTTAAAAAATATATATGCGTTACATTTTAGGGAAGAGGTTTCACTCCAGCGTGACTGAGTGTGACAGACAAAAAGGGATTCGTAAAAAACATAAAAAAATAGTAAAACGTTATTTATGCTATACCATATACGATAACCTCAGGCCTGTTAAAACCTAAAACCCTCGGTAGATCCTCCAGCCCGATTCCCTCTACGCACTACTCTGGGTTTAACATCGTATAAGGAACAAAATTATATAAAAACAATGTCTGGACTTTCTTTAATAATGCTGTTATCTCGATCCAGGATGGTAAGCATAATTCGTCTCGCAAAAATTTATTTTTTATTTTAAATTTTATCATTAAAAGTTTAAATAAACATTATTTGTAAAATGTAGCTCAAAATTTAGAAATGAAAACAATTTATGTGACAGCCGGTAGCAGGAGAGAAAATAAATTATAAAAAATAATGAAACTTTCTAATATCCGTCATCGCTCCGGTATCGTATCTAAACAGTAATCTAATTTGGAATTTTTTTTTTATTTGAAAAATAGTTAACCCGATCCCAACTCGCAAGAGTCAAAACCCAACCCGACCCAAATGAACGAGTTAACGCAATAACCAGCAAGAAACACAAATAGTACCATCCCGAACCGATGTACACAACAACTTAAAAAAAAAAAATTATTCTGTGTATATCGGGTTCCTGTCTTAATCGGATATTTTAAGATGTCTCGACGGGAGGAATACCAGACATTTATACCTAGTAAAATTGTACGATTTCAGAAATTATTTTTTTTCTAATCCGTAGTAATTTTTTCTTCCGTTTTTGTTTTTGTTTTTAAATTTTTCAGTTTTTTTTTTTTTTTTTAAATCTTCCAACTGATTGAATAGTTTGCGCAAAATGTTCATGGTATAAAAACGTACTAAGTAAAATGTAGCTCCAAATTAAGAATTGAAAACAATTTATGTGAAAGCAGGCAGCAGGAGAGAAAATAAATTATAAAAAATAATGAAACTTTCTAACATCCGTCATCGCTCCATTCTGGGTTATCGTATCTAACCAGTAAAAAACTAATTTGGAATTTTTTTTATTTGAAAAATATAGTTAACCCGATCCCAACTCGCAAGAGTCAAAACCCAACCCGAACCCAAATGAACGTGTTAACACAATAACCCGCAAGAAACACAAATAGTACCATCCCGAACCTATGTGCACAGCATTTAAAAAAAAAAAAAAAATTATCCTGTGTATATCGAATTTTTCTTCCGTTTTTGTTTTTTTTAATTTTTTAGTTATTGTTTTTTTATATCTTCAACTAATTGAACAGTTTGCGCAAAATGTTGATGTTTTTATGACAGAAATAAAAATTTAAACGACTTGAATGAAAAATGTATTACTTACTGCTCATGAAGATTTGAGTATTTTAATGTTTTATTTAAGTAACTAATTAAAAGATTATAAAAAACACTAATTTTAAATTAATTTTTAAATGTAGTTGAAAATGAAAGATTTTAAAATATATATATGCGTTACATTTTAGGGAAGAGGTTTCACTCCAGCGTGACTGAGTGTGACAGACAAAAAGGGATTCGTAAAAAAACATAAAAAAATAGTAAAACGTTATTTATGCTATACCATATACGATAACCTCAGGCCTGTTAAAACCTAAAACCCTCGGTAGATCCTCCAGCCCGATTCCCTCTACGCACTACTCTGGGTTTAACATCGTATAAGGAACAAAATTATATAAAAACAATGTCTGGACTTTCTTTAATAATGCTGTTATCTCGATCCAGGATGGTAAGCATAATTCGTCTCGCAAAAAAATATTTTTTATTTTAAATTTTATCATTAAAAGTTTAAATAAACATTATTTGTAAAATGTAGCTCAAAATTTAGAAATGAAAACAATTTATGTGACAGCGGGTAGCAGGAGAGAAAATAAATTATAAAAAATAATGAAACTTTCTAATATCCGTCATCGCTCCGGTATCGTATCTAAACAGTAATCTAATTTGGAATTTTTTTTTTATTTGAAAAATAGTTAACCCGATCCCAACTCGCAAGAGTCAAAACCCAACCCGACCCAAATGAACGAGTTAACGCAATAACCAGCAAGAAACACAAATAGTACCATCCCGAACCGATGTACACAACAACTTAAAAAAAAAAAATTATTCTGTGTATATCGGGTTCCTGTCTTAATCGGATATTTTAAGATGTCTCGACGGGAGGAATACCAGACATTTATACCTAGTAAAATTGTACGATTTCAGAAATTATTTTTTTTCTAATCCGTAGTAATTTTTTCTTCCGTTTTTGTTTTTGTTTTTAAATTTTTCAGTTTTTTTTTTTTTTTTAAATCTTCCAACTGATTGAATAGTTTGCGCAAAATGTTCATGGTATAAAAACGTACTAAGTAAAATGTAGCTCCAAATTAAGAATTGAAAACAATTTATGTGAAAGCAGGCAGCAGGAGAGAAAATAAATTATAAAAAATAATGAAACTTTCTAACATCCGTCATCGCTCCATTCCGGGTTATCGTATCTAACCAGTAAAAAACTAATTTGGAATTTTTTTTATTTGAAAAATATAGTTAACCCGATCCCAACTCGCAAGAGTCAAAACCCAACCCGAACCCAAATGAACGTGTTAACACAATAACCCGCAAGAAACACAAATAGTACCATCCCGAACCTATGTGCACAGCATTTAAAAAAAAAAAAAAATTATCCTGTGTATATCGAATTTTTCTTCCGTTTTTGTTTTTTTTAATTTTTTAGTTATTGTTTTTTTATATCTTCAACTAATTGAACAGTTTGCGCGAAATGTTGATGTTTTTATGACAGAAATAAAAATTTAAACGACTTGAATGAAAAATGTATTACTTACTGCTCATGAAGATTTGAGTATTTTAATGTTTTATTTAAGTAACTAATTAAAAGATTATAAAAAACACTAATTTTAAATTAATTTTTAAATGTAGTTGAAAATGAAAGATTTTAAAATATATATATGCGTTACATTTTAGGGAAGAGGTTTCACTCCAGCGTGACTGAGTGTGACAGACAAAAAGGGATTCGTAAAAAAACATAAAAAAATAGTAAAACGTTATTTATGCTATACCATATACGATAACCTCAGGCCTGTTAAAACCTAAAACCCTTGGTAGATCCTCCAGCCCGATTCCCTCTACGCACTACTCTGGGTTTAACATCGTATAAGGAACAAAATTATATAAAAACAATGTCTGGACTTTCTTTAATAATGCTGTTATCTCGATCCAGGATGGTAAGCATAATTCGTCTCGCAAAAAAATATTTTTTATTTTAAATTTTATCATTAAAAGTTTAAATAAACATTATTTGTAAAATGTAGCTCAAAATTTAGAAATGAAAACAATTTATGTGACAGCCGGTAGCAGGAGAGAAAATAAATTATAAAAAATAATGAAACTTTCTAATATCCGTCATCGCTCCGGTATCGTATCTAACCAGTAATCTGATTTGGAATTTTTTTTTATTTGAAAAATAGTTAACCCGATCCCAACTCGCAAGAGTCAAAACCCAACCCGACCCAAATGAACGAGTTAACGCAATAACCAGCAAGAAACACAAATAGTACCATCCCGAAACGATGTACACAACAACTTAAAAAAAAAATTATTCTGTGTATATCGGGTTCCTGTCTTAATCGGATATTTTAAGATGTCTCGACGGGAGGAATACCAGACATTTATACCTAGTAAAATTGTACGATTTCAGAAATTATTTTTTTTCTAATCCGTAGTAATTTTTTCTTCCGTTTTTGTTTTTGTTTTTAAATTTTTCAGTTTTTTTTTTTTTTTAAATCTTCCAACTGATTGAATAGTTTGCGCAAAATGTTCATGGTATAAAAACGTACTAAATAAAATGTAGCCCAAAATTAAGAATTGAAAACAATTTATGTGAAAGCAGGCAGCAGGAGAGAAAATAAATTATAAAAAATAATGAAACTTTCTAATATCCGTCATCGCTCCGGTATCGTATCTAACCAGTAATCTGATTTGGAATTTTTTTTTATTTGAAAAATAGTTAACCCGATCCCAACTCGCAAGAGTCAAAACCCAACCCGACCCAAATGAACGAGTTAACGCAATAACCAGCAAGAAACACAAATAGTACCATCCCGAAACGATGTACACAACAACTTAAAAAAAAAATTATTCTGTGTATATCGGGTTCCTGTCTTAATCGGATATTTTAAGATGTCTCGACGGGAGGAATACCAGACATTTATACCTAGTAAAATTGTACGATTTCAGAAATTATTTTTTTTCTAATCCGTAGTAATTTTTTCTTCCGTTTTTGTTTTTGTTTTTAAATTTTTCAGTTTTTTTTTTTTTTTTAAATCTTCCAACTGATTGAATAGTTTGCGCAAAATGTTCATGGTATAAAAACGTACTAAATAAAATGTAGCCCAAAATTAAGAATTGAAAACAATTTATGTGAAAGCAGGCAGCAGGAGAGAAAATAAATTATAAAAAATAATGAAACTTTCTAACATCCGTCATCGCTCCATTCTGGGTTATCGTATCTAACCAGTAAAAAACTAATTTGGAATTTTTTTTATTTGAAAAATATAGTTAACCCCATCCCAACTCGCAAGAGTCAAAACCCAACCCGAACCCAAATGAACGTGTTAACACAATAACCCGCAAGAAACACAAATAGTACCATCCCGAACCTATGTGCACAGCATTTAAAAAAAAAAAAATTATCCTGTGTATATCGAATTTTTTTTCCGTTTTTGTTTTTTTTTATAATTTTTTAAATATTGTTTTTTTAAATCTTCAACTAATTGAACAGTTTGCGCAAAATGTTGATGTTTTTATGACAGAAATAAAAATTTAAACGACTTGAATGAAAAATGTATTACTTACTGCTCATGAAGATTTGAGTATTTTAATGTTTTATTTAAGTAATTAATTAAAAGATTATAAAAAACACTAATTTTAAATTAATTTTTAAATGTAGTTGAAAATGAAAGATTTTAAAAAATATATATGCGTTACATTTTAGGGAAGAGGTTTCACTCCAGCGTGACTGAGTGTGACAGACAAAAAGGGATTCGTAAAAAACATAAAAAAATAGTAAAACGTTATTTATGCTATACCATATACGATAACCTCAGGCCTGTTAAAACCTAAAACCCTCGGTAGATCCTCCAGCCCGATTCCCTCTACGCACTACTCTGGGTTTAACATCGTATAAGGAACAAAATTATATAAAAACAATGTCTGGACTTTCTTTAATAATGCTGTTATCTCGATCCAGGATGGTAAGCATAATTCGTCTCGCAAAAATTTATTTTTTATTTTAAATTTTATCATTAAAAGTTTAAATAAACATTATTTGTAAAATGTAGCTCAAAATTTAGAAATGAAAACAATTTATGTGACAGCCGGTAGCAGGAGAGAAAATAAATTATAAAAAATAATGAAACTTTCTAATATCCGTCATCGCTCCGGTATCGTATCTAAACAGTAATCTAATTTGGAATTTTTTTTTTATTTGAAAAATAGTTAACCCGATCCCAACTCGCAAGAGTCAAAACCCAACCCGACCCAAATGAACGAGTTAACGCAATAACCAGCAAGAAACACAAATAGTACCATCCCGAACCGATGTACACAACAACTTAAAAAAAAAAAATTATTCTGTGTATATCGGGTTCCTGTCTTAATCGGATATTTTAAGATGTCTCGACGGGAGGAATACCAGACATTTATACCTAGTAAAATTGTACGATTTCAGAAATTATTTTTTTTCTAATCCGTAGTAATTTTTTCTTCCGTTTTTGTTTTTGTTTTTAAATTTTTCAGTTTTTTTTTTTTTTTTAAATCTTCCAACTGATTGAATAGTTTGCGCAAAATGTTCATGGTATAAAAACGTACTAAGTAAAATGTAGCTCCAAATTAAGAATTGAAAACAATTTATGTGAAAGCAGGCAGCAGGAGAGAAAATAAATTATAAAAAATAATGAAACTTTCTAACATCCGTCATCGCTCCATTCCGGGTTATCGTATCTAACCAGTAAAAAACTAATTTGGAATTTTTTTTATTTGAAAAATATAGTTAACCCGATCCCAACTCGCAAGAGTCAAAACCCAACCCGAACCCAAATGAACGTGTTAACACAATAACCCGCAAGAAACACAAATAGTACCATCCCGAACCTATGTGCACAGCATTTAAAAAAAAAAAAAAAATTATCCTGTGTATATCGAATTTTTCTTCCGTTTTTGTTTTTTTTAATTTTTTAGTTATTGTTTTTTTATATCTTCAACTAATTGAACAGTTTGCGCAAAATGTTGATGTTTTTATGACAGAAATAAAAATTTAAACGACTTGAATGAAAAATGTATTACTTACTGCTCATGAAGATTTGAGTATTTTAATGTTTTATTTAAGTAACTAATTAAAAGATTATAAAAAACACTAATTTTAAATTAATTTTTAAATGTAGTTGAAAATGAAAGATTTTAAAATATATATATGCGTTACATTTTAGGGAAGAGGTTTCACTCCAGCGTGACTGAGTGTGACAGACAAAAAGGGATTCGTAAAAAAACATAAAAAAATAGTAAAACGTTATTTATGCTATACCATATACGATAACCTCAGGCCTGTTAAAACCTAAAACCCTCGGTAGATCCTCCAGCCCGATTCCCTCTACGCACTACTCTGGGTTTAACATCGTATAAGGAACAAAATTATATAAAAACAATGTCTGGACTTTCTTTAATAATGCTGTTATCTCGATCCAGGATGGTAAGCATAATTCGTCTCGCAAAAAAATATTTTTTATTTTAAATTTTATCATTAAAAGTTTAAATAAACATTATTTGTAAAATGTAGCTCAAAATTTAGAAATGAAAACAATTTATGTGACAGCCGGTAGCAGGAGAGAAAATAAATTATAAAAAATAATGAAACTTTCTAATATCCGTCATCGCTCCGGTATCGTATCTAACCAGTAATCTGATTTGGAATTTTTTTTTATTTGAAAAATAGTTAACCCGATCCCAACTCGCAAGAGTCAAAACCCAACCCGACCCAAATGAACGAGTTAACGCAATAACCAGCAAGAAACACAAATAGTACCATCCCGAAACGATGTACACAACAACTTAAAAAAAAAATTATTCTGTGTATATCGGGTTCCTGTCTTAATCGGATATTTTAAGATGTCTCGACGGGAGGAATACCAGACATTTATACCTAGTAAAATTGTACGATTTCAGAAATTATTTTTTTTCTAATCCGTAGTAATTTTTTCTTCCGTTTTTGTTTTTGTTTTTAAATTTTTCAGTTTTTTTTTTTTTTTAAATCTTCCAACTGATTGAATAGTTTGCGCAAAATGTTCATGGTATAAAAACGTACTAAATAAAATGTAGCCCAAAATTAAGAATTGAAAACAATTTATGTGAAAGCAGGCAGCAGGAGAGAAAATAAATTATAAAAAATAATGAAACTTTCTAACATCCGTCATCGCTCCATTCTGGGTTATCGTATCTAACCAGTAAAAAACTAATTTGGAATTTTTTTTATTTGAAAAATATAGTTAACCCCATCCCAACTCGCAAGAGTCAAAACCCAACCCGAACCCAAATGAACGTGTTAACACAATAACCCGCAAGAAACACAAATAGTACCATCCCGAACCTATGTGCACAGCATTTAAAAAAAAAAAAATTATCCTGTGTATATCGAATTTTTTTTCCGTTTTTGTTTTTTTTTTATAATTTTTTAAATATTGTTTTTTTAAATCTTCAACTAATTGAACAGTTTGCGCAAAATGTTGATGTTTTTATGACAGAAATAAAAATTTAAACGACTTGAATGAAAAATGTATTACTTACTGCTCATGAAGATTTGAGTATTTTAATGTTTTATTTAAGTAATTAATTAAAAGATTATAAAAAACACTAATTTTAAATTAATTTTTAAATGTAGTTGAAAATGAAAGATTTTAAAAAATATATATGCGTTACATTTTAGGGAAGAGGTTTCACTCCAGCGTGACTGAGTGTGACAGACAAAAAGGGATTCGTAAAAAACATAAAAAAATAGTAAAACGTTATTTATGCTATACCATATACGATAACCTCAGGCCTGTTAAAACCTAAAACCCTCGGTAGATCCTCCAGCCCGATTCCCTCTACGCACTACTCTGGGTTTAACATCGTATAAGGAACAAAATTATATAAAAACAATGTCTGGACTTTCTTTAATAATGCTGTTATCTCGATCCAGGATGGTAAGCATAATTCGTCTCGCAAAAATTTATTTTTTATTTTAAATTTTATCATTAAAAGTTTAAATAAACATTATTTGTAAAATGTAGCTCAAAATTTAGAAATGAAAACAATTTATGTGACAGCCGGTAGCAGGAGAGAAAATAAATTATAAAAAATAATGAAACTTTCTAATATCCGTCATCGCTCCGGTATCGTATCTAAACAGTAATCTAATTTGGAATTTTTTTTTTATTTGAAAAATAGTTAACCCGATCCCAACTCGCAAGAGTCAAAACCCAACCCGACCCAAATGAACGAGTTAACGCAATAACCAGCAAGAAACACAAATAGTACCATCCCGAACCGATGTACACAACAACTTAAAAAAAAAAAATTATTCTGTGTATATCGGGTTCCTGTCTTAATCGGATATTTTAAGATGTCTCGACGGGAGGAATACCAGACATTTATACCTAGTAAAATTGTACGATTTCAGAAATTATTTTTTTTCTAATCCGTAGTAATTTTTTCTTCCGTTTTTGTTTTTGTTTTTAAATTTTTCAGTTTTTTTTTTTTTTTTTAAATCTTCCAACTGATTGAATAGTTTGCGCAAAATGTTCATGGTATAAAAACGTACTAAGTAAAATGTAGCTCCAAATTAAGAATTGAAAACAATTTATGTGAAAGCAGGCAGCAGGAGAGAAAATAAATTATAAAAAATAATGAAACTTTCTAACATCCGTCATCGCTCCATTCTGGGTTATCGTATCTAACCAGTAAAAAACTAATTTGGAATTTTTTTTATTTGAAAAATATAGTTAACCCGATCCCAACTCGCAAGAGTCAAAACCCAACCCGAACCCAAATGAACGTGTTAACACAATAACCCGCAAGAAACACAAATAGTACCATCCCGAACCTATGTGCACAGCATTTAAAAAAAAAAAAAAATTATCCTGTGTATATCGAGTTTTTCTTCCGTTTTTGTTTTTTTTAATTTTTTAGTTATTGTTTTTTTATATCTTCAACTAATTGAACAGTTTGCGCAAAATGTTGATGTTTTTATGACAGAAATAAAAATTTAAACGACTTGAATGAAAAATGTATTACTTACTGCTCATGAAGATTTGAGTATTTTAATGTTTTATTTAAGTAACTAATTAAAAGATTATAAAAAACACTAATTTTAAATTAATTTTTAAATGTAGTTGAAAATGAAAGATTTTAAAATATATATATGCGTTACATTTTAGGGAAGAGGTTTCACTCCAGCGTGACTGAGTGTGACAGACAAAAAGGGATTCGTAAAAAAACATAAAAAAATAGTAAAACGTTATTTATGCTATACCATATACGATAACCTCAGGCCTGTTAAAACCTAAAACCCTCGGTAGATCCTCCAGCCCGATTCCCTCTACGCACTACTCTGGGTTTAACATCGTATAAGGAACAAAATTATATAAAAACAATGTCTGGACTTTCTTTAATAATGCTGTTATCTCGATCCAGGATGGTAAGCATAATTCGTCTCGCAAAAAAATATTTTTTATTTTAAATTTTATCATTAAAAGTTTAAATAAACATTATTTGTAAAATGTAGCTCAAAATTTAGAAATGAAAACAATTTATGTGACAGCCGGTAGCAGGAGAGAAAATAAATTATAAAAAATAATGAAACTTTCTAATATCCGTCATCGCTCCGGTATCGTATCTAACCAGTAATCTGATTTGGAATTTTTTTTTATTTGAAAAATAGTTAACCCGATCCCAACTCGCAAGAGTCAAAACCCAACCCGACCCAAATGAACGAGTTAACGCAATAACCAGCAAGAAACACAAATAGTACCATCCCGAAACGATGTACACAACAACTTAAAAAAAAAATTATTCTGTGTATATCGGGTTCCTGTCTTAATCGGATATTTTAAGATGTCTCGACGGGAGGAATACCAGACATTTATACCTAGTAAAATTGTACGATTTCAGAAATTATTTTTTTTCTAATCCGTAGTAATTTTTTCTTCCGTTTTTGTTTTTGTTTTTAAATTTTTCAGTTTTTTTTTTTTTTTAAATCTTCCAACTGATTGAATAGTTTGCGCAAAATGTTCATGGTATAAAAACGTACTAAATAAAATGTAGCCTAAAATTAAGAATTGAAAACAATTTATGTGAAAGCAGGCAGCAGGAGAGAAAATAAATTATAAAAAATAATGAAACTTTCTAACATCCGTCATCGCTCCATTCTGGGTTATCGTATCTAACCAGTAAAAAACTAATTTGGAATTTTTTTTATTTGAAAAATATAGTTAACCCCATCCCAACTCGCAAGAGTCAAAACCCAACCCGAACCCAAATGAACGTGTTAACACAATAACCCGCAAGAAACACAAATAGTACCATCCCGAACCTATGTGCACAGCATTTAAAAAAAAAAAAATTATCCTGTGTATATCGAATTTTTTTTCCGTTTTTGTTTTTTTTTATAATTTTTTAAATATTGTTTTTTTAAATCTTCAACTAATTGAACAGTTTGCGCAAAATGTTGATGTTTTTATGACAGAAATAAAAATTTAAACGACTTGAATGAAAAATGTATTACTTACTGCTCATGAAGATTTGAGTATTTTAATGTTTTATTTAAGTAATTAATTAAAAGATTATAAAAAACACTAATTTTAAATTAATTTTTAAATGTAGTTGAAAATGAAAGATTTTAAAAAATATATATGCGTTACATTTTAGGGAAGAGGTTTCACTCCAGCGTGACTGAGTGTGACAGACAAAAAGGGATTCGTAAAAAACATAAAAAAATAGTAAAACGTTATTTATGCTATACCATATACGATAACCTCAGGCCTGTTAAAACCTAAAACCCTCGGTAGATCCTCCAGCCCGATTCCCTCTACGCACTACTCTGGGTTTAACATCGTATAAGGAACAAAATTATATAAAAACAATGTCTGGACTTTCTTTAATAATGCTGTTATCTCGATCCAGGATGGTAAGCATAATTCGTCTCGCAAAAATTTATTTTTTATTTTAAATTTTATCATTAAAAGTTTAAATAAACATTATTTGTAAAATGTAGCTCAAAATTTAGAAATGAAAACAATTTATGTGACAGCCGGTAGCAGGAGAGAAAATAAATTATAAAAAATAATGAAACTTTCTAATATCCGTCATCGCTCCGGTATCGTATCTAAACAGTAATCTAATTTGGAATTTTTTTTTATTTGAAAAATAGTTAACCCGATCCCAACTCGCAAGAGTCAAAACCCAACCCGACCCAAATGAACGAGTTAACGCAATAACCAGCAAGAAACACAAATAGTACCATCCCGAACCGATGTACACAACAACTTAAAAAAAAAAAATTATTCTGTGTATATCGGGTTCCTGTCTTAATCGGATATTTTAAGATGTCTCGACGGGAGGAATACCAGACATTTATACCTAGTAAAATTGTACGATTTCAGAAATTATTTTTTTTCTAATCCGTAGTAATTTTTTCTTCCGTTTTTGTTTTTGTTTTTAAATTTTTCAGTTTTTTTTTTTTTTTTTAAATCTTCCAACTGATTGAATAGTTTGCGCAAAATGTTCATGGTATAAAAACGTACTAAGTAAAATGTAGCTCCAAATTAAGAATTGAAAACAATTTATGTGAAAGCAGGCAGCAGGAGAGAAAATAAATTATAAAAAATAATGAAACTTTCTAACATCCGTCATCGCTCCATTCTGGGTTATCGTATCTAACCAGTAAAAAACTAATTTGGAATTTTTTTTATTTGAAAAATATAGTTAACCCGATCCCAACTCGCAAGAGTCAAAACCCAACCCGAACCCAAATGAACGTGTTAACACAATAACCCGCAAGAAACACAAATAGTACCATCCCGAACCTATGTGCACAGCATTTAAAAAAAAAAAAAAATTATCCTGTGTATATCGAATTTTTCTTCCGTTTTTGTTTTTTTTAATTTTTTAGTTATTGTTTTTTTATATCTTCAACTAATTGAACAGTTTGCGCAAAATGTTGATGTTTTTATGACAGAAATAAAAATTTAAACGACTTGAATGAAAAATGTATTACTTACTGCTCATGAAGATTTGAGTATTTTAATGTTTTATTTAAGTAATTAATTAAAAGATTATAAAAAACACTAATTTTAAATTAATTTTTAAATGTAGTTGAAAATGAAAGATTTTAAAATATATATATGCGTTACATTTTAGGGAAGAGGTTTCACTCCAGCGTGACTGAGTGTGACAGACAAAAAGGGATTCGTAAAAAAACATAAAAAAATAGTAAAACGTTATTTATGCTATACCATATACGATAACCTCAGGCCTGTTAAAACCTAAAACCCTCGGTAGATCCTCCAGCCCGATTCCCTCTACGCACTACTCTGGGTTTAACATCGTATAAGGAACAAAATTATATAAAAACAATGTCTGGACTTCCTTTAATAATGCTGTTATCTCGATCCAGGATGGTAAGCATAATTCGTCTCGCAAAAAAATATTTTTTATTTTAAATTTTATCATTAAAAGTTTAAATAAACATTATTTGTAAAATGTAGCTCAAAATTTAGAAATGAAAACAATTTATGTGACAGCCGGTAGCAGGAGAGAAAATAAATTATAAAAAATAATGAAACTTTCTAATATCCGTCATCGCTCCGGTATCGTATCTAACCAGTAATCTGATTTGGAATTTTTTTTTATTTGAAAAATAGTTAACCCGATCCCAACTCGCAAGAGTCAAAACCCAACCCGACCCAAATGAACGAGTTAACGCAATAACCAGCAAGAAACACAAATAGTACCATCCCGAAACGATGTACACAACAACTTAAAAAAAAAAATATTCTGTGTATATCGGGTTCCTGTCTTAATCGGATATTTTAAGATGTCTCGACGGGAGGAATACCAGACATTTATACCTAGTAAAATTGTACGATTTCAGAAATTATTTTTTTTCTAATCCGTAGTAATTTTTTCTTCCGTTTTTGTTTTTGTTTTTAAATTTTTCAGTTTTTTTTTTTTTTTAAATCTTCCAACTGATTGAATAGTTTGCGCAAAATGTTCATGGTATAAAAACGTACTAAATAAAATGTAGCCCAAAATTAAGAATTGAAAACAATTTATGTGAAAGCAGGCAGCAGGAGAGAAAATAAATTATAAAAAATAATGAAACTTTCTAACATCCGTCATCGCTCCATTCTGGGTTATCGTATCTAACCAGTAAAAAACTAATTTGGAATTTTTTTTATTTGAAAAATATAGTTAACCCCATCCCAACTCGCAAGAGTCAAAACCCAACCCGAACCCAAATGAACGTGTTAACACAATAACCCGCAAGAAACACAAATAGTACCATCCCGACTTCAACTAATTGAACAGTTTGCGCAAAATGTTGATGTTTTTATGACAGAAATAAAAATTTAAACGACTTGAATGAAAAATGTATTACTTACTGCTCATGAAGATTTGAGTATTTTAATGTTTTATTTAAGTAATTAATTAAAAGATTATAAAAAACACTAATTTTAAATTAATTTTTAAATGTAGTTGAAAATGAAAGATTTTAAAAAATATATATGCGTTACATTTTAGGGAAGAGGTTTCACTCCAGCGTGACTGAGTGTGACAGACAAAAAGGGATTCGTAAAAAACATAAAAAAATAGTAAAACGTTATTTATGCTATACCATATACGATAACCTCAGGCCTGTTAAAACCTAAAACCCTCGGTAGATCCTCCAGCCCGATTCCCTCTACGCACTACTCTGGGTTTAACATCGTATAAGGAACAAAATTATATAAAAACAATGTCTGGACTTTCTTTAATAATGCTGTTATCTCGATCCAGGATGGTAAGCATAATTCGTCTCGCAAAAATTTATTTTTTATTTTAAATTTTATCATTAAAAGTTTAAATAAACATTATTTGTAAAATGTAGCTCAAAATTTAGAAATGAAAACAATTTATGTGACAGCCGGTAGCAGGAGAGAAAATAAATTATAAAAAATAATGAAACTTTCTAATATCCGTCATCGCTCCGGTATCGTATCTAAACAGTAATCTAATTTGGAATTTTTTTTTTATTTGAAAAATAGTTAACCCGATCCCAACTCGCAAGAGTCAAAACCCAACCCGACCCAAATGAACGAGTTAACGCAATAACCAGCAAGAAACACAAATAGTACCATCCCGAACCGATGTACACAACAACTTAAAAAAAAAAAATTATTCTGTGTATATCGGGTTCCTGTCTTAATCGGATATTTTAAGATGTCTCGACGGGAGGAATACCAGACATTTATACCTAGTAAAATTGTACGATTTCAGAAATTATTTTTTTTCTAATCCGTAGTAATTTTTTCTTCCGTTTTTGTTTTTGTTTTTAAATTTTTCAGTTTTTTTTTTTTTTTTTAAATCTTCCAACTGATTGAATAGTTTGCGCAAAATGTTCATGGTATAAAAACGTACTAAGTAAAATGTAGCTCCAAATTAAGAATTGAAAACAATTTATGTGAAAGCAGGCAGCAGGAGAGAAAATAAATTATAAAAAATAATGAAACTTTCTAACATCCGTCATCGCTCCATTCTGGGTTATCGTATCTAACCAGTAAAAAACTAATTTGGAATTTTTTTTATTTGAAAAATATAGTTAACCCGATCCCAACTCGCAAGAGTCAAAACCCAACCCGAACCCAAATGAACGTGTTAACACAATAACCCGCAAGAAACACAAATAGTACCATCCCGAACCTATGTGCACAGCATTTAAAAAAAAAAAAAAAATTATCCTGTGTATATCGAATTTTTCTTCCGTTTTTGTTTTTTTTAATTTTTTAGTTATTGTTTTTTTATATCTTCAACTAATTGAACAGTTTGCGCAAAATGTTGATGTTTTTATGACAGAAATAAAAATTTAAACGACTTGAATGAAAAATGTATTACTTACTGCTCATGAAGATTTGAGTATTTTAATGTTTTATTTAAGTAACTAATTAAAAGATTATAAAAAACACTAATTTTAAATTAATTTTTAAATGTAGTTGAAAATGAAAGATTTTAAAATATATATATGCGTTACATTTTAGGGAAGAGGTTTCACTCCAGCGTGACTGAGTGTGACAGACAAAAAGGGATTCGTAAAAAAACATAAAAAAATAGTAAAACGTTATTTATGCTATACCATATACGATAACCTCAGGCCTGTTAAAACCTAAAACCCTCGGTAGATCCTCCAGCCCGATTCCCTCTACGCACTACTCTGGGTTTAACATCGTATAAGGAACAAAATTATATAAAAACAATGTCTGGACTTTCTTTAATAATGCTGTTATCTCGATCCAGGATGGTAAGCATAATTCGTCTCGCAAAAAAATATTTTTTATTTTAAATTTTATCATTAAAAGTTTAAATAAACATTATTTGTAAAATGTAGCTCAAAATTTAGAAATGAAAACAATTTATGTGACAGCCGGTAGCAGGAGAGAAAATAAATTATAAAAAATAATGAAACTTTCTAATATCCGTCATCGCTCCGGTATCGTATCTAACCAGTAATCTGATTTGGAATTTTTTTTTATTTGAAAAATAGTTAACCCGATCCCAACTCGCAAGAGTCAAAACCCAACCCGACCCAAATGAACGAGTTAACGCAATAACCAGCAAGAAACACAAATAGTACCATCCCGAAACGATGTACACAACAACTTAAAAAAAAAATTATTCTGTGTATATCGGGTTCCTGTCTTAATCGGATATTTTAAGATGTCTCGACGGGAGGAATACCAGACATTTATACCTAGTAAAATTGTACGATTTCAGAAATTATTTTTTTTCTAATCCGTAGTAATTTTTTCTTCCGTTTTTGTTTTTGTTTTTAAATTTTTCAGTTTTTTTTTTTTTTTTAAATCTTCCAACTGATTGAATAGTTTGCGCAAAATGTTCATGGTATAAAAACGTACTAAATAAAATGTAGCCCAAAATTAAGAATTGAAAACAATTTATGTGAAAGCAGGCAGCAGGAGAGAAAATAAATTATAAAAAATAATGAAACTTTCTAACATCCGTCATCGCTCCATTCTGGGTTATCGTATCTAACCAGTAAAAAACTAATTTGGAATTTTTTTTATTTGAAAAATATAGTTAACCCCATCCCAACTCGCAAGAGTCAAAACCCAACCCGAACCCAAATGAACGTGTTAACACAATAACCCGCAAGAAACACAAATAGTACCATCCCGAACCTATGTGCACAGCATTTAAAAAAAAAAAAATTATCCTGTGTATATCGAATTTTTTTTCCGTTTTTGTTTTTTTTTATAATTTTTTAAATATTGTTTTTTTAAATCTTCAACTAATTGAACAGTTTGCGCAAAATGTTGATGTTTTTATGACAGAAATAAAAATTTAAACGACTTGAATGAAAAATGTATTACTTACTGCTCATGAAGATTTGAGTATTTTAATGTTTTATTTAAGTAATTAATTAAAAGATTATAAAAAACACTAATTTTAAATTAATTTTTAAATGTAGTTGAAAATGAAAGATTTTAAAAAATATATATGCGTTACATTTTAGGGAAGAGGTTTCACTCCAGCGTGACTGAGTGTGACAGACAAAAAGGGATTCGTAAAAAACATAAAAAAATAGTAAAACGTTATTTATGCTATACCATATACGATAACCTCAGGCCTGTTAAAACCTAAAACCCTCGGTAGATCCTCCAGCCCGATTCCCTCTACGCACTACTCTGGGTTTAACATCGTATAAGGAACAAAATTATATAAAAACAATGTCTGGACTTTCTTTAATAATGCTGTTATCTCGATCCAGGATGGTAAGCATAATTCGTCTCGCAAAAATTTATTTTTTATTTTAAATTTTATCATTAAAAGTTTAAATAAACATTATTTGTAAAATGTAGCTCAAAATTTAGAAATGAAAACAATTTATGTGACAGCCGGTAGCAGGAGAGAAAATAAATTATAAAAAATAATGAAACTTTCTAATATCCGTCATCGCTCCGGTATCGTATCTAAACAGTAATCTAATTTGGAATTTTTTTTTTATTTGAAAAATAGTTAACCCGATCCCAACTCGCAAGAGTCAAAACCCAACCCGACCCAAATGAACGAGTTAACGCAATAACCAGCAAGAAACACAAATAGTACCATCCCGAACCGATGTACACAACAACTTAAAAAAAAAAAATTATTCTGTGTATATCGGGTTCCTGTCTTAATCGGATATTTTAAGATGTCTCGACGGGAGGAATACCAGACATTTATACCTAGTAAAATTGTACGATTTCAGAAATTATTTTTTTTCTAATCCGTAGTAATTTTTTCTTCCGTTTTTGTTTTTGTTTTTAAATTTTTCAGTTTTTTTTTTTTTTTTAAATCTTCCAACTGATTGAATAGTTTGCGCAAAATGTTCATGGTATAAAAACGTACTAAGTAAAATGTAGCTCCAAATTAAGAATTGAAAACAATTTATGTGAAAGCAGGCAGCAGGAGAGAAAATAAATTATAAAAAATAATGAAACTTTCTAACATCCGTCATCGCTCCATTCTGGGTTATCGTATCTAACCAGTAAAAAACTAATTTGGAATTTTTTTTATTTGAAAAATATAGTTAACCCGATCCCAACTCGCAAGAGTCAAAACCCAACCCGAACCCAAATGAACGTGTTAACACAATAACCCGCAAGAAACACAAATAGTACCATCCCGAACCTATGTGCACAGCATTTAAAAAAAAAAAAAAATTATCCTGTGTATATCGAATTTTTCTTCCGTTTTTGTTTTTTTTAATTTTTTAGTTATTGTTTTTTTATATCTTCAACTAATTGAACAGTTTGCGCAAAATGTTGATGTTTTTATGACAGAAATAAAAATTTAAACGACTTGAATGAAAAATGTATTACTTACTGCTCATGAAGATTTGAGTATTTTAATGTTTTATTTAAGTAACTAATTAAAAGATTATAAAAAACACTAATTTTAAATTAATTTTTAAATGTAGTTGAAAATGAAAGATTTTAAAATATATATATGCGTTACATTTTAGGGAAGAGGTTTCACTCCAGCGTGACTGAGTGTGACAGACAAAAAGTGATTCGTAAAAAAACATAAAAAAATAGTAAAACGTTATTTATGCTATACCATATACGATAACCTCAGGCCTGTTAAAACCTAAAACCCTCGGTAGATCCTCCAGCCCGATTCCCTCTACTTACTACTCTGGGTTTAACATCGTATAAGGAACAAAATTATATAAAAACAATGTCTGGACTTTCTTTAATAATGCTGTTATCTCGATCCAGGATGGTAAGCATAATTCGTCTCGCAAAAAAATATTTTTTATTTTAAATTTTATCATTAAAAGTTTAAATAAACATTATTTGTAAAATGTAGCTCAAAATTTAGAAATGAAAACAATTTATGTGACAGCCGGTAGCAGGAGAGAAAATAAATTATAAAAAATAATGAAACTTTCTAATATCCGTCATCGCTCCGGTATCGTATCTAACCAGTAATCTGATTTGGAATTTTTTTTTATTTGAAAAATAGTTAACCCGATCCCAACTCGCAAGAGTCAAAACCCAACCCGACCCAAATGAACGAGTTAACGCAATAACCAGCAAGAAACACAAATAGTACCATCCCGAAACGATGTACACAACAACTTAAAAAAAAAAATATTCTGTGTATATCGGGTTCCTGTCTTAATCGGATATTTTAAGATGTCTCGACGGGAGGAATACCAGACATTTATACCTAGTAAAATTGTACGATTTCAGAAATTATTTTTTTTCTAATCCGTAGTAATTTTTTCTTCCGTTTTTGTTTTTGTTTTTAAATTTTTCAGTTTTTTTTTTTTTTTAAATCTTCCAACTGATTGAATAGTTTGCGCAAAATGTTCATGGTATAAAAACGTACTAAATAAAATGTAGCCCAAAATTAAGAATTGAAAACAATTTATGTGAAAGCAGGCAGCAGGAGAGAAAATAAATTATAAAAAATAATGAAACTTTCTAACATCCGTCATCGCTCCATTCTGGGTTATCGTATCTAACCAGTAAAAAACTAATTTGGAATTTTTTTTATTTGAAAAATATAGTTAACCCCATCCCAACTCGCAAGAGTCAAAACCCAACCCGAACCCAAATGAACGTGTTAACACAATAACCCGCAAGAAACACAAATAGTACCATCCCGAACCTATGTGCACAGCATTTAAAAAAAAAAAAATTATCCTGTGTATATCGAATTTTTTTTCCGTTTTTGTTTTTTTTTATAATTTTTTAAATATTGTTTTTTTAAATCTTCAACTAATTGAACAGTTTGCGCAAAATGTTGATGTTTTTATGACAGAAATAAAAATTTAAACGACTTGAATGAAAAATGTATTACTTACTGCTCATGAAGATTTGAGT
The DNA here is from genome assembly GCA_963931845.1 of Maratus michaelseni. Lineage (NCBI taxonomy): Eukaryota > Metazoa > Arthropoda > Arachnida > Araneae > Salticidae > Maratus > Maratus michaelseni. Next base: position 300,282,849 of record OZ007589.1, read on the forward strand.
ATTTTAATGTTTTATTTAAGTAATTAATTAAAAGATTATAAAAAACACTAATTTTAAATTAATTTTTAAATGTAGTTGAAAATGAAAGATTTTAAAAAATATATATGCGTTACATTTTAGGGAAGAGGTTTCACTCCAGCGTGACTGAGTGTGACAGACAAAAAGGGATTCGTAAAAAACATAAAAAAATAGTAAAACGTTATTTATGCTATACCATATACGATAACCTCAGGCCTGTTAAAACCTAAAACCCTCGGTAGATCCTCCAGCCCGATTCCCTCTACGCACTACTCTGGGTTTAACATCGTATAAGGAACAAAATTATATAAAAACAATGTCTGGACTTTCTTTAATAATGCTGTTATCTCGATCCAGGATGGTAAGCATAATTCGTCTCGCAAAAATTTATTTTTTATTTTAAATTTTATCATTAAAAGTTTAAATAAACATTATTTGTAAAATGTAGCTCAAAATTTAGAAATGAAAACAATTTATGTGACAGCCGGTAGCAGGAGAGAAAATAAATTATAAAAAATAATGAAACTTTCTAATATCCGTCATCGCTCCGGTATCGTATCTAAACAGTAATCTAATTTGGAATTTTTTTTTTATTTGAAAAATAGTTAACCCGATCCCAACTCGCAAGAGTCAAAACCCAACCCGACCCAAATGAACGAGTTAACGCAATAACCAGCAAGAAACACAAATAGTACCATCCCGAACCGATGTACACAACAACTTAAAAAAAAAAAATTATTCTGTGTATATCGGGTTCCTGTCTTAATCGGATATTTTAAGATGTCTCGACGGGAGGAATACCAGACATTTATACCTAGTAAAATTGTACGATTTCAGAAATTATTTTTTTTCTAATCCGTAGTAATTTTTTCTTCCGTTTTTGTTTTTGTTTTTAAATTTTTCAGTTTTTTTTTTTTTTTTTAAATCTTCCAACTGATTGAATAGTTTGCGCAAAATGTTCATGGTATAAAAACGTACTAAGTAAAATGTAGCTCCAAATTAAGAATTGAAAACAATTTATGTGAAAGCAGGCAGCAGGAGAGAAAATAAATTATAAAAAATAATGAAACTTTCTAACATCCGTCATCGCTCCATTCTGGGTTATCGTATCTAACCAGTAAAAAACTAATTTGGAATTTTTTTTATTTGAAAAATATAGTTAACCCGATCCCAACTCGCAAGAGTCAAAACCCAACCCGAACCCAAATGAACGTGTTAACACAATAACCCGCAAGAAACACAAATAGTACCATCCCGAACCTATGTGCACAGCATTTAAAAAAAAAAAAAAAATTATCCTGTGTATATCGAATTTTTCTTCCGTTTTTGTTTTTTTTAATTTTTTAGTTATTGTTTTTTTATATCTTCAACTAATTGAACAGTTTGCGCAAAATGTTGATGTTTTTATGACAGAAATAAAAATTTAAACGACTTGAATGAAAAATGTATTACTTACTGCTCATGAAGATTTGAGTATTTTAATGTTTTATTTAAGTAACTAATTAAAAGATTATAAAAAACACTAATTTTAAATTAATTTTTAAATGTAGTTGAAAATGAAAGATTTTAAAATATATATATGCGTTACATTTTAGGGAAGAGGTTTCACTCCAGCGTGACTGAGTGTGACAGACAAAAAGGGATTCGTAAAAAAACATAAAAAAATAGTAAAACGTTATTTATGCTATACCATATACGATAACCTCAGGCCTGTTAAAACCTAAAACCCTCGGTAGATCCTCCAGCCCGATTCCCTCTACGCACTACTCTGGGTTTAACATCGTATAAGGAACAAAATTATATAAAAACAATGTCTGGACTTTCTTTAATAATGCTGTTATCTCGATCCAGGATGGTAAGCATAATTCGTCTCGCAAAAAAATATTTTTTATTTTAAATTTTATCATTAAAAGTTTAAATAAACATTATTTGTAAAATGTAGCTCAAAATTTAGAAATGAAAACAATTTATGTGACAGCCGGTAGCAGGAGAGAAAATAAATTATAAAAAATAATGAAACTTTCTAATATCCGTCATCGCTCCGGTATCGTATCTAACCAGTAATCTGATTTGGAATTTTTTTTTATTTGAAAAATAGTTAACCCGATCCCAACTCGCAAGAGTCAAAACCCAACCCGACCCAAATGAACGAGTTAACGCAATAACCAGCAAGAAACACAAATAGTACCATCCCGAAACGATGTACACAACAACTTAAAAAAAAAATTATTCTGTGTATATCGGGTTCCTGTCTTAATCGGATATTTTAAGATGTCTCGACGGGAGGAATACCAGACATTTATACCTAGTAAAATTGTACGATTTCAGAAATTATTTTTTTTCTAATCCGTAGTAATTTTTTCTTCCGTTTTTGTTTTTGTTTTTAAATTTTTCAGTTTTTTTTTTTTTTTAAATCTTCCAACTGATTGAATAGTTTGCGCAAAATGTTCATGGTATAAAAACGTACTAAATAAAATGTAGCCCAAAATTAAGAATTGAAAACAATTTATGTGAAAGCAGGCAGCAGGAGAGAAAATAAATTATAAAAAATAATGAAACTTTCTAACATCCGTCATCGCTCCATTCTGGGTTATCGTATCTAACCAGTAAAAAACTAATTTGGAATTTTTTTTATTTGAAAAATATAGTTAACCCCATCCCAACTCGCAAGAGTCAAAACCCAACCCGAACCCAAATGAACGTGTTAACACAATAACCCGCAAGAAACACAAATAGTACCATCCCGAACCTATGTGCACAGCATTTAAAAAAAAAAAAATTATCCTGTGTATATCGAATTTTTTTTCCGTTTTTGTTTTTTTTTATAATTTTTTAAATATTGTTTTTTTAAATCTTCAACTAATTGAACAGTTTGCGCAAAATGTTGATGTTTTTATGACAGAAATAAAAATTTAAACGACTTGAATGAAAAATGTATTACTTACTGCTCATGAAGATTTGAGTATTTTAATGTTTTATTTAAGTAATTAATTAAAAGATTATAAAAAACACTAATTTTAAATTAATTTTTAAATGTAGTTGAAAATGAAAGATTTTAAAAAATATATATGCGTTACATTTTAGGGAAGAGGTTTCACTCCAGCGTGACTGAGTGTGACAGACAAAAAGGGATTCGTAAAAAACATAAAAAAATAGTAAAACGTTATTTATGCTATACCATATACGATAACCTCAGGCCTGTTAAAACCTAAAACCCTCGGTAGATCCTCCAGCCCGATTCCCTCTACGCACTACTCTGGGTTTAACATCGTATAAGGAACAAAATTATATAAAAACAATGTCTGGACTTTCTTTAATAATGCTGTTATCTCGATCCAGGATGGTAAGCATAATTCGTCTCGCAAAAATTTATTTTTTATTTTAAATTTTATCATTAAAAGTTTAAATAAACATTATTTGTAAAATGTAGCTCAAAATTTAGAAATGAAAACAATTTATGTGACAGCCGGTAGCAGGAGAGAAAATAAATTATAAAAAATAATGAAACTTTCTAATATCCGTCATCGCTCCGGTATCGTATCTAAACAGTAATCTAATTTGGAATTTTTTTTTTATTTGAAAAATAGTTAACCCGATCCCAACTCGCAAGAGTCAAAACCCAACCCGACCCAAATGAACGAGTTAACGCAATAACCAGCAAGAAACACAAATAGTACCATCCCGAACCGATGTACACAACAACTTAAAAAAAAAAAATTATTCTGTGTATATCGGGTTCCTGTCTTAATCGGATATTTTAAGATGTCTCGACGGGAGGAATACCAGACATTTATACCTAGTAAAATTGTACGATTTCAGAAATTATTTTTTTTCTAATCCGTAGTAATTTTTTCTTCCGTTTTTGTTTTTGTTTTTAAATTTTTCAGTTTTTTTTTTTTTTTAAATCTTCCAACTGATTGAATAGTTTGCGCAAAATGTTCATGGTATAAAAACGTACTAAGTAAAATGTAGCTTCAAATTAAGAATTGAAAACAATTTATGTGAAAGCAGGCAGCAGGAGAGAAAATAAATTATAAAAAATAATGAAACTTTCTAACATCCGTCATCGCTCCATTCTGGGTTATCGTATCTAACCAGTAAAAAACTAATTTGGAATTTTTTTTATTTGAAAAATATAGTTAACCCGATCCCAACTCGCAAGAGTCAAAACCCAACCCGAACCCAAATGAACGTGTTAACACAATAACCCGCAAGAAACACAAATAGTACCATCCCGAACCTATGTGCACAGCATTTAAAAAAAAAAAAATTATCCTGTGTATATCGAATTTTTCTTCCGTTTTTGTTTTTTTTAATTTTTTAGTTATTGTTTTTTTATATCTTCAACTAATTGAACAGTTTGCGCAAAATGTTGATGTTTTTATGACAGAAATAAAAATTTAAACGACTTGAATGAAAAATGTATTACTTACTGCTCATGAAGATTTGAGTATTTTAATGTTTTATTTAAGTAACTAATTAAAAGATTATAAAAAACACTAATTTTAAATTAATTTTTAAATGTAGTTGAAAATGAAAGATTTTAAAATATATATATGCGTTACATTTTAGGGAAGAGGTTTCACTCCAGCGTGACTGAGTGTGACAGACAAAAAGGGATTCGTAAAAAAACATAAAAAAATAGTAAAACGTTATTTATGCTATACCATATACGATAACCTCAGGCCTGTTAAAACCTAAAACCCTCGGTAGATCCTCCAGCCCGATTCCCTCTACGCACTACTCTGGGTTTAACATCGTATAAGGAACAAAATTATATAAAAACAATGTCTGGACTTTCTTTAATAATGCTGTTATCTCGATCCAGGATGGTAAGCATAATTCGTCTCGCAAAAAAATATTTTTTATTTTAAATTTTATCATTAAAAGTTTAAATAAACATTATTTGTAAAATGTAGCTCAAAATTTAGAAATGAAAACAATTTATGTGACAGCCGGTAGCAGGAGAGAAAATAAATTATAAAAAATAATGAAACTTTCTAATATCCGTCATCGCTCCGGTATCGTATCTAACCAGTAATCTGATTTGGAATTTTTTTTTATTTGAAAAATAGTTAACCCGATCCCAACTCGCAAGAGTCAAAACCCAACCCGACCCAAATGAACGAGTTAACGCAATAACCAGCAAGAAACACAAATAGTACCATCCCGAACCGATGTACACAACAACTTAAAAAAAAAATTATTCTGTGTATATCGGGTTCCTGTCTTAATCGGATATTTTAAGATGTCTCGACGGGAGGAATACCAGACATTTATACCTAGTAAAATTGTACGATTTCAGAAATTATTTTTTTTCTAATCCGTAGTAATTTTTTCTTCCGTTTTTGTTTTTGTTTTTAAATTTTTCAGTTTTTTTTTTTTTTTTAAATCTTCCAACTGATTGAATAGTTTGCGCAAAATGTTCATGGTATAAAAACGTACTAAATAAAATGTAGCCCAAAATTAAGAATTGAAAACAATTTATGTGAAAGCAGGCAGCAGGAGAGAAAATAAATTATAAAAAATAATGAAACTTTCTAACATCCGTCATCGCTCCATTCTGGGTTATCGTATCTAACCAGTAAAAAACTAATTTGGAATTTTTTTTATTTGAAAAATATAGTTAACCCCATCCCAACTCGCAAGAGTCAAAACCCAACCCGAACCCAAATGAACGTGTTAACACAATAACCCGCAAGAAACACAAATAGTACCATCCCGAAAATATGTGCACAGCATTTAAAAAAAAAAAAAAAATATCCTGTGTATATCGAATTTTTTTTCCGTTTTTGTTTTTTTTTATAATTTTTTAAATATTGTTTTTTTAAATCTTCAACTAATTGAACAGTTTGCGCAAAATGTTGATGTTTTTATGACAGAAATAAAAATTTAAACGACTTGAATGAGAAATGTATTACTTACTGCTCATGAAGATTTGAGTATTTTAATGTTTTATTTAAGTAATTAATTAAAAGATTATAAAAAACACTAATTTTAAATTAATTTTTAAATGTAGTTGAAAATGAAAGATTTTAAAAAATATATATGCGTTACATTTTAGGGAAGAGGTTTCACTCCAGCGTGACTGAGTGTGACAGACAAAAAGGGATTCGTAAAAAACATAAAAAAATAGTAAAACGTTATTTATGCTATACCATATACGATAACCTCAGGCCTGTTAAAACCTAAAACCCTCGGTAGATCCTCCAGCCCGATTCCCTCTACGCACTACTCTGGGTTTAACATCGTATAAGGAACAAAATTATATAAAAACAATGTCTGGACTTTCTTTAATAATGCTGTTATCTCGATCCAGGATGGTAAGCATAATTCGTCTCGCAAAAATTTATTTTTTATTTTAAATTTTATCATTAAAAGTTTAAATAAACATTATTTGTAAAATGTAGCTCAAAATTTAGAAATGAAAACAATTTATGTGACAGCCGGTAGCAGGAGAGAAAATAAATTATAAAAAATAATGAAACTTTCTAATATCCGTCATCGCTCCGGTATCGTATCTAAACAGTAATCTAATTTGGAATTTTTTTTTTATTTGAAAAATAGTTAACCCGATCCCAACTCGCAAGAGTCAAAACCCAACCCGACCCAAATGAACGAGTTAACGCAATAACCAGCAAGAAACACAAATAGTACCATCCCGAACCGATGTACACAACAACTTAAAAAAAAAAATTATTCTGTGTATATCGGGTTCCTGTCTTAATCGGATATTTTAAGATGTCTCGACGGGAGGAATACCAGACATTTATACCTAGTAAAATTGTACGATTTCAGAAATTATTTTTTTTCTAATCCGTAGTAATTTTTTCTTCCGTTTTTGTTTTTGTTTTTAAATTTTTCAGTTTTTTTTTTTTTTTAAATCTTCCAACTGATTGAATAGTTTGCGCAAAATGTTCATGGTATAAAAACGTACTAAGTAAAATGTAGCTCCAAATTAAGAATTGAAAACAATTTATGTGAAAGCAGGCAGCAGGAGAGAAAATAAATTATAAAAAATAATGAAACTTTCTAACATCCGTCATCGCTCCATTCTGGGTTGTCGTATCTAACCAGTAAAAAACTAATTTGGAATTTTTTTTATTTGAAAAATATAGTTAACCCGATCCCAACTCGCAAGAGTCAAAACCCAACCCGAACCCAAATGAACGTGTTAACACAATAACCCGCAAGAAACACAAATAGTACCATCCCGAACCTATGTGCACAGCATTTAAAAAAAAAAATTATCCTGTGTATATCGAATTTTTTTTCCGTTTTTGTTTTTTTTATAATTTTTTAGTTATTGTTTTTTTATATCTTCAACTAATTGAACAGTTTGCGCAAAATGTTGATGTTTTTATGACAGAAATAAAAATTTAAACGACTTGAATGAAAAATGTATTACTTACTGCTCATGAAGATTTGAGTATTTTAATGTTTTATTTAAGTAATTAATTAAAAGATTATAAAAAACACTAATTTTAAATTAATTTTTAAATGTAGTTGAAAATGAAAGATTTTAAAATATATATATGCGTTACATTTTAGGGAAGAGGTTTCACTCCAGCGTGACTGAGTGTGACAGACAAAAAGGGATTCGTAAAAAAACATAAAAAAATAGTAAAACGTTATTTATGCTATACCATATACGATAACCTCAGGCCTGTTAAAACCTAAAACCCTCGGTAGATCCTCCAGCCCGATTCCCTCTACGCACTACTCTGGGTTTAACATCGTATAAGGAACAAAATTATATAAAAACAATGTCTGGACTTTCTTTAATAATGCTGTTATCTCGATCCAGGATGGTAAGCATAATTCGTCTCGCAAAAAAATATTTTTTATTTTAAATTTTATCATTAAAAGTTTAAATAAACATTATTTGTAAAATGTAGCTCAAAATTTAGAAATGAAAACAATTTATGTGACAGCCGGTAGCAGGAGAGAAAATAAATTATAAAAAATAATGAAACTTTCTAATATCCGTCATCGCTCCGGTATCGTATCTAACCAGTAATCTGATTTGGAATTTTTTTTTTATTTGAAAAATAGTTAACCCGATCCCAACTCGCAAGAGTCAAAACCCAACCCGACCCAAATGAACGAGTTAACGCAATAACCAGCAAGAAACACAAATAGTACCATCCCGAACCGATGTACACAACAACTTAAAAAAAAAATTATTCTGTGTATATCGGGTTCCTGTCTTAATCGGATATTTTAAGATGTCTCGACGGGAGGAATACCAGACATTTATACCTAGTAAAATTGTACGATTTCAGAAATTATTTTTTTTCTAATCCGTAGTAATTTTTTCTTCCGTTTTTGTTTTTGTTTTTAAATTTTTCAGTTTTTTTTTTTTTTTAAATCTTCCAACTGATTGAATAGTTTGCGCAAAATGTTCATGGTATAAAAACGTACTAAGTAAAATGTAGCTCCAAATTAAGAATTGAAAACAATTTATGTGAAAGCAGGCAGCAGGAGAGAAAATAAATTATAAAAAATAATGAAACTTTCTAACATCCGTCATCGCTCCATTCTGGGTTATCGTATCTAACCAGTAAAAAACTAATTTGGAATTTTTTTTATTTGAAAAATATAGTTAACCCGATCCCAACTCGCAAGAGTCAAAACCCAACCCGAACCCAAATGAACGTGTTAACACAATAACCCGCAAGAAACACAAATAGTACCATCCCGAACCTATGTGCACAGCATTTAAAAAAAAAAAAAAATTATCCTGTGTATATCGAATTTTTCTTCCGTTTTTGTTTTTTTTAATTTTTTAGTTATTGTTTTTTTATATCTTCAACTAATTGAACAGTTTGCGCAAAATGTTGATGTTTTTATGACAGAAATAAAAATTTAAACGACTTGAATGAAAAATGTATTACTTACTGCTCATGAAGATTTGAGTATTTTAATGTTTTATTTAAGTAACTAATTAAAAGATTATAAAAAACACTAATTTTAAATTTATTTAAAACACTAATTTTCTCGCAAAAAAATATTTTTTATTTTAAAAAACTAATTTGGAATTTTTTTTATTTGAAAAATATAGTTAACCCCATCCCAACTCGCAAGAGTCAAAACCCAACCCGAACCCAAATGAACGTGTTAACACAATAACCCGCAAGAAACACAAATAGTACCATCCCGAACCTATGTGCACAGCATTTAAAAAAAAAAAAAAATTATCCTGTGTATATCGAATTTTTTTTCCGTTTTTGTTTTTTTTTATAATTTTTTAAATATTGTTTTTTTAAATCTTCAACTAATTGAACAGTTTGCGCAAAATGTTGATGTTTTTATGACAGAAATAAAAATTTAAACGACTTGAATGAAAAATGTATTACTTACTGCTCATGAAGATTTGAGTATTTTAATGTTTTATTTAAGTAATTAATTAAAAGATTATAAAAAACACTAATTTTAAATTAATTTTTAAATGTAGTTGAAAATGAAAGATTTTAAAAAATATATATGCGTTACATTTTAGGGAAGAGGTTTCACTCCAGCGTGACTGAGTGTGACAGACAAAAAGGGATTCGTAAAAAACATAAAAAAATAGTAAAACGTTATTTATGCTATACCATATACGATAACCTCAGGCCTGTTAAAACCTAAAACCCTCGGTAGATCCTCCAGCCCGATTCCCTCTACGCACTACTCTGGGTTTAACATCGTATAAGGAACAAAATTATATAAAAACAATGTCTGGACTTTCTTTAATAATGCTGTTATCTCGATCCAGGATGGTAAGCATAATTCGTCTCGCAAAAATTTATTTTTTATTTTAAATTTTATCATTAAAAGTTTAAATAAACATTATTTGTAAAATGTAGCTCAAAATTTAGAAATGAAAACAATTTATGTGACAGCCGGTAGCAGGAGAGAAAATAAATTATAAAAAATAATGAAACTTTCTAATATCCGTCATCGCTCCGGTATCGTATCTAAACAGTAATCTAATTTGGAATTTTTTTTTAATTTGAAAAATAGTTAACCCGATCCCAACTCGCAAGAGTCAAAACCCAACCCGACCCAAATGAACGAGTTAACGCAATAACCAGCAAGAAACACAAATAGTACCATCCCGAACCGATGTACACAACAACTTAAAAAAAAAAAAATTATTCTGTGTATATCGGGTTCCAGTCTTAATCGGATATTTTAAGATGTCTCGACGGGAGGAATACCAGACATTTATACCTAGTAAAATTGTACGATTTCAGAAATTATTTTTTTTCTAATCCGTAGTAATTTTTTCTTCCGTTTTTGTTTTTGTTTTTAAATTTTTCAGTTTTTTTTTTTTTTTAAATCTTCCAACTGATTGAATAGTTTGCGCAAAATGTTCATGGTATAAAAACGTACTAAGTAAAATGTAGCTCCAAATTAAGAATTGAAAACAATTTATGTGAAAGCAGGCAGCAGGAGAGAAAATAAATTATAAAAAATAATGAAACTTTCTAACATCCGTCATCGCTCCATTCTGGGTTATCGTATCTAACCAGTAAAAAACTAATTTGGAATTTTTTTTATTTGAAAAATATAGTTAACCCGATCCCAACTCGCAAGAGTCAAAACCCAACCCGAACCCAAATGAACGTGTTAACACAATAACCCGCAAGAAACACAAATAGTACCATCCCGAACCTATGTGCACAGCATTTAAAAAAAAAAAATTATCCTGTGTATATCGAATTTTTTTTCCGTTTTTGTTTTTTTTTATAATTTTTTAGTTATTGTTTTTTTATATCTTCAACTAATTGAACAGTTTGCGCAAAATGTTGATGTTTTTATGACAGAAATAAAAATTTAAACGACTTGAATGAAAAATGTATTACTTACTGCTCATGAAGATTTGAGTATTTTAATGTTTTATTTAAGTAATTAATTAAAAGATTATAAAAAACACTAATTTTAAATTAATTTTTAAATGTAGTTGAAAATGAAAGATTTTAAAATATATATATGCGTTACATTTTAGGGAAGAGGTTTCACTCCAGCGTGACTGAGTGTGACAGACAAAAAGGGATTCGTAAAAAAACATAAAAAAATAGTAAAACGTTATTTATGCTATACCATATACGATAACCTCAGGCCTGTTAAAACCTAAAACCCTCGGTAGATCCTCCAGCCCGATTCCCTCTACGCACTACTCTGGGTTTAACATCGTATAAGGAACAAAATTATATAAAAACAATGTCTGGACTTTCTTTAATAATGCTGTTATCTCGATCCAGGATGGTAAGCATAATTCGTCTCGCAAAAATTTATTTTTTATTTTAAATTTTATCATTAAAAGTTTAAATAAACATTATTTGTAAAATGTAGCTCAAAATTTAGAAATGAAAACAATTTATGTGACAGCCGGTAGCAGGAGAGAAAATAAATTATAAAAAATAATGAAACTTTCTAATATCCGTCATCGCTCCGGTATCGTATCTAAACAGTAATCTAATTTGGAATTTTTTTTTTATTTGAAAAATAGTTAACCCGATCCCAACTCGCAAGAGTCAAAACCCAACCCGACCCAAATGAACGAGTTAACGCAATAACCAGCAAGAAACACAAATAGTACCATCCCGAACCGATGTACACAACAACTTAAAAAAAAAAAATTATTCTGTGTATATCGGGTTCCTGTCTTAATCGGATATTTTAAGATGTCTCGACGGGAGGAATACCAGACATTTATACCTAGTAAAATTGTACGATTTCAGAAATTATTTTTTTTCTAATCCGTAGTAATTTTTTCTTCCGTTTTTGTTTTTGTTTTTAAATTTTTCAGTTTTTGTTTTTTTTTTAAATCTTCCAACTGATTGAATAGTTTGCGCAAAATGTTCATGGTATAAAAACGTACTAAGTAAAATGTAGCTCCAAATTAAGAATTGAAAACAATTTATGTGAAAGCAGGCAGCAGGAGAGAAAATAAATTATAAAAAATAATGAAACTTTCTAACATCCGTCATCGCTCCATTCTGGGTTATCGTATCTAACCAGTAAAAAACTAATTTGGAATTTTTTTTATTTGAAAAATATAGTTAACCCGATCCCAACTCGCAAGAGTCAAAACCCAACCCGAACCCAAATGAACGTGTTAACACAATAACCCGCAAGAAACACAAATAGTACCATCCCGAACCTATGTGCACAGCATTTAAAAAAAAAAAATTATCCTGTGTATATCGAATTTTTTTTCCGTTTTTGTTTTTTTTATAATTTTTTAGTTATTGTTTTTTTATATCTTCAACTAATTGAACAGTTTGCGCAAAATGTTGATGTTTTTATGACAGAAATAAAAATTTAAACGACTTGAATGAAAAATGTATTACTTACTGCTCATGAAGATTTGAGTATTTTAATGTTTTATTTAAGTAACTAATTAACGGGTTCCTGTCTTAATCGGATATTTTAAGATGTCTCGACGGGAGGAATACCAGACATTTATACCTAGTAAAATTGTACGATTTCAGAAATTATTTTTTTTCTAATCCGTAGTAATTTTTTCTTCCGTTTTTGTTTTGGTTTTTAAATTTTTCAGTTTTTTTTTTTTTAAATCTTCCAACTGATTGAATAGTTTGCGCAAAATGTTCATGGTATAAAAACGTACTAAATAAAATGTAGCCCAAAATTAAGAATTGAAAACAATTTATGTGAAAGCAGGCAGCAGGAGAGAAAATAAATTATAAAAAATAATGAAACTTTCTAACATCCGTCATCGCTCCATTCTGGGTTGTCGTATCTAACCAGTAAAAAACTAATTTGGAATTTTTTTTATTTGAAAAATATAGTTAACCCGATCCCAACTCGCAAGAGTCAAAACCCAACCCGAACCCAAATGAACGTGTTAACACAATAACCCGCAAGAAACACAAATAGTACCATTCCGAACCTATGTGCACAGCATTTAAAAAAAAAAAATTATCCTGTGTATATCGAATTTTTTTTCCGTTTTTGTTTTTTTTATAATTTTTTAGTTATTGTTTTTTTATATCTTCAACTAATTGAACAGTTTGCGCAAAATGTTGATGTTTTTATGACAGAAATAACAATTTAAACGACTTGAATGAAAAATGTATTACTTACTGCTCATGAAGATTTGAGTATTTTAATGTTTTATTTAAGTAATTAATTAAAAGATTATAAAAAACACTAATTTTAAATTAATTTTTAAATGTAGTTGAAAATGAAAGATTTTAAAATATATATATGCGTTACATTTTAGGGAAGAGGTTTCACTCCAGCGTGACTGAGTGTGACAGACAAAAAGGGATTCGTAAAAAAACATAAAAAAATAGTAAAACGTTATTTATGCTATACCATATACGATAACCTCAGGCCTGTTAAAACCTAAAACCCTCGGTAGATCCTCCAGCCCGATTCCCTCTACGCACTACTCTGGGTTTAACATCGTATAAGGAACAAAATTATATAAAAACAATGTCTGGACTTTCTATAATAATGCTGTTATCTCGATCCAGGATGGTAAGCATAATTCGTCTCGCAAAAAAATATTTTTTATTTTAAATTTTATCATTAAAAGTTTAAATAAACATTATTTGTAAAATGTAGCTCAAAATTTAGAAATGAAAACAATTTATGTGACAGCCGGTAGCAGGAGAGAAAATAAATTATAAAAAATAATGAAACTTTCTAATATCCGTCATCGCTCCGGTATCGTATCTAACCAGTAATCTGATTTGGAATTTTTTTTTATTTGAAAAATAGTTAACCCGATCCCAACTCGCAAGAGTCAAAACCCAACCCGACCCAAATGAACGAGTTAACGCAATAACCAGCAAGAAACACAAATAGTACCATCCCGAACCGATGTACACAACAACTTAAAAAAAAAATTTTTCTGTGTATATCGGGTTCCTGTCTTAATCGGATATTTTAAGATGTCTCGACGGGAGGAATACCAGACATTTATACCTAGTAAAATTGTACGATTTCAGAAATTATTTTTTTTCTAATCCGTAGTAATTTTTTCTTCCGTTTTTGTTTTTGTTTTTAAATTTTTCAGTTTTTTTTTTTTTTTTAAATCTTCCAACTGATTGAATAGTTTGCGCAAAATGTTCATGGTATAAAAACGTACTAAGTAAAATGTAGCTCCAAATTAAGAATTGAAAACAATTTATGTGAAAGCAGGCAGCAGGAGAGAAAATAAATTATAAAAAATAATGAAACTTTCTAACATCCGTCATCGCTCCATTCTGGGTTATCGTATCTAACCAGTAAAAAACTAATTTGGAATTTTTTTTATTTGAAAAATATAGTTAACCCGATCCCAACTCGCAAGAGTCAAAACCCAACCCGAACCCAAATGAACGTGTTAACACAATAACCCGCAAGAAACACAAATAGTACCATCCCGAACCTATGTGCACAGCATTTAAAAAAAAAAAAAAATTATCCTGTGTATATCGAATTTTTCTTCCGTTTTTGTTTTTTTTAATTTTTTAGTTATTGTTTTTTTATATCTTCAACTAATTGAACAGTTTGCGCAAAATGTTGATGTTTTTATGACAGAAATAAAAATTTAAACGACTTGAATGAAAAATGTATTACTTACTGCTCATGAAGATTTGAGTATTTTAATGTTTTATTTAAGTAACTAATTAAAAGATTATAAAAAACACTAATTTTAAATTAATTTTTAAATGTAGTTGAAAGTGAAAGATTTTAAAATATATATATGCGTTACATTTTAGGGAAGAGGTTTCACTCCAGCGTGACTGAGTGTGACAGACAAAAAGGGATTCGTAAAAAAACATAAAAAAATAGTAAAACGTTATTTATGCTATACCATATACGATAACCTCAGGCCTGTTAAAACCTAAAACCCTCGGTAGATCCTCCAGCCCGATTCCCTCTACGCACTACTCTGGGTTTAACATCGTATAAGGAACAAAATTATATAAAAACAATGTCTGGACTTTCTTTAATAATGCTGTTATCTCGATCCAGGATGGTAAGCATAATTCGTCTCGCAAAAAAATATTTTTTATTTTAAATTTTATCATTAAAAGTTTAAATAAACATTATTTGTAAAATGTAGCTCAAAATTTAGAAATGAAAACAATTTATGTGACAGCCGGTAGCAGGAGAGAAAATAAATTATAAAAAATAATGAAACTTTCTAATATCCGTCATCGCTCCGGTATCGTATCTAACCAGTAATCTGATTTGGAATTTTTTTTTATTTGAAAAATAGTTAACCCGATCCCAACTCGCAAGAGTCAAAACCCAACCCGACCCAAATGAACGAGTTAACGCAATAACCAGCAAGAAACACAAATAGTACCATCCCGAACCGATGTACACAACAACTTAAAAAAAAAATTATTCTGTGTATATCGGGTTCCTGTCTTAATCGGATATTTTAAGATGTCTCGACGGGAGGAATACCAGACATTTATACCTAGTAAAATTGTACGATTTCAGAAATTATTTTTTTTCTAATCCGTAGTAATTTTTTCTTCCGTTTTTGTTTTTGTTTTTAAATTTTTCAGTTTTTTTTTTTTTTTTAAATCTTCCAACTGATTGAATAGTTTGCGCAAAATGTTCATGGTATAAAAACGTACTAAATAAAATGTAGCCCAAAATTAAGAATTGAAAACAATTTATGTGAAAGCAGGCAGCAGGAGAGAAAATAAATTATAAAAAATAATGAAACTTTCTAACATCCGTCATCGCTCCATTCTGGGTTATCGTATCTAACCAGTAAAAAACTAATTTGGAATTTTTTTTATTTGAAAAATATAGTTAACCCCATCCCAACTCGCAAGAGTCAAAACCCAACCCGAACCCAAATGAACGTGTTAACACAATAACCCGCAAGAAACACAAATAGTACCATCCCGAACCTATGTGCACAGCATTTAAAAAAAAAAAAATTATCCTGTGTATATCGAATTTTTTTTCCGTTTTTGTTTTTTTTTATAATTTTTTAAATATTGTTTTTTTAAATCTTCAACTAATTGAACAGTTTGCGCAAAATGTTGATGTTTTTATGACAGAAATAAAAATTTAAACGACTTGAATGAAAAATGTATTACTTACTGCTCATGAAGATTTGAGTATTTTAATGTTTTATTTAAGTAATTAATTAAAAGATTATAAAAAACACTAATTTTAAATTAATTTTTAAATGTAGTTGAAAATGAAAGATTTTAAAAAATATATATGCGTTACATTTTAGGGAAGAGGTTTCACTCCAGCGTGACTGAGTGTGACAGACAAAAAGGGATTCGTAAAAAACATAAAAAAATAGTAAAACGTTATTTATGCTATACCATATACGATAACCTCAGGCCTGTTAAAACCTAAAACCCTCGGTAGATCCTCCAGCCCGATTCCCTCTACGCACTACTCTGGGTTTAACATCGTATAAGGAACAAAATTATATAAAAACAATGTCTGGACTTTCTTTAATAATGCTGTTATCTCGATCCAGGATGGTAAGCATAATTCGTCTCGCAAAAATTTATTTTTTATTTTAAATTTTATCATTAAAAGTTTAAATAAACATTATTTGTAAAATGTAGCTCAAAATTTAGAAATGAAAACAATTTATGTGACAGCCGGTAGCAGGAGAGAAAATAAATTATAAAAAATAATGAAACTTTCTAATATCCGTCATCGCTCCGGTATCGTATCTAAACAGTAATCTAATTTGGAATTTTTTTTTTATTTGAAAAATAGTTAACCAGATCCCAACTCGCAAGAGTCAAAACCCAACCCGACCCAAATGAACGAGTTAACGCAATAACCAGCAAGAAACACAAATAGTACCATCCCGAACCGATGTACACAACAACTTAAAAAAAAAAAATTATTCTGTGTATATCGGGTTCCTGTCTTAATCGGATATTTTAAGATGTCTCGACGGGAGGAATACCAGACATTTATACCTAGTAAAATTGTACGATTTCAGAAATTATTTTTTTTCTAATCCGTAGTAATTTTTTCTTCCGTTTTTGTTTTTGTTTTTAAATTTTTCAGTTTTTGTTTTTTTTTTAAATCTTCCAACTGATTGAATAGTTTGCGCAAAATGTTCATGGTATAAAAACGTACTAAGTAAAATGTAGCTCCAAATTAAGAATTGAAAACAATTTATGTGAAAGCAGGCAGCAGGAGAGAAAATAAATTATAAAAAATAATGAAACTTTCTAACATCCGTCATCGCTCCATTCTGGGTTATCGTATCTAACCAGTAAAAAACTAATTTGGAATTTTTTTTATTTGAAAAATATAGTTAACCCGATCCCAACTCGCAAGAGTCAAAACCCAACCCGAACCCAAATGAACGTGTTAACACAATAACCCGCAAGAAACACAAATAGTACCATCCCGAACCTATGTGCACAGCATTTAAAAAAAAAAAAATTATCCTGTGTATATCGAATTTTTTTTCCGTTTTTGTTTTTTTTATAATTTTTTAGTTATTGTTTTTTTATATCTTCAACTAATTGAACAGTTTGCGCAAAATGTTGATGTTTTTATGACAGAAATAAAAATTTAAACGACTTGAATGAAAAATGTATTACTTACTGCTCATGAAGATTTGAGTATTTTAATGTTTTATTTAAGTAATTAATTAAAAGATTATAAAAAACACTAATTTTAAATTAATTTTTAAATGTAGTTGAAAATGAAAGATTTTAAAATATATATATGCGTTACATTTTAGGGAAGAGGTTTCACTCCAGCGTGACTGAGTGTGACAGACAAAAAGGGATTCGTAAAAAAACATAAAAAAATAGTAAAACGTTATTTATGCTATACCATATACGATAACCTCAGGCCTGTTAAAACCTAAAACCCTCGGTAGATCCTCCAGCCCGATTCCCTCTACGCACTACTCTGGGTTTAACATCGTATAAGGAACAAAATTATATAAAAACAATGTCTGGACTTTCTTTAATAATGCTGTTATCTCGATCCAGGATGGTAAGCATAATTCGTCTCGCAAAAAAATATTTTTTATTTTAAATTTTATCATTAAAAGTTTAAATAAACATTATTTGTAAAATGTAGCTCAAAATTTAGAAATGAAAACAATTTATGTGACAGCCGGTAGCAGGAGAGAAAATAAATTATAAAAAATAATGAAACTTTCTAATATCCGTCATCGCTCCGGTATCGTATCTAACCAGTAATCTGATTTGGAATTTTTTTTTATTTGAAAAATAGTTAACCCGATCCCAACTCGCAAGAATCAAAACCCAACCCGACCCAAATGAACGAGTTAACGCAATAACCAGCAAGAAACACAAATAGTACCATCCCGAACCGATGTACACAACAACTTAAAAAAAAAATTATTCTGTGTATATCGGGTTCCTGTCTTAATCGGATATTTTAAGATGTCTCGACGGGAGGAATACCAGACATTTATACCTAGTAAAATTGTACGATTTCAGAAATTATTTTTTTTCTAATCCGTAGTAATTTTTTCTTCCGTTTTTGTTTTTGTTTTTAAATTTTTCAGTTTTTTTTTTTTTTTAAATCTTCCAACTGATTGAATAGTTTGCGCAAAATGTTCATGGTATAAAAACGTACTAAATAAAATGTAGCCCAAAATTAAGAATTGAAAACAATTTATGTGAAAGCAGGCAGCAGGAGAGAAAATAAATTATAAAAAATAATGAAACTTTCTAACATCCGTCATCGCTCTATTCTGGGTTATCGTATCTAACCAGTAAAAAACTAATTTGGAATTTTTTTTATTTGAAAAATATAGTTAACCCCATCCCAACTCGCAAGAGTCAAAACCCAACCCGAACCCAAATGAACGTGTTAACACAATAACCCGCAAGAAACACAAATAGTACCATCCCGAACCTATGTGCACAGCATTTAAAAAAAAAAAAATTATCCTGTGTATATCGAATTTTTTTTCCGTTTTTGTTTTTTTTTATAATTTTTTAAATATTGTTTTTTTAAATCTTCAACTAATTGAACAGTTTGCGCAAAATGTTGATGTTTTTATGACAGAAATAAAAATTTAAACGACTTGAATGAAAAATGTATTACTTACTGCTCATGAAGATTTGAGTATTTTAATGTTTTATTTAAGTAATTAATTAAAAGATTATAAAAAACACTAATTTTAAATTAATTTTTAAATGTAGTTGAAAATGAAAGATTTTAAAAAATATATATGCGTTACATTTTAGGGAAGAGGTTTCACTCCAGCGTGACTGAGTGTGACAGACAAAAAGGGATTCGTAAAAAACATAAAAAAATAGTAAAACGTTATTTATGCTATACCATATACGATAACCTCAGGCCTGTTAAAACCTAAAACCCTCGGTAGATCCTCCAGCCCGATTCCCTCTACGCACTACTCTGGGTTTAACATCGTATAAGGAACAAAATTATATAAAAACAATGTCTGGACTTTCTTTAATAATGCTGTTATCTCGATCCAGGATGGTAAGCATAATTCGTCTTGCAAAAATTTATTTTTTATTTTAAATTTTATCATTAAAAGTTTAAATAAACATTATTTGTAAAATGTAGCTCAAAATTTAGAAATGAAAACAATTTATGTGACAGCCGGTAGCAGGAGAGAAAATAAATTATAAAAAATAATGAAACTTTCTAATATCCGTCATCGCTCCGGTATCGTATCTAAACAGTAATCTAATTTGGAATTTTTTTTTTATTTGAAAAATAGTTAACCCGATCCCAACTCGCAAGAGTCAAAACCCAACCCGACCCAAATGAACGAGTTAACGCAATAACCAGCAAGAAACACAAATAGTACCATCCCGAACCGATGTACACAACAACTTAAAAAAAAAAAATTATTCTGTGTATATCGGGTTCCTGTCTTAATCGGATATTTTAAGATGTCTCGACGGGAGGAATACCAGACATTTATACCTAGTAAAATTGTACGATTTCAGAAATTATTTTTTTTCTAATCCGTAGTAATTTTTTCTTCCGTTTTTGTTTTTGTTTTTAAATTTTTCAGTTTTTGTTTTTTTTTTAAATCTTCCAACTGATTGAATAGTTTGCGCAAAATGTTCATGGTATAAAAACGTACTAAGTAAAATGTAGCTCCAAATTAAGAATTGAAAACAATTTATGTGAAAGCAGGCAGCAGGAGAGAAAATAAATTATAAAAAATAATGAAACTTTGAGTCAAAACCCAACCCGAACCCAAATGAACGTGTTAACACAATAACCCGCAAGAAACACAAATAGTACCATCCCGAACCTATGTGCACAGCATTTAAAAAAAAAAAATTATCCTGTGTATATCGAATTTTTTTTCCGTTTTTGTTTTTTTTATAATTTTTTAGTTATTGTTTTTTTATATCTTCAACTAATTGAACAGTTTGCGCAAAATGTTGATGTTTTTATGACAGAAATAAAAATTTAAACGACTTGAATGAAAAATGTATTACTTACTGCTCATGAAGATTTGAGTATTTTAATGTTTTATTTAAGTAATTAATTAAAAGATTATAAAAAACACTAATTTTAAATTAATTTTTAAATGTAGTTGAAAATGAAAGATTTTAAAATATATATATGCGTTACATTTTAGGGAAGAGGTTTCACTCCAGCGTGACTGAGTGTGACAGACAAAAAGGGATTCGTAAAAAAACATAAAAAAATAGTAAAACGTTATTTATGCTATACCATATACGATAACCTCAGGCCTGTTAAAACCTAAAACCCTCGGTAGATCCTCCAGCCCGATTCCCTCTACGCACTACTCTGGGTTTAACATCGTATAAGGAACAAAATTATATAAAAACAATGTCTGGACTTTCTTTAATAATGCTGTTATCTCGATCCAGGATGGTAAGCATAATTCGTCTCGCAAAAAAATATTTTTTATTTTAAATTTTATCATTAAAAGTTTAAATAAACATTATTTGTAAAATGTAGCTCAAAATTTAGAAATGAAAACAATTTATGTGACAGCCGGTAGCAGGAGAGAAAATAAATTATAAAAAATAATGAAACTTTCTAATATCCGTCATCGCTCCGGTATCGTATCTAACCAGTAATCTGATTTGGAATTTTTTTTTATTTGAAAAATAGTTAACCCGATCCCAACTCGCAAGAATCAAAACCCAACCCGACCCAAATGAACGAGTTAACGCAATAACCAGCAAGAAACACAAATAGTACCATCCCGAACCGATGTACACAACAACTTAAAAAAAAAAATTATTCTGTGTATATCGGGTTCCTGTCTTAATCGGATATTTTAAGATGTCTCGACGGGAGGAATACCAGACATTTATACCTAGTAAAATTGTACGATTTCAGAAATTATTTTTTTTCTAATCCGTAGTAATTTTTTCTTCCGTTTTTGTTTTTGTTTTTAAATTTTTCAGTTTTTTTTTTTTTTTAAATCTTCCAACTGATTGAATAGTTTGCGCAAAATGTTCATGGTATAAAAACGTACTAAATAAAATGTAGCCCAAAATTAAGAATTGAAAACAATTTATGTGAAAGCAGGCAGCAGGAGAGAAAATAAATTATAAAAAATAATGAAACTTTCTAACATCCGTCATCGCTCCATTCTGGGTTATCGTATCTAACCAGTAAAAAACTAATTTGGAATTTTTTTTATTTGAAAAATATAGTTAACCCCATCCCAACTCGCAAGAGTCAAAACCCAACCCGAACCCAAATGAACGTGTTAACACAATAACCCGCAAGAAACACAAATAGTACCATCCCGAACCTATGTGCACAGCATTTTAAAAAAAAAAAAATTATCCTGTGTATATCGAATTTTTTTTCCGTTTTTGTTTTTTTTTATAATTTTTTAAATATTGTTTTTTTAAATCTTCAACTAATTGAACAGTTTGCGCAAAATGTTGATGTTTTTATGACAGAAATAAAAATTTAAACTACTTGAATGAAAAATGTATTACTTACTGCTCATGAAGATTTGAGTATTTTAATGTTTTATTTAAGTAATTAATTAAAAGATTATAAAAAACACTAATTTTAAATTAATTTTTAAATGTAGTTGAAAATGAAAGATTTTAAAAAATATATATGCGTTACATTTTAGGGAAGAGGTTTCACTCCAGCGTGACTGAGTGTGACAGACAAAAAGGGATTCGTAAAAAACATAAAAAAATAGTAAAACGTTATTTATGCTATACCATATACGATAACCTCAGGCCTGTTAAAACCTAAAACCCTCGGTAGATCCTCCAGCCCGATTCCCTCTACGCACTACTCTGGGTTTAACATCGTATAAGGAACAAAATTATATAAAAACAATGTCTGGACTTTCTTTAATAATACTGTTATCTCGATCCAGGATGGTAAGCATAATTCGTCTCGCAAAAATTTATTTTTTATTTTAAATTTTATCATTAAAAGTTTAAATAAACATTATTTGTAAAATGTAGCTCAAAATTTAGAAATGAAAACAATTTATGTGACAGCCGGTAGCAGGAGAGAAAATAAATTATAAAAAATAATGAAACTTTCTAATATCCGTCATCGCTCCGGTATCGTATCTAAACAGTAATCTAATTTGGAATTTTTTTTTTATTTGAAAAATAGTTAACCCGATCCCAACTCGCAAGAGTCAAAACCCAACCCGACCCAAATGAACGAGTTAACGCAATAACCAGCAAGAAACACAAATAGTACCATCCCGAACCGATGTACACAACAACTTAAAAAAAAAAAAATTATTCTGTGTATATCGGGTTCCTGTCTTAATCGGATATTTTAAGATGTCTCGACGGGAGGAATACCAGACATTTATACCTAGTAAAATTGTACGATTTCAGAAATTATTTTTTTTCTAATCCGTAGTAATTTTTTCTTCCGTTTTTGTTTTTGTTTTTAAATTTTTCAGTTTTTTTTTTTTTTTTAAATCTTCCAACTGATTGAATAGTTTGCGCAAAATGTTCATGGTATAAAAACGTACTAAATAAAATGTAGCCCAAAATTAAGAATTGAAAACAATTTATGTGAAAGCAGGCAGCAGGAGAGAAAATAAATTATAAAAAATAATGAAACTTTCTAACATCCGTCATCGCTCCATTCTGGGTTATCGTATCTAACCAGTAAAAAACTAATTTGGAATTTTTTTTATTTGAAAAATATAGTTAACCCCATCCCAACTCGCAAGAGTCAAAACCCAACCCGAACCCAAATGAACGTGTTAACACAATAACCCGCAAGAAACACAAATAGTACCATCCCGAACCTATGTGCACAGCATTTAAAGAAAAAAAAAAAAATTATCCTGTGTATATCGAATTTTTTTTCCGTTTTTGTTTTTTTTTTATAATTTTTTAAATATTGTTTTTTTAAATCTTCAACTAATTGAACAGTTTGCGCAAAATGTTGATGTTTTTATGACAGAAATAAAAATTTAAACGACTTGAATGAAAAATGTATTACTTACTGCTCATGAAGATTTGAGTATTTTAATGTTTTATTTAAATAATTAATTAAAAGATTATAAAAAACACTAATTTTAAATTAATTTTTAAATGTAGTTGAAAATGAAAGATTTTAAAAAATATATATGCGTTACATTTTAGGGAAGAGGTTTCACTCCAGCGTGACTGAGTGTGACAGACAAAAAGGGATTCGTAAAAAACATAAAAAAATAGTAAAACGTTATTTATGCTATACCATATACGATAACCTCAGGCCTGTTAAAACCTAAAACCCTCGGTAGATCCTCCAGCCCGATTCCCTCTACGCACTACTCTGGGTTTAACATCGTATAAGGAACAAAATTATATAAAAACAATGTCTGGACTTTCTTTAATAATGCTGTTATCTCGATCCAGGATGGTAAGCATAATTCGTCTCGCAAAAATTTATTTTTTATTTTAAATTTTATCATTAAAAGTTTAAATAAACATTATTTGTAAAATGTAGCTCAAAATTTAGAAATGAAAACAATTTATGTGACAGCCGGTAGCAGGAGAGAAAATAAATTATAAAAAATAATGAAACTTTCTAATATCCGTCATCGCTCCGGTATCGTATCTAAACAGTAATCTAATTTGGAATTTTTTTTTTATTTGAAAAATAGTTAACCCGATCCCAACTCGCAAGAGTCAAAACCCAACCCGACCCAAATGAACGAGTTAACGCAATAACCAGCAAGAAACACAAATAGTACCATCCCGAACCGATGTACACAACAACTTAAAAAAAAAAAATTATTCTGTGTATATCGGGTTCCTGTCTTAATCGGATATTTTAAGATGTCTCGACGGGAGGAATACCAGACATTTATACCTAGTAAAATTGTACGATTTCAGAAATTATTTTTTTTCTAATCCGTAGTAATTTTTTCTTCCGTTTTTGTTTTTGTTTTTAAATTTTTCAGGTTTTTTTTTTTTTTTTAAATCTTCCAACTGATTGAATAGTTTGCGCAAAATGTTCATGGTATAAAAACGTACTAAGTAAAATGTAGCTCCAAATTAAGAATTGAAAACAATTTATGTGAAAGCAGGCAGCAGGAGAGAAAATAAATTATAAAAAATAATGAAACTTTCTAACATCCGTCATCGCTCCATTCTGGGTTATCGTATCTAACCAGTAAAAAACTAATTTGGAATTTTTTTTATTTGAAAAATATAGTTAACCCGATCCCAACTCGCAAGAGTCAAAACCCAACCCGAACCCAAATGAACGTGTTAACACAATAACCCGCAAGAAACACAAATAGTACCATCCCGAACCTATGTGCACAGCATTTAAAAAAAAAAAAATTATCCTGTGTATATCGAATTTTTTTTCCGTTTTTGTTTTTTTTTATAATTTTTTAAATATTGTTTTTTTTAAATCTTCAACTAATTGAACAGTTTGCGCAAAATGTTGATGTTTTTATGACAGAAATAAAAATTTAAACGACTTGAATGAAAAATGTATTACTTACTGCTCATGAAGATTTGAGTATTTTAATGTTTTATTTAAGTAATTAATTAAAAGATTATAAAAAACACTAATTTTAAATTAATTTTTAAATGTAGTTGAAAATGAAAGATTTTAATAAATATATATGCGTTACATTTTAGGGAAGAGGTTTCACTCCAGCGTGACTGAGTGTGACAGACAAAAAGGGATTCGTCAAAAACATAAAAAAATAGTAAAACGTTATTTATGCTATACCATATACGATAACCTCAGGCCTGTTAAAACCTAAAACCCTCGGTAGATCCTCCAGCCCGATTCCCTCTACGCACTACTCTGGGTTTAACATCGTATAAGGAACAAAATTATATAAAAACAATGTCTGGACTTTCTTTAATAATGCTGTTATCTCGATCCAGGATGGTAAGCATAATTCGTCTCGCAAAAATTTATTTTTTATTTTAAATTTTATCATTAAAAGTTTAAATAAACATTATTTGTAAAATGTAGCTCAAAATTTAGAAATGAAAACAATTTATGTGACAGCCGGTAGCAGGAGAGAAAATAAATTATAAAAAATAATGAAACTTTCTAATATCCGTCATCGCTCCGGTATCGTATCTAAACAGTAATCTAATTTGGAATTTTTTTTTATTTGAAAAATAGTTAACCCGATCCCAACTCGCAAGAGTCAAAACCCAACACGACCCAAATGAACGAGTTAACGCAATAACCAGCAAGAAACACAAATAGTACCATCCCGAACCGATGTACACAACAACTTAAAAAAAAAAAAATTCTGTGTATATCGGATTCCTGTCTTAATCGGATATTTTAAGATGTCTCGACGGGAGGAATACCAGACATTTATACCTAGTAAAATTGTACGATTTCAGAAATTATTTTTTTCTAATCCGTAGTAATTTTTTCTTCCGTTTTTGTTTTTGTTTTTAAATTTTTCAGTTTTTTTTTTTTTTTAAATCTTCCAACTGATTGAATAGTTTGCGCAAAATGTTCATGGTATAAAAACGTACTAAGTAAAATGTAGCTCCAAATTAAGAATTGAAAACAATTTATGTGAAAGCAGGCAGCAGGAGAGAAAATAAATTATAAAAAATAATGAAACTTTCTGACATCCGTCATCGCTCCATTCTGGGTTATCGTATCTAACCAGTAAAAAACTAATTTGGAATTTTTTTTATTTGAAAAATATAGTTAACCCGATCCCAACTCGCAAGAGTCAAAACCCAACCCGAACCCAAATGAACGAGTTAACACAATAACCCGCAAGAAATACAAATAGTACCATCCCGAACCTATGTGCACAGCATTAAAAAAAAAAAAAAAAAATTATCCTGTGTATATCGAATTTTTCTTCCGTTTTTGTTTTTTTTAATTTTTTAGTTATTGT
This sequence comes from Maratus michaelseni, assembly GCA_963931845.1. Lineage (NCBI taxonomy): Eukaryota > Metazoa > Arthropoda > Arachnida > Araneae > Salticidae > Maratus > Maratus michaelseni. Next base: position 300,309,172 of record OZ007589.1, read on the forward strand.
TTTTTTATATCTTCAACTAATTGAACAGTTTGCGCAAAATGTTGATGTTTTTATGACAGAAATAACAATTTAAACGACTTGAATGAAAAATGTATTACTTACTGCTCATGAAGATTTGAGTATTTTAATGTTTTATTTAAGTAATTAATTAAAAGATTATAAAAAACACTAATTTTAAATTAATTTTTAAATGTAGTTGAAAATGAAAGATTTTAAAATATATATATGCGTTACATTTTAGGGAAGAGGTTTCACTCCAGCGTGACTGAGTGTGACAGACAAAAAGGGATTCGTAAAAAAACATAAAAAAATAGTAAAACGTTATTTATGCTATACCATATACGATAACCTCAGGCCTGTTAAAACCTAAAACCCTCGGTAGATCCTCCAGCCCGAATCCCTCTACGCACTACTCTGGGTTTAACATCGTATAAGGAACAAAATTATATAAAAACAATGTCTGGACTTTCTTTAATAATGCTGTTATCTCGATCCAGGATGGTAAGCATAATTCGTCTCGCAAAAATTTATTTTTTATTTTAAATTTTACCATTAAAAGTTTAAATAAACAATATTTGTAAAATGTAGCTCAAAATTTAGAAATGAAAACAATTTATGTGACAGCCGGTAGCAGGAGAGAAAATAAATTATAAAAAATAATGAAACTTTCTAATATCCGTCATCGCTCCGGTATCGTATCTAACCAGTAATCTAATTTGGAATTTTTTTTTATTTGAAAAATAGTTAACCCGATCCCAACTCGCAAGAGTCAAAACCCAACCCGAACCCAAATGAACGAGTTAACACAATAACCCGCAAGAAACACAAATAGTACCATCCCGAACCTATGTGCACAGCATTTAAAAAAAAAAAAAAAAAAAAAATTATCCTGTGTATATCGAATTTTTCTTCCGTTTTTGTTTTTCTTAATTTTTTAGTTATTGTTTTTTTATATCTTCAACTAATTGAACAGTTTGCGCAAAATGTTGATGTTTTTATGACAGAAATAAAAATTTAAACGACTTGAATGAAAAATGTATTACTTACTGCTCATGAAGATTTGAGTATTTTAATGTTTTATTTAAGTAATTAATTAAAAGATTATAAAAAACACTAATTTTAAATTAATTTTTAAATGTAGTTGAAAATGAAAGATTTTAAAATATATATATGCGTTACATTTTAGGGAAGAGGTTTCACTCCAGCGTGACTGAGTGTGACAGACAAAAAGGGATTCGTAAAAAAACATAAAAAAATAGTAAAACGTTATTTATGCTATACCATATACGATAACCTCAGGCCTGTTAAAACCTAAAACACTCGGTAGATCCTCCAGCCCGATTCCCTCTACGCACTACTCTGGGTTTAACATCGTATAAGGAACAAAATTATATAAAAACAATGTCTGGACTTTCTTTAATAATGCTGTTATCTCGATCCAGGATGGTAAGCATAATTCGTCTCGCAAAAATTTATTTTTTATTTTAAATTTTATCATTAAAAGTTTAAATAAACATTATTTGTAAAATGTAGCTCAAAATTTAGAAATGAAAACAATTTATGTGACAGCCGGTAGCAGGAGCGAAAATAAGTTATAAAAAATAATGAAACATTCTAATATCCGCCATCGCTCCGGTATCGTATCTAAACAGTAATCTAATTTGGAATTTTTTTTATTTGAAAAATAGTTAACCCGATCCCAACTCGCAAGAGTCAAAACCCAACCCGACCCAAATGAACGAGTTAACGCAATAACCAGCAAGAAACACAAATAGTACCATCCCGAACCGATGTACACAACAACTTAAAAAAAAAAAAATTCTGTGTATATCGGATTCCTGTCTTAATCGGATATTTTAAGATGTTTCGACGGGAGGAATACCAGACATTTATACCTAGTAAAATTGTACGATTTCAGAAATTATTTTTTTCTAATCCGTAGTAATTTTTTCTTCCGTTTTTGTTTTTGTTTTTAAATTTTTCAGTTTTTTTTTTTTTTTTAAATCTTCCAACTGATTGAATAGTTTGCGCAAAATGTTCATGGTATAAAAACGTACTAAGTAAAATGTAGCTCCAAATTAAGAATTGAAAACAATTTATGTGAAAGCAGGCAGCAGGAGAGAAAATAAATTATAAAAAATAATGAAACTTTCTAACATCCGTCATCGCTCCATTCTGGGTTATCGTATCTAACCAGTAAAAAACTAATTTGGAATTTTTTTTATTTGAAAAATATAGTTAACCCGATCCCAACTCGCAAGAGTCAAAACCCAACCCGAACCCAAATGAACGATTTAACACAATAACCCGCAAGAAACACAAATAGTACCATCCCGAACCTATGTGCACAGCATTTAAAAAAAAAAAAAAATTATCCTGTGTATATCGAATTTTTCTTCCGTTTTTGTTTTTTTTAATTTTTTAGTTATTGTTTTTTTATATCTTCAACTAATTGAACAGTTTGCGCAAAATGTTGATGTTTTTATGACAGAAATAAAAATTTAAACGACTTGAATGAAAAATGTATTACTTACTGCTCATGAAGATTTGAGTATTTTAATGTTTTATTTAAGTAATTAATTAAAAGATTATAAAAAACACTAATTTTAAATTAATTTTTAAATGTAGTTGAAAATGAAAGATTTTAAAATATATATATGCGTTACATTTTAGGGAAGAGGTTTCACTCCAGCGTGACTGAGTGTGACAGACAAAAAGGGATTCGTAAAAAAACATAAAAAAATAGTAAAACGTTATTTATGCTATACCATATACGATAACCTCAGGCCTGTTAAAACCTAAAACCCTCGGTAGATCCTCCAGCCCGATTCCCTCTACGCACTACTCTGGGTTTAACATCGTATAAGGAACAAAATTATATAAAAACAATGTCTGGACTTTCTTTAATAATGCTGTTATCTCGATCCAGGATGGTAAGCATAATTCGTCTCGCAAAAAAATATTTTTTATTTTAAATTTTATCATTAAAAGTTTAAATAAACATTATTTGTAAATTGTAGCTCAAAATTTAGAAATGAAAACAATTTATGTGACAGCCGGTAGCAGGAGAGAAAATAAATTATAAAAAATAATGAAACTTTCTAATATCCGTCATCGCTCCGGTATCGTATCTAACCAGTAATCTGATTTTGAATTTTTTTTTATTTGAAAAATAGTTAACCCGATCCCAACTCGCAAGAGTCAAAACCCAACCCGACCCAAATGAACGAGTTAACGCAATAACCAGCAAGAAACACAAATAGTACCATCCCGAACCGATGTACACAACAACTTAAAAAAAAAAAAATATTCTGTATATATCGGGTTCCTGTCTTAATCGGATATTTTAAGATGTCTCGACGGGAGGAATACCAGACATTTATACCTAGTAAAATTGTACGATTTCAGAAATTATTTTTTTTCTAATCCGTAGTAATTTTTTCTTCCGTTTTTGTTTTTGTTTTTAAATTTTTCAGTTTTTTTTTTTTAAATCTTCCAACTGATTGAATAGTTTGCGCAAAATGTTCATGGTATAAAAACGTACTAAATAAAATGTAGCCCAAAATTAAGAATTGAAAACAATTTATGTGAAAGCAGGCAGCAGGAGAGAAAATAAATTATAAAAAATAATGAAACTTTCTAACATCCGTCATCGCTCCATTCTGGGTTATCGTATCTAACCAGTAAAAAACTAATTTGGAATTTTTTTTATTTGAAAAATATAGTTAACCCCATCCCAACTCGCAAGAGTCAAAACCCAACCCGAACCCAAATGAACGTGTTAACACAATAACCCGCAAGAAACACAAATAGTACCATCCCGAACCTATGTGCACAGCATTTAAAAAAAAAAAAAATTATCCTGTGTATATCGGATTTTTTTTCCGTTTTTGTTTTTTTTTATAATTTTTTAAATATTGTTTTTTTAAATCTTCAACTAATTGAACAGTTTGCGCAAAATGTTGATGTTTTTATGACAGAAATAAAAATTTAAACGACTTGAATGAAAAATGTATTACTTACTGCTCATGAAGATTTGAGTATTTTAATGTTTTATTTAAGTAATTAATTAAAAGATTATAAAAAACACTAATTTTAAATTAATTTTTAAATGTAGTTGAAAATGAAAGATTTTAAAATATATATATGCGTTACATTTTAGGGAAGAGGTTTCACTCCAGCGTGACTGAGTGTGACAGACAAAAAGGGATTCGTAAAAAAACATAAAAAAATAGTAAAACGTTATTTATGCTATACCATATACGATAACCTCAGGCCTGTTAAAACCTAAAACCCTCGGTAGATCCTCCAGCCCGATTCCCTCTACGCACTACTCTGGGTTTAACATCGTATAAGGAACAAAATTATATAAAAACAATGTCTGGACTTTCTTTAATAATGCTGTTATCTCGATCCAGGATGGTAAGCATAATTCGTCTCGCAAAAAATTATTTTTTATTTTAAATTTTATCATTAAAAGTTTAAATAAACATTATTTGTAAATTGTAGCTCAAAATTTAGAAATGAAAACAATTTATGTGACAGCCGGTAGCAGGAGAGAAAATAAATTATAAAAAATAATGAAACTTTCTAATATCCGTCATCGCTCCGGTATCGTATCTAACCAGTAATCTGATTTGGAATTTTTTTTTATTTGAAAAATAGTTAACCCGATCCCAACTCGCAAGAGTCAAAACCCAACCCGACCCAAATGAACGAGTTAACGCAATAACCAGCAAGAAACACAAATAGTACCATCCCGAACCGATGTACACAACAACTTAAAAAAAAAAAATTATTCTGTGTATATCGGGTTCCTGTCTTAATCGGATATTTTAAGATGTCTCGACGGGAGGAATACCAGACATTTATACCTAGTAAAATTGTACGATTTCAGAAATTATTTTTTTTCTAATCCGTAGTAATTTTTTCTTCCGTTTTTGTTTTTGTTTTTAAATTTTTCAGTTTTTTTTTTTTTTAAATCTTCCAACTGATTGAATAGTTTGCGCAAAATGTTCATGGTATAAAAACGTACTAAATAAAATGTAGCCCAAAATTAAGAATTGAAAACAATTTATGTGAAAGCAGGCAGCAGGAGAGAAAATAAATTATAAAAAATAATGAAACTTTCTAACATCCGTCATCGCTCCATTCTGGGTTATCGTATCTAACCAGTAAAAAACTAATTTGGAATTTTTTTTATTTGAAAAATATAGTTAACCCCATCCCAACTCGCAAGAGTCAAAACCCAACCCGAACCCAAATGAACGTGTTAACACAATAACCCGCAAGAAACACAAATAGTACCCTCCCGAACCTATGTGCACAGCATTTAAAAAAAAAAAAAATTATCCTGTGTATATCGAATTTTTTTTCCGTTTTTGTTTTTTTTTATAATTTTTTAAATATTGTTTTTTTAAATCTTCAACTAATTGAACAGTTTGCGCAAAATGTTGATGTTTTTATGACAGAAATAAAAATTTAAACGACTTGAATGAAAAATGTATTACTTACTGCTCATGAAGATTTGAGTATTTTAATGTTTTATTTAAGTAATTAATTAAAAGATTATAAAAAAACACTAATTTTAAATTAATTTTTAAATGTAGTTGAAAATGAAAGATTTTAAAATATATATATGCGTTACATTTTAGGGAAGAGGTTTCACTCCAGCGTGACTGAGTGTGACAGACAAAAAGGGATTCGTAAAAAAACATAAAAAAAAAGTAAAACGTTATTTATGCTATACCATATACGATAACCTCAGGCCTGTTAAAACCTAAAACCCTCGGTAGATCCTCCAGCCCGATTCCCTCTACGCACTACTCTGGGTTTAACATCGTATAAGGAACAAAATTATATAAAAACAATGTCTGGACTTTCTTTAATAATGCTGTTATCTCGATCCAGGATGGTAAGCCTAATTCGTCTCGCAAAAATTTATTTTTTATTTTAAATTTTATCATTAAAAGTTTAAATAAACATTATTTGTAAAATGTAGCTCAAAATTTAGAAATGAAAACAATTTATGTGACAGCCGGTAGCAGGAGAGAAAATAAATTATAAAAAATAATGAAACATTCTAATATCCGTCATCGCTCCAGTATCGTATCTAAACAGTAATCTAATTTGGAATTTTTTTTTATTTGAAAAATAGTTAACCCGATCCCAACTCGCAAGAGTCAAAACCCAACCCGACCCAAATGAACGAGTTAACGCAATAACCAGCAAGAAACACAAATAGTACCATCCCGAACCGATGTACACAACAACTTAAAAAAAAAAAAAATCTGTGTATATCGAATTCCTGTCTTTATCGGATATTTTAAGATGTCTCGACGGGAGGAATACCAGACATTTATACCTAGTAAAATGGTACGATTTCAGAAATTATTTTTTTCTAATCCGTAGTAATTTTTTCTTCCGTTTTTGTTTTTGTTTTTAAATTTTTCAGTTTTTTTTTTCTTTAAATCTTCCAACTGATTGAATAGTTTGCGCAAAATGTTCATGGTATAAAAACGTACTAAGTAAAATGTAGCTCCAAATTAAGAATTGAAAACAATTTATGTGAAAGCAGGCAGCAGGAGAGAAAATAAATTATAAAAAATAATGAAACTTTCTAACATCCGTCATCGCTCCATTCTGGGTTATCGTATCTAACCAGTAAAAAACTAATTGGGAATTTTTTTTATTTGAAAAATATAGTTAACCCGATCCCAACTCGCAAGAGTCAAAATCCAACCCGAAGCAAGAAACACAAATAGTACCATCCCGAACCTATGTGCACAGCATTTAAAAAAAAATTATCCTGTGTATATCGAATTTTTTTTCCGTTTTTGTTTTTTTTATAATTTTTTAAATATTGTTTTTTTAAATCTTCAACTAATTGAACAGTTTGCGCAAAATGTTGATGTTTTTATGACAGAAATAAAAATTTAAACGACTTGAATGAAAAATGTATTACTTACTGCTCATGAAGATTTGAGTATTTTAATGTTTTATTTAAGTAATTAATTAAATGATTATAAAAAACACTAATTTTAAATTAATTTTTAAATGTAGTTGAAATTGAAAGATTTTAAAAAATATATATGCGTTACATTTTAGGGAAGAGGTTTCACTCCAGCGTGACTGAGTGTGACAGACAAAAAGGGATTCGTAAAAAACATAATAAAGTAGTAAAACGTTATTTATGCTATACCATATACGATAACCTCAGGCCTGTTAAAACCTAAAACCCTCGGTAGATCCTCCAGCCCGATTCCCTCTACGCACTACTCTGGGTTTAACATCGTATAAGGAACAAAATTATATAAAAACAATGTCTGGACTTTCTTTAATAATGCTGTTATCTCGATCCAGGATGGTAAGCATAATTCGTCTCGCAAAAATTTATTTTTTATTTTAAATTTTATCATTAAAAGTTTAAATAAACATTATTTGTAAAATGTAGCTCAAAATTTAGAAATGAAAACAATTTATGTGACAGCCGGTAGCAGGAGAGAAAATAAATTATAAAAAATAATGAAACTTTCTAATATCCGTCATCGCTCCGGTATCGTATCTAACCAGTAATCTAATTTGGAATTTTTTTTTATTTGAAAAATAGTTAACCCGATCCCAACTCGCAAGAGTCAAAACCCAACCCGAACCCAAATGAACGAGTTAACACAATAACCCGCAAGAAACACAAATAGTACCATCCCGAACCTATGGGCACAGCATTTAAAAAAAAAAAAAATTATCCTGTGTATATCGAATTTTTCTTCCGTTTATCTTCAACTAATTGAACAGTTTGCTTAAAATGTTGATGTTTTTATGACAGAAATAAAAATTTAAACGACTTGAATGAAAAATGTATTACTTACTGCTCATGAAGATTTGAGTATTTTAATGTTTTATTTAAGTAATTAATTAAAAGATTATAAAAAACACTAATTTTAAATTAATTTTTAAATGTAGTTGAAAATGAAAGATTTTAAAAAATATATATGCGTTACATTTTAGGGAAGAGGTTTCACTCCAGCGTCACTGAGTGTGACAGACAAAAAGGGATTCGTAAAAAAACATAAAAAATAGTAAAACGTTAATGCTGTACCATATACGATAACCTCAGGCCTGTTAAAACCTAAAACCCTCGGTAGATCCTCCAGCCCGATTCCCTCTACGCACTACTCTGGGTTTAACATCGTATAAGGAACAAAATTATATAAAAACAATGTCTGGACTTTCTTTAATAATGCTGTTATCTCGATCCAGGATGTTAAGCATAATTCGTCTCGCAAAAATTTATTTTTTATTTTAAATTTTATCATTAAAAGTTTAAATAAACAATATTTGTAAAATGTAGCTCAAAATTTAGAAATGAAAACAATTTATGTGACAGCCGGTAGCAGGAGAGAAAATAAATTATAAAAAATAATGAAACTTTCTAATATCCGTCATCGCTCCGGTATCGTATCTAAACAGTAATCTAATTTGGAATTTTTTTTATTTGAAAAATAGTTAACCCGATCCCAACTCGCAAGAGTCAAATCCCAACCCGACCCAAATGAACGAGTTAACGCAATAACCAGCAAGAAACACAAATAGTACCATCCCGAACCGATGTACACAACAACTTAAAAAAAAAAAATTATTCTGTGTATATCGGGTTCCTGTCGTAATCGGATATTTTAAGATGTCTCGACGGGAGGAATACCAGACATTTATACCTAGTAAAATTGTACGATTTCAGAAATTATTTTTTTTCTAATCCGTAGTAATTTTTTCTTACGTTTTTGTTTTTGTTTTTAAATTTTTCAGTTTTTGTTTTTTTTTAAATCTTCCAACTGATTGAATAGTTTGCGCAAAATGTTCATGGTATAAAAACGTACTAAGTAAAATGTAGCTCCAAATTAACAATTGAAAACAATTTATGTGAAAGCAGGCAGCAGGAGAGAAAATAAATTATAAAAAATAATGAAACTTTCTAACATCCGTCATCGCTCCATTCTGGGTTATCGTATCTAACCAGTAAAAAACTAATTTGGAATTTTTTTATTCGAAAAATATAGTTAACCCGATCCCAACTCGCAAGAGTCAAAACCCAACCCGAACCCAAATGAACGTGTTAACACAATAACCCGCAAGAAACACAAATAGTACCATCCCGAACCTATGTGCACAGCATTTAAAAAAAAAAAATTATCCTGTGTATATCGAATTTTTCTTCCGTTTTTGTTTTTTTTAATTTTTTAGTTATTGTTTTTTTATATCTTCAACTAATTGAACAGTTTGCGCAAAATGTTGATGTTTTTACGACAGAAATAAAAATTTAAACGACTTGAATGAAAAATGTATTACTTACTGCTCATGAAGATTTGAGTATTTTAATGTTTTATTTAAGTAATTAATTAAAAGATTATAAAAAACACTAATTTTAAATTAATTTTTAAATGTAGTTGAAAATGAAAGATTTTAAAAAATATATATGCGTTACATTTTAGGGAAGAGGTTTCACTCCAGCGTGACTGAGTGTGACAGACAAAAAGGGATTCGTAAAAAAACATAAAAAATAGTAAAACGTTATTTATGCTATACCATATACGATAACCTCAGGCCTGTTAAAACCTAAAACCCTCGGTAGATCCTCCAGCCCGATTCCCTCTACGCACTACTCTGGGTTTAACATCGTATATGGAACAAAATTATATAAAAACAATGTCTGGACTTTCTTTAATAATGCTGTTATCTCGATCCAGGATGGTAAGCATAATTCGTCTCGCAAAAATTTATTTTTTATTTTAAATTTTATCATTAAAAGTTTAAATAAACATTATTTGTAAAATGTAGCTCAAAATTTAGAAATGAAAACAATTTATGTGACAGCCGGTAGCAGGAGAGAAAATAAATTATAAAAAATAATGAAACTTTCTAATATCCGTCATCGCTCCGGTATCGTATCTAAACAGTAATCTAATTTGGATTTTTTTTTAATTTGAAAAATAGTTAACCCGATCCCAACTCGCAAGAGACAAAACCCAACCCGACCCAAATGAACGAGTTAACGCAATAACCAGCAAGAAACACAAATAGTACCATCCCGAACCGATGTACACAACAACTTAAAAAAAAAAAAATCTTTGTATATCGGATTCCTGTCTTAATCGGATATTTTAAGATGTCTCGACGGGAGGAATACCAGACATTTATACCTAGTAAAATTGTACGATTTCAGAAATTATTTTTTTTCTAATCCGTAGTAATTTTTTCTTCCGTTTTTGTTTTTGTTTTTAAATTTTTCAGTTTTTTTTTTTTTTTTTTTTAAATCTTCCAACTGATTGAATAGTTTGCGCAAAATGTTCATGGTATAAAAACGTACTAAGTAAAATGTAGCTCCAAATTAAGAGTTGAAAACAATTTATGTGAAAGCAGGCAGCAGGAGAGAAAATAAATTATAAAAAATAATGAAACTTTCTAACATCCGTCATCGCTCCATTCTGGGTTATCGTATCTAACCAGTAAAAAACTAATTTGGAATTTTTTTTATTTGAAAAATATAGTTAACCCGATCCCAACTCGCAAGAGTCAAAACCCAACCCGAACCCAAATGAACGAGTTAACACAATAACCCGTAAGAAACACAAATAGTACCATCCCGAACCTATGGGCACAGCATTTAAAAAAAAAAAATTATCCTGTGTATATCGAATTTTTCTTCCGTTTATCTTCAACTAATTGAACAGTTTGCGCAAAATGTTGATGTTTTTATGACAGAAATAAAAATTTAAACGACTTGAATGAAAAATGTATTACTTACTGCTCATGAAGATTTGAGTATTTTAATGTTTTATTTAAGTAATTAATTAAAAGATTATAAAAAACACTAATTTTAAATTAATTTTTAAATGTAGTTGAAAATGAAAGATTTTAAAATATATATATGCGTTACATTTTAGGGAAGAGGTTTCACTCCAGCGTCACTGAGTGTGACAGACAAAAAGGGATTCGTAAAAAAACATAAAAAATAGTAAAACGTTAATGCTATACCATATACGATAACCTCAGGCCTGTTAAAACCTAAAACCCTCGGTAGATCCTCCAGCCCGATTCCCTCTACGCACTACTCTGGGTTTAACATCGTATAAGGAACAAAATTATATAAAAACAATGTCTGGACTTTCTTTAATAATGCTGTTATCTCGATCCAGGATGTTAAGCATAATTCGTCTCGCAAAAACTTATTTTTTATTTTAAATTTTATCATTAAAAGTTTAAATAAACAATATTTGTAAAATGTAGCTCAAAATTTAGAAATGAAAACAACTTATGTGACAGCCGGTAGCAGGAGAGAAAATAAATTATAAAAAATAATGAAACTTTCTAATATCCGTCATCGCTCCGGTATCGTATCTAAACAGTAATCTAATTTGGAATTTTTTTTATTTGAAAAATATTTAACCCGATCCCAACTCGCAAGAGTCAAAACCCAACCCGACCCAAATGAACGAGTTAACGCAATAACCAGCAAGAAACACAAATAGTACAATCCCGAACCGATGTACACAACAACTTAAAAAAAAAAATTATTCTGTGTATATCGGGTTCTTGTCTTAATCGGATATTTTAAGATGTCTCGACGGGAGGAATACCAGACATTTATACCTAGTAAAATTGTACGATTTCAGAAATTATTTTTTTTCTAATCCGTAGTAATTTTTTCTTACGTTTTTGTTTTTGTTTTTAAATTTTTCAGTTTTTGTTTTTTTTTAAATCTTCCAACTGATTGAATAGTTTGCGCAAAATATTCATGGTATAAAAACGTACTAAGTAAAATGTAGCTCCAAATTAAGAATTGAAAACAATTTATGTGAAAGCAGGCAGCAGGAGAGAAAATAAATTATAAAAAATAATGAAACTTTTTAACATCCGTCATCGCTCCATTCTGGGTTATCGTATCTAACCAGTAAAAAACTAATTTGGAATTTTTTTTATTTGAAAAATATAGTTAACCCGATCCCAACTCGCAAGAGTCAAAACCCAACCCGAACCCAAACGAAGGAGTTAACACAATAACCCGCAAGAAACACAAATAGTACCATCCCGAACCTATGTGCACAGCATTTAAAAAAAAAAAATTATCCTGTGTATATCGAATTTTTCTTCCGTTTATCTTCAACTAATTGAACAGTTTGCGCAAAATGTTGATGTTTTTATGACAGAAATAAAAATTTAAACGACTTGAATGAAAAATTTATTACTTACTGCTCATGAAGATTTGAGTATTTTAATGTTTTATTTAAGTAATTAATTAAAAGATTATAAAAAACACTAATTTTAAATTAATTTTTAAATGTAGTTGAAAATGAAAGATTTTAAAAAATATATATGCGTTACATTTTAGGGAAGAGGTTTCACTCCAGCGTCACTGAGTGTGACAGACAAAAAGGGATTCGTAAAAAAACATAAAAAATAGTAAAACGTTATTTATGCTATACCATATACGATAACCTCAGGCCTGTTAAAACCTAAAACCCTCGGTAGATCCTCCAGCCCGATTCCCTCTACGCACTACTCTGGGTTTAACATCGTATAAGGAACAAAATTATATAAAAACAATGTCTGGACTTTCTTTAATAATGCTGTTATCTCGATCCAGGATGGTAAGCATAATTCGTCTCGCAAAAATTTATTTTTTATTTTAAATTTTATCATTAAAAGTTTAAATAAACAATATTTGTAAAATGTAGCTCCAAATTTAGAAATGAAAACAATTTATGTGACAACCGGTAGCAGGAGAGAAAATAAATTATAAAAAATAATGAAACTTTCTAACATCCGTCATCGCTCCGGTATCGTATCTAACCAGTAATCTAATTTGGAATTTTTTTTATTTGAAAAATAGTTAACCCGATCCCAACTCGCAAGAGTCAAAACCCAACCCGACCCAAATGAACGAGCTAACGCAATAACCAGCAAGAAACACAAGTAGTACCATCCCGAACCGATGTACACAACAACTTAAAAAAAAAAATTATTCTGTGTATATCGGACTCCTGTCTTAATCGGATATTTTAAGATGTCTCGACGGGAGGAATACCAGACATTTATACCTAGTAAAATTGTACGATTTCAGAAATTATTTTTTTTCTAATCCGTAGTAATTTTTTCTTCCGTTTTTGTTTTTGTTTTTAAATTTTTCAGTTTTTTTTTTTTTTTTTAAATCTTCCAACTGATTGAATAGTTTGCGCAAAATGTTCATGGTATAAAAACGTACTAAGTAAAATGTAGCTCCAAATTAAGAATTGAAAACAATTTATGTGAAAGTAGGCAGCAGGAGAGAAAATAAATTATAAAAAATAATGAAACTTTCTAACATCCGTCATCGCTCCATTCTGGGTTATCGTATCTAACCAGTAAAAAACTAATTGGGAATTTTTTTTATTTGAAAAATATAGTTAACCCGATCCCAACTCGCAAGAGTCAAAACCCAACCCGAACCCAAATGAACGAGTTAACACAATAACCCGCAAGAAACACAAATAGTACCATCCCGAACCTATGTGCACAGCATTTAAAAAAAAAATTATCCTGTGTATATCGAATTTTTCTTCCGTTTATCTTCAACTAATTGAACAGTTTGCGCAAAATGTTGATGTTTTTATGACAGAAATAAAAATTTAAACGACTTGAATGAAAAATGTATTACTTACTGCTCAAGAAGATTTGAGTATTTTAATGTTTTATTTAAGTAATTAATTAAATGATTATAAAAAACACTAATTTTAAATTAATTTTTAAATGTAGTTGAAAATGAAAGATTTTAAAAAATATATATGCGTTACATTTTATTGAAGAGGTTTCACACCAGCGTGACTGAGTGTGACAGACAAAAAGGGATTCGTAAAAAACATAATAAAATAGTAAAACGTTATTTATGTATACCATATACGATAACCTCAGGCCTGTTAAAACCTAAAACCCTCGGTAGATCCTCCAGCCCGATTCCCTCTACGCACTACTCTGGGTTTAACATCGTATAAGGAACAAAATTATATAAAAACAATGTCTGGACTTTCTTAAATAATGCTGTTATCTCGATCCAGGATGGTAAGCATAATTCGTCTCGCAAAAATTTACTTTTTATTTTAAATTTTATCATTAAAAGTTTAAATAAACATTATTTGTAAAATGTAGCTCAAAATTTAGAAATGAAAACAATTTATGTGACAGCCGGTAGCAGGAGAGAAAATAAATTATAAAAAATAATGAAACTTTCTAATATCCGTCATCGCTCCGGTATCGTATCTAAACAGTAATCTAATTTGGAATTTTTTTTATTTGAAAAATAGTTAACCCGATCCCAACTCGCAAGAGTCAAAACCCAACCCGACCCAAATGAACGAGTTAACAAAATAACCAGCAAGAAACACAAATAGTACCATCCCGAACCGATGTACACAACAACTTTAAAAAAAAAAAATATTCTGTGTATATCGGATTCCTGTCTTAATCGGATATTTTAAGATGTCTCGACGGGAGGAATACCAGACATTTATACCTAGTAAAATTGTACGATTTCAGAAATTATTTTTTTTCCAATCCGTAGTAATTTTTTCTTCCGTTTTTGTTTTTGTTTTTAAATTTTTCAGTTGTTTTTTTTAAATCTTCCAACTGATTGAGTAGTTTGCGCAAAATGTTCATGGTATAAAAACGTACTAATTAAAATGTAGCTCCAAATTAAGAATTGAAAACAATTTATGTGAAAGCAGGCAGCAGGAGAGAAAATAAATTATAACAAGAGGGGAAAATTCTGCTAAAAGGCCGAACATAGATTGCCACACACGGCTTTTATTTAAAAAATAAATAAACTAGCTGTAACTCAGAATAAAAACGCAATGACAACAAACAATTTTAAAATATCTAAATAACAAATAAAAATTCCCCTGTTAAAGTGTTGAGTTTTTCAATAACCATTCGATTTAGAAAAATATTTTTCTACCACTGAGCAATTTTTTTTAATGAAATTTAATTCATGTTGCTATGGCAGCAGACGATAAAACGATATCTTTGGAATAAGGGAATAAATAGAAGAAAATTTTTTGTTGATGTTTGTGATAAAATGTTTTTCTTTATTTTTTAAAAATGTATATACATAATTAATTTTTATATTTTAACAGAATAATAAGTTTACTATAATTCGTTACTCATGCTATGGCCAGTATACACGATACACGTCGAGCGACAATGCCTTTATCATTATCTTTTTACGCGTAAAAGTTTCGCTACGGTACTCCATTGTGAAGTTTTGTAATTTTTGAAATCTAATATTTGAAAAACGACATAATCATTAGATTTGAAATTTATATCAAGAAAAATACAAATTTTTACCATTCTAACGCAGTTTGTAAAACAATTTTGTGACAAATACTTTTCGAGTTATTAATTTTTTAAGTAACTTCAAATGTTTCATTTTCCGAGATTAACCTGTGGCAACGATGGATTGCTGTGACTTTTCATAAACATGAAAAATGATAGAGATTGAAAGAATAAGCCACCCTGTGTGTGGCTAAAAAATAATGAAACTTTCTAACATCCGTCATCGCTCCATTCTGGGTTATCGAATCTAACCAGTAAAAAACTAATTTGGAATTTTTTTTATTTGAAAAATAGTTAACCCGATCCCAACTCGCAAGAGTCAAAACCCAACCCGACCCAAATGAACGAGTTAACGCAATAACCAGCAAGAAACACAAATAGTACCATCCCGAACCGATGTACACAACAACTTAAAAAAAAATTATTCTGTGTATATAGGATTCCTGTCTTAATCGGATATTTTAAGATGTCTCGACGGGAGGAATACCAGACATTTATACCTAGTAAAATTGTACGATTTCAGAAATTATTTTTTTTCTAATCCGTAGTAATTTTTTCTTCCGTTTTTGTTTTTGTTTTTAAATTTTTCAGTTTTTGTTTTTTTTAAATCTTCCAACTGATTGAATAGTTTGCGCAAAATGTTCATGGTATAAAAACGTACTAAGTAAAATGTAGCTCCAAATTAAGAATTGAAAACAATTTATGTGAAAGCAGGCAGCAGGAGAGAAAATAAATTATAGAAAATAATGAAACTTTCTAACATCCGTCATCGCTCCATTCAGGGTTATCGTATCTAACCAGTAAAAAACTAATTTAGAATTTTTTTTATTTGAAAAATATAGTTAACCCGATCCCAACTCGCAAGAGTCAAAACCCAACCCGAACCCAAATGAAGGAGTTAACACAATAACCCGCAAGAAACACAAATAGTACCATCCCGAACCTATGTGCACAGCATTTAAAAAAAAAAAATTATCCTGTGTATATCGAATTTTTCTTCCGTTTTTGTTTTTTTTAATTTTTTAGTTATTGTTTTTTTAAATCTTCAACTAATTGAACAGTTTGCGCAAAATGTTGATGTTTTTATGGCAGAAATAAAAATTTAAACGATTTGAATGAAAAATGTATTACATACTGCTCATGAAGATTTGAGTATTTTAATGTTTTATTTAAGTAATTAATTAAAAGATTATAAAAAACACTAATTTTAAATTAATTTTTAAATGTAGTTGAAAATGAAAGATTTTAAAAAATATATATGCGTTACATTTTAGGGAAGAGGTTTCACTCCAGCGCGACTGAGTGTGACACACAAAAAGGGATTCGTAAAAAACATAAAAAAATAGTAAAACGATATTTATGCTATACCATATACGATAACCTCAGGCCTGTTAAAACCTAAAACCCTCGGTAGATCCTCCAGCCCGATTCCCTCTACGCACTACTCTGGGTTTAACATCGTATAAGGAACAAAATTATATAAAAACAATGTCTGGACTTTCTTTAATAATATTGTTATCTCGATCCAGGATGGTAAGCATAATTCGTCTCGCAAAAATTTATTTTTTATTTTAAATTTTATCATTAAAAGTTTAAATAAACATTATTTGTAAAATGTAGCTCCAAATTTAGAAATGAAAACAATTTATGACAGCCGGTAGCAGGAGAGAAAATAAGTTATAAAAAATAATGAAACTTTCTAACATCCGTCATCGCTCCGGTATCGTATCTAACCAGTAATCTAATTTGGAATTTTTTTTTATTTAAAAATAGTTAACCCGATCCCAACTCGCAAGAGTCAAAACCCAACCCGACCCAAATGAACGAGCTAACGCAATAACCAGCAAGAAACACAAATAGTACCATCCCGAACCGATGTACACAACAACTTAAAAAAAAAATTATTATGTGTATATCGGATTCCTGTCTTAATCGGATATTTTAAGATGTCTCGACGGGAGGAATACCAGACATTTATACCTAGTAAAATTGTACGATTTCAGAAATTATTTTTTTTCTAATCCGTAGTAATTTTTTCTTCCGTTTTTGTTTTTGTTTTTAAATTTTTCAGTTGTTTTTTTTTAAATCTTCCAACTGATTGAGTAGTTTGCGCAAAATGTTCATGGTATAAAAACGTTCTAAGTAAAATGTAGCTCCAAATTAAGAATTGAAAACAATTTATGTGAAAGCAGGCAGCAGGAAAGAAAATAAATAATCAAACTTTCTAACATCCGTCATCGCTCCATTCTGGGTTATCGTATCTAACCAGTAAAAAACTAATTTGGAATTTTTTTTATTTGAAAAATATAGTTAACCCGATCCCAACTCGCAAGAGTCAAAACCCAACCCGAACCCAAATGAACGAGTTAACACAATAACGCGCAAGAAACACAAATAGTACCATCCCGAACCTATGTGCACAGCATTTAAAAAAAAAAAAATTAATATTGTGTATATCGAATTTTTCTTCCGTTTTTGTTTTTTTTAATTTTTTAGTTATTGTTTTTTTAAATCTTCAACTAATTGAACAGTTTGCGCAAAATGTTGATGTTTTTATGGCAGAAATAAAAATTTAAACGATTTGAATGAAAAATGTATTACTTACTGCTCATGAAGATTTGAGTATTTTAATGTTTTATTTAAGTAATTAATTAAAAGATTATAAAAAACACTAATTTTAAATTAATTTTTAAATGTAGTTGAAAATGAAAGATTTTAAAAAATATATATGCGTTACATTTTAGGGAAGAGGTTTCATTCCAGCGTGACTGGGTGTGACAAAAAGGGATTCGTAAAAAAACATAAAAAAATAGTAAAACGTTATTTATGCTATACCATATACGATAACCTCAGGCCTGTTAAAACCTAAAACCCTCGGTAGATCCTCCAGCCCGATTCCCTCTACGCACTACTCTGGGTAGGAACAAAATTATATAAAAACAATGTCTGGACTTTCTTTAATAATGCTGTTATCACGATCCAGGATGGTAAGCATAATTCGTCTCGCAAAAATTTATTTTTTATTTTAAATTTTATCATTAAAAGTTTAAATAAACATTATTTGTAAAATGTAGCTCCAAATTTAGAAATGAAAACAATTTATGACAGCCGGTAGCAGGAGAGAAAATAAGTTATAAAAAATAATGAAACTTTCTAACATCCGTCATCGCTCCGGTATCGTATCTAACCAGTAATCTAATTTGGAATTTTTTTTTATTTGAAAAATAGTTAACCCGATCCCAACTCGCAAGAGTCAAAACCCAACCCGACCCAAATGAACGAGCTAACGCAATAACCAGCAAGAAACACAAATAGTACCATCCCGAACCGATGTACACAACAACTTAAAAAAAAAATTATTCTGTGTATATCGGATTCCTGTTTTAATCGGATATTTTAAGATGTCTCGACGGGAGGAATACCAGACATTTATACCTAGTAAAATTGTACGATTTCAGAAATTATTTTTTTTCTAATCCGTAGTAATTTTTTCTTCCGTTTTTGTTTTTGTTTTTAAATTTTTCAGTTGTTTTTTTTAAATCTTCCAACTGATTGAGTAGTTTGCGCAAAATGTTCATGGTATAAAAACCTACTAAGTAAAATGTAGCTCCCAATTAAGAATTGAAAACAATTTATGTGAAAGCAGGCAGCAGGAGAGAAAATAAATTATAAAAAATAATCAAACTTTCTAACATCCGTCATCGCTCCATTCTGGGTTATCGTATCTAACCACTAAAAAACTAATTTGGAATTTTTTTTATTTGAAAAATATAGTTAACCCGATCCCAACTCGCAAGAGTCAAAACCCAACCCGAACCCAAATGAACGAGTTAACACAATAACGCGCAAGAAACACAAATAGTACCATCCCGAACCTATGTGCACAGCATTTAAAAAAAAAAAAAATTATCCTGTGTATATCGAATTTTTCTTCCGTTTTTGTTTTTTTTAATTTTTTAGTTATTGTTTTTTTAAATCTTCAACTAATTGAACAGTTTGCGCAAAATGTTGATGTTTTTATGGCAGAAATAAAAATTTAAACGATTTGAATGAAAAATGTATTACTTACTGCTCATGAAGATTTGAGTATTTTAATGTTTTATTTAAGTAATTAATTAAAAGATTATAAAAAACACTAATTTTAAATTAATTTTTAAATGTAGTTGAAAATGAAAGATTTTAAAAAATATATATGCGTTACATTTTAGGGAAGAGGTTTCACTCCAGCGTCACTGAGTGTGACAGTCAAAAAGGGATTCGTAAAAAAACATAAAAAATAGTAAAACGTTATTTATACTATACCATATACGATAACCTCAGGCCTGTTAAAACCTAAAACCCTCGGTAGATCCTCCAGCCCGATTCCCTCTACGCACTACTCTGGGTTTAACATCGTATAAGGAACAAAATTATATAAAAACAATGTCTGGACTTTCTTTAATAATGCTGTTATCTCGATCCAGGATGGTAAAATTGTACGATTTCAGAAATTATTTTTTTTCTAATCCGTAGTAATTTTTTCTTCCGCTTTTGTTTTTGTTTTTAAATTTTTCATTTGTTTTTTTTAAATCTTCCAACTGATTGAGTAGTTTGCGCAAAATGTTCATGGTATAAAAACGTACTAATTAAAATGTAGCTCCAAATTAAGAATTGAAAACAATTTATGTGAAAGCAGGCAGCAGGAGAGAAAATAAATTATAAAAAATAATGAAACTTTCTAACATCCGTCATCGCTCCATTCTGGGTTATCGAATCTAACCAGTAAAAAACTAATTTGGAATTTTTTTTTTATTTGAAAAATAGTTAACCCGATCCCAACTCGCAAGAGTCAAAACCCCAACCGACCCAAATGAACGAGTTAACGCAATAACCAGCAAGAAACACAAATAGTACCATCCCGAACCGATGTACACAACAACTTAAAAAAAAATTATTCTGTGTATATAGGATTCCTGTCTTAATCGGATATTTTAAGATGTCTCGACGGGAGGAATACCAAACATTTATACCTAGTAAAATTGTACGATTTCAGAAATTATTTTTTTTCTAATCCGTAGTAATTTTTTCTTCCGTTTTTGTTTTTGTTTTTAAATTTTTCAGTTTTTGTTTTTTTTAAATCTTCCAACTGATTGAATAGTTTGCGCAAAATGTTCATGGTATAAAAACGTACTAAGTAAAATGTAGCTCCAAATTAAGAATTGAAAACAATTTATGTGAAAGCAGGCAGCAGGAGAGAAAATAAATTATAAAAAATAATGAAACTTTCTAACATCCGTCATCGCTCCATTCTGGGTTATCGTATCTAACCAGTAAAAAACTAATTTGGAATTTTTTTTATTTGAAAAATATAGTTAACCCGATCCCAACTCGCAAGAGTCAAAACCCAACCCGAACCCAAATGAAGGAGTTAACAACCCGCAAGAAACACAAATAGTACCATCCCGAACCTATGTGCACAGCATTTAAAAAAAAAAAAATTATCCTGTGTATATCGAATTTTTCTTCCGTTTTTGTTTTTTTTAATTTTTTAGTTATTGTTTTTTTAAATCTTCAACTAATTGAACAGTTTGCGCAAAATGTTGATGTTTTTATGGCAGAAATAAAAATTTAAACGATTTGAATGAAAAATGTATTACTTACTGCTCATGAAGATTTGAGTATTTTAATGTTTTATTTAAGTAATTAATTAAAAGATTATAAAAAACACTAATTTTAAATTAATTTTTAAATGTAGTTGAAAATGAAAGATTTTAAAAAATATATATGCGTTACATTTTAGGGAAGAGGTTTCACTCCAGCGTCACTGAGTGTGACAGACAAAAAAGGATTCGTAAAAAAACATAAAAAATAGTAAAACGTTATTTATGCTATACCATATACGATAACCTCAGGCCTGTTAAAACCTAAAACCCTCGGTAGATCCTCCAGCCCGATTCCCTCTACGCACTACTCTGGGTTTAACATCGTATAAGGAACAAAATTATATAAAAACAATGTCTGGACTTTCTTTAATAATGCTGTTATCTCGATCCAGGATGGTAAGCATAATTCGTCTCGCAAAAATTTATTTTTTATTTTAAATTTATCATTAAAAGTTTAAATAAACAATATTTGTAAAATGTAGCTCCAAATTTAGAAATGAAAACAATTTATGTGACAACCGGTAGCAGGAGAGAAAATAAATTATAAAAAATAATGAAACTTTCTAACATCCGTCATCGCTCCGGTATCGTATCTAACCAGTAATCTAATTTGGAATTTTTTTTATTTGAAAAATAGTTAACCCGATCCCAACTCGCAAGAGTCAAAACCCAACCCGACCCAAATGAACGAGTTAACGCAATAACCAGCAAGAAACACAAATAGTACCATCCCGAACCGATGTACACAACAACTTAAAAAAAAAATTATTCTGTGTATATAGGATTCCTGTCTTAATCGGATATTTTAAGATGTCTCGACGGGAGGAATACCAGACATTTATACCTAGTAAAATTGTACGATTTCAGAAATTATTTTTTTTCTAATCCGTAGTAATTTTTTCTTCCGTTTTTGTTTTTGTTTTTAAATTTTTCAGTTTTTGTTTTTTTTTAAATCTTCCAACTGATTGAATAGTTTGCGCAAAATGTTCATGGTATAAAAACGTACTAAGTAAAATGTAGCTCCAAATTAAGAATTGAAAACAATTTATGTGAAAGCAGGCAGCAGGAGAGAAAATAAATTATAAAAAATAATGAAACTTTCTAACATCCGTCATCGCTCCATTCTGGGTTATCGAATCTAACCAGTAAAAAACTAATTTGGAATTTTTTTTTTATTTGAAAAATAGTTAACCCGATCCCAACTCGCAAGAGTCAAAACCCAAACCGACCCAAATGAACGAGTTAACGCAATAACCAGAAAGAAACACAAATAGTACCATCCCGAACCGATGTACACAACAACTTAAAAAAAAATTATTCTGTGTATATAGGATTCCTGTCTTAATCGGATATTTTAAGATGTCTCGACGGGAGGAATACCAGACATTTATACCTAGTAAAATTGTACGATTTCAGAAATTATTTTTTTTCTAATCCGTAGTAATTTTTTCTTCCGTTTTTGTTTTTGTTTTTAAATTTTTCAGTTTTTGTTTTTTTTAAATCTTCCAACTGATTGAATAGTTTGCGCAAAATGTTCATGGTATAAAAACGTACTAAGTAAAATGTAGCTCCAAATTAAGAATTGAAAACAATTTATGTGAAAGCAGGCAGCAGGAGAGAAAATAAATTATAAAAAATAATGAAACTTTCTAACATCCGTCATCGCTCCATTCTGGGTTATCGTATCTAACCAGTAAAAAACTAATTTGGAATTTTTTTTATTTGAAAAATATAGTTAACCCGATCCCAACTCGCAAGAGTCAAAACCCAACCCGAACCCAAATGAAGGAGTTAACACAATAACCCGCAAGAAACACAAATAGTACCATCCCGAACCTATGTGCACAGCATTTAAAAAAAAAAAATTATCCTGTGTATATCGAATTTTTCTTCCTTTTTTGTTTTTCTTAATTTTTTAGTTATTGTTTTTTTAAATCTTCAACTAATTGAACAGTTTGCGCAAAATGTTGATGTTTTTATGGCAGAAATAAAAATTTAAACGATTTGAATGAAAAATGTATTACTTACTGCTCATGAAGATTTGAGTATTTTAATGTTTTATTTAAGTAATTAATTAAAAGATTATAAAAAACACTAATTTTAAATTAATTTTTAAATGTAGTTGAAAATGAAAGATTTTAAAAAATATATATGCGTTACATTTTAGGGAAGAGGTTTCACTCCAGCGTGACTGAGTGTGACAGACAAAAAGGGATTCGTAAAAAACATAAAAAAATAGTAAAACGATATTTATGCTATACCATATACGATAACCTCAGGCCTGTTAAAACCTAAAACCCTCGGTAGATCCTCCAGCCCGATTCCCTCTACGCACTACTCTGGGTTTAACATCGTATAAGGAACAAAATTATATAAAAACAATGTCTGGACTTTCTTTAATAATGCTGTTATCTCGATCCAGGATGGTAAGCATAATTCGCCTCGCAAAAATTTATTTTTTATTTAAAATTTTATCATTAAAAGTTTAAATAAACATTATTTGTAAAATGTAGCTCAAAATTTAGAAATGAAAACAATTTATGTGACAGCCGGTAGCAGGAGAGAAAATAAATTATAAAAAATTATGAAACTTTCTAATATCCGTCATCGCTCCGGTATGGTATCTAAACAGTAATCTAATTTGGAATTTTTTTTTATTTGAAAAATAGTTAACCCGATCCCAACTCGCAAGAGTCAAAACCCAACCCGACCCAAATGAACGAGTTAACGCAATAACCAGCAAGAAACACAAATAGTACCATCCCGAACCGATGTACACAACAACTTAAAAAAAAAAAAATATATTCTGTGTATATCGGGTTCCTGTCTTAATCGGATATTTTAAGATGTCTCGACGGGAGGAATACCAGACATTTATACCTAGTAAAATTGTACGATTTCAGAAATTATTTTTTTTCTAATCCGTAGTAATTTTTTCTTCCGTTTTTGTTTTTGTTTTTAAATTTTTCAGTTTTTGTTTTTTTTAAATCTTCCAACTGATTGAATAGTTTGCGCAAAATGTTCATGGTATAAAAACGTACTAAGTAAAATGTATCTCCAAATTAAGAATTGAAAACAATTTATGTGAAAGCAGGCAGCAGGAGAGAAAATAAATTATAAAAAATAATGAAACTTTCTAACATCCGTCATCGCTCCATTCTGGGTTATCGAATCTAACCAGTAAAAAACTAATTTGGAATTTTTTTTTATTTGAAAAATAGTTAACCCGATCCCAACTCGCAAGAGTCAAAACCCAACCCGACCCAAATGAACGAGTTAACACAATAACCCGCAAGAAACACAAATAGTACCATCCCGAACCTATGTGCACAACAACTTAAAAAAAAATTATTCTGTGTATATAGGATTCCTGTCTTAATCGGATATTTTAAGATGTCTCGACGGGAGGATTTATACCTAGTAAAATTGTACGATTTCAGAAATTATTTTTTTCTAATCCGTAGTAATTTTTTCTTCCGTTTTTGTTTTTGTTTTTAAATTTTTCAGTTTTTTTTTTTTTTTTAAATCTTCCAACTGATTGAATAGTTTGCGCAAAATGTTCATGGTATAAAAACGTACTAAGTAAAATGTAGCTCCAAATTAAGAATTGAAAACAATTTATGTGAAAGCAGGCAGCAGGAGAGAAAATAAATTATAAAAAATAATGAAACTTTCTAACATCCGTCATCGCTCCATTCTGGGTTATCGTATCTAACCAGTAAAAAACTAATTTGGAATTTTTTTTATTTGAAAAATATAGTTAACCCGATCCCAACTCGCAAGAGTCAAAACCCAACCCGAACCCAAATGAAGGAGTTAACACAATAACCCGCAAGAAACACAAATAGTACCATCCCGAACCTATGTGCACAGCATTTAAAAAAAAAAATTATCCTGTGTATATCGAATTTTTCTTCCGTTTTTGTTTTTTTTAATTTTTTAGTTATTGTTTTTTTAAATCTTCAACTAATTGAACAGTTTGCGCAAAATGTTGATGTTTTTATGGCAGAAATAAAAATTTAAACGATTTGAATGAAAAATGTATTACTTACTGCTCATGAAGATTTGAGTATTTTAATGTTTTATTTAAGTAATTAATTAAAAGATTATAAAAAACACTAATTTTAAATTAATTTTTAAATGTAGTTGAAAATGAAAGATTTTAAAAAATATATATGCGTTACATTTTAGGGAAGAGGTTTCACTCCAGCGTGACTGAGTGTGACAAAAAGGGATTCGTGAAAAAACATAAAAAAAATAGTAAAACGTAATTTATGCTATACCATATACGATAACCTCAGGCCTGTTAAAACCTAAAACCCTCGGTAGATCCTCCAGCCCGATTCCCTCTACGCACTACTCTGGGTTTAACATCGTATAAGGAACAAAATTATATAAAAACAATGTCTGGACTTTCTTTAATAATGCTGTTATCTCGATCCAGGATGGTAAGCATAATTCGTCTCGCAAAAATTTATTTTTTATTTTAAATTTTATCATTAAAAGTTTAAATAAACATTATTTGTAAAATGTGGCTCCAAATTTAGAAATGAAAACAATTTATGACAGCCGGTAGCAGGAGAGAAAATAAGTTATAAAAAATAATGAAACTTTCTAACATCCGTCATCGCTCCGGTATCGTATCTAACCAGTAATCTAATTTGGAATTTTTTTTTATTTGAAAAATAGTTAACCCGATCCCAACTCGCAAGAGTCAAAACCCAACCCGACCCAAATGAACGAGTTAACGCAATAACCAGCAAGAAACACAAATAGTACCATCCCGAACCGATGTACACAACAACTTAAAAAAAAAATTATTCTGTGTATATCGGATTCCTGTCTTAATCGGATATTTTAAGATGTCTCGACGGGAGGAATACCAGACATTTATACCTAGTAAAATTGTACGATTTCAGAAATTATTTTTTTTCTAATCCGTAGTAATTTTTTCTTCCGTTTTTGTTTTTGTTTTTAAATTTTTCAGTTGTTTTTTTTAAATCTTCCAACTGATTGAGTAGTTTGCGCAAAATGTTCATGGTATAAAAACGTACTAAGTAAAATGTAGCTCCAAATTAAGAATTGAAAACAATTTATGTGAAAGCAGGCAGCAGGAGAGAAAATAAATTATAAAAAATAATGAAACTTTCTAACATCCGTCATCGCTCCATTCTGGGTTATCGAATCTAACCAGTAAAAAACTAATTTGGAATTTTTTTTATTTGAAAAATATAGTTAACCCGATCCCAACTCGCAAGAGTCAAAACCCAACCCGAACCCAAATGAACGAGTTAACACAATAACCCGCAAGAAACACAAATAGTACCATCCCGAACCTATGTGCACATAATTTAAAAAAAAAATTATCCTGTGTATATCGAATTTTTTTTCAGTTTTTGTTTTTTTTTAATTTTTTAGTTATTGTTTTTTTAAATCTTCAACTAATTGAATAGTTTGCGCAAAATGTTGATGTTTTTATGACAGAAATAAAAATTTAAACGACTTGAATGAAAAATGTATTACTTACTGCTCATGAAGATTTGAGTATTTTAATGTTTTATTTAAGTAATTAATTAAAAGATTATAAAAAACACTAATTTTAAATTAATTTTTAAATGTAGTTGAAAATGAAAGTTTTTAAAAAAATATATGCTTTACATTTTAGGGAAGAGGTTTCACTCCAGCGTGACTGAGTGTGACAGACAAAAAGGGATTCGTAAAAAAACAAAAAAATAGTAAAACGTTATTTATGCTATACCATATACGATAACCTCAGGCCTGTTAAAATCTAAAACCCTCGGTAGATCCTCCAGCCCGATTCCCTCTACGCACTACTCTGGGTTTAACATCATATGAGGAACACAATTATATAAAAACAATGTCTGGACTTTCTTTAATAATGCTGTTATCTCGATCCAGGATGGTAAGCATAATTCGTCTAGCAAAAATTTATTTTTTATTTTAAATTTTATCATTAAAAGTTTAAATAAACAATATTTGTAAAATGTAGCTCCAAATTTAGAAATGAAAACAATTTATGTGACAACCGGTAGCAGGAGAGAAAATAAATTATAAAAAATAATGAAACTTTCTAACATCCGTCATCGCTCCGGTATCGTATCTAACCAGTAATCTAATTTGGAATTTTTTTTTATTTGAAAAATAGTTAACCCGATCCCAACTCGCAAGAGTAAAAACCCAACCCGACTCAAATGAACGAGTTAACGCAATAACCAGCAAGAAACACAAATAGTACCATCCCGAACCGATGTACACAACAACTTAAAAAAAAATTATTCTGTGTATATCGGATTCCTGTCTTAATCGGATATTTTAAGATGTCTCGACGGGAGGATTTATACCTAGTAAAATTGTACGATTTCAGAAATTATTTTTTTCTAATCCGTAGTAATTTTTTCTTCCGTTTTTGTTTTTGTTTTTAAATTTTTCAGTTTTGTTTTTTTTTTAAATCTTCCAACTGATTGAATAGTTTGCGCAAAATGTTCATGGTATAAAAACGTACTAAGTAAAATGTAGCTCCAAATTAAGAATTGAAAACAATTTATGTGAAAGCAGGCAGCAGGAGAGAAAATAAATTATAAAAAATAATGAAACTTTCTAACATCCGTCATCGCTCCATTCTGGGTTATCGTATCTAACCAGTAAAAAACTAATTTGGAATTTTTTTTATTTGAAAAATATAGTTAACCCGATCCCAACTCGCAAGAGTCAAAACCCAACCCGAACCCAAATGAACGAGTTAACACAATAACCCGCAAGAAACACAAATAGTACCATCCCGAACCTATGTGCACAGCATTTAAAAAAAAAATTATCCTGTGTATATCGAATTTTTTTTTCGTTTTTGTTTTTTTTAATTTTTTAGTTATTGTTTTTTTAAATCTTCAACTAATTGAATAGTTTGCGCAAAATGTTGATGTTTTTATGACAGAAATAAAAATTTAAACGACTTGAATGAAAAATGTATTACTTACTGCTCATGAAGATTTGAGTATTTTAATGTTTTATTTAAGTAATTAATTAAAAGATTATAAAAAACACTAATTTTAAATTAATTTTTAAATGTAGTTGAAAATGAAAGTTTTTAAAAAAATATATGCGTTACATTTTAGGGAAGAGGTTTCACTCCAGCGTGACTGAGTGTGACAGACAAAAAGGGATTCGTAAAAAAACATAAAAAAATAGTAAAACGTTATTTATGCTATACTATATACGATAACCTCACTGTTAAAACCTAAAACCCTCGGTAGATCCTCCAGCCCGATTCCCTCTACGCACTACTCTGGGTTTAACATCGTATAAGGAACAAAATTATATAAAAACAATGTCTGGACTTTCTTTAATAATGCTGTTATCTCGATCCAGGATGGTAAGCATAATTCGTCTCGCAAAAATTTATTTTTTATTTTAAATTTTATCATTAAAAATGTCTTATCGTTAAATCATTAACTGTCTGGATAGAATACCAGACATTTATACCTAGTAAAATCGTGTGATTTCTGAAAGTAATTTTTTTCTAATAGTCAGCAATACCATTTTTAGAAGTATTACATTATTGGGCATATCATTCTGTTTTTTTTTCAAAGAAAATATATTTTTTTCTTTAGCTCTGTCGCCGAATGCAACAGCGAGAAAACCTCCTCCTTATTGTAACGTCTATTTTTATTTTTAAACTGTCATTTTGAAGAACATTTATGTGATACTAGGTAGAGGTTTATACACAGCTTGCTACAGAAGAGAAAATAAGTATAAAAAAAATCATGACATTTTCAACTTCCCTCATTGCATTATTCTGTGTTTAATATCGTATGAACATCTAACCAGTGAAAATATATTCTACAATTTCTGTTGAAAAATGGGGTTATATCGATCCCAACTCGCAGGAGTTAAAACAGACTCTTGCCCAAATCAAGGAGTTAACCTCTTTAAACTTATAGAACTATGAAATAAAATCAAACTTTCAAACTTACATTTCTGTTTCTCTGTGCCCAACTGACGGATATTTTGACCGTCTTAAAGATTTGTTTTCTTTTCTTGTACCATTTTTGAACTCAGTGTAATTGTTATTTTGGTTTGTTGTTACGTACACACAAATATTGTTACATCATTCTTGCAAAGATTGTTAACTATTCGAAAGATTTTCTGCGAAAGATAGTGACAAGTCCAAAATATGATATGGGAAAGCAATACAAATTTTGAGGAAGGGTTAAAAAAAATGGGGAAATTTTATGTTTGAACGGCTACAGTATTACCGTATATGTGAATCAATAGTTATCAGAATGTTTTAAGTTTATTTACTTGGCCGTCAGTGATTATTAGTGATTCTCTATATTGGTGACGCCCCTTTTTTATCAGATCGATCAGTATTAGCTGTTATTGTTTACATATTGCACTCTTTCACAAAAATGATTTTCTCATTTCTATTTCAAAAATACTTTCGATAATCCATACCAGTATTTTAAATTGCTTTTTTAATGCAACAAAAATCTGTCGTGGCTTCACTCTACTTTCTGAACTCTTTACAGAATACTGTGCATTAAAATAAATATTAAATACAGTATTAAATTAATACTTAGATCCTATTTTTACATAGATGAAGCATTTCACTTGTGAAAATGAACATGTTTTTACCAAAACATGCAATTTCATTCTTAAGTTTAAACAGTTTTCTATTAAAATCATAACATTTTTCAAACACTAACATAATACAGTGGAACCCCGATTTTACGTTTTTCATGGGACCAGCAGAAAAAAACGTACGAAACGGGAAAACGTAAAATAGGGGTCAAATAGAGAAAAACACTTCAAGAAAACAAATTATACAAAAATAAACTTACCAATACCATATTAGTATTTAAAAAATATGTGTTATTCTTTATTGCGTTTTCTTTTTAAGTGTAATTTCACATGTACTCTATTTTCAATACATGCAAGTTTTTGCAAATTTTTTTCTTAATTTTCATATCCAGTGAAAATTTCTTTAAAATTTTTAAACTCGCAATGGCCTCTGCCAATTGGGGCACGATGTCTTCTGGGTCTTCATCAATATCATCCTCACTTCAATATTGCGAAATCAAATCGGAAATAGTCTGAATGTCTGTGGTAGCGATAACATCCTTATTGCAATCAATGTACTCATCAACATTGATGTCTGCAAGTATAAATTCATCCTCTTTTGTGTAGTCTACCAAAGAGAGCTCTTCCGGCGGCGCTTCACCGTTAATTACGGATTTTGAAAATTCTCCCTTCAGAAAAACATTTGACATGTATTTTTCATCCACGCCGATGAGATGAAAAGAGCATTCGGCACATTTAGCTTTGTTTTCTAAGCATCTTGAAGCTCAACAGAATCAAGTGAAAAAAGGCCTTTTCTTACCAGTTGCTTGCTATAATGCATTTTGGAGGATCTGTTTATTCCCAAGTCACATGGCTGAAGTAAACTGGTACAGTTGGGTGGGAAAAATTCCTTACGCACATTCTTTAAATTCAGATTAACATGAGTGCACTGGTCTACGAATAAAATCGTTTTTGTAAGCTCATTTTTATTTTCAACTTTCTTACAAAATCTTCAAAAAGATTTAGAGTCATCCAAGCATTCTGGTTGGCATTGAAATCTGTCGGCAAACTTTTAACATTTTTGAAGTATCGGGTCTTCTTGGATTTATCAATCACAAAAGGTGTTAGTTTCTCAGTTCCGTCTGCATTCGTAAATAACAAAACTGTTAATTTCACTTTTGATAGCTACCGACTGTGACACGTTTCTCCTTTCACGGTGTATGTTCTATCAGGGAAGAGATTAAAATACAATCCGGTCTCATCTGCGTCAAATATGTCTTTTTTTAGTAATTACA
This sequence comes from Maratus michaelseni, assembly GCA_963931845.1. Classification (NCBI taxonomy): domain Eukaryota; kingdom Metazoa; phylum Arthropoda; class Arachnida; order Araneae; family Salticidae; genus Maratus; species Maratus michaelseni. The sequence goes on from OZ007589.1 coordinate 300,340,046, forward strand.
CACAAGAGAAGGCAAAGCTTTTTCCATCCATTCCTCATCGACCGCAGTATTTACTCCATCTACCTCACCACAAATAAACTTGTAAGACAAATTATACCTCTTCTTGAATCGGTCGATCTAACCGTTGGATGCCATGAAATTCTGCATTTTAAGTCAAGAAGAAATTTCAAGAGCCTTTTCTTACAAAATTGAGCCATTGGAATCTTGGCAGAACGGGCTTGTTTAAACCAGTCGTACAAAATCTTTTCCAATTTATCAAAAAGAGAGGTTTTCAATGTTTTTCTTTTCTCTGACAAATTTCCCAGTTTTTCAGATTTTAATTCCACAGAGACCTCTTGTTTTAGGATGTTTTGTAACGTGGAACAAGCGATACCGAACAATTTTACGAGATCCACTTTAGTTCCTTTGGAAACTTTGAATTTTTCGATAATTTCTGCCTTTTCGGCTACAGAGAAACATTTTCTTTTAGACATCCTACTTTTGACAAATAATAGTTCATTGTTACTTTCTCACGGGAGTATTAACGAGGAGGGGAAGAACTGTTTTTGATAACAAACAACCTGTTGATCAAGTGGAAATCATTTTTGTTCTTTTGGAAAAAGAAAAAAATTCCTGAGGTACTTAGCCTAAAATGACGTACCAAGCGGGAAATGTTAAGAGTAAATAACGTAGAATCGAGGTAATTTTAACATTATCGGAATAGGAATTTTCTGGGACCGACGAAAAATAACGTAGGAAGCGGGATAACGTACGAAACGGGTTACGTAAAATCGGGGTTCCACTGTATAAACATTAACCCTTAAATGCTGTTTGAGGTTCACAGACCACTTTTTTCCATTTTCAGTTTAACTTGTAATTTTCAGTTTAATTATAGATAGAGATGAAATTTTGTTTCGTTTGAAGCCCTAGTATTATCGTTAGATATTTCTAAATAGATTAATTTTAATTACAATATTCCTTTATCTAAAGTTTAGTACAGAAACAGTATGAATATAAATCTATGAGTTAATCTAGTCATATATATCTTTCGATCAAGCGGTTTTAGAAACTTAAATGTTTCTTTTAATTTTTATAATTTCATCCAAATATAAGACCTAAAAGACCTATTATAAGACTAAAAGTCAAATATTTTTTAAGTTAACACACTTAATATTTTAATAAACTTTTTATCTTTTCAAACGTATCTGACATCTTAAAACTTAAAAATCTAAGAAATAAAAGCTACCTCTCAGGAGTACGTTTTTCTTCCAACAGACATTTCTCACTCCCAAGCAACAACTGACATATATTCGGATCATCTGAAATAGTTACTTCCTTCTTGTACCATTGTTGAATGCAGTTTGATTTATATTTTGTATTGTTGTAACTTGCACACCGATATTGTTGCATCATCATTATAATCATTGTTAACACTTCCGAAGATTTTATGAAGGATATATTGACAAAATGCCAAAACACATGGAACAGCAATAAGATTTTTGCCGAAAACTTAAAAAATATGCATACAGAAGTTTTATTTTATAAAAGCCACAGCATCACAGTCACAAAACTTAATTAGTTTACCGTAAATGTTAATCCACAGATATGGGATGTCTTATATTTCGTTACTTGGAGCATCGTTAGCGAACATTATAGTGGTGACGCGCTTTCCTATCAGATCGATCACTATTGGCTGTCACTGTTTATTTATTGCACGTTTTCGAAAAAAAAAAAAAAAAAAAAAAAAAAAAAAAAAAAAGATTTTTTTTTTTCAATTCCGAAATTTTTTACCTATATAGATTATAACCTATATAGATTATAAGTAGTTGGATTTGCTTTTTTAAAGAAATAAAATCTTATGTGACGCCACTCGACTTTCCGAACACTTTACATCTTTTCAAACGTACCCGACCTCATAAAACTTACAAATCTACGAAATAAAACCAACCTCTCAAGAGTAAGTTTGTTCTTACAACTTACATTTCTCACTCTCAGACTGCGACTGACAAATATTATGACCCTTCTGAAAGAAGTCTTCTATTCTTGTACCATTGTTGAACGCGTTGCGATTGATATTTTGCATTGTTGCATCTTGCACACGATTATTGTTGCATCATCATTATACTCATTGTTAACACTTACAAAGATTTCATGAGAGCAATATTGACAAAATACCAAAACATATGCAACAGCAACAAGATTTTTGAAGAAAAATATACATAAGCAAACTTTATTTTATAAAAGCCACAGCATCACGTCACAAAACTTAATTAGTTTACCGTAAATATTAATCAAGAGATATGGGATCTTTTAAATTTCGTTACTTGGAACATCGTTACGAACATTGGTGACGTTCTAGTGGTGACGCGCTATCCTATCATGTCGATGACTATTGGCTGTCACAATTTATTTATTGCATGGTTTCGCAAAAAAAGAAAAAAAAAAAAAATTATTCTTTTATATTCCGAAATTACTTTTCTTAATATATAGCTTACAAGTAGTTGGATTTGCTTTTTTAAAGAAAAAAAATCTTATTTGACTCCACTCGACTTTTCCATCTCTACATAATACTGTGCATTCAAATAAATATTAATACAATGATAAATAAAAATACTTAGTTCCTATTTTTACAAAGATGAAATATTTCTACTTGTTAAAATAACCCCATCTTTTAAAAAGAAGACTTTTCTAATTTCATCCGAATCTAAGATCTAAAGAACTTATTATAAGACCTGAGATCAAATAATTTTTAAAATAAGCAACTTAACATTTTCATACACTTTTATCTTTTCAAACGTATCCGATTTCTTAAAACTTAAAAATTTAAGAAATAAAACCAACCTCTCAGGAGTAAGTTTGTTCTTCCTTCCAACTGTCATTCCTCACTCCCAGACTCCAACTGACAAATATTTCATCCGTCTGAAAGGTCTCTTTTATTGTACCATTGTTGAACGCATTTTGATTGATAATTTGTATTGTTGTAACTCGCACAAGAATATTGTTACATCATCATTATAATCATTGTTAACACTTCTGAAGATTTTCTGAGAGAGATATTGACAAAATGCCGAAACATATGGAACAGCAATAATATTTTTGCCGAAAAATATATATACGGAAATTTTATTTCTGAAAAGTCACATGCATCACATCACAAAACTTAATTATTTTACCGTAAATGTAAATCCAAAGATATGGGATGTTTTATATTTCGTCACTTCGTTTACCCATTGTTGAACGCATTTTGATTGATAATTTGTATTGTTGTAGCTTGCATATTATTGTTGTTACATTATCGTTATAATCAGTGTTAACGCTTCCGAAGACTTTCTGAGAGAGATATTGACAAAATGCCAAATCCTATGGAACAGCAATAAGTTTTTTGCCGAAAAATTAAAATATATATACGGAAATTTTATTTTTGGAAAGCCACAGCATCACGTCACAAAACTCAATTAGTTTACTCGAAATGTTAATTCAGAGATATGGGAGGTTTCATATTTCGTTACTTGGAGCATCGTTAGCTAACATCAGTGACGTTCTAGTGGTGACACGCTTTCCTATCAGATTGATCACTAATTGGCTGTCACAGTTTATTTATTGCACGCTTTAGAAAAATCTATTTTTTTTTCTAATCGGAAATTACTTTTGTTAATCTATATAGCTTACCAGTAGATGGATTTGCTTTTTTAAATAAATAAAATCTTATGTGACTCCACTTGACTTTTCGAACACTTTACAGAATATTGTGCATTCAAATATGTTGGAAGTGAGCAATAATTGTGTACACAGTTTCTCTATAAACCATGTTGTGAGATATGCTCAGCGTACTAGTGTACTACTTGTAAAAAGCATTTATTTATATCACTTGAACGATTCAGAAACACTTATCAGGTGATAATACAAACTAAACTTGTATTTTCTATTAGACGATGTAGATGGCAGCACTAAAGAATTAGAAGCGTTACTTTAACTCTTTTGTGAATTATTCAAGAGTCATCAGTTTTCTTTTCTTTGAACTTTGTACTGTTAAAATTCTTTACATATACATTTTCTGTTCCCGCGTGTTCGGAATATAATGCTGGCTTTCAAGTCAAGCTTCTGTACTTAATTTTTAATATCTGGAAGCGTATGCGCTCCAATGTTTTCTATTCACAAATCTGATTTAATTATTATGTGTTTAAAGATATAAATCCTTGTTTTCATCTTTGTCATCGTGGTTTTGCAACAATAAAAATATTTAGTCAAGAAGATACGATTGTGCGCCATTCCTTGGATAATCTATAATTACGATAATATATAATCTTCATTAATGTCTATTCTTATTACAGTTTGCCATAGTGAAGTTTATGCTCGTTGGTTATCGACCTTTGTGATCTGAACGTCGAAGTAAGAAATTTCTTTCTATTTCTATTTATCAATGCATATCATTTAGTTCAGCATTTTAAAGCGCTACTGAGGTCACCAATATTTCATTATTATTTACAATAGATTATGAACACTGAAGCGCTGAAATGCTGACTGAAATATTGAGATAATTTATATTGATTGATTATTAAAGAATATAAAAGAAATATATTATATATCCATACATGTATAAGAATTTATGATGCTATCAATGATATATAAAAATACTTAAAATATATATGTATATATATGGGTATAAGAATTCTGTTGAGATATCAGATGACTATATGAGATAAATATTATATATATAAAGGCACTGTGTAAAAGTGAAATAAATAACATTTAAAAATGGCCGCTGTAGGTAGCCAAATTGCTCAAATTGATAAGTTAAACAACAATAATTACTCAAATTGGTGTTTTAAGTTAGAAAATTTACTGACGCGTGATAATTTGTTCAAGTATATCACTGATGACATTCCCGTTACACCCGACACTGCTTGGGAAGCAGGAAATGCCAAGGCACGCGCAACAATTAACTTGTGTATTGATGACTCGCAGATAATTTATGTCAAGCATTTGACATCTGCGAAGCTCATATGGGAAGCATTACGCTCTGTACACCAGAGGGCAGGGTTAACCTCAAAACTCTTTTTGCTTAGAAAACTTTACTCACAAAAATTAAATGAGGGTGCCGACATGCAGGCACATATTAATACAGTATTAACTATCAGAGATAATTTACAAGCTATTGGGGAAGAAATAAAAGAGTCACATATAGTTGCATTGTTATTATGCTCACTCCCCCGCTCTTATGATACTTTGGTTACGGCGCTGGAAACCGACCTTTCATTAGAATTCGTGAAAAACAAATTACTGGACGAACATCGCCATCGTTGCGAAAATCGCAATATGAGCTCTAGTTCGCGGGAAACTGCTTATAAAACAACAAACAGGCCCAATAAACCCAGGAAATTCTGCACATACTGCAAGCATGATAATCACGACCGTTCCTCCTGCTACTACTTAAAAAATAAAACAACAAATGCCCAAAACAATCATCACCCTAATAATTATAACAAAAATACTTCGGGAAACCACAAATTTCCCCAAAACAACTCAAAATCTAACTTTTGTTTTGGCAGCAAAATTGATACGGCGAAAACAGAAACCGATCACTTCGAAGAAATAAGTACCGAAAATAAATCGTCATTAGCCAATACGGCACACGCGCTAAACTCGAACAAGTTCGTGGTCGACTCCGGGTGCACCAGACATGTCGTCTCATCAAAAGAAAATTTTATAAAATTTATTCCCGGAAACTTCGGAGACATTATGATCGCTAACGGAAAAAGATTAGATTCTCAGGGATTAGGTGATATCAAAATAAATAGCGACTCTAAAAATCAAATAACTCTAAAGGAAGTGCTTTATTGTCCCGAATTAAAAAGTAATTTACTGTCGGTCAAAAGAGCCACAGAGAACGATATAAAAGTAATCTTCGAAAAAGAGACATGTTCGTTTATAAAAGACGATGTAACTATACTTAGTGCAAAATTGAATAACAACTTGTACGAATTAGAGACTAGAGATAACTACGGATATTCGATTCAAACACAAACGGTTTGTAAAAATAAAAACTGTATATCAATCTGGCATCGAAAATTAGGGCACAAAAATTTCGAAGCCATTAGAAGTCTTGTTAGAAATCAGTTGGCAGAAGGGGTGGAAATAAATGACTGCAAACATAGTGCTATTTGCACCAAATGCATAGAGGGTAAATTGACGTCACTCCCCTACCCGAAAAAGGCCTCCAATAGATCTAACGAAACGTTGGGCCTCATACATACTGATATCTGTGGCCCGATGGAGACCAAAACAATTGGTGGTAAGAAATATTTCATCACATTTACCGACGATTATAGCCGATTCACTATAACCTACTTAATCGCACACAAATCGGAAGCAATAGATAAATTAAAAGACTATATCGCTCTGACTAAAAACAAATTTTCCAAATTAATTAAATCAATACGATCCGACAACGCAAAAGAATATTTAGGCGACAATTTTGAAAATTATCTAAGAGAAAATGGTATCGAACGCCAGTTAAGTATCCCATATTGTGCCCCCCAAAACGGAATTTCCGAACGAAAGAACAGAACTATTGTAGAAATGGCTAGGACAATGTTGTCGGATGCTAACCTCCCTAAACATTTCTGGGGCGAAGCCGTTATGACTGCAACATATTTAATCAATCGCCTACCGACAAAAGCAAACGTGAATGACACTTCCCCTTACGAACTCTGGAATAAGAGAAAACCTAACCTTTCCAATATAAAAATGTTTGGATGTAAGGTATTTGCCTACATCGATAAGCCCAAAAGAAGTAAACTCGATAGCAAAGCCGTAGAAGGGATAATGGTAGGATATGATTTCAGAAGTAAAGGGTATAGAATTTACACCGGAAATAATAATATAATGATCTCTAGAACCGTAAAATTCATAGAAGAGGGAGTTAATGATCAGGAAACTAAAGAAATTAGAGAAAATCTAGATAATGATCAAACCCCCGCGGAAAGCGTAAAAATTGACTTGAAGGAGGATGAGGAAGATCAAATAGTTGTACCAATAAATGACATCGCCAAACCTAGACGATCCGAAAGAAACAATAGAGGCGTACCTCCCGATCGCCTGGGAATTAGTGCAAATTTATGTCAAATTAAGGAGCCGAAAACGTGGGCTGACTTACAAAACATCGAAGATGAGGAGATAAAAAATAAATGGTTAGATGCAACCAACGAAGAAATAAAGTCATTAAATCAAAATAAAACCTGGGAATTAGTCAAGCCCATTCCCGGCAAACGTGTCATAGGATGTCGATGGACATTTAAAGCCAAAAGAGGGGCTAATGGGACTGTCGAAAGATACAAGGCTAGATTGGTCGCGAAGGGTTACTCTCAAAAATACGGATGCGATTTCGACGAAACATACGCGCCCGTAGTTGCACACACCACATTAAGAGCATTTTTAAATGCAGCAGTATATAAGAACTTAAAAATAACGCATCTAGACGTGAAAACCGCGTTCCTTCACGGTGATTTGGAAGAAGAGGTTTTTATGAGACAACCGGAAGGATACATTAAGAAGGGGCACGAGGAATGGGTGTGTAGCCTAAATAAAGCGATCTATGGACTCAAACAAGCCGCTAGGGCGTGGAACATCAAAATTAGCAAATCCCTTAAAGACCTAAATTTTGAACAATGTACTTCGGACCAGTGTCTGTATAAGAGAAACGAAAAAGGAAAAATTGCGTACATAATCGTGTATGTAGACGATATACTGATTGCGGGAGATAAAAATGACACGGACGAAGTGTACACACAATTAAGTAAACAATACGAGATTAAAAATTTAGGAAATGTTACGCAATACTTGGGAATAAATATTAAAGAATTGGAAAATGGTAACTTAGAACTTGACCAACAGAATAAAATAATGGAAATCGCGGAAAAGTTTAATTTAATAAACGCAAAACCCACTTACACTCCCATGAACACCAATTATTATAACTTAAATCCAGACAGTAAATTGATGCAGGATAACAAAAAATACAGGCAGGCAGTAGGGGCGCTTCTATACATCGCGACATTAACGCGACCCGACATAGCAGCTATTGTAAATATTCTGGGTAGGAGGAACGAGTCGCCAAGAGAAGCAGATTGGGAAGCTGTTGAAAAACTCATTAGATACCTCATGACCACTAGAAATATGAAGTTTGTGATTGACAAGTCAAAACCGCCAGTACTAACGGTATATTGCGATGCCGATTGGGCAAGTGATAAAATGGACAGAAAGTCCACCACAGGAAACCTTTTCAAATTAGGGAACAATGTTATCACATGGCTTTCTAGAAAACAGAACTGCGTGACATTATCATCTACCGAAGCGGAATATATTTCCGCATCCACAGCAACACAAGAAATCCAATGGCTGTTAAACATCCTTAATGATCTCGAACTACCGCAACAACTCCCGATAGCGGTATACGAAGACAACATCTCAGCCATAAAGTTAACACAAAACGAAAAAGCCCACACAAAAAGTAAACATATTGATACCAAGTTCCACAATATAAAACATTTGCGTGAAAGTGGAATAATAAAAATGATTTATTGTCCGTCAAAAAGAATGATCGCGGACTTACTTACCAAGCCTCTTCCCAAACCTCATTTTGAAACTTTGAGAAATGAACTACAACTAACACAACCATCGGTTTACAGAGAAAAGTAGGGGTGTTGGAAGTGAGCAATAATTGTGTACACAGTTTCTCTATAAACCATGTTGTGAGATATGCTCAGCGTACTAGTGTACTACTTGTAAAAAGCATTTATTTATATCACTTGAACGATTCAGAAACACTTATCAGGTGATAATACAAACTAAACTTGTATTTTCTATTAGACGATGTAGATGGCAGCACTAAAGAATTAGAAGCGTTACTTTAACTCTTTTGTGAATTATTCAAGAGTCATCAGTTTTCTTTTCTTTGAACTTTGTACTGTTAAAATTCTTTACATATACATTTTCTGTTCCCGCGTGTTCGGAATATAATGCTGGCTTTCAAGTCAAGCTTCTGTACTTAATTTTTAATATCTGGAAGCGTATGCGCTCCAATGTTTTCTATTCACAAATCTGATTTAATTATTATGTGTTTAAAGATATAAATCCTTGTTTTCATCTTTGTCATCGTGGTTTTGCAACAATAAAAATATTTAGTCAAGAAGATACGATTGTGCGCCATTCCTTGGATAATCTATAATTACGATAATATATAATCTTCATTAATGTCTATTCTTATTACAGTTTGCCATAGTGAAGTTTATGCTCGTTGGTTATCGACCTTTGTGATCTGAACGTCGAAGTAAGAAATTTCTTTCTATTTCTATTTATCAATGCATATCATTTAGTTCAGCATTTTAAAGCGCTACTGAGGTCACCAATATTTCATTATTATTTACAATAAAATACAACGATATTAATACAATGATAAATAAATACTTAGTTCCTATTTTTATAATGATGAAATATTTCTAATGGTTAAAATGACCCCATGTTTTAAAGAAGACTTTTCTAACTTCAACCTAATATAAGACATAAAGGACCTATTATAAGACCTGAGATCAAATAATTTTTAAAATAACCACCTTAACATTTTTATACACTTTTATCTTTTCAAACGTATCCGACTTCTTAAAACTTACAAATCTAAGAAATAAAACCAACCTCTTAAGAGTAAGTTTGTTCTTACAACTGACATTTTTCACTCCCAGACTCCAACTAACAAATATTATGACCTAATATCTACAAGAAGTCTATTCTTTTCTTGTACCATTATTGAACGGAATGTAACTGATATTTTGTATTGTTGTAACTTGCACACGAATATTGTTACATCCTCATTATAATCATTGTTTGTTAATTGAGTAGAGCATACATTTTTAATGTATTACACTCCTTATTTTTTATTTACATTTTCTACTTTGAAGTGATTAAAGTATATCATTCTTGCAGTTTCACAACTAGTTGGCTGGCGAGCATGGGGGGGGGGGGGGGGCATGAGGTTGGGGGGCGAGCATGGCTAGCGCATAATTAAATCCATTGTTGTTGTAACTCGTATACAATTGCAACTGTAAAAAATATTTGACGATTTATCCGTTGTGGTGAGCTAACGGAAGGATGACTAAAAATTAATTTATTAATTTATAATCAAGTTCGGTACTTTTCGGTTAGCTGGGCGCCAGTGATATATGTACATATATAAATATATATGTACATACATATATTTTTTTCATACGTATAAGTGTATATATATGTATGTATGTATGTATATGTGTAGATATATGTGTATATATATATATATATGTGTGTGTGTGTATATATACATGTATATATATCACTGGCGCCCGGCTAACCGAAAAGTACCTCAAGTTCTAAAAATATTAAAATGTTGGATTGTCATCGGTATCTTGTCTTTGTACACAATTTTTATAATTCTAGCGTATCAGGAAGTGAGTAAAAAATCGATAACACAATTCCATCTTTTACGTAGAAAAATCAAGTTTTATGTAAAGTTGAGTTAAATAAAAAAGTAAAAACATTTTTATGCAGAACTGTGAAATAGGGAATATCTACAGAAAATTTTGAACACTGATTTATAGTGATCGGTGTAATTAGATTGCATTTACAGGATGTTTCATATGAATGTTCAAAATTTGTAATTTAGGCTTTGCATTTTTAGAGTTCCGTACTTCAAAAGTAAAAACGATTATAAGTTCACTCGTTTGTCTGTCTGTCCATCTATCACAGTTCGAAAAGTATGGAACGTGAAAAGTTTGAACTTGGCACAGTTATAATGGCTATTGACCCATATATTTATAGATTATAGCCATTCACAAATATTTTTAGGAAGAATTTAGGAGGGATAATTGAGTTACTTGAAGAAACACCTTTTTTGTGTGTATCGTTCAAAAGATCTCGTAGCTTGCCGAACTCAAAAATATATTTGTTTTAATTTTAGGTATTATATTTTCAGTGATATCGTCGAAAATATACCACAAAAATATGTCCCCCCTCCTTCTCTATTTCCGAATCTATTGAAACTAAAACTATGAAAAAACTTGCGGTAGTAGGAGTTTATTTAAACCTTGCGTGAAAACTATAGCGATTATCCTATGTACAGTAGTTTTTTGGGAAGAGCGCATTTTTACGTTACAAACAAACTTTTCTTTATCGCGGTTGCTTAGCAGGGGAGTTGAGAGGCGCTCGATGTAGCTATGGACTCGGAATCATCCAATGATTGTCCATAATGATTTTTGAAAAAAAAACAGTCTGTAATTAATCAAGAAAATATTTTAAAAACTATCTAGAAAAACACGGCACAGACCCAGGTGGCATTGCAACTTCGCGATCTCCTTTCGAAACTTAGCACAATGCCAAGTTTCAGTTTTGTACAAGGTCTTAGTTTTAGGTAAGGCGAATCATAGTGATAAATAACCAACGTTTTTCATTCCAATTGAATTCAATTATTGAAGACAAGTATTGAAAAATAATTTATAGAATAAGTGTAAGTTTTTTTATAAAGTCTTATTATTCTTTTAGCAACGCTTTTTGTAACATTACAATTAGTAATTAATAAATTTATTGTACGGAACCCTTTGTACGCGAATAAAAGTCGCACTAGACCGATTTTTCATTTTAACTGACTTTCAACGAAGAAAGTTATACAATTACTTGACATATACCGTATTTACCCGTACATAATGCACACTCATGTATAAAGCATACCCCTTTTATTTAGTGTAAAAAACAAAAAAGTCAAGTTCATGTATAATGTAAACCTCAACTAGGATGTCCGTAAATGAGCTTACATTGTTCCATTGTCATATTGTTCTAGGTTCTGTATATAGAACCTTGTATAGAGGCTGTTCTCACATTTTTTAGACGAGTTGGTTTTGGTGTAGAAAATAATCGTCTGCATAGAGAAATTATTTTTCGCAACTACTATGTTTTTGAAAGTATAAATTCTAATCTGTCATCTGAAATTTTCGCTTATATGCAAAATGGCGCTTTGAAAGAACCAATGGATGGAGGGCTATATTTATGCATTTTCCGAAGAGAATTATTCGTATTCCGTTATTAAAAAACGCTGTGAAAGGCATGGTTTTTTTTTATATCTAAAGCCACAGTAGTTATTATTGTTAATTAGACAGGGAAAAAAGCGTGAATGTCTGGCTCCAAAGGGAAAATTGTTCCAAATATGTACTCAAGAACAAAAAGGAATACTTCGAATATTGCAAAGGTAAGATCTTTTTTGGTAAAAGATAATCCCCCAAGTCAAAGGACTGTTTGCTAGATCGTTAAAATGCTCACTGTCAACTGTCCCAAACTTCAATGAGAAGCATTTATCTGGAGAAAAATAGCAAAATGTTGTTACATCAGATGAAGCTTATGTCCATTTAAATGATTGTAACATAAAGAGATCCATTTATTATCATCAAAGCGTTGAACGACTTTAAAATATAGTACAATGTATCTAAAAAAGTTTTAGCAAAGGATTTATGACTTTTGCTGGCTTTGCATATAAAGACAATTTAAAAATAAAGAAAGTGGGAAAAAATGTTGAAATCAACTCCACATACTATCAGAAATGTATTTGAATACCAATCTTCAAACATGAAAAACCATCTCTTTACCCTCAGTCCCATCATCAACATAAAGCAAGCAGCCACACATCGCTATCCATGGATAATTTCCTGGATAAATGGAACAAGAAACGGGTGTCAGGGCTATAACCTTCACATATATACCTGCTAAATCTCTTTGATTTTTGCTCGTTTGGACTTTTAAATAGCACGTTTTCCAAACTTCGACATACAACCCTCCATGGACTTTGAAAAGCTGTTTAAGAGGAATGGCCAAAATAAGTCTTCCAAAAAATACAGTCGAACCCGGTTAAGACGCGTTTCAAGGGAGTGGACAAAAGTCGCGTATTAAGCGGGATCGCGTATTAAACGTGATTTGCATATTTTTGCAAAAAACGAACCTTTTTACACAGTTAATCGTTTTAGATGTGCTTTAGAGCTTTTGCTTCTACGTCTATGATGAAAACATATGCTTTTTACACATATTAACGTTAAAATTTAATTTTACGCCTTATTATTTTTTTTTTTTTTTGTAAAATTAGCCTACCGAAAACATTTTAAATTGTTTCCGGTTTGATGCTATCCCAAGCTGAGCTGAGATAATCAGGGGCGTAAATCCTGGGGGGGTACGGGGGGGTGCAACACCCCCCCTTAAAAAGTCAGTCGGAAAATTTACCGTTAGATCGGAAAAAAGTACGTTCAGTCGGAAAAAATGGCCTAAAACCTATAAAAACTTATTTATGGGAAAAACGAAAAAATCAGTCGGAAAATAGTTTGTTTAGTCGTAGAAAAATGGTATTAACCTATAAAAACTTATTCATTGGAAAAAAAAAAAAAAAAAAAAAAAATCAGTCTGAAAAATTCCCGTTCGAGCGGAAAAAAGTATGTAAATTCGAAAAAAAAAATGGTATTAATAACCTATAAAAACTTATGAATTGGAGTAATGCTTTTGTAGTTTTTAATTAAATAAGAAAAACAGTTAGATCGAAGAAAACCTATAGAATTTTATTCTTCGTCGGATTATTTATTATTTATTTTTATTTTTGTAGTTTTTAATTCGAAAAATAAGAAAAAACTATTTAGAACGAAGAAAACCTATATAAATTTATTCTTAGTCGGAAATATTACGAATTTTTCTTTTCTGATAAAACTATACAGAAAAACTTTGATTTGTCGAATATTGTGAAAACTCGAAAACCTTGATATGACGAAAGAGGTATTTATATAACATATTCCAGCAATGTTAATATTATTTGATATTTTGAACGAAAACCTTCATATTAACGAATTTTTTCTGTGTCTTTTGACTTCGAGATATCGAGATCCAGCTGTATTTATTTATAATCGGAAAAATGAAAACTGGATTGCAAATATTTAGTACTTTTCCGTATCAAAATCTGGATATTTTCCACTCTACACGAATTTTACCTTTAATCGAAAATAATTATGGTTTTATTTTTTCTACTAACTAATTTTATGTTTTCTTTTTATTTTATTTAAAAAATGTGACTTTTTTTTTTTTTTTACGTAATTTTAGATTGTTTTAAAAATGTGTTTCAAGAAATTTATATGATACAGGATGAAAATTGAAAACACCCAAATACTTTAAAGTTTTATCTCGAAATAATCTGGATATTTTACAATCTATACAAGTTTACTTCTATCAGAAATAATACGTTCGTTTTTTTTTTCCTTAACCAATTGTATTCGATTTTTTTTTGTATACATTGTTATTACTACATTTTGTTTAGTCGGAAAAAACAAGGATGACACCAAATTTTTACACTGCTTGAAAGTATGTCGTTAGAAAGAATTTTAAGCTTAAATTAAGAAATCCCGTATTTTTGACAAATTTATGTCTTTAAAATATTCCCCAAGCAAACAGATTTCCCTTTTACTCAGAAAGAAACACTAAAAAGTTTTAACTGATTGCTAAAAAATAGAGATATAGGACTTCCACGCCTCTTCCAAGCTTTTCCCAATGATCACAATGTTTAAAAGTATACATTGAAATTACTTTTATAAACACGTTTTCATTCGTTTACAAATATACCAATATTAAACATGTATTGGTATATTTGTAAAGTAAGTTTCTTCTATTAGAATCAAGACACACATGTATATATACATTCATGTCCAAAATTTTAGCATATATGATAAAAACGAAGAAAGGAAATCTTAAATATCTTACGAAATTATTAAATTTTATAGATGAAATTCACATGATAATTATGACTTCGCGTATCGAGGTAATCAAATAAGTTTTAAAGGTCTGATGTTGATTCCTTTTGAATTATTAATAAATTTATCTAAAAATTAGGGGGGAAGATCTGTGATTAATGTGCGTAGAAAAATGAGGATTGGAACTCCAAACTGCTTTATTACATATCTTGTTATTAAACGTACAAAATTTGATTAAATTTTATTGAAGTACTAAGAAATTGATATGAGTTTTGTTCATTCGAAAAATGTCAATCTTTTAAATTTTGGCTTTTTTTAATGTCGTAGACGCTCACGGGTAGCAGGAGTTTTTATGCTTAACTCAGAACTTTATGAATTTCAATCTGGAGCGGAGTTGGAGTCTATGTTGTGATGTTTTAGTTGGCCATCAACTTGATTCTTTCAGATGGGATTAAAATAATTCCAGAATAATGTGAATAGTTTCTTGATTGACACCTATTGAAAGTGGATTATCCAGAAGAAACGAATTCTTATTTCATTTTTAGAAAAATTAAAAGCTTTCATACCAGACATGGTCATAGCAGCCATGTCAAATGTGTGTGAATTTTATCTATAACAAGATCATCTGAATGAGTTTAAAATGTGTCAGGAAGTTATTTGTATGAATAGCAAATCGAAAGAAATTAATTTCGATGTACTCTGAAAGTAGTATTGGGAGAAAAGAAGGGAGCGTCAATCAAAGAAGATCAAGAGATTATTCAGTGAGGAGGAGAAGGAGTTTATTCGCCAGTGTGGGCAGTCTAGATTTTGAGTACTAGTGAGTTGGACTTCGTCTTTTGGTGTTTCTGAGATTGTAAAAAGATGTCTTGTAAATATTAATCTAAAATTTCACCATCCTGTCATCTTTTTACAATCGTTGTTTAGGAATAAATTTTTTTGGTTTAATACGATATGATACGTTTAATTATATATATGCGACCACGATACCACAATGTGAATAAGTATGCACACACAGAAAAGTAAAATGCATTAAACCCTTTATTGGTAAAAAACGGGCAACGAATCCACAGCTCTTTAATCCAGTTTCATCAAATTTTGACACATTTAGAAACAAGATATATCGCTATCAAACAAAGCAGTTTGGAGTTCCAAATCGCAATTTTGTACACATATTAATCATAGTATTTCACCGCTGATTTTTAGAGACATATATTAATAATATAAAAGGATTCAACATCAGCGCTTTAAAACTTATTTGACTATCTCCATAAACTAAGTCATAATTATCTAGTGAATTTCATCTATAAAGTTTAATAATTTCGTGAGATATTTACGATTTCCTTTCTTCGTTTTTATCATATATGCTAAACTTATGGAGATGCGTGTATATATATATATATGTGTGTGTGTGTGTGTGTGTGTGTGTGTTTGTACAGTAGAACCTCGATTATCCGACCATCGTTTAACCAGAACTCTCCGTAAACCGACGTCGGTTTCTTGACTCTTTTTTTTCAGCCTTTTTTTTAAATTTTCACATTCCTTGTGTATACAAACGGTCATTTTCGAACTATCAGTACAGAGATAAATATACTCTTTCTTAGAATTCCTTTGAAATTAGCTTGAGCTACCGCAAGCTCCGATCCCGGTATAAGTGTACTCTTCTCCCCATCCCCTACACACACTCCCTGTGTACACGTCCCTGTTCTAAACAAAAACACTCCCATTTTGAAATTTTGTAGGCCATACTTCGGAATGCCAAAACATTCGAATGTTATTGCACCCTCTGATTGTAAGCAAGCGCAGGGAACAAAACCCCTTTTGTTATCTTTTCACAAACAGATCTTTTTCACAAATGCAGAATTAAAAAAATACCTGACGGCTCGGCCTACAGGCACAGGTAGATTTCGAAGACGCAGACCGTGGGGCGCCTGTTTGTCGGGAATTGCGGAAGAAATGACCTTTTTGCGATGATGCTGCAGTTGGAACCGCCTACTTCGAAACCAAACTTGTTTGCAGGCGGAGCCAGCAAGGATTTTTTTTTTTTTTTTTTTTTTTTTTTTTTGCTATAAGAGTTGGTCCTATAAAAAACATGCCAATATAAAAGTTTTAGATAATATTAAGAGGATTTATAATAAATTTAAGCGGATTTGAAATCTTAGGAATTGACGAAGTTCTGATTTTTTTTCTTCTAAAACCCCCCTTCCCTCCCCCCCCCTTAAGGCAATTTTTAATTATATCAAAAATCTGTCATACATAAGTTTTTTCCCCTGTTCCTAGAAGTAATAATAACTTTAAACGGATTCGATACGTATCATAATTAAGAAATGTTTTTTTTCTGTTTTCACAAAAAGCCCCCCCATCCCCCCCTCTTGGTTCGATTTTGCCCATTAACAAACTTGACCGAGATTTTATGCCCCTTGATTTTATGTATCAGTTTCGAAAAGATGTGGGAGTTGGAACCGCCTACTTCGAAAAATAACTTGTTTGCATGCGGAGCCGGTAGGGATTCTTTTTGTTTTTAATTTTTTTTTTGCTATAACGGTTAGTCCTATAAAAAACTTGTCAATATAAAAGTTTTAGATAATACTAAGAGGATTAATAATAAATTTACGCGGATTTGATATCTTGTGAATTGACGAAGCTATGATTTTTTTCTTCTAAACCCCCCCCTTTTTCCCCCCCTTGGGGCCATTTTTAATTATATCAAAAATCTGTCATACATAAATTTTCGGCCCTTTTCCTAGAAGTAATAATAACTTTAAACGGATTCGATACGTATAAAAATAAAGAAATTATGAGGGTTTTTCTGTTTTCACAAAAAGCCCTCCCCATTTCCCCCCCCCCCCTTGGTTCTATTTTGCCCATTAACGAACTTGACCGAGATTTTATGACCCTTGATTTTATGTATCAGTTTGGAAGAGATTTATGCAGAATTTTTCCAGTTATCGTGGTCAGAAAAAAGTGACATAGATAGATAGATAGATAGATAGATAGATAGATAAAGTTTTGAACTGGGGGTGGTTTTGGGTTCTGGGAGTCATGATCGGCGTAGATCTGCAAAATTTTTTCAAAATTTCCAACTTAGGTGAGAATGTAATAGGTTGTATTTCTTACGAAATCTACCTAAAAGGGGGAGGAGAATTTTCATGTATAATTTGAATTTAGATATTTATTTATCAGTTTAAATGGTCATAATAGCAGTTCGATGACGGTGCTACATATTAAACTAGATGATTATTGATAAATTCTCGACTGTCCGAAAATTTCAACTATCCGATCTAGGTTCGATCTAATTTACGTCGGATAATCGAGGTTTTTCTGTACACACACACACACACACACACACACATATATATATACATATATTATATATATTAGTTGGCATTTTGTTTTTCATAGTACTCGGAAATTTTCCTTCTTGGACTCGGAAATTTACGAGCCTACACCCCCCCCCCCCCCCTTGCAAGTAGGGTGGTTTACGCCCCTGGAGATAATATATCGCATCCAGCAAATTCACAGATGCTGGTTTATTATTTCTGTTGTGTTCCATGCTGAGGAACCGTTGGAGTAGTCGCTTTCGGTAATGTTGTTTCAGGATCTTAATTACATCTTGATCCATGGGCTGGAAAACACTTGTCAAATTCAGGGGCAAAAACTTAACGCGGACGTTTTGTAAACCAGGTATGTTTTTCGGGTGAGCTGGGCAGTTGTCCACAAACAGCACTACCATCCTTGAATTTTTCTGCATTTGTCTATCGAAGGTGTGCACCCATGAGATAAAAAGGTCTCCTGTCATACAAGCTCGGTTTTGGTTTCAACAATCATAGGGCAAATTCTGTATGTTTGAAAAGCTGCGGGGATTTTGTGATTTGCCAATTACTAAAGGTTTTATTTTTTATGTACCATCTGCATTTCCTCCAATAAGAACCGTCACTCGATCTTTAATGAGATTGCCGCCAGTAAATTGCTCTCCTTTGACGGCGAATGTTTTGTCAGGCATTAATTTGAAGAAAATTCCAAATTCATCTATATTAAAAATATCGCGACTAGAATATTTTTTCGTAATTTGTGGAAGCACGCTTGTTTTCCAACATTCTACGTCTTTAATGTTCATTGATGCCGCTTCCTGACACCTGCTTATATATGATTCCATACCGATTTTTAAATCGACCTAATCATCCACTTGACGGTTCAAAATTTATATTTAGTCTTCGCCATCTGTGAAGCTTTCTCTTTCATTATTGGGCCATTAACATGTATGTTGGAAGCTCGAGCTTGCGCATACCAGTCAACCAATATCTTTTACATGTCTTCATATTTCTCGGTTTTTAACTTTTAGGTAGCTTTCAATACAAAAAAGTATAAAGCTACCTATTGCAGCCGTTCGGAGGAAAGCAGTTCCGGAAAATTTCGATATATTTTCACCGATCATGACCCCCAGACCCCCAAAACCACCCTCCGTCCAAATGTTGATTTATATATATAGATATATCCATATATATATATTTATAATTTATTTTTTCCCCTTTCTCTCTATTTCTTTTTTCAATATTCTTTTGGTATGAGTAAAATTTGGCCAATTACCATTGAAGCATCAGCTATGGTAATATTATGTTTGCACATGTTAATTATTAGCTATGTGGTATTCTGTATACACAGTATCATTGATTATCTCTTTGGAGATTTAAGTAGAATAGAACTTGATATGTTTTTTGAAATTCATAGATATTATAATTATATATATATATATATATATATATATATATATATATATATATCTGACCTATGTCATACGATAACGCCCGTAATTATCAATCGATTTTGATGAAACTAATTGTGTGTATTAAGGTCACTAATGTCTCGACCGAGTTCGTTGGCCAGCTTGGTCCGCCATCTTGTTTCAAGATGGCGGCCATTTAAAGATGTAAAATAACTTAAAATCTAAAATAAATATACAAAAAATTTAAAAATTCAAATTTATTTTTTAATTACGTGTTAGGCCTTGATACAAGGATTCCAGAGCTTTTTTTGGTTTACCTCTATCTTAAAAAATGGCTGAGATAGAGCAGTTTGAAATTCTAGGGTGGCTGACATTTTGAAACAAAACAGCACATTAACGCGATTACTCGCAAATTATTTTCTTTCATTGTTGTAATAATTTTCCCAATCATACGCATAAAACTATATATTCATATCCGTTAACGCCAAAATTGGCGACATTGGCGACAAAATTGGAAAAATTGGGCGACATTTGGCGAAATATCACCAAATTTGGCGATCAAAATAAGTCTTCATAAATGAAGCCAATTTGGCTATTGCTCAATAATTTGGCGAATTCAAATTCTTATTCAAATTCAGTATTAACGAATCTTTTGTAAACGTTTCTTTGCATTTTAGCGTGCTGTTTTCGTGTAACATTAGCTAAAATTTTAAAACGAAGATATAGGAAAGCTACCTTTTCCTCCCGGTACAGGCCGGAAGGACTTTATTTTCTTGAATCCACCCACAATTGCAGATTTCTCGATTGTGTCGAGATTATTTAACCCGTTGGGGACGAGCAGAGTTACAGAGAACAGGTTTATTCTCAGGTTTATTTCCAATAGACCCGGTTTATTCCCAAATGACCTGGTTTATTCCCAAAAAACCCGGTTTATTCCCAGGTTTAAACCGGGTTTATTCTAGTCTTTGCAAGTCTAGGGACGAGCGACACGTATACGTGACGCATAAGATGCTCAGAATCTTTCATTATTCCCACCAGTTAATTTTTAATGTAAGCTTTGTCTTGTTTAATCTTAGCATTTCTGCGATTCAATTAAGCGCAAATTTCTGTTTTGAAAAACCAGTGGTAAAAGATAAAAAATTCTGTAAAGGACGCTCGTCGCGAAGGGGTTAATAGGGTACATAACGATAATTCCGAGATATTTACTGACTTTGCAAATGCCGTTTTGTTGCGTGTCATTCGGAATTAAATTTTCGTATAATGTCCATTTTATCAGACACAGACAGTGTTTTCCTTTTTATCATATGACTATTCTCCATATTGGTGAAAAATTTACTTAAACTCGACAAATCATTCACAGATGTCTTGAGAGTTCGAAACGCGTAGTGCAATTAACTCGCTTTCCGCCAGTAGCAGAGCAAAAAAGAAAGAAAATCGAAAATAATCAAACGTTTGCCTTTCTTTTCACCTGCTTTGAAAAATCACATCAGGGTTACCAATTTATCTCTTAAAAAGGCCAAAGATTTTTCCTCGTTTGTTTTAGTTTTATCAAACTACCGTCATTTTTTACATCCTGCTGAACAACGAATGTGCCGGTAGTATCTTCTTTAAAGAATTTTCCTTACAAACAAATCATTGATTGTTATAATTTTTTCCCAACTAAATTTGTATTAAATTATTCTAATAACACTGTTTATTTACTTTTACAACATATTTGAGGGAAAAAGTGCATCAAAACTAAAATTTTTCCCAAAATGAAAAGTTAAACTGAAAAAAATTCTTAAAATTATAAAAAATGGATATGTTTAAAAAAAAAAAAAAAAAAAAAAAGAAGAATGTGTCGTACGCAAAAGATAAGTTCACAACATACAATAAGAACGAACAACGTATAACTTACAAAGAAACATACAATATGCAACCCTAAATCACACAGTTCCTTCACTTTACGGTAGGTAGACACAGCTTATACCACGAAAACAAAGAAAAAAATCCCTGACGGCTCGGCCTACAGGCACAGGTAGATTTCGAAGACGCAGACCGCGGGGCGCTTGTTTGTTGGGAATTGCGGAAGAAATGACCTTCTTGCCATGATGCGGTAGTTGGAACCGCCCACTTCTAAACATAACTTGTTTGCAGGCGAAGCCGGCAGGGACTTTTTTTTTATATTATTTGTTTTATTTTATTATTATTATTATTATTATTTTTTTTTTTTTTTTTTTTTTTTTTTTTTTTTTTTGCTATAAGGCTTGGTCCTATAAAAATCTTGTCAATATAAAAGTTTTAGATAATATTAAGAGGATTTATAATAAATTTAAGCGGATTTGATATCTTGTAAATTTACTAAGTTATGAATTTTTTTCTTCTAACCCCCCCCCCCTTTTTTATGGGTTTTTTTTCTGTTTTCACAAAAAGCCCCCCCATCCCCCCCCCCTTGGTTCGATTTTGCCACCGAGATTTTATGCCCCTTGATTTTATGTATTAGTTCGGAAGAGATTTGTGCAGAATTATTGCAGTTATCGTGTCCAACAAAAAGTGACATAGATAGATAGATATAGATAGATAGATAAAGTTTTGAACTTGTGGAGGTTTTGGGTTCTGGGAGTCATAATCGGCGTAGATCTGCAAAAATTTTTCAAAAATTCCAACATAGGGGAGAATGTAATAGGTAGTATTTCATACGAAATCTACCTAAAAGAACATTTTTCTATCTGGCAAGTTGCCAGTGAAAACTAGATATAGAGAAACGAGCGATTTATGCGGGATCAAGGGTGGACAGGGAAGGAATTCGCGTCTTAACCGGGATTTTTTCCGAAACTTTGTCGCGTATTAAGCGGGATCGCGTATTAAACGTGATATTTTTACATTAGTCTTACGGGCAATATTCAAGGTACCATAAAAAATTCGCGTATTAAGCGGGATCGCGTATTAACCGTGAGCGTCTTAAGCGGGTCCGACTGTACAAAAGACATTGTTAGTCCTGTAAATTATAGTGCAAAAAGTAGTTCAGAATTAGTGCTACCAAACTGAACATTTAAAACACAAATATGTTATGTAAAATAGCTCAGTAAGTATACCATGAAAATCGTTTAAAAGGTGTGCGAACATCACTGCGCACTTGTGTACAGTATATTGCATAGTTGTGTGCAGTATACTGCGTACTTGTGTTTATTCTGTTTTTAAAGAGTGCTTAATGAAGATGGGAAAAAGGACAAGCTACATTATCGCTTTCAAACTGCAAGCTTTACATTATGCTAAAGCAAACGGAAACATGGGTATAGATAGAAAATTCGATGTTGGCAAGTCTCACATACGAGTGTGGAGGTAAGAAGAAGTTTTTTAAAATGTTTCTATCCTAAAAGTGGTGATTCAATTACTTACAGTGAACCACTTTTGGTGAAGCTTCATTATGTTTTGGATTAATCTGAGCTTAAGTGATTGCCATTGTTTGGATTTTTCCTCCACCATACCTAGTGAGAGATATTGGAGACGAAGTTATCGTATGTATAAAATACCATCAGTTGCCGATAAGTATTAATTATTTTAAACATAGTTGCGTATTTTGAATGGACTTTTTATTTAAAAAACTACTCCTGAAAACTCGGGAAAATCTTAAATCAAGGCGCTGCACGTTTAAGGCAACTCATCCATTTTAAACCTCCAATAAAATTCGATTTATTGTTTTTCATATTTAAAAAAAATAAATAAACAATTCTGAATCGAACAAAGCAAAACTTGTGAAAATATTTAAATTAGAACTGGGTAGGGTGTCAACGATTTTAATCGGATGATTTAAATCAATGAAAATCACTTGATTTAAATCAATGATTTTTTATAATCAACAGATTTTTTTAAATCCTAAATTTTCTAAATGTTTAAAATGACATAAGAAAAATAGTAAAATCTTAGAGGAAGATAATTTGGAAAGTTTCTATGGATATTTTACCTTATGAATAATAATATTTAAAAAAAAAAAAAAAGAAAAGAAAAAGCTTTGAATAATTGTCTGTAAATTTAATTCCTTAGGCTTGCAAAATATTAAGCATAGTAAAATTGCGAAAAGCAAAGTTTTTATTAAGCATTAAAAGCATTTATTTTAAATTTACATTTAAATCTAATATAATTTGCAATGTCATAATTTCTTTTAAATCAAATTATTCCCTTTTTTACATAAAGTAAGAATATCAAGTAAATCTACCAGTAAAAGAATAAATAGTCGGTACCTTATTTTTGTAATAATAAATTTATAGCAAATTAAAACTGAAGATGAATTGCATAAATGACATCTGCTCAATGGCCATTGTAAATACAATGTAGAAGAGAAAAAGATCTAACTGGTATATAAAAAAAAAGTTAAATATATATATATATATATATTTATATATATTGACTCATATGTACAACAAATAAAAAAATTAGTTAAGGATTTAAAATGATGTAACAATTTTTTCTTTCTTTCTTTACAGGAAAAAAAAATTGCTGAATGCTAATAATCCCAACTGAGTCGTAACAATGCTGCTATTTCATATTTTGATAATTTAAGATATAATTCTCAAAATACTAGATATAATACTTAAAATACTATTCCTACATTTACTCTTATATATCTGCATGTGCGCGAGTTTGGATTTAGGCAATTAACAGTACAAATGCAAAACAAGTTGCAAATAATATTTGTTTTGTTATTTGTGCTACTAACTAATGAAATTACTTATTTGCAGTTTTTATTAATTTGCAATTTCTTACTGTTACTTCTAAACCATTTGTATGGGCGTAACACCTTACTCTTTATTAAATTGGCAAAATGCATTCTGCATTTTTTTTTTTTTTTTAAATAGTGAAATTCATCTTTAGTTGTGCCCAGAAATTTCTAGTAAAAACTTCTCCGTATCACAGTATTTCTAAATATGTGTGCCCATGACCTTGCAAAGATATTGAACTTTATTTACAAAAAACAGGAAGTTATTAGATCATGTTGTAATTTAATTATATTTTTCAATTTGAAATTCATAAAAATCATAAAAAAAATAATATCACTGTTGTAATTATCATATTAAAAAATTATTATTTTTTTTTTTTTTTTGCTTATATCGTTACTAAACACATTACTAATATGAATAATTGGAAATGTTCCTCATTAAATAATACCCTTTTCTACTGAACTAGTGCCTTTTTTCCACTGAACTAGTGCCTTTTTGGGGATCTAGCACTGTGCCCCCTTTTCTTAATAGACTAAATACTAAATTATTAATTTTCATTTTAGTAATTAAAGCATAAAAATGTATTTTATTTTCTTAAAAAGAGAGTTAATTATTTAATAATTATTAATTTTAAGCAGTGTTAACAATCTAATATTGAAACAGTTATTAATAATTTTAATAAATATAATTATCAATAGTATTTAATACAGTTTTACATAATTATTACAAAGTATTAATGCACATAACATTATTGTATGCATCTAACTAATGAAATTACTAATTTGCCGTTTATATAATTTCTGTAATTACTAACTAATAATTAAAATTTTATTAATTAAAGAATAAAAACATAGATAATGTTACTCATAAAAGGGTTGATTGTTTTGGAAAGCTGAAATTCTTGGTAACTATTCTGTATTTAAACGCAGGGAAAAAAATCATAAAAATACGATTTAACTTTAAAAAAAACATCTGATTTTAATTTTTAAAAAATCATGATTTTTTTTTATACCCTAGAACTGAGTCAAATTGAGATTGAAAATGTGTACTTTAAAAGAGACTCCCATTGATTTCTAACTTTGCATGCGTTTTACTGAAAAGCGGGGTTGCTACTTGCGCGCACTGTAAAATAAAAATCTTTTGTAGACATATAATTTCTATTGCTCAAATATATTAGAATGATTATACGTACAATCTCCACCTATTGTTCTGTCAATTAAATGATGCACATTTTATTTGTTACGAATGGAATATGGTTTTTAACATGTGTCATTAAACGCGGATACACTGCAAAAAAATGGTTGATTTTACAGTATAATACTGGCATCCCAGCTGCCAGTATTATACCGTAAATTTAACAGTAATATACAGTAAAATAAGCAGCAATACACTGCCGTGCATGCGTGGCAGTGTATTACACTGTAAAAAAAATTCGTAAAATTTCAGTAGATGTACCGTAAATTAACGGTACTTGTGCCGTTTTCACTCTTTACAGTATAAGTACCGTTTCTCTAAGGTATATTAAGCGTAAAAAAAAAGTATCTGTGCCATTTCAATTATAAACGGTATTTGTACCATAAAATGATTGTTTTTCAGCAAAAAATAGTTATTTATACCGTAAAATAATTATTTTTCAGTAAGGAAAAAGGTGGTAGCCCCACTTCGGTCTACGGCAATTCCTTAAATGATGCTCTTGCTCTTGTTACGTAATGCGTGCAGGCCTGGGGAGAGGGGGAGTGCAGCTGGCCTATATACTTTAAATATTTTACGGTACATATACCGTCCAGTTAAATTACGGTATATATACTGGTCACAAAGTTGCCAGTATATGTACCGTAATTGTTGACCAAAATTTTTTACAGTGTACTGTTTATTTGTTTATTTTTACTGTTAATTTTGTTTATTTTTACTGTTTATTTTTTATTACTGTTTATAATGCGAATAGTCTGTGTCCTAGAGAGAGTTATTCTCTTTATTATACATTTTACAAAATGCGAATGCATTGATTTGATTTTGCGTTATCATGTTTTGCAAAAATGTCACTTTTTCACATAATTTTGACTATTTTTCACTTAAAAATTTATTGCTGTGTAATTGCTAAACATTTTATATTTTTTTCAAAGTTTCAACTTAAATGTCATTATAAAAAATTAGTATAAAGAGAAATTTTCAAAAAATTCAAAAAAATCATCCCAAAGGTGTGTGAATACCTGCGCATGAAAGCATGGTTTCATATAGTTTTTGAAAATATCCCGTGCATGATGCTCATCTGGCTTTATAGCCCCAAAACTTTTGTCCCCCTTTAAGTGCATATTCTACACTAGTAAATACAACATATCTTTTTTCACGTATGTCCTAAAATAATGTATGAATGGACGTTTCGTTTTCTTTTTCTCGTTTTGGTAGTGATTGAAATTCATTGCAATGTAAAAATGCTGCGTATTTTTGTTTGTCAGTTTAACTTAAATGTCTTTTTAGGTGCGTTCGTAATTATATAAATACGTAGCACCTATTGTCGTCGCTTGGTCCGTCCATCTGTCTGTCCGTCTGTCTGTCCGTCCGTCCGCATATAACAACGCAAAAACTACCCAACCGAATGGTTTGAAATTTAAGATATATTATCTTTGCAGAATTTTGTCGAGACATTTCAAATTTTATTAAAATCGAATCAAAACTTTAGGAGATATTAATAAAAATATTTATTAAAAAATTTGAATTTTTTTTTTTTAAATCGGTGTTTTTTTGTTATAGCAGCTTCCGAAGTTGAATCGTCAAGCGACCGAGATACTTATTCTATTACAGAAATTAATCTGCAGACGATATCATTCATTTCACAGAATTAAAAATCATCAAGATCTAAATATTTATATAGCTAGCTACAGTACGAACGCACCTCATTTGTCACGCTTGACGTACAATTTCCAGCTTGTTTAACTTTACAGGCTTTAACTTTTGAGTAAATTCAGCAATCGGAATTTTGAGTATGGTATTATGCTGCAGAGTGTTACTTTACGTTTTCCGTATCATATAGAGACGTGTAAAAAAATTTAACATACAATTGTTTACTGCGCGTCAAAATGAGCAATATTGTTAAGATCGGGATTAAAAATTAATGTCAATTAGAATACTAAATCGGGTCAAGTATTGGGTTGGCGCTATTTTTTTACGTTGCGGGTCGCATTTGGTAACTTGTTAATTATATTATTATTATTATTGTTGTTGTTATGTTAAAGTTTTTTTAAAGAAAGTTCACATTACTCTTTCAGGTAAGAAAATTATATATCTGAATTAGCATTATTCTATACTTTAAAAAACTTCTTGTGCAATATTTTTCAGAATAATATTGATTTACAATATATGCCAACACAAGTTAATTCGTAATAATCAGGAAAGGGATTTGCAACTAAAGATTTTCCTTTCGTTATTCCTTAAAAAAAATTAACATGACTTTTATAAAATTAATTTAGAACTTTATCTTAGATAAAAGATATTTTTCCCACGATTTAAAATATTTTTAAAAAGAATACTCTGTCAGCTTAAAGATTAATTATCGGAAACTTATTTTTTCTACGCCTTGCAAGATAATGAAACAAATTTTAAAAATACATCTTTTAAGGGGATTATGATTGTAAATTGAGTATTCTCCTATAACAGAGAGTGAACGGTGTATTTTATAATCGGATAAAAGATTTGTGTATAAGCAATTCTTAAATAAAATAATTTTGTGTATTGTAGCTATTTATCAAACATAAAAAATGCATGCTCCTAATTAATGCATTTCTACAGTTTAATTGGACTAAAGCGCTTTAATTAAATCTGTTTTTGTTATTTATAGAACTTATAAGTGTTTCTAGTTTCTATGGTTTTATTTCAACATTGAGGTCATAAAAATTTTCACAACTTTCTTTAAGAATTAGTTTAATCGGAGATTTACATTAATTTAAATACCGTGTACAAAATAATAATTAATATTATAAATTAGAGCAGGATTTCCACTTTTATTTTATTAACGTTTTTTAATCCTTTGTATTTTAAAAATCCTAGTTTTAATAACAAATTAAATATGAGGAGGGGATTGCTAAGTACATGATATGACAATAAAGTTCAGTGAATATATTTATAAAAGAAAGTTTTTTACCTAAATCCTTCTATATTAAAAAAAAGTAATCTGGAACTGTGCCAAAAACGAAATGGACCAATCCAATTCTGCGTAGATATTCCGTGTTATTCTCATCGCATTTTTACTAGGGACTTTTTTGAGGAGCTATTGCTTTTTTTCTATCCATCCTAAGTATTCGAAAATCATACCACCAGACGCGAAATATAACATTTTATTGAATATAATAATAAATATAATATTTTATTGAAAAAGTCATTTTTTTTATATTGTTGCCAATTTCTAAATAAGCGCAAAGGATTATGTTTTATCTCAAATAAAAAATGTATTTGCGCGAGACTATTAAAAACAATAATGAAAGTTTAAAATAATAATTAAATGATCACGTGTTGAAAGCAGGAAATAAAGAAAATTACGTCATAAAAATTGTGTTTACACATGAATATTAAAAATAAAAAAGATGAATTAAATGAAAAAGCATTATAACCAGTTAAATGAAAAAGCATTATAACCTGATTACAGAAGAAAGTCGCCGTTTGTGATATGATCATCTTTTTAAAACAGGATACATTACCAGGTTTTAAGAGGCTGTGAAATCAGAACGGGGGTTGGTGAGCGTAGCGAGCAGGGGGCAGAGCCCCCTAGTTTTGAAAAGCAAACGATCGAAGTAACATTGACAATTTGCAATGAACTTTTGACAACGATTGTACAGATCATGAAAATTGTGGGCAAAGTTATCTTCCGGTAACACATGAAAAACATTCGTTACATATGACTATGAATTTTATCGGCCACATTCGACCTTCGTCATGAAATACTGTATGGTTCTTAACCCCTTGACTAACAATTTTTTTTTTGTGGGATATTTTAAATCAAATTTAGCACAGGCTGCCATCTACCGAGCAAACGGTCAACTACGATCCCAAAAGAACGTGAGAGACCAGTGGGACAAGCAGACATGGTTTTCCAAGCGTTTCAGGGATTGCTGTGTCTAGTGGTAATTTTTGAAGTTGCACTGGGACATAGTGTCCCACTGGGAGTCTACGGGTTAAAGAAGTAGTGGCTCTCTTTAATCCACCGTACTAAACCTGATCTTACTTCAACAAATTTTTTTCTGTTCTCCCTATCAGATTTAGATATTCCAAATCATGTCACGAAGCTTCTTCATGCGATACAGACAGGGGATTTTACCCTCAGTTTTCATGAACTGTACGGTCATTACCTTAACATGCGTAGTAAACGACATACATTACTACGAGAAAATGTAAAACGTTTTCCTTCCAATGTAAACAAAGAGAACTGTTTCATGATCTAACAAGAAGGTATACTAAAACATGACATAATTCCTTCCGAGTTATCTGTGATTACGAATGTGACATAATTACATTTTTAATTATATGCTTAATAAATATATTATAATGAAGAATACTGTTTATTAGAGGCATAACTTATTTTTACTTTAGTTCCAAGCTCAAAGTAATACTATAGGACTTGGACATCCGTTCTGACATAATGTTGTAGTTAACACAAGAAGTCAATATATATCAGTGGTAGTCAAAAGTGGGGACATTTTTTGAAAGTTTCATGTTTTTCAACTTTATGTGCTTGTAGAATATATTAATTTTCACTTAAATACAAACGTTTATAAATCAAATTAAAGGTAATTTAATGTAGAATTTAATAATAAAAACAGTATTACAATATCTGTATTACGAAAAAAGTTATGCAACTAATAGTAAGATCTATCTTAGATTTGCATTTTTTTAAAGTGATACTTAGAGAATCAATACTTAGTAGGATAACCCTTATTTTTTAAGACAGCTTCACAGCGTCTTTTCATCGAGTGAACGAGTGTTTGGAGTTTATCTTTCGTAATCACATGGTGCCAAGAATCAGTTATAGCTTCAATAAGTTGTCTTTTATTGAATGGACGTTTTTTTCGTACAAGAATTTTCAAATGTCGCCACAAATTTTCAATTGGATTGAGATCAGGGCTGTTTCCTGGCCATGGTAATATATCTATGTCTTTATTTTGAAACCATGCTTTGCATACTTTTGCTGTGTGGCATGGAGCTGAATCCTGCTGAAAAATAAATAGTGCGTTTTTGGGGAAGAGATCACTGATGGAAGGTATCAATTTTGGTTCCAGAACAGTTTCGATGTATTTTTTGGCATTCAGGATGCAATCAATCACTTGAATTCGGCCAACACCATTTGCAGACATACATGCCCAAATCATGACATTTGTTGGGTTTTTTATAGTTGCTTCAATGCAATCAGGATGAAGTGCTTCTCCTACTCTACGTCTCACGTATTTTCTACCATCACTACCAAAGAGCGATATTTTACTCTCATCGCTCCAGATTACTTGCTTCCATTGATTTTCTGACCATTTAATGTGTTCTTTTGACCACTTAACTCGTTTTTCGCGTTGCTTTTGATTTAAATATGGTTTTTTCCTTGGAATTCTAGCTTGTAGTCCAAATCCTGATAACCTTCTTATTGTTCTTGAACTTACTGCAATACCCGCTGCATTCATTTCACATCTAATAGCATCTGATGAAATTTTTCTATCTTGAAGGCATAGCCGTTTAATTTTTCTATCGGCAGTAGCACTTGTACGATTTTTCCGGCCTGATTTGGTCTTATTTTCCACTGATTTCGTTTTTTCATAACGTAAACAGAACTTTCGTATACCAGAACAAGTCACTGAACCACCAACTTGTCTTGCAATTTCAGCATAAGAGAGGCCATTTTCTCTCATTATGACAATTCGGCTTCTTTTTGTAGATGTCCAATTAGTTCTTCTTGTTGATGACATTGTTTAAAATTAGTTTAATTAAAAAATGGGACTTTAAATATTCAAAAACAGCAATACTCTATTTAATTGTACTAGTATGCATCATTCCGCAAAATATTTCCACAACAATAACTCTTTTGCCATCCAAATAACCTAAACTATAGTTACAGACATTTGATTGGTCCTCAGAACAGTGTTTGTGATTGGCTAGAACGATTTTATTACAAAACACGTCCTTATTCAAAACGATTTATGTTTGTTTGTTCTACTAAAATGAGCATAACTTTTTTTTGTAATACAGATATTGTTTTGTGAAGATGAAGCATCTTCACCTAAAAACGAACATTTACAAACAATGGAAGTGTCTTCTGAGTCCTATGAAAACATTACTGCTATGCAAGAACAAGCTTTTTCAGCTATATATGGTAGTGATATACTTCTTGCAGAATTTTCTATATGTTCAGGTACATTTCTTCAGATTCGATTAAAAAATCATGTTTCCTTAAGAATTCATAACAGAAATTTCAAGGAAACGAAAAATGGAGATAAATACCCTACAAAACAAGGGATTATTATGACTGCCCCAACA
The DNA here is from genome assembly GCA_963931845.1 of Maratus michaelseni. NCBI lineage: Eukaryota > Metazoa > Arthropoda > Arachnida > Araneae > Salticidae > Maratus > Maratus michaelseni. The sequence continues at coordinate 300,371,737 of OZ007589.1, forward strand.
TGGGAAAATTTTAGTAAAAAATTATAAGATTTTCATTTTTACTCGAAAGATGATTCTTTTATCGCAAATAATCAACTTATTATAATGGGTCTTGATGAAGATACTTGTTTTCTTCAACAGATCTTTAATTTGAAAAACTTTGGATTTTATTTTAAAAATACTGGAATTCATATGAGTAAGGATCAGATACTTAATTTGATAGAATTAGTTCCACAAATTACTGAAACGGTGATTGACATACTTCTAACTCATGTTCTACCGAATTCTGTGTATTACTTGTATGCTACAATCATATGGATTTTAACACTGCTAAGTCACATTTCTTATTTTGTTTGAAACAAGAGTTCGTATCTACTGCTTGTAAAATGTTTAAATGCGATGGGTGTAAACATAGATCCAACACACAACTCGACCATGCTTGCATGTTAACTGAGACTCAAGAAAAATTTTATATGTATAAAGATTCAACTTTGCTAAATATGAATACATTTGAGTTATCTAAGAACATTTGCCAAAATTGAACATGTCAATTTACAAATACATTTTTTAAATGTTTTGATAGTCAATTCTATGAAGAATATTTTGAAAGTAATATGTTCAGCTAAAAATTGTGTAAATCTTTGATATGTTATTTCAATAAACATATTTTTTTTGTTAACTGGAAATGAATCTCTCTTTATTTCTAACTGTAAGCAGAAAAAAAATTATGATTGTCTAAGTTATGAAAGTAACAGCTTTTCCAGAGGAGTTGAAATTATGTTAAAAAAATAATAATGAAAGATTTCATGCAAACAAAGATAAAAATATATTGAATACAGTTATAACAAAAAACTTTAGTTTTTTTCTTTTGCTAAATTAAAAAAATTCTAGATTTAAAAAAAATTCACAAGAAAAACTATCTTTTAAACTTTTACGTAAAAAATAGTTTAAGTTATTATAAATTTTTTTCTAACAAAGTTAAAAAATATATGTTGAATACAGTTATAACAAAAAAACTTTAGAGTTTTTTTTGCTAAATTATCATCCAGTTATTTAAATATCATCGAATGATCGGTTGCTTTCTTGTTTTATATGTAAAGGTTTTATTGGTTACTGTTGAAGATAAACAAGAAAGCAAGAAAGCAACCGCTCAAAATAACAAAGCAACCGCTCAAAATAGCAATGCAACCGCTCACGAGCGGTTGCTTTTTTGGATTAAGCGGTTGGTTTGTTGAATGTGCTGTTTTATATGTAAATTTTTATTGGTTACTGTTGAAGATAAACAAGAAAGCAGCCGCTCAAAATAACAAAGCAACCACTCAATACAACCTTTATCCATTTCTTTATGTTAAATTTGAAAAAACTGTTTAATATTTTTCTAAGGACTTGTTAACATACATATAAAATATATGTATATTATTTAAACAGTTATCTAGTAATTAGATTTTAAACTTATAATATTCGCTCAAAACATTTTTTAAATCTGTTTCTCTAAAATTTTTTTTCTGTTACATGTAAAAAAGCTTTTTGCTACATTTTTAAAAAGTTAGATATATATATTTTTTTAAGATTAGGTATTTGTTTAAAACATATACTTAATGTTTTTTTTTCTGAAACATATAAAAAAGTTTGATTTTTTTTCTAAAGACTTGTTAACATACATATATAACATATGTATAATTTTTAAAAAGTTATCTAGTAATTTTTTTTTTATATTTTAAACTTATAATATTCGTTCAAAACATTTTTTGAATCTGTTTCTAAACGTTTAAAAAATAATTCTGTTGATCTCATTTTAAGGAAAATAAAAAAAGTTTCTGCTGATAATTTTTTTGACAAAATATTTTTTTAACACTTGCTAAAAAAATCTGTTGCATACAAAAAGTTTGATATTTTTTTCTGTTACATATAAAAAAAAGTTTGATATTTTTGAAGACTTGTTAACATATGTTATATATAACATATGTATAAAACATATGTAACAGATGTAACGTATCTAACATATGTATGAAACATATGTAACATATCTAACATATGTATAAAACATATATAACCAATGTATCAATACTGTGACCTATTAGAATACATATGTTTAGTCTATAACGACAAATCGACTGCTCAAAACATGTTTTGAGCGGTTGTTATAACTATTTGAGCGGTCGTTATAAGTATTTGAGCGGTCGTTATAAGCATTGAGCGGTCGTTATAAGCATTTGAACGGTCGTTATAAGCATTTTTATCCTTATAAACATATTCTGTGATCTATTAGAATACGTATTTTTAGTCTATAACGACAAATCGACTGCTCAAAACATGTTTTGAGCGGTCGTTATAACTATTTGAGCGGTCGTTATAACTATTTGAGCGGTCGTTATAGCATTTGGGCGGGCGTTATAGCATTTGAGCGGGCGTTATAGCATTTGAGCGGGCGTTATAGCATTTGAGCGGGTGATTTACCCTTATAAACATATGCTTATAAACATACCCTTATAAACATATGCCTTATAAACATATGCCTTATAAACATATTGCACATGTGTATGTGCAACATATGCATATAAACATATGCTATTAGAATACGTATGTTTAGTCTATAACGACAAATTGACAGCTCAAAACATTTTTTTTTATGAAAGTAATACAAATAAGTTATATGTTAAGTATGTAAGTTATATATATATATATATGTTGATACATTTTGTCTAAATGCATGCGAACTTCTCAGGATTTCTATGACAAAGACATGCCAACCCTATATATATGTTGAAAGTATGTTCTCATTGTAACCGGTACCTTAGGCATTTGCCCTTTTTACGCTTACATTTAATGCTATTGTTAGAAAAATTAAACTAGTGAATTTAATTTGCATTAAGTTATTTTCAAAGTACTCGTTTACAAAATTCACATTTTTTAAAGTTGGTACGAAACATGTTTTGAGCAGTCGATTTGTCGTTATAGACTAAACATATTGTTATGAATTTTGTATATATCTGTAAATATTCCATTTGTTTAAATTTATTTTATTTTATTATTGTGAAAATTGCAGTATTATTAATGTATTTCCTATTGAGCATCATGTAACTCAATGCTAAAGGCCTCAGATGGTTTGCAAGGAAAACAACCTTACACCCTCATCTTTATAATGAGTTCTATTGGAAAATCGCCAAGGAATGGGTTTATCGCCAAGTTGGCGATGGTTTTGGCGACTTATTTTTGTCAAGGCTCTGGAATAATCTGGAAAGATCTCTGAAACCTATATAAGGACCTCCATCAGTTTAGTTGAGTTAGTTGTCTGTCAACTGCGATTGAATTCATACGAGAGGCTTTGCATTGAGAACTGTGTTTCTCGGATCGATTTTGTCGTTGATACGTCGTATTGAACGCATTGTTTCTGTGTGAAATTTTGCTGCGCTTTTATTGGATTTGAAGATTACTGAATATCTTGTAATTTTCAGAAGATATTTGTGATCGTATTGCACCGTTTATAGTGAATAAAGCCTTTTTATTGTTCTTATATATTGGTATCAGTCCTTTCGAACCCCGAGCTCACAACATTTGGTGTCAGAAGTGGGATTGAATGCCGATCACCAGAGCAATGGAGGGTCAACTGAAAGAATTATTGGAGAAATTAGCTGCGAACCTTGGCGAGTTGAAAGAAGAAATGAAGAAAGATATGTCAGCGATGGATGAGAAAATGACTGCGAACCAGGCTGAAATGAAGAAAGATATGTCAGCGATGGATGAGAAAATGACTGCGAACCAGGCTGAAATGAAGAAAGATATGTCAGCGATGGATGAGAAAATGACTGCGAACCAGGCTGAAATGAAGAAAGATATGTCAGCGATGGATGAGAAAATGACTGCGAACCTTGGTGAGTTAAAAGATGACATGAAGAAGGATATGTCAACCAACCTTGGTGAGTTGAAAGAACTAATAGAGGATAAAATAACATCTTTAAATGACAGAATTGACGGCGTGGAAAACAAAGTTGAAGAAAGATTTCAAGAAATAGAAGAAAAAGTTCAAAATACAGCCAAAACCGTAGAAGAAAAGGTAGAAGAAATACAAAGGACAGCCAAAACCGTAGAAGAAAGGATTGTGAGTGTAGAAAAGGAGTTGGAAAATGTGAAGAAACAAAAGATAACTGCCGAAAACTATCCCGAAGATGTCAAGTATCAAGCTATGCTTCCTCGGGCCTCTATTAAACTCTCGACCTATGACGGAAAATCCTCATGGCCAGTTTTTAAGACACAATTTGGGATCGTAGCGGACGCCAATGGATGGGATTCCCAGACAAAGGCTTGCCAGTTAGCTGCTTCTCTACGAGCTGATGCTGCCGACGTCCTACAGACTTTACCTGCAAATGAACCGCTGGATTTTGAAACGCTCGTCAGTGCCTTAGAATTGCGTTTTGGCGAGAAATGCATGAAGGAATATAGCAGACTCCAGCTCAAATCTCGACAGCAGAAATCCACTGAATCCCTGCAAGATCTTGCTACGGATGTCGAGAGACTTTCACATCTTGCTTATCCTGACTGTCCGACTGAAATTAGAGAGAGTTTAGCTCTGCAACATTTTATCGATGGTGTGCGTGACTCTGAGATCCAGAAACAACTCCGGATTGCAGATCTCAGTGACTTAAGAGGGGCTTTGGTTTACGCTCTGAAATTCGAGGCAGCCCAGCAAGCTACTAGGAAAGATCGACACTTTGTGCGAGCAGCCAACCTGCCTGAGACGTCGGATAGAGCTGTGGAGTGCTTACAGCAGCAGATGAATGACATAATGAGAAAGATGAACTCCTTAATGGCCAACAAACCTTACAGGAAGATCAAGTGCTGGAGATGCGGTGGAGAAGGCCATATCCAAATCGACTGCCCAAGACGACCCAGCACCGAAGGTAATAGCTCACCCGCTAACGGAGGAGCAAGAAAACTGATTATTGACCATCTTGCGGGGCGGAGGTTTACAGATCTTAAGAAGCCTCATTTTCAAGTATGTGAAATTTCTGCAAGAAGTTGCGGCGAGAACGGAGTTTTTCTAGTCGGAAGTGTGAATGATTTGCCCTGTAATATGATCATCGATACAGGAGCCAATGTGACCATCATTCGGAAAGATCTAGCTCAGCGGCTGAAAGAAAAATTCTCCTGGACCCCGCCGCGTGTTATTCTTCAAACTGTGACCGGAGATAAGATCGATATACACGGAAGAATGACACTGAAAATAAAGTTTGGGAACGCCGCTTACCACCATACAGTCTATGTTGCCGATATTTCAGACCCTTTTATACTCGGACTGGACTTTTTAAAAGAGCATGGATTTACACTGGATTTTAAGAATAATGAGTTACGCTCTGCTCAAGAAGATGTCACTATTTTCAAACTTGGAAATGAATCCGGGTCTATTCAACGGATCACAGCCAAGGCAGATGTTATCATCCCTCCTCGGACCGAAATGATGATACCTGGATTAACTGGAAACGAAAGAATTTTCCAGTATGGCTTGACTGGATATCCTGAGAAGAGCCCAAAGGGAGTGCTAATAGCATCAGCGCTGGTAGATCTGTCGAGAGATGTGATACCTGTGAGGATTGCGAACGTAAGTGAAAAGTCTAGAATTATCCAGAAAGGTGAAGTGCTTGCAACCTGTGCTCCAGTCACCTGTGTTTGCAAAGACCCGAGCTTGACGTTATCGGAGCCGCCTACAAGTTTAACACCTGTAATTGGACGAAATGAAAATTTATCTCCTGAACAGAGACATGCCGCAGAAAGACTGTTCCAGGAATTTAAGGATGTGTTTTCACAAAACGAGAGTGATATAGGGCGCACTTCACTGACACGTCATAGAATTGATACTGCCAACCATCCACCGATTAAACAGCATCCAAGACGCTTGCCGTTCGCAAAACAAGAAGAGGTTTCTAAGCTCTTACGAGAGATGCAGGATAGTGACATCATCGAACCGTCATCAAGTCCGTGGGCCTCTCCCATCGTGTTGGTCCGAAAGAAAGATGGCTCCACAAGATTTTGTGTGGATTATCGTAAACTTAACGATATCACGAAGAAGGACAGCTATCCTCTACCAAGAATAGACGACACGCTAGATACTCTTTCAGGACATAAATGGTTTTCCACACTGGATTTGAAGAGTGGATATTGGCAAGTAGAGATCCATCCTGATGACAAAGAGAAGACCGCATTTACTACTGGACAAGGACTTTGGCAATTCAAAGTTATGCCGTTCGGGCTCTGCAATGCTCCAGCAACGTTCGAGCGCCTCATGGAGACAGTGTTAAAAGGCCTGACTTTTGAAGCTTGTCTCATCTACCTAGATGACGTCATCATTGGTGGCCGCACGTTTGAAGAACATCTTGGAAATATTCGAAAAGTGTTAACGAAGCTAAGAGCGGCGAATTTAAAGCTGAACCCTCTGAAATGCAAGTTCTTCCAACGCGAAGTAAATTATTTAGGACACATCATCTCAGCTGAAGGTGTTCGAACAGATCCTGAAAAAGTGTCTGCAGTAAAGAACTGGAAGCGTCCGGAAAACGTCCATCAGTTGCGAAGCTTTCTGGGACTATGCACTTATTACAGAAAGTTTGTACAGGGGTTCTCCAACATCGCAAGACCCTTGCATAGGCTCACTGAAAGCAAGCAGAAGTTTCTATGGACACAAGAATGCGAGAATTCCTTCCAGCAGCTGAAAGAAGCTCTCACATCCTCTCCAGTCCTAACCTATCCACACCCCGACAAACAATTCATTGTGGACACGGATGCTAGTCATGAAAGTGTCGGTGCTGTACTTTCCCAAGAAATAGATGGCCAAGAACGAGTCGTAGCATACTGGAGCAAATGTTTGTCGAAACCAGAGCGGAATAATTGCGTCACTCGTAAGGAGTTATTAGCTATAGTAAAAGCCATAGAACACTTCCATCACTATCTCTATGGCAGGAAATTTCTCCTTCGTACTGATCACGCATCCCTAACATGGCTGATGAATTTTAAGAACCCAGAGGGCCAAGTAGCCAGATGGATACAACGACTACAGGAATACGACTTTGACATCAGGCATCGTAAAGGCTCATCGCATGGAAATGCTGATGCCTTATCAAGAAGACCGTGTCCCGAAAGTTGTCGCTATTGTTCCAGAGCGGAGAACAAGTATAATCCCGAACATGTCATACGCCAGACGAAGACTTCACTATTGACGCCACCAGATCCCTGGAGTGATGAGAAGATTCGAGAAGATCAAATGGCAGACTCTGAGATCAAACCAATCTTGGAGTTATTAGAATCTTCTAGCACGAAGCCCAGTTGGAAAGACATCTCGACTTACAGTCCTACGACGAAGCAATATTGGGCTCTTTGGAACTCCCTCCACGTCAGAAATGGTGTCTTGTTCCGAAAATTCGAATCGGAAGATGGGAAGACATCTCGGTGGCAGTTGGTACTTCCTCGATCCCGAATCCCTGAGATCCTCAAGGAATTACATGACAGTCCCACTGGTGGCCATTTTGGAGTCATGAAAACATTACACAGAGTCCGAGAGCGCTTCTTCTGGGGAAAAGCGAGAGCTGACGTCGAACAATGGTGCAAATCTTGCGATGCATGTGCAGCTCGGAAAGGACCAAAGAAACGTAGCCGAGGAAGACTACATCTCTACAATGTAGGAGCACCTTTTGAACGCATCGCCCTTGACATCCTAGGTCCTCTGCCAAGAAGTGCTGATGGCAACAAATACCTCCTTGTTGTCATGGACTATTTCACAAAATGGCCTGAAGTTTATGCCATCCCTGATCAAGAAGCTTCTACGGTTGCGGATGCCTTGGTACACCAGTGGATATCAAGGTATGGAGTCCCTCTCCAAATGCATTCGGACCAGGGGAGAAATTTTATCTCTGCTGTGATTGAGGGTCTCTGTCAACTTCTCGGAATGGACAAAACTAGGACGACGCCTTTACATCCACAGTCGGATGGCATGGTTGAGAGATTTAATCGTACCATCCTCAACAATCTCTCACTGCTAGTCTCAAGAAACCAACAAGACTGGGACCAAAAACTTCCCTTGTTTCTTCTCGCCTATCGCAGCTCCGTCCATGAAACAACCGGCTATTCCCCGTCTCAGATGCTTTTCGGTCGTGATCTTCGTTTACCTTGTGATCTGCTTTTTGGTCGCCCTCCAGATGCGCCTTCATCGCCAGAGGGATATGTGCAGAATCTCCAGGCACGATTTGAAGACGTCCACAACTTGGCTCGAGAGCGGATAAATATACAGACGGAGAAGATGAAGACCAGGTACGACACGAAAGCCACGGGACATCAATTCAAAGAAGGTGACAAGGTTTGGTTTTATAATCCGACTCGACGTAAAGGACTTTCTCCCAAACTGCAATCGCACTGGGACGGTCCTTATACAGTCCTAAACAGACTGAACGATGTCGTAATTCGGATCCGAAAGTCACCAAGTTCGAAGCCTAGAGTCGTTCATTACGACAGGCTGGCTCCATACTATGGCCATAGTACTTAGTTCATTGATTGTAAATAGTGTAATGTAAATAATGTAAATTAGTATGACCATGGTCTTGTATATAAGTTAATGTAAAAATTTCTTTTGCTTAGCATTATCATTATTAATGTTATTATTATTTAAATACTTGTATGTAATGATGTCTGCTTTAATTTAATTTAATTTTTTTTTTAAATAAGTGTATATTTTGTATAATTCAGCATTATGAATGTGTTTAATGGTTATTTTGCATGTTTGCTTTAAGTGTTTTGAATAGTATAGCATTTGTTGGCAACGGGTTTGCTTTCCTGATCAAAAGTTGAACTGCCCGGGACGTGCAGTCCTTGAGAGGGGGGCAATGTTATGAATTTTGTATATATATGTAAATATTCCATTTGTTTAAATTTATTTTATTTTATTATTGTGAAAATTGCAGTATTATTAATGTATTTCCTATTGAGCATCATGTAACTCAATGCTAAAGGCCTCAGATGGTTTGCAAGGAAAACAACCTTACACCCTCATCTTTATAATGAGTTCTATTGGAAAATCGCCAAGGAATGGGTTTATCGCCAAGTTGGCGATGGTTTTGGCGACTTATTTTTGTCGCCAAATTTGGCGATATATCGCCAAATGTCGCCAAGTTGGCGACGGATTTGGCGACTTTTTGTGCAACCACCCCCCCCCCTTATACTTATACATTGGGATCCTTTCTTGCTTGGGTTCTCTATCGAAAGTTAAAGCACTTTCTGGTAATTTCTAGCATCTGAAGGCTCTGGAATAATCTGGAAAGATCTCTGAAACCTATATAAGGACCTCCATCAGTTTAGTTGAGTTAGTTGTCTGTCAACTGCGATTGAATTCATACGAGAGGCTTTGCATTGAGAACTGTGTTTCTCGGATCGATTTTGTCGTTGATACGTCGTATTGAACGCATTGTTTCTGTGTGAAATTTTGCTGCGCTTTTATTGGATTTGAAGATTACTGAATATCTTGTAATTTTCAGAAGATATTTGTGATCGTATTGCACCGTTTATAGTGAATAAAGCCTTTTTATTGTTCTTATATATTGGCATCAGTCCTTTCGAACCCCGAGCTCACAACAATATGTATTCTAATAGATCACAGTATTGATACATTAGTTATATATGTTTTATACATATGTTAGAAATATTACATATGTTTTATACATATGTTAGATACGTTACATATGTTACATATGTTTTATACATATGTTATATATAACATATGTTAACAAGTCTTCAAAAATATCAAACTTTTTTATATGTAACAGAAAAAAATATCAAACTTTTTGTATGCAACAGATTTTTTAGCAAGTGTTAAAAAAATATTTTGTCAAACAAATTATCAGTAGAAACTTTTTTTATTTTCATTAAAATAAGATCAACAGAATTATTTTTTAAACGTTTAGAAACAGATTCAAAAAATGTTTTGAACGAATATTATAAGTTTAAAATATAAAAAAAAAATAACTAGATAACTTTTTAAAAATTATACATATGTATGTCAACAAGTCTTTAGAAAAAATATCAAACTTTTTTATATGTTTCAGAAAAAAAAACATTAAGTATATGTTTTAAACAAATACCTAATCTTAAAAAAATATATATATCTAACTTCTTAAAAATGTAACAAAAAATATTAAGCTTTTTTACATGTAACAGAAAAAAAAAATTAGAGAAACAGATTTAAAAAATGTTTTGAACGAATATTATAAGTTTAAAATCTAATTACTAGATAACTGTTTAAATAATATACATATATGTTATATGTATGTTAACAAGTCCTTAGAAAAATATTAAACTGTTTTTTCAAATCTAACATAAAGAAATGAATAAAGGTTGTATTGAGTGGTTGCTTTGTTATTTTGAGCGGTTGCTTTCTTGCTTTCTTGTTTATCTTCAACAGTAACCAATAAAAACTTTACATATAAAACAGCACATTCAACAAACCAACCGCTTAATCCAAAAAAGCAACAGCTCGTGAGCGGTTGCATTGCTATTTTGAGCGGTTGCTTTGTTATTTTGAGCGGTTGCTTTCTTGCTTTCTTGTTTATCTTCAACAGTAACCAATAAAACCTTTACATATAAAACAAGAAAGCAACCGATCATTCGATGATATTTAAATAACTGGATGATAATTTAGCAAAAAAAACTCTAAAGTTTTTTTGTTATAACTGTATTCAACATATATTTTTAAACTTTGTTAGAAAAAATTTTATAATAACTTAAAACTATTTTTTACGTAAAAGTTTAAAAGATAGTTTTTCTTGTGAATTTTTTTTTTAATCTAGAATTTTTTTAATTTAGCAAAAGAAAAAAACTAAAGTTTTTTGTTATAACTGTATTCAATATATTTTTATCTTTGTTTGCATGAAATCTTTCATTATTATTTTTTTAACATAATTTCAACTCCTCTGGAAAAGCTGTTACTTTCATAACTTAGACAATCATAATTTTTTTTCTGCTTACAGTTAGAAATAAAGAGAGATTCATTTCCAGTTAACAAAAAAAAATATGTTTATTGAAATAACATATCAAAGATTTACACAATTTTTAGCTGAATAAATTACTTTCAAAATATTCTTCATAGAATTTACTATCAAAACATTTAAAAAATGTATTTGTAAATTGACATGTACAATTTTGGCAAATGTTCTTAGATAACTTAAATGTATTCATATTTAGCAAAGTTGAATCTTTATACATATAAAATTTTTCTTGAGTCTCAGTTAACATGCAAGCATGGTCGAGTTGTGTGTTGGATCTATGTTTACACCCATCGCATTTAAACATTTTACAAGCAGTAGATCCGAACTCTTGTTTCAAACAAAATAAGAAATGTGACTTAGCAGTGTTAAAATCCATATGATTGTAGCATACAGGTAATACACAGAATTCGGTAGAACATGAGTTAGAAGTATGTCAATCACCGTTTCAGTAATTTGTGGAACTAATTCTATCAAATTAAGTATCTGATCCTTACTCATATGAATTCGAGTATTTTTTAAATAAAATCCAAAGTTTTTCAAATTAAAGAGCTGTTGAAGAAAACAAGTATCTTCATCAAGACCCATTATAATAAGTTGATTATTTGCGATAAAAGAATCATCTTTCGAGTAAAAATGAAAATCTGATAATTTTTTACTAAAATTTTCCCATGTTGGGGCAGTCATAATAATCCCTTGTTTTGTAGGGTATTTATCTCCATTTTTCGTTTCCTTGAAATTTCTGATATGAATTCTTAAGGAAACATGATTTTTTAATCGAATCTGAAGAAATGTACCTGAACATATAGAAAATTCTGCAAGAAGTATATCACTACCATATATAGCTGAAAAAGCTTGTTCTTGCATAGCAGTAATGTTTTCATAGGACTCAGAAGACACTTCCATTGTTTGTAAATGTTCGTTTTTAGGTGAAGATGCTTCATCTGATGAAACAGGAAAAAAACTAAGTCTTTGTATTTTTAAAGGAACAGGGTTTGAAATAATATAATAGAAGGTTAAGCTAATTGATGGTTGTTTAATATCAGGTCTTGGCTAAATTCCATGAGTAAACAGTTCATTAGTAGGATTAAACATGTAATACAAAGAGCCATGTTCTAAGCTTATTCGAACCTCTTGGCACTTAAGTCTTTGAAACTCTAGATTCCGTTTTGCTCCAAAACTCAGTACAGTTATGGGGACATTCTCATCTATATCGCTCTCATTATCCTTATGTTCTGATAAATAACTTCTTCCATTCGGGTACAGATTCATCAGCACATAGTTATATTTTCTCCCAGATTGGTTTTCCACTTGGTCTTTTAATTCTAACATAAACGGTGTGCATTCTAATGCAGAAATGGTAGTTCCACTGAAAGAATAAGACAGTCCAGAATCACCGTAAGCTAAAAACTTTCTCTTAGGTTTTATTTCTTTCCCTCGTAGTTTCAAAGCAGGTGTATAAAAGGGCAAAGCTTGCAGATCACTAAAATAATCGTCCGCTAGGTCTTTTTGAATAAAATCGGAAATCAGAAGTACATCCAGTTCATTTTCGTTGAAAACGGTAACAGGCATTTTTTCAGACAAACAGGATCAGACAGCTTTGTACAAGATTAGACAGGTTCGGACAGGTAAACAAGCAAGGTCAGGCAAGGTTAGACAGCTTTGTACAAGATTAGGTAGGTTTGGACAGGTAAACAAGCAAGGTCAGGCAGGTAAACAAGCAAGGTTAGACAGGTTCAGACAGCTTTGTACAAGGTTAGAGCAGCAACAAGGATCAGCATTCAAGACAACTTAATCGAATATAGTAATCAGAATATTGGGTATGCTGCTTTTATAAGGGATTCTTATCATGTAGAGTATCGTGTGCAAAACTGGTCATGACATCACTCCCCTCGAAGTAGATAACCAATCAAAACGGTTTTTCATATCCTTAAAGAGAAGAAAAAGTGACATCATACAACAAGTGCGCCATCTACATTAAAATTGTTTTTTCTCTCAGTTCAAAGTTTGTTACAACAAGTTGATGTTAAAGTTCAGGAAAAAGAAAAATGATGATAGATTAAATAGATGTGTTCAAGAAAGTTTAAGGTAAGTGTTTTTTGTAACTATGTGTAATATAATTTAGAACATTAAAAAGTTAATGTTATTTACTATTTTCATCAAACAAGAAACCTTTCTTAAAATATTATTCATGTTTAAGCAAACATTTCTTTAGTTTTTATGTTACATGCTTAAAACAATATGCAGGTTTAATTTTTGAACACCAGATACTTAATGTTTTTTATCTGTTACATATAAAAAGAGTAATTTTTTGGTTTTAAACTGCTGTTCTAAAAACTTTTTTATGAATCAGTTACATAAATGTTTCTACACATTTTAAAATAACAAGTTAAAGTGATTCTGTAATGTTTTTTAAGAAAGTGTCTTTAAAAAAACATGAAGTTATTTCTCAAAGTACTCGTTTACAAAATTCATATAATATTATTTTCTTTTAAAGTTGGAACTAGTTTAGTTTTTTCTAACAATAGCACTCAATGGAAGTGAAATAAGGGCTAATGCGTGAGGTAGCGGTTACAATGAGAACATACTTTCATCATATGTATATATATATAGGGTTGGTGATGTCTCTGTTACAGAAATCTCGACAAGTTCGCATACAATTAGACAAAATGTATCAACACATACTTAACATATAACTTATTTGAATGGTGAAACCTTTTGTATTACTTTCATAAAAAAAAATAAGTTATTTCATAAAATATAATTATTCTACCCGTTGGTACAAAACATGTTTTGTAAATTTATTTGTAACTGATAATTAAAAAAAATGTTTTAACTAACTATTTCTTTTCAGCAAAACATTTCATTTAAAAAATAAACCTTCACTTAATGCATAGAAAAATTAAAAAACGAATTGTTTTCAAAACTTGTTTAACACTTTCATGACTTTATTTCACTTAAATTATGATCATTACAGTAATTTATTACACGTTTTTTGAAAATCATTTAAAAAAAATACTTAATTACTTAATTAATTAAAAATTAATTAAAATGTCTTCATGAGCAGCACTAAGTCTGGATGACACGTGCAAAATCTTTGCATCCCGCTCGCAGCAACGTGGTACTATCATCCCCTCAGGGGAAAAGCTCTCGTCCAATCAGAACGCCGATCGTAGCGCCCCCTAGGATAATGATGTTAGAGTGTTCTAGAACATGACGTCATCGAACCCCCCTCAGGAGGAACGGTACTGCCCTCCCCTCAGGTGAAATAGAAACAGCCAATCAGAAAGCAGCATTCGTCTCGACCCATCACAGCGCCGATCGCAGCGCCCTCTACGATTATGATGACATCGCCCGTGCATATATCGGAAACCCCGTCAGTTGCTCACAGGATTCCAAGACAGTAGGTGGTTTCTGCGACACTCTCCGGAAGTATACCTTTTTCTAACGATCTCGCCGCTTTCATCTTCTTCACTTTCTCATTAACTTTCTCATTAACCTTCTCATTAACTAATCACTCATCTGTCACCTATCCATCACTCACCTGTCACCTTTAGGCCACGCCCTCCACCTCCACCTCCTGATGGCGCAGAACCCCCATTTCTCTTCTACTGACGTCAGCGTTACGCACGGACACGTTTGTCCTTTATAATATAGATAGATAAAGATTTGCTCCCCCCCCCCACAGCACACAAAATCTTTAAAATTCTTAAGTTTTTTTTTTTAATTGTGTCCTATTTTTTAATGTTATTTTGTACAAGTTGTTTTATTTGTTACTTTGAAATACTAATACATATTTAATCAAACGTCTGACTTCTCTCCTCTCCTGAAATTTCTTCCTCTCCTCCTTCTTTGCTTCTCAATCACAGAGTTTAAAATCTTTAACTAACATTAAAAGGAAAAAAAATCCTATTTATAACCTTGTAGTTATAATAAATGAATCATCAATCGTTGACGAAGCTCACCGTCCTCCCCTCCAGCTCACGAATATTAAAGTATTTAAATTTTTTTCATTTTTTCATTTTATTTTTTTTTTCAAAATATTTTATATTACTTTGAAGAAACGAGAAATTAATAATCTATTATTAAATCTCCTCTGAAATGTTTTTGAGTGCACAAAATTTGAAATCTTTAAATTTCTTAAGAATAATTGTTGTTCCAAATGTTTGTTGTTTTGCTCCATTTTCTTTTATTTACAGTTTTAAAGTAAAAATAAATAAATAATCTACTATCTAAATTCCCCCTCTCTTTAGAAAATGAAATGAAATTTTTCTGACCCCCAGCAGGCAGTTTTAAATTCTTTATTTTATTTATTTATTTATTTGTAAAACATAATATTTGCCTTTTCATCTAGCACACATGATTGAAATTTAGGAAATATACAAATTTAGGCAATATCGTAATTTTAAAATAAGTTACTTAGTTTGCCGCCATTTAACATTCAAGTTTAGATCAAAACTTAGACAACTTAGGACGATTGGTGATAGAAGTGGCTGCGCTTTCTCTCTTTCTCCCACTCGTCAAAAAGGTACATAAAACGTGAGCCTTCCAGAAAAAGCAACTCAGCATAAACATGAAATATCCGTTTTTCAGATACTATCAATACTCAAGTAAAAATTTCCATGTTCAATAGACAAATTTGCTAAATTAACAGCGTAAAAATGAACCTCATTTTGTTACTCTTGTATGTATAAATTCTGTTATGAAGCTGAAAATGCTTACTTGTGAATCGATAGCTTCCGAAAAACCGATATATTCGTGTTGATACTGGGTTGAGAAAACCTATTAATATTCTATAAAAATTACTCGGAAACTTTTCGAAAATTATGGGACGCCAAAGAAACTTTCATTACAGAAATGCTTCTTTAAAGCTCGGAAATCAGTTGATTTTTGGGGTTTCTGAAGATAAAGGAGCACTTTTTCAGAAACGTGGGTAACTCGTAAAAAGTTATACGAGGGTCGTACTGAAATATTTGAGATACGGCTAAATGGTACAAGTTAAGTCACTGAGCTCCAAATATAACAGGAGATCTGTCTTCCTAATTCCCAACATTATTTCCAGCGGTCAGCGCGGAAGGATACAGTAACGATATTTTTAGCTCGCATTCATGGCAAAACATGCTGTCTATCGCATTCCCTTACATGATTAGTGAATTATTTATGAATTAGATAAGCATAGCTTAGTTATAAAAGCATAAATTAGGATAATAGTAAATGAGAATACTAATATCTGACATTGACAATGCGGATTATTTTTTACTTTTGCCTTGCAAGCTTCATTTGCCTTTCATGCTTCTGACCGCTGATTCTGAACTCCTGTTACATATACAGCTCAGTGAGTTAAGTTTACTAACTCTTATGGGTGTTCAGTGTAGTTTCCTTCAGGATTAATGCACTTTTGTTGGCGAATTTCTAAAGATAAAAGCCAACCATTTCTTTAAATAGATGAAAAATATGTTTTTATAGCCTCATCAATCTCATCTTTGGAATGAACACGACGCTCAAGGAACTTTTTTTTTAATTAAAAAAAAAGCCAAAAGTCACAAACAGTAAGATCAGGAGAATAGGGTGGATGTTCTATCACTTTGATGTTTTCTGTTCAAGAAATTCGTCTACAATCCTTTCTGAAAGAAAAGATGCACTGTCATTGTGAAGCATATGCCCCTAGCATTCAACTCTTGAAGAGTTTCTGGGAAACATTTAGGGGTGTACCAGTTACTTATAACTGACTTCTGTCTGTCTAGCTTTTAGACTTTCACCAGCTCTATATTCATGAAGAATATGGCATACATTGCATTTTTCATTTCTCATTGTCTTTTTATTATTGTTGGTTATGGATCATCTTCAAAGACCCATACCTTTCTTTCTTCACGTATTGGAAAGTAGAAAAAAGTATGTACGTCTCATCACTAAGTTATGATTTTAGAAATATGCGGTGCCCACCATCAATAATTTTGGGGTTTCTGTACAGACTCTGACACACTCTGCTTTTTAGTGTTCCATTAAATTATGGGTGACACAACAACAACCTAACTTTATCGTATGCAATTTTTTAAGATTAATTTTATATATAACTGCGCATATCCGATGTTAAGTTCCTTCTGTATCATTTTATAGGTATAGCGATTATCAACGATTAACATTTTTCGTTCGGTCCACTCATTTTCTGGTATTACAGCTCACAAAGTTCTTCCTGTGTTCTTCATCCAGGAGAGACTTTCGACTTCTTTTAAATCCTGTAAACCACTTGTATACAGCGGCAACAGATGGAGCTTCATTTTCATATGCTAATTGTAGTCGTTGAAGGCCTTTTTCTTGATTTAGCCCAATTTTAAAATCATAGACAAGCATTGCACGATAATGCTGTCGCGTCAGCTCCATTTTCTCTTCTTTCAAAATTTATTCTACGATAGCTAAATTGCTATTGTTGGCACAAATCATCCCCCGCGGTCATAAAAAAGTTCAAATTTAAATATTCAACCAATATTGTTTTCCTCATATTATTTTTTGTAAATAATCTTGCTAGATCAAGAAGCATTTATCCTCTTTATAGTGTATATTAGAGGTCTGAAAATTAATCTGAAAGAGGAGAGAAAATTTCCATTCTTGAGACTCGAGCCAGGCTAGGTCCCTGACTAACTTTTTTCTGCAGACTCGGGCCAGGTCGGACCAGACTTCTTCTTCGCACGAGCAAAAATTGGTAAAATGAGGCCCAGCATAATGCTATGCATAAGTAAGTGTGCTTTTTGAATAATTTTAATTGTAGGATGATTTTGCTTTAGAAATATCGGCATGTTTTGTAGAAATTCGGTTGGGCCGGGATTTTAGCTTTTATTCCTGGCCGAACCGGACTCGGGCCGAACCTTTTGTTTTTATACCGGACCGGACCGGACCAGACCAATAAAATTTTTGTATGAGTCGGACCAGGCTTAGGTCTGTAAATTTTGGCTCGTGTAGACCTCTAGTATATTCAGATAAGGATCTTTTGTGCATGATCATATCCACCGAATTTTATTGTCATCTCTTGTTCTTAAACAATACAGCTCAAAATAAGAAAATTAAAAATACACACAAAAATAAATTTTATCGAAATGTGATCGAAGACTACGCTATATAGAAATATTACTTAATAATATTTCATGAAAACAATTCGCATTATGCTTTCTTAATAAAACACATTATTATAAAATATATTATGCTCTGCTGCTATACAGATTTCTACAAATTAATTAAACGCAAAAATTTAATGTATAATTAAATAACATAGTTACATCATTATGAACGCTTATCATATTGAAATAATAATAATAAAACAATAAATATTTGTATTATTTAAGAAAAAACAATGTTTTTTTTTTTTTAATATTAGTTAATTGAAAGCATTTAGTGTCAAATTTTTAAGCTGTTTATAATTTTATGGAAAATCAAATTAAAATTTGTCTATCATTAAATCAAACATTAATTAAACAAAGAGAAACAAACATTTACATTCTATAAAAATATTGGTTATTTGAAAAAGTATTCATTACATGAAAGAAAAAAAAATCCTGTAAACGCTAGAGGAGCTAGGGAAAATACTTCGACGATATTGGTGTTTGAAAACTGTTAGCTTTATTTGAGTCTTGTGTTTGAAAGTAAGTATTTAAACCCCTTTTCTCATTCTATAAAAATTCCCCAGTCTGTAATCCACATGTTACCAAGATTTCTATTCCAGTAGAAAAATCCCTCTTAAAGATTGACTACCAACTTTTAATTTCAACACCTAATTTGTTACAAATAATATAATACAATCACTTGTTAATTTTAAATTAAAGTCTAATAATGCTTAAAGTGATAAAAAACATATGACAACATGGAAATTGAACAAAATAACACACTGTGCTGTGCTGTTAATCGAAACCCACCATGGAATTGAACGTACGGTATATAGAAAACCAAT
This sequence comes from Maratus michaelseni, assembly GCA_963931845.1. NCBI lineage: Eukaryota > Metazoa > Arthropoda > Arachnida > Araneae > Salticidae > Maratus > Maratus michaelseni. The sequence goes on from OZ007589.1 coordinate 300,390,667, forward strand.
AACTAATCAATCCATTATTCCTAATAACGCTCAAGCACCTTTTTCCTATAAAGTTTCTGCCTTTAGACATTTTATTAGAAGAGCCTTTACTGTCTGTACCCTAATCAATTAAACAAGGAAATAAATAAAATACGTGACATCGCAAGAAATAACGGATACAAAGACAGCACCATCAATAAATTAATTACGAGCATGGATATTGAAAAGAAGAAAATTTTTAATGAACGAAATTCAAAAGTATCAACTTTACAATATTTTCCAGTATCCTTTGAAAGATTAAAATATAAACTTAGAAAATTTAATATCTGCCTTATTGCAAAACCTTCCACAAAATTAAAAAACATAATATGTAGAAAAACAGATCCAATAGAACCTGATCAACTTACCGTTGTTTATGGAATCCCATTCACCAAGGCATATGGAACAATACAATACTATATAGGGATGACAAACAGAAAATATAAAACAAGAATAGAAGAACATATGGCAGATATCAAATATGACAGAAGAACTACTGCTTTAGCCAAACAATATAGAAAGGAGCAGTTGCAGATTGATTTTAAGTATAGTAAATAATTTTTCAATCAAGAGCTTATTTCCCATCCATTATCCGTGAATCTATAGAAATATATTTGCAACGAAGCTGCTTCATTTGAATTAGCTAAAATTTGGCACGCGATGATCGATAGATTGAAAAAGCAATAAAAATTAAAACAAATAATAATTTTCACGTTTCCCAGTTTGACCAATTTAAGCACCTGCTAGCCTTGGACATGCGATCTCGTGGTTTATGTTTACCATTTTCAAAAATATGCGAGCATATTGTATTTATCATTTAGATCTGAAGATGTCACCGATAGAGTGAACGAAACATATGTAATCTGCATTAAAAAGGTATTTTTAAATATTCCGTGTTATGTTTTTTTATCACTTTAAGCATTATTAGACTTTAATTTAAACCTAATTTGTTTATAGCAGATATTTATTTACTTTAGTTTCATATATTAAATGTGCTAAAGAAAAAACTGAAAATATTTGAATCTATTAACAGAAAATTCCAAGACTCATAAACTGCAATGAGCCTCTCAAAAGGCATTATTGCACGCTGGGGTAATTCTTATACTAACCTTGGGGCAATGTTTAAACTAGTGATGGGCATAACGATTATTCGAATTTAACAATTATTCATTTGATTATTCGAATGAATCATTCTGTCCATGCGCAGAAGCATATCTGTCAAACTTCAAAATGTTTTTATTCAATTACTACCAGTAATTTTGAAAAAAAAAATAAGTTTCTGATTTTAATTAGAATTCGATTAGACGCCAGATAAAAATGAAAAATGTGTTTCGCAACGAAACACGTGTACGAAACACAGAATGTAAAATTAATCATTAACTATGAATGAATTATAAAATTTTAATCTGCTTTGAAGTAAATTTAAATTGAATCAAATTTCTCATTTATAAAATGCAATACATATATACAATTTTTTCTCAGCACTGCAACGAAGTATTACAAAACAAATGCTTAAAAATATCTGCAATAAATCTTATAAATACGATTTAATGAATATTCACTTCTTTAAAAACTAAAAGAAATATATGTAATATGATTCCAAAATATCCATGCATTTCAATGTACACTTACATAATTATTGTATGAAAAAGAGAATCTTTTAAATGAAATTTATGAGTAAACTAGCAGCCTGCTACGCTGTTCTAACGAACTTTCAATCAAATGAAATGGTGAAAATGACCTTGTATTTTAAAGCAATGTGGACTTTTACCTGGAATGGCCTTCGTTTTACTGAAAACGATACGAACGCCAATGTGCTATTATATTATCTTATACGTTAAACAAAATGTAGGATGTTAAGAAGCAACTCTTTTAGTTGATCATTTGTAGTAGAATTTGTTAGGGAAATTAGTCTATTATGACAACAGGAATTGAAATGTTTTTTAGTCACTGCACTGCTAAAATAGAGAGCATTGCAATGATTGTAGACATTGACCATTGAACTTAAATAATGTTCGGGTGATTCATTTTTGTTCGTTACACTGTAAAAAAAATTTCCTGAAAAAAAACGGAAATTGTACTAGCAATCGAGACGCCAGTACTATTTCCGTATTTTAACGGAAAAAAAATTCCGTAAATTCCAGGAAATTTTCCGTGATTTCTTAAATATCCGTTTTTTAACAGATATCTTCCGTATTTTTTAGATATTTTTATATCGTTAAAATTAATTTTATAGGACCAAAAAAAAAAAATTCTCAATGAACATCTTATAACACTTTTTATTTTTTTTCTTTCATTTCTGTGCGAGTTTTCAGTAAATAACCAACACTTGCCACGAAGGGGTTCGAACACGGAAACTTCTGTGTGGTAAACTGGCGGGCTGTACCATTACGATAAGACCGGACACTTCATTCCTTCAAATGTTGTTATTTATTTTACATACTTTTAATGATATAAAAACAAAGGTTTTATAGTTAGATGGATTTTTTCAATATTTTATTTTCATAATTTTTAATATCTTGCTTTATTATTTGATGCTTTGTAACAGATAAATTTTAAATTTGTATGTATTATATGCGTAAAATATTGTATTAAAACTAATGATTGCTTCTTTTTGCAATAGTACATATACTTTTTAAAATTATTTGTCTGTTGATCTATTTATCAATTCTAAAAACAATAATTATCTTAAGTAGACGTATTTATTACATGTTATTAAATTTATAACAAAATAACTGCCTTTCCCTAAATAAAACAACGTATAGATGGCGCTATTGCTACTTTTGGCAGATATTTTGCCAAGTCCGAACTGAACTGAAGAGAGCGAATAACTTTTCGCGGGTCTGTAACTCTGTAGAAGTAGTTGAGTTCTGACATGTAGTTAGTTTTGAGAATGGATCTCGTCCCGAGACCAAATGTTGTTTTTTCTATTGTGTTTTGTGTGTACGCGCCTTCTGCGAAGTATATGTATTGTTTCGTCGTTTTGTGCTGAATATTAAAATTGTGATGTCTTAAGATTGGTGAGTCCTTGACAAAACCCACACCAGACCAGCACAAAAATTACAAATGGCGCCCAACGTAAAAGAAAACCACTCTGGTTTCGAATGAAAGAATCGGCCTGATTCTGTATCTCTGTGAAATCTTTCAGTGCCGTCCTGGATCCGTTTTGTTTGTGAAATTAAAAGGGCCAACCTGGTTCTGTTTTTGAAAGAATCGTCCCGATTCTGAAGGTCTGTGGAATCTTTCAGTGCCGTCCTGGATCCGTTTTGTTTGTGAAATCGAAAGAGCCGGCCTGGTTCTGTGTTTCAGGGAATCATCCTGATTCGAGTGTTTGTGAAGTCTTTCAGTGCCATGCTGATCTGTTCTGTGTGAAATTAAAAGAGTCATTGGGTGTTGTTTGTGAAATCAAAAGTGAGATTAAAAGAAAACCATCCCGGTTTCAAAGCTTTAAAAATCAACCTGTTTTACAAGTTTTATAGTGAAACATTTCAAGAAGTGCGACAGATCTGTCTTGTGTGCATGTTTTTTTTTCAGCAGAAAAAAAAAGTTTAGTAATAATCAAGTGTACATCTTTTTTATTATTATCGAGAAAAAGAAAAAGACCACAGTGATTTATTCCGTTCGAATTTTGCCTAAAGTGTGTATTTGATTTTTTTTCCTTTCTCTGTTTATTTTATGCGATGATCATCTATTTCTAATTTATTTATTCTGTTTATAAAATTTTGGAAGAATTTTTTTTTTGCTGGATCCTGAGCTTAGCGGTTTTGTTTTTATTTTATTTCTTTCTTTAAACGGTGTGTATATATTTTTTGTTTTGTTCATTGGTTTTGGTAAGTTACGAAAGATTAATGACATAAAAGATTTATTTATATTATTCCTTTGGTACTATATACATTTTTTTAATGAAATGTTCTTTAAGTAAAATACATTTTATCTTTATTTATTTAGCTGTATAAAATAGCGTATAAAATACGTCATTTCAATAACTTTCTATGGTTGTTTCTCATATTATTTTTTAAGATGTAAAGTAAGTATTTTATTTATAAATTTTGTTGCTTTTATCTTTATTGGTGATAAAGTTAGATTATCTATAATACTTGTGTTTGAATTGAGAGTTTTGTATCGTGCGGTAAGTTGGATTGGTAAATGGCTGAATATTAATATTTCGTATAGAGATTTGAATGAGCTCATGGTTAATTGGTAGTAAATTTTAGTATGTTATTAAATTATTTCATATATGTTTTATCAAATGGGTATAAAAGTTTGATATATTTATCTGTTTATATTTACCTGCTTATATTTACCTGTAAAGGGGAGGTAGTTGTTTTGTTAGTGATTTTAGGTCAAGAATTACATATAATTTTGTAATTTAAGTATTCTGGGTATACATAATTGAAATAACTGCTTTGAGAAAAATGACGTTTCTGGCAAAGGGGAAAAAATTGATTTGTATAATTTAGCTATCGAATTAGACATTGCTCCGGGTACAGGTGATACAATTGCGGTCTTACGTGATAAAATTATAAAGTGCCCTCTATTTAAAGATGATGAGCAATTTGTGAAAGAGGCATTCCTTACTATAGTGGATGATAGAAAGAATCAGGAAAGCGCAGTAGAACGAAGGTTAGATGAGACGCGTGTCGCGGAAGAACGAAAGTTGGAGGAGAAGCGTGTCGCGGATGAGAGAGCGTATGAACTAGAAAAACTTAAACTACAAGCTCAAACCCCTAACACGACAACTGTACCACAGAATCAACTGGATTTCAATCAAATGCGCATAGATATTAAAAATATCCTACCAATATTTATTCCCGAAAAAGATTATATGTCGTTGTTTTTGACAATGTTTGAACGTCAGATGAAATTGCTAGGTGTCCCTAAAGACTTCTGGGTTTCACAATTACTTGGCGTTCTTCCAAACGATATTGCTAAACTTATAGCAAGAGAGCCTGAAACAATGTTTAAAAATTAAGATCATATTAGCGACATACTGTTAAATAGATTTAGGTTAACAGCAGAGAGGTTTAGGGTATTATTCACCCGTAATCGGAAAAGAGAAAATTCTACATGGAAAGATTTTTACTTTGAAATTCGAAATTATTTTGAGGGTTGGTTATCGGAATTAGAAATTGATTCATTTGAAAAGTTAAAAGAACTTATAATTGCTGATCAGATTAAAAGAAAGTGCCCACCAGAATATAAAAATCATTATTTAGATGGTTGGGACAAACTAAATGATCCTGTCGTGTTGGCAGAAAAACTTGACATATACGAAAATATCAAACCACATTCTCAAAAATCAGCAAGTAATTCAAAAACGCGTGAAACACAGAAATATGTTTTCCCGAAAACTTCAAATGGTCAGGGATTCTCTAAAAATCAAATAGCCAAAACTGAAGCTAATGAACATTTTGGAAATTATAAAAATACTACCCCTTTCCCAAAATATATAAACTCGCGATATGTAAACAATGACAAACATGCAACTGTAACTTGTTATGGATGTGGAAATTCCCGGGGTTATTCGTTCTAAATGTCCTAAGTGTAATCCCTCTCTTAAAACAAAATCTAAAGAGTTTAATAGCGTAGATCTGTATACCTGTGTAGCAGACTCTGCCCACCTTCCCATCTTGGATGTCCATATAAATGAATTTAACGGTACAGCGTGTACCGATACAGGTGCAACTAATTCTATTGCTGGAGAAACTTTGTATAATTTATTAAAAGGCCAAGGAGTTTCTTTTAAGTCCAAAGTAATAACAATGACTCTAGCTAATGGCGGTATACTTGATGGTGAAGTTCTTTACACTGAAGTAACTATCCAAGTTAAAGGAAAATCTTTTCAGACTGACTTAATTGTTTTGCCCAAAGCAAAAGGAAATCACACTTTGTTGGGTATAGACTTTTTACAAAAAGCAGGAATTGTCCTTGATATAAAGAACCGGAAATGGTATTTTAATGATTTTCCTCATCAAGTATATGACTTTTCTTCTGATGATGACCCAGTGCTTCTGCAGAAAATACCAAACGAGTTTAATTCATGCGTGTTACGTGAAGAAGAGGGGAATCAGCTACCTGAAAACCAAAGAGAAGAATTAAGCGAATTGTTATGAGAATATGAATATGTGTTCAAACCAGGGGCAGAGCCCACTCCTTTTATAGAACACCATATTCCTACAGGGGACCATGCACCAGTAGCTGGTCCACCCTATCGAATGTCACCTATGAAGAAAGAATTATTAAAGAAAGAATTGGAAGTTTTACAAGAAAACGTTATTATTGAAGAATGTGAATCCCCATACGCAGCTCCTGTTGTTCTTATACCAAAACCTAATGGTGAAATGCGTCTATACATAGATTACCGAAAGCTGAATGCAAGTACGACTCTGGATACTTATCCACTCCCCAGATTGGATGATTTATTACAGGATGCTACTCCTACAGCTTACATGTCAACCATTGACCTGAAATCTGGTTACCACCAAGTTAATGTGACTGCCGCTGATAGGGATAAAACAGCTTTCATTTGTCCATTTGGAACATTTCGCTTTGTTAGAATGCCTTTTGGATTACGCAATGCTCCTGCAACGTTTCAGAGACTAATGGATAAATTCCGGTATGGATTTAACAACGTTAAAATTTTGACATACTTGGATGATATTGTTCTGTCATCGACTTTTGAGCAACATCTTTCCGATTTAAGATTAGTGTTTGAGAGACTATCCAAGTTTAAACTTCATGCTAACCGTGACAAATGTTACTTTGCTCGTTCACGAGTCAAGTATCTCGTACATTGGATTACAAGCAAAGGCATTGAAGTTGACCAAGAGAAAGTTGCAGCCATTATGAAAATACCCTCTCCAAAGACTGTAAAACAGGTACAATCATTCTTACAAACTTGTTCATGGTACCGTAGATTTATCGAACATTTTTCTGATATTTCACGTCCACTGAGTAATCTTACTAAAAAGAAAGTTCAGTGGAAATGGGTAACTGAAGAAGAAAAAGCTTTTGCCACTCTAAAGCAATGCGTCGTCACCACTCCTATATTGCATCAAGCTGATATGACAAAGCCATTCATTCTTCGAACAGATGCCAGTTCATATGCTCTTGGAGCAGTTCTACTCCAGGGCCAAGGATCTGAGGAAATTTCCTGTCGAATATGCCAGCAGACTTCTTAATCCTGCTGAGCGAAACTATTCTACCACAGAGCGTGAAGCCTTAGCCGTTGTATGGGCTCTAAATAAATTTCGAGGCTATATTGAAGGTTCTGAAATCACCGTAGCCTCGGACCATCAACCTCTCCAATGGTTGATGAGCCTAAAATCTCCATCAGGTAGATTGGCCAGATGGGCGTTGCAGATACAAGCCTACAATCTAAAAATAGAGTATATCCCAGGAAAAGCAAATGTAGTTGCGGATATGCTATCCCGCCCAGATTGTACAGAAGATTCATATGAAGTGAATACTGTCATAGTGGACTTTCCCATTAAAAGTTCTAAAGACATTCGAGAGGAACAGTTGAAAGATCCAGAACTGAAGAAAATTATAGATCGTTTTGAGACTAACCCCCCCCCCTACTACGGATTTAGTTAATTGGACTGAAAGAGGCTACCTAATGAATCAGGGTGTACTGTATCGATATGCCTCTGACACTGAAGTCGAAGAAGCTCAGTTGGTAGTTCCAACTCATGACCGTGAAAGAATCCTAAAAGAACCATGATGATCCGACCGCTGGACACTATGGCGCCGAAGGAAATTTCCGTCGAATTGTTAAAAGATATTACTGGACCGGCATGAGAAAATTCATATCAGATTATGTTAAAGCTTGTCCTGATTGCAACCGGTATAAAGCCTCAAATCAAAAACCAGCTGGACTGCTGCAAACTCCAATTTATGCTCAAAGGCTAGAAACTCTCTCGATAGATTTGTTCGGGCCTCTTCCAGAAAGTAAAACTGGAAAACGATGGATTTTTATTGTTGAGGATTGTGCAACACGGTGGGTGGAGCTGTTTGCATTATCACATGCTACTGCTAGGGAATGTGCATTAACTCTCCTTAATGAAATATTTTTATGTTATGGCTTACCCAGAAGGATAGTTAATTAATGATAATGGACCCCAATTTGTGAGCGATGTCATGCAACAATTATGTCATCTATTGGACATTAAACAAAGTCTAACACCTGTTTACCACCCTCAAGCGAACCCTGTTGAGCGTAAAAATCGCGATTTAAAACCTCGACTTGCCATTTTAGTAGGAGACGACCATAGCTCTTGGGAAGAGCGCTTGCCAGCTGTTAGGTTTGCAATGAATTCCGCAAAATGTGAAACTACCGGTCAAACTGCCGCATATTTGCAATTTGCGCGTGAGATGCGTACACTCGACGATGTTACGCATGATTTAGGAATTGTGATTAATAACGATAATTTCGTCCCTGAAATTACCCCATACCTTAAAAATTTCGCAAAATTTTCATCTAGAGCAGGGGTTCCCAAACTTTTAGACAGGCGTACCATTAAATCTAAGTTCATACTTCCGCGTACCACCAGGCAAAAAAACATAAAGCTAATATAAAAAAAACACTAAAAAAGCAGAACCTGTCTAAAACGGAATATTTCCTGGGTCTTTTATGCTTCCGTCTTAGCAGGTGTAACCGTACTTCAAAATGCGTGATTACATTACTAAATTGGTATTTAGATTGTCTGCTTTATATTAATATTCAAATAAAAAAAATTATCATTACATTTTAATAATACATACCATATCAAAATACATTGTTTTGGTTGAAAAGCAACCACAATACTTATGACATATTGGCCTACTGATTCATACATTGTAGCGTTATTGCAGTAATTCTCTAGTATCGTTAATGAGAAGGGTAAGCTTGCTTTATCAAGCACAGATTCCTCATGTCTGGTTCAATATTAGTTCTGTAGTCGTAAGCCAGATTCCTCGATGTTCACTTCTTTCGTATATTTGTTTTTCATACGAAGAATTGAAGAAAAAGTACATTCACATAGATATGTTGTTCTAAAATCTAGTAACAAAAAAAAAAGAGAAAGAAAATAGCGTTCGAAAATTTCCTGGGTGATAAACTTAAGCCGTTTTTGATTTCATAATAATATGTTGTATTTCATTTCACATACCAGTATCGGACTCTTACGTACCAGTAGCCAGAGCTTCGCGTACCAGTACTGGTACGCGTACCATAGTTTGAGAACCCCTGATCTAGAGTACATGATCTAGTTGAAGAAAAGCAAGAGAAACGTAAATTCTATGCGGATAGGAAGCGTAGAGCAGATCCAAATTACAATCCTGGAGATCAGGTGTGGGTGACTTTACATCCACTTAGTAACGCTAAACAAAAACGGAGTGCTAAATTCATGCCGCGCCATGATGGTCCGTATACCATCTTAACTCAAAAATCATTAACAACGTATGAAATTGCTCATCCAAATAATCCTAACATTTCGGTAGGCACTTACCGCACATCCGCACTCAGTCCATATCGAGGTGCTGATGAATTGCCCGTGGAACCGCTACGGAAGCGTGGACGACCGCCTAAAGTTTCTGATTCCTCGTCGGGACGACTTCGGAACCAGAGGGGGAGGCTATAACAAAATAACTGCCTTTCCCTAAATGAAACAACCTATAGATGGCGCTATTGCCACTTTTGGCAGATATTTTACCAAGTCTGAACTGAACTGAAGAGAGCGAATAACTTTTCGCGGGTCTGTACCTCTGTAGAAGTAGTTGAGTTCTGACAGGTAGTTAGTTTTGAGAATGGATCTCGTCCCGAGACCAAATGTTGTTTTTTCTATTGTATTTTGTGTGTACGCGCCTTCTGCGAAGTATATGTATTGTTTTGTCGTTTTGTGCTGAATATTAAAATTGTGATGTCTTAAGATTGGTGAGTCCTTGCTTTGACAAAACCCACACCAGACCAGCACAAAGATTACAAATTTTCTTTATCTCTTATTTTAAAAACTTATGTGAATAAACAATTTTATAATAAATTAAATTATTATATTTAATCTTTTCTGAGAGTTTTTTCTGTACGATTCTGTTAAACTGAATAATTTTAAAAAATCAAAACAAAAAAATAGATTTTTAGAGAAAATTTTGAAATTAATGACCTTAGGATAGGTAAGTTTAAATTTGGACTTGATAATTTAGTTTAATTTATAAAATTATAAACTAATGAAATAAATTATAAACTTTATAAAATTATGAACTTCATTTTTATAAAAGTAAAAGAAAAGTTATTAATTATTTTTTATAAATTTAAAGAAAAAAATATGAACTTCGTAAAATTATAATTTATAAAATAATAAATTTTAGTTTAATTCACAAATTTATAAGACAAATCAGCTTAGTTTAACACCTACATACCGATAATTTTCAAAAATATTATTTTATGAAACCTTAAAAATATTAAAAATAAATAAATAAATAAATAGATTTTTAGCGAAAATTTTGAAATTAATGACCTGATAGGTATGTTTAAATTTGGATTTATTAATTTAGTCTAAATTAATTTAGTTTAATTTATAAAATTATAAACTAACTAAATATATTATAAACTTTATAAAATTATAAACTAACTAAATATATTATAAACTTTATAAAATTATAAACTTCATTTTTATAAAAGTAAAGAAAAAATCATTAATTATTTTTATAAATTTAAAGAAAAAAATATAAACTTTCTAAAATTATAATTTATAAAATAATAAATTTTAGTTTAATTCAATTCAGTTTTGTTCAATACCAATAATTTGCAAAGATATTATTTTACGAAACCTTTAATAACCTAATATTGCTTCACGTTAATAAAATTAAAATAAAATTTTAAAATATCAGTGAAAAAATTCATAATTTGAAGCACTATAAAGAAAAAAAGTATATTTAAAAGAAAAAAATTTCTGTAATTTATATAAATAAAGTAAATTTCTAAGGATTTCACTAAAAAATAAAAAATATCATTATTATTTTCACAAAAAATTACCGTCCAGACACGGGCCCGGTTAGAATGAGCTCCAGGATTGGGCCGAGTCTAATGACAGAAAATAGGCCCACGGGTAGGATCGGTCCAGGCCTGGATCCTAGAAGACCCTGGACCCTAGTAAATACAACAATCTTAATTCGCATTTCAAACAAGACGATATCTGTATACAAATCTCTGAATATTATTTCCGGAAATGGGGAAATACGGACATTGTACTGTTTTGAAAAAAAATCCCTCAAATTTGCGGAAAACTTTCTGCATATCTAACGGATTTAAAATCTCATTTACAGAACTAATGTCATTTACGGAAATTGTGCTGTTGTTTTGGAAAAATGAAACTTCTCCGTAAAATTTTACGGAAAATCTCTTGTATTTTCACGGATTTTTTTTAGAGTGTAGTTCTTAAACTCCGTACCTCTTAGATTGATGCTATGTGTGGCTTTGATAGCTTACATACAATCTCGCTCTACATTACGTTACATTTCGTGATGTACGTCATCTTCTGGCAGGTCTTAAAACAGTGGTTTTTAAAAAATGAATTGTTTGAATAAAATTTTAATGACGTCAATTTCACTGCTTCTTCATTTTATAGACCAGAAAAATAAACCTCTAGTTTGCGTACACTAAAATCTTCGGTAATCCGATACATAGCGAAGTTTGACGTAAACATTAGAAGTATTTGCAACGATATGGTTACAAATGTACCAGAGTTATTTTCAAAACGAAGTTAATTAAGCGTAAAACTACGTTCCATCAAACAATGTCAAATTGCTGTTGACTCAGTTATAGATCATTCACCAACACAATTCCATACCTTAAATAGAACTGACAACGGTAAATAAATTTAGTATGCAAAATTTTTAATAATAATCCATTACATTTTTGGTGAATACTTGAACTGAAGATATTTGTTCTTTTTTTTTTCTAATGACCATAATAACACGGAAAAATAAATAGGCTTGTTTTTTTTTTATATTCAAAATTATAAAGTATTCTTCAGTCTTCCGACCAAGTAACCCCCGGTAATGAAAATAATTGTTATTTTGTCACTAAGTTCAATTGTGCATCGAACAAAATTGCTTTATAATGATCGGAATTTTATATGCTTGTTTTGTTATCTAGGCTCAAATAATAAATTCACAAATAATGTTACATTCGCCGCCATTGGCATTAAATTTTTTTCCTGCGTTGCAAGTATTGCTTTTTTTTGTAATAGTAGTAAAAAAACTGGAGATGAAAAATATATAATAGTAAATATTTTTTGTCCATTTGCTTCTTAATGAAAAACCACAAATTTAGTAATCGCTGATTACATAACGAAACATAAACACAACCGAAACATAAACGAAATTCCCAAGGACACAATAAATACGCCTAGTTGGTGGGTGACCCAATTACGGAAGATTAGTCGAATATCGTTTTAAAATATTCCTAAAAGAAGGGAAGATATGCAGAAAAAACTAAAAAGAAATGACTAATTAAAAAGAAAAAAATATATAAAATTCAGCACACAAAACTATTTTTAGCGATAACATAATCAAACTTAAAAAACGTTAATAATTGACTACTAAAATAGGTATGAGAAGTTGACATTATAAATTTTTATAAGCTTACGACGCGCAAAAGTAAAAATGTTAACTCGAAGTGATAACAATGCATCTCTATTGTTTTACATTTAGTTATGAGGTATAAAACACGAGTGAAATTAAATTTATGACAAAAAAATTAATTTATCATGTGCCATATCGTGGACTTTATACTCTATAGTTCGTAAAACCGTAAAGTGAGCGCTAATGCATTATAAAAACAAATTGCTTCTTCCCTAAGAATAGAATTTGATTTAAATTTTCTTTTAAATCCTGTAAGGTTATCTAATGCTGTTACAAAAGATAAGAAACATTATATTTATTTATTTATTTATTTAACTAAGAAGAGTAAAATTCTGGAAAAAAAGATATGTTTTCGATTTTTCTAACAATTACAAATAAAATAAAATCACTCTAAATATATATCTGTTTTTTCTTAAGCATTTTACGTGACCCTTGAAAACCCACGTATGGTGATAAAATATATCATACATCTATTTTAAGACTTTAACAATAAAATTCCCTGTTAAGTGCAAAATTAAAAACAGAGAGAGCATGAAAAACTTCCAAGAATATTTGAAATAGTTGCGTGTTGAATTTTCGGGTTACTTATGCTTTTCTTTGTGTTAGTTTTAACATAGTAAATATCCATCATAGCACAAAAACATTTGTATTTGTCACATAAAAATTATATATCTGAAAAATAGTACAAGGTAAAGTGAGGTAGGTGTATTTTAGGAGTAAGTATATTAATCCTCATGTAAAATCCTAGCAGGGTGGGTACAGAGCTGGTATGTGGGATAATTTGATTACGGTAATTTGATTTTAAAACGCTGCTGTTTTTTCAAAGACTGCATTTGAGAACGCTCGTGTGTTGTAAAGCCATCACGAGAAGTATGAAACCACAAAAATGGTGGAATCAATGCATTTTTCCGTGTTTGAAAATTCTGTGTTTTAACAAAATATAACCAACGAAAAAATTCATTCAATTCACGGATTTTTTATAGTGCACTTTATCCTGAAACGCACTTAGAATCGATAATTAGATGCAGTTATAGTTCATAATCGATAGTTCGATGCAGTTATAGTACCAATGTATACATTGGAAGATTTCAAGTAATTTTTACATTAAATTGTGGAATTTCCGAAATTTGGGTGAAAATAGTCAAATAAAAGAGGTAATTTTTGCGTTTTAACAAAATATAACCAACGAAAAAATTCGTTGAAAGCAGGGATTTTTGTAAGTACACTTAACCCCAAAACGCACTTAGAAGCGATAATTAGAAGCAGTAATACTTGGAAGCAGTAATTCAACCTAAAAAAACGCCACATAAACTATTGAAATACCATATTTTTTTATATAATTCTTATTTTTCTGTTGTTTCACATTTCAAATTCCCTATGTTGATTATACTGCATACGAGTGCACCCAAACCGTAGTCGTTTGCAAGAGTTAGCTTTTAAGGAAATTTTCTCATAGGTAGTAAATCTGTAAAACACTTTGGTAGCATTTTGTATACGGACTGTACACACTCTCAGAAATAACTTCGTCAAACGTAAAAAGTACAGGCAGCAAGTTGCCCGAACACCCATGTGGTTAGAGTACATTTTTCTGTTATTTGAAGAAATTTCCATTGCTTGATTGGAGAATTTCAGGAAATTTTGAACAGAAGTTCGCGAATTTTTCGTGTTTTGGGGGAAAAAGGGCAAAAGTAAAAATTTCGTTTCTAATGCGGAAAACAACTATGCAGCAGAGGTGTCAGAACATCCCTGTAATTTCACGAAATTGCAATTATACTTTGGAAGATTTCAAGCTTTTTTTAATTTAAATGGTGGAATTTTGGAATTTTGGGGGAATATAGTCAAATAAAAGTGGAAATTTTCGTGTTTTAACAAAATATAACCTAGAGAAAATTTCGTTCAATTCACGGATTTTTTTTCAAAGTACACTTAAGAGCCTACGCTAGTCACGAGTAGAAACGCTCACGCTAATGTTAAGTCTATGGGAAGGTTATCGCGCGATTTCTCGCTCGCATTTTAATATTTTTAAATATTTTTTTTTTCATAGGATAGCTGAGACCAATCTCCAACGTTGTTAGTTTTTACTTTTTCGATTTCTGTTGTAGTTTATTTCTGAGGACCAATTCAATGGTTGGATCCAGTAAAAATCGAGTTGTTGTGTCTTTTAAACTCTTATAAAATCGATACCAGCAAAATTTTAAAAAAAATAAGAACAACGATAGCTCAGTGTTTAAGCTTTCCAAAAATATGCTTTTTATAATTCTACTGCAATTACAGCGAGTATAATCACGCGACAACTTTAAGCAAAATTGATAGACAACACCTGATTTAATTATATGCGGACCGCCTGCAATCGGGTACACCCACATGTATTCTGTGATTGGACAAAGCATTCTCTGAACTCTGTAGATACGCCTCTTGGAAAAACCTCACCACGATAATGGCTATATGTTTTTCTGATATATATTTTTTTTACTGGATGTATATCCACGCAAAACTTTGGAAGGGATACTCCAAATTTAATACTTTTTTTTTCTTTTGGTGGAAAAGTATATCTTTCCAGCATACTATAATCAATAAAAGTCCTTCCGGCCTGTACCGGGAGGAAAAGGTAGCTTTCCTATATCTTCGTTTTATAATTTTAGCTAATGTTACACGAAAACAGCAAGTTAAAATGCAAAGAAACGTTTACAAAAGATTCGTTAATACTGAATTTGAATAAGAAATTCGCCAAATTATTGAACAATAGCCAAATTGGCTTCATTTATGAAGACTTATTTTGGTCGCCAAATTTGGCGATATTTCACCAAATGTCGCCAATTTTGGCGCTAACGGATATGAATATATAGTTTTATGCGTATGATTGGGAAAATTATTACAACAATGAAAGAAAATAATTTGCGAGTAATTGCGTTAATGTGCTGTTTTGTTTCAAAATGTCAGCCACCTTAGAATTTCAAACTGCTCTATCTCAGCCATTTCTTAAGATAGAGGTAAACCAAACAATGCTCTGGAATCCTTGTATCAAGGCCTAACACGTAATTAAAAAATAACTTTGAATTTTTAACTTTTTTGTATATTTATTTTAGTTTTAAATTTTTAAATGGCCGCCATCTTGAAACAAAATGACGGACCAAGCTGGCCAACGAACTCGGTCGAGACATTGGTTAGCTTAATACACACAATTAGTTTCATCAAAATTGATTTATAAATACGAGCGTTATCGTATGACATAGGTCAGATATATATATATATATATATATATATATATGATAGATAGACATATATGTCAGATATATATATATATATATATATATGATAGATAGACATATATGTCAGATATATATATATATATGGATACATCTATATATATATAAATCAACATTTGAAGGAGGGTGGTTTTGGGGTCTGGGGGTCATGATCGGTGAAAATATATCAACATTTTCCGGAACTGCTTTCCTCCGAACGGCTGCAATAGGTAGCTTTATACTTTTAGGTAGCTTTCAATACAAAAAAGTATAAAGCTACCTATTGTAGCCGTTCGGAGGAAAGCAGTTTCGAAAAATTTCGATATATTTTCACCGATCATGACCCCCAGACCCCAAAACCACCCTCCGTTCAAATGTTGATTTATATATATATATATATATATATATATATATATATATATATATATATATATATATATATATATATATATATATATATATATTAGGCATTTGGGACTTGATAATTCTGTCTAAATTCCACAAATTTCATTTCATTTCATTCATTTAATTCCATTTTTATTTAATTTCTTATTCTTTTAATATGTTTTTGTTCCCATATTAAGCGTGTTGGGGAATCTTTCATTGTCAACTAATTATTTCATACTTAATTATTATTTCATTGTTTAAGTTGGTGTTATGATAATGTTTCATTTATGGTTATATATTAGCATTCTAATTATTAAGCTGCACATGCGCATATAATTCTGAATGTAAGTCATTTATGATGTCTTATATTATGATATCTTTTCATTTTGAATTTTAACAATTCATATTGATCTTTTTTCTTATACATTATGGTATCGTATATATATTTTTTAAATATATAAATAATGGTGCTAATTGATATTAGCAATCTTTTAAATATTATACGCCTTGATCTCTGCTGCAATTGCGCATTATCATTGTGTATTTTATATTTGATTTCTACTTGTAGATATCTGATACCTCGTTATAGGAACTTCCAATATTTGATTCATTATTTACATCACAGGAAACATTTCCTTTTATATTGCATTTGTATGATATTGTCCTATTAATCTCTAGTATTAATTATATATTCTGTTCTTGCACTTATGAAATCTGTAATGTTATTTTATATTTTGATACATTTTTCAAAATATTTAAAATTATCGTGTTTTAACATTAAACATGCTTTGGTAAATCGTTAAGATCTGATCGCAATATTCTGAGAAGTCCATTGGGATAACACTATGGTAGTCTTTGCTTAGATTTTTAATTTCATGGATATGATAATATCTTGGTTCATTTGACTTTTTTCTACTGAAGTCCATTGATTTTCTGTTTTGGAGGTTATGCAATGCGAGTTTACATAATTATGGTTATGATTTTATTGAGTTCTTTTTTTAGCACTGCTTATTTTATTTGTACATTTTGTATATACTTTCATTTATTCAAGATTTTTAATATTTCTAATTCATTTAATTAATCAAGTTTTCTAAATTTCATACATTAATTTTTTTCAATTATATTTTCATTTTCTTTTTCAAATTGCATTTTTATTGTGTTCAAAAAATTTTTTTAATGGCAGTTCTAAGTAAAATTTTCGTTCCTGGCAAAATACACTTTGCATCAATGCAGTGTAGTGCCCGGTACAGGGGCAATAAATGGGTTGTTCCTGGATCGACATCAAGTGACCATTTTTACTCTCCTCCTCCTCCATTACTTTTTCGATTGTGTAATGATGCTCGCTGCAAGACTTGTCCATTTGCTTCTCAGAAACAAATTGTATCAAATCCTAATTTATCAACTTTTTGTAAAGCATTTAATGTTATATATTGTATAAACTGTAACTTATGTAGTTTGAAATATGTAGGTGAAACATCTGGTCCATTACATAAACGTATTAATCAACATCGCTCAGACACTAACAAGAAAAAAGCAAAAAATTTACAGTCTACAGCAGAAATACAACATTTTCATAAACATAAATTTAAAAATACTACAATTGAAATTATACAAATCATAAAATCTAAATCAGAACGTTTATATATGGAGTCTTCATATATGAAATATTATAACACTATTTATCCTTATGGACTTAATAGTGAATTATTTAACAGACCAGTTAAAGTTTTTTCAACAAATAATACTACAGATTATTCTCCTATTTATCCTACTCTAAATCATAATTTAAATCATAAAACAACACGTAACAAGCGAGGAAAGTGCACTGCTACAGTTGTTATTTCCAAAAAATTTATTGTTAAACAAATCAGTACTCTGCATCATAACTATATTAAGAATTACAACTGGTATTTAATACGAAAATACATTTTTGCTATTAAAAAGAAACTGATAGTACAATATTTAAATGTATTTCTTAGTAAATCTTACTCAAATCATTTCTCTGATATTTTTTATGATCTAATTATGACAAGAGCTAATCTTTTTAACATTAATTTAAATAAAAAACAAAAAATTCAAAACACTAATACTCAAATGATTATAACTTTTTCAAATCAAATCTTTAATTAAATTAATATTAATTCTATAATTAATGATAAAAACTGTTCTTTTCCTATAAAAAAAAATCTTCAACTTTCAAAAACATTTAAATATCCTAATACAATTGGAAGAAAGATTTTTAACTATAATGCATTTTCAAAAAATACATCTGATGCTAGTACTTTTCAGTGTAAATGCAATGACCCCACTCTAAAAAAATACATTAATAATGATCATGGACATATAATCACTGGTAATCTTAATATTGTGAATGATTATAAACTACAAAAACTAATGGGTTATGGCACTAAATATAGACTTCCTTCTAAATTTAATGTAAATTCTATTATAAAACAGTTTATATATGATATAGACATTTTTATTTATAAAATTTCAATTTCATATAGTAAACCTATTGAATATTTTAATCAATGGAAAATACTAGTTATTGAAAAATTAAGTTCGCCTTTAAAACATAATATATCTCATATGGTTAAAATTAACATAAAACATTTGTTCCAGCAAATTACTAAATTACAAAAAAAAAAAGAAAAACTATGTAATAACATATATTGACAAATCTCCTAATAATTATGCAATCATATGTAAAGCTTATTATCACCAACTACTTACATCCTGTATTTCTACTAACAATTCTTTTAAAAAATCTAATGAAAATGTAATTGTAAATAATCGTAAAATTCACAGTTATTATAAATTATTAAATATTACTTCTACTAACTTTAATTATCCTTATTTAGTTCTTATACCCAAATTTCATAAAAATCCAATTAAATTTAGGACTGTAACAATAGGATGCAATACATATAATAATATAGCCAATAAACATCTATTAAAAATTCTCAATCAAATTTATACACTGACAACATCCACTGATAATACACATTGTATAAAAAATAGCTATCAACTCGTCAATATTTTGAAAAATCTTAAATGTGTTAACAATATAATGACATATGATTTCAAAGATCTATTTAATAATATAGATTTAGTAGATCTACATAATATTATAAATGCATTATTTTATAAGTATCATCATTCACTTAATTTACCAATTCATATAGATACAGCTTATTTTAAATGATTTCATTATATATAATAATTATATAATGCATGATAACACGTTATATTTACAGAAAGTCGGTATACCACAAGGGGGATGTACATCTAGTATACTTTCAGATTTTACTTGTATCATTATGAACGTAATTTTATTAATAGTAATATACATTTATATCGTTATATTGATGACATAATTTTAATTGCCACTGATCACACTAATATTTCTATATTTCCTGTTGATTATCCTGCTAATTTAGAATTAACGGAAAACCTTCTTTCTAACAATACTATTAAATTTTTAGATCTTAAAATTACACTTAAAGAAAACAAAACAATAATTGATCTATTTGATAAACGTAAAGAATTTAAATTTAAAGTTAATACATTTACTAATTTTAAATCATGTCTTCATAATTCTGTATATCGTAATATACTCCTTAATCATATTTATAGAATAAAAAACTTATGTTCCTCTCAACTAATTAACAACAATATTAAAAAACTTATCTATGAAGAATTACAACATGGTTTTCCAAAAAAATTCATATATTCCTTAATATACAGTTAGTTCTTATTTGATCTTTACAACCAAATTAACACATGCGTTTAAAAAATGTATAAAAAAATCATATAATCTTATATATATATATATATATATATATATAATATATATTATTATAGGACGGTCGGGTGGGTAGACGTTGGATTGAGGAGGTGTGTGGCGGAGTTGTATGGGGAAAAAATGGGGGCATTTTGATTTACATATTTGTTTGATAATCGTTTTATGATGGACTGCGATGTGATATTTCTCTATGTTTTTTAATTTAGTTAGATTTACTTTTTCATTATTTAATTAATTTAAATGAATTTATATTCATTAATATTAAGAATGTATTTGATATAATGATTTGGATTAATACCTATGGTGGACAATATCATATTTACTTCTAATATAATGTTTACTTTTATACAGTGTTAATATAATATGTTTTAATTTTATTAAGTGTTTATATTTTATTTAATTTGGTATGAAGGAACATTATTTGTGACTAATTCATTTCAATATTTAATCAACATTAAATTTAAATTCTTTGTATCATAGTTCAAATATTTAGTAATTTATTTTAATTTAATTTAATTGATGTTGCATTTTTGGTACAGTTATTTAATCGTTTTTGTCATTTAATGGTACATATATTTTTATGTTGCTTTAATTATTAATTTTTCCATCTTACTACTTATTTATAACATAGAATTAATCATTTATACATCCATTACTTCTATGTAATTCAATATTCTATTTATTAATTAATTTCATTTATTTATTATTTAACTAATGGCTATCATTAAGATAGTAATTTGGTTTAATTATTAAACAATAATTTATATCCATTACTTTCTATTCAGATTTTATTCACTTTTACCAATAGATGGTAGCACTATTTTAAGTTGCTTTAATAATTAATTTTTCCATCTTTATACTTATTTATAACATAGAATTATTCATTAATACATCGATTACTTTAATGTATTTCGATATTCTACTTATTAATTTCTTTTATTTATTATTTAACTAATTGGTATTATTTAAGATAGTAATTTGGTTTAATTATTAAACATTTATATCCATCCAATACTTTCGATTCAGATTATATTCATTTTTCCCAATAGATGGCAGCACTTATGTTCCTGTTTACTTTACAGTCCATAATATTCTAACATTATTTCTGGCATCATTATAAAGCAATTTATATTTCTAAAATTGGCAACATGTAATGATTTTTTTTTTTTTTTTTTGCAATTCATTCCCAAGTCATGGTTGAGTTTCATGCTGGTTCAGTGTTTAGGTGAACGGTATCTGTTTTAATCTTTTTTAATCTTTATGGATTTTATACTTACTGACTCTATAAATTGTTTTCTTTGTAAATTATAAGCTTTCAATACAAAAAAGTATAAAGCTACCTATTGCAGCCGTTCGGAGGAAAGCAGTTCCGGAAAATTTCGATATATTTTCACCGATCATGACCCCCAGACCCCAAAACCACCCTCCATTCAAATGTTGATTTATATATATAGATATATCCATATATATATATATATATATATATATATATATATATATATATATATATATATATATATATATATATATATATATATATATATATAATCCAGCAAAAACATGATTTTGGCCTGAACTAGCACCACCCCCCTCACCAGAAACAAGACAACACAAGAAAACACTGTAGAACATATATGTAAAAATAAACATAAACAAGCTGCGGCCTCATCAGCAGTGGGTAAATTCAAAGGCAGCCAAGCATCCGAACAAAAAGATTAACAATTAGTGGCAGTGGGTTTCGGCCAGAGCTCTGCGTAGCAAAAATTCAAAATGTACAGAAACATATTTGAATACTACTTAACAGACGCTCCGACAACGCGATATGAATATATAGTTGTTTTGTTTGTGATGTGATGGTTACTGCTTATATATATATATATATATATATATATATATATATATATATATATATATATATATATATATATCTGACCTATGTCATACGATAACGCTCGTATTTATAAATCGATTTTGATGAAACTAATTGTGTGTATTAAGATCACCAATGTCTCGACCGAGTTCGTTGGCCAGCTTGGTCCGCCATTTTGTTTCAAGATGGCGGCCATTTAAAAACTTAAAACTAAATTAAATATACAAAAAAAATTAAAAATTCAAATTTATATTTTAATTACGTGTTAGGCCTTGATCCAAGGATTCCAGAGCATTTTTTGGTTTACCTCTATCTTAAAAAATGGCTGAGATAGAGCAGTTTGAAATTCTAGGGTGGCTGACATTTTGAAACAAAACAGCACATTAACGCGATTACTCGCAAATTATTTTCTTTCATTGTTGTAATAAATTTCCCAATCATACGCATAAAACTATATATTCATATCCATTAGCGCCAAAATTGGCGACATTGGCGACAAAATTAGTAAAATTAGTGACATTTGGCGAAATATCTCCAAATTTGGCAACCAAAATAAGTTTTTATAAATGAAGCCAATTTGGCTATTGCTCAATAATTTGGCGAAATTCTTATTCAAATTCAGTATTAACGAATCTTTTGTAAACGTTTCTTTGCATTTTAACTTGCTGTTTTCGTGTAACATTAGCTAAAATTTTAAAACGAAGATATAGGAAAGCTACCTTTTCCTCCCGGTACAGGCCGGAAGGACTTTTTAATATTGTATTTTATTTTTCATTTCATTTTATCACTGGTTTGCTTCAATGTTTATGAGATGTAGTCCCAAAATCATATTTTTTAGCAATGTATGGCTAATATGATGATGAAACATCTCATTTCATTTTATTTGTGGTATTTAGGCATTTGGGACTTGATAATTCTGTCTAAATTCCACAAATTTCATTTCATTTCATTCATTTAATTCCATTTTTATTTAATTTCTTATTCTTTTAATATGTTTTTATTCCCATATTAAGTGTGTTGGGGAATCTTTCATTGTCAACTAATTATTTCATATATATATATATATATATATATATATATATATGACCTATGTCATACGATAACGCCCGTATTTATGAATCGATTTTGATGAAACTAATTGTGTGTATTAAGGTCACTAATGTCTCGACCGAGTTCGTTGGCCAGCTTGGTCCGCCATTTTGTTTCAAGATGGCGGCCATTTAAAATTTTAACACTAAAATAAATATACAAAAAAAATAATAATTCAAATTTATTTTTTAATTACGTGTTAGGCCTTGATACAAGGATTCCAGAGCATTGTTTGGTTTACCTCTATCTTAAGAAATGGCTGAGATAGAGCAGTTTGAAATTCTAAGGTGGCTGACATTTTGAAACAAAACAGCACATTAACGTAATTACTCGCAAATTATTTTCTTTCATTGTTGTAATAATTTTCCCAATCATACGCATAAAACTATATATTCATATCCGTTAGCGCCAAATTCTCGCCAAAATTGGCGACATTTGGTGAAATATGCCAAATTTGGCGACCAAAATTAGTCTTCATAAATGAAGCCAATTTGGCTATTGCTCAATAATTTGGCGAATTTCTTATTCAAATTCAGTATTAACGAATCTTTTGTAAACGTTTCTTTGCATTTTAGCTTGCTGTTTTCGTGTAACATTAGCTAAAATTTTAAAACGAAGATATAGGAAAGCTACCTTTTCCTCCCGGTACAGGCCGGAAGGACTTTTTTGTATTGAAAGCTACCTAATAAGTTTATACGTGAATATTTACATGCTTTATCAATTGACTAATATCCTCAAGAGCGTACTTGGGGAGACTCCAGGGGAGGGGGGGTGTTCATTGGTTAAATATAAAAGGGTATGTTACCCGCCCCCCCCCCTTGAATTTGATAAATGAGTTTTTCATGCAGATTTATCCAATTTTCTTCAAATTTTGTACATAGGTTCATCGTGATAAGGTACTTTTCTGATTAGTTTTGGGGGTCCATTGGTTAAGTATAAAAGGGGAAACGGGGGGCTAACTCCCCTTAATTTAGATAAATGGGTTTTTCATGCAGAATTACCCGACTTTCTTCAAATTTTGTACATAGGTTCGTTGTGATAAGGCGCTTCACTGATTAGTTTTGGGGGTTCATTGGTTAAATATAAAAAAGGGGGGGGTTAGCTTCCTTGAATTTAATAAATGAGTTTTTCATGCAGAATTATCCGATTTTCTTCAAATTTTGTACATAGGTTCATCGTGATAAAGCGCTTTTCTGATTAGTTTTGGGCATTCATTGTGTTGTAATTGTGAATTCATTTCCTGTTGCATCATCCAAAAACCCCTTTTTCTTCTCAAAGTTTTGAAACATAAAAAGCACCTACGCAGTGTAGAGGTAGGGATGTACTTCGATTTGCAGAAAAGAGACAGTGAGACTTTGACGCATGCGCGCAACATTGTTTATTACGTAACTTTTTCAGAACTTTTTTTATTAGAACTTTAGTTTTTGAACTGTAACGTTTCAGTTTAGTATTGTTTGTGATTATGATTTTAGAGAGCGTGTCGCTCGTCTGAAAAGCTGTATATAATAATTTGTTCGTCGTCTTATTTGTGTTCGTGCTGTGATTTATCAATTAAATCGTAATGTCTTCTAATATCTTGAATTTATTTGAGTCAATAGTGTATTCATGCTGAAAAAGGATTTAGTTTTTTGAAATATAAGGAATTATGAAGACCGCGGAGCACCGATGTCCCTTTTGGAACTTAGAGATAAGAAAAGTTGTTTCTTACTAAATTTATTAGAAATCAATTACATTGAAATTGATTATTTACATGTTGCAACTCTCAATTGAATTAGTAATATAGGCAGTTGGAGTTGCCACATAACTGGCATCCCTGCCGGGATTCGGTGGCTCCGTAGATGATTGGAATTAGAGATTAGAAAGTTAATTAGAAGTTAGTTAACTAGAATTGAACATTAAGAATGGATAAATTAAAGAAATCAAGGACGCCGGTGCGTTCCAACTTCACAAAGTTGATAAAAGAAATAGAAGATACTTTGCAGGCTAAATGTGATGATATCGATAGTCTGTCATCTCTTTTAGATAGGTTAGAATCAAAACATGAAGAGCATCTCATTAATAGATAATCAAATTTTAGATAATTTATCTGAAGATAAAAATTGTCAACAAGACGCCTTCGATTCGGAATATGAGCAAATAGACAAGTATAATATAAATTACTGGGAAAATAAAAATAAACTATCTAGATACATCAAAAGGTTAGAAAAAGAGAGCAGTCAGGATACCTCGTTGTCATCAGATAGTATGGCCACTAGAAGAAAGTTTAAATTGCCAAAATTAGAGCTTAAGCCCTTTAATGGTGATATCAAAAATTGGCTATCTTTTTCGGGTCAGTTTGAAAAAATCCACGAAGATCCGGATATTGTTAACGAGGACAAAATACAGTATCTTATTCAGTCTACCCAAAAGGGATCTAGGGCAAGGGAAATTGTTGAATCTTTCCCCCCTACAGCCGATAGCTATCCAGAGGCGATACAATCGTTGAAGGAACGGTTCGGTAGAACAGATATTTTAATCGAAGTATACATACGCGAAGTACTAGGATTAGTTATTAATAATTCTTTAGGACAAGGCCAGAGACTGTCCCTTGTTAAGTTGTATGATAAAATAGAAACATACCTTCGGTCATTAAAAATGTTAGGCGTATCGAGCGAAAACTATTCTTCGATTTTATATCCATTGGTCGAATCAGCATTGCCTTCAGATATTCTTAAATTATGGGAAAGACATCTTGGCACTTTATCTGTTAATGATAAAGATAAAGATCAGGGAATTAATAAATTAGATACTTTAATGAAATTTTTACAAATTGAAGTTGAAATGGAGCAAAAGGTCAAATTGGCTAAGAGTGGGTTTTCTTTCGATAAGGATGTCTCAGTAAACAGAGAACTTAGATTCGATCGTAAGGATAAAAATTTTTCCCTTCCTACGGCGGCCGAACTGTATAATGCAGATGATAAAAAATTGGAAGAACAGTGTGTCTTTTGCGAAAATAAACACCGTAGTCAAAATTGTAGAGCGGTATGGAAAATGACACTCGCGAAGAGAAACGATGCTTTATTAAAAAAAGGAGCTTGCTTTCGATGCTTCAATGCCAACCACTTGGCTAAAGCTTGTAAAATTAAAACTAATTGTACTCATTGTGGGAAAAATCACCACCAGTTCATGTGTATAGAAAATAATAAAATTAATTTAGGCGATAATTCTAAAGAGGATTCTACTCCTAATAAAGATTGTATGCTTGCGAATACAACTTCTAGAAAAAGGGTTTTGCTCCAAACATTGGTTGTACGCATATACAATGGGGATATCGTACGAAATGTTAGAATTTTATATGACACGGGATCGCAACGGTCGTACATATCAAAATTTGCTGCTAACATGTTAGGATATAATAGTATAAGTAAAGAAAGAATAGTGCATAGTTTATTTGGGGGTCGACAATGTGAAGAACTACACGATAGATACTTAATTAATTTGGGAAATATGGATAATAGTTATCGATGTAAACTTGAGGTATTAGACCAACAAAAGATTTGCTCTGAAATTTCACCTATACCGGAAGGATCCTTTATTAATGAAATAAAACGGTACGGAATTTTATTGACTGATAGAGTCACTAAAACTAATGATTTACTATACGAATTTTCTCCTGATGAAATTCATGTGTTAATTGGTGCAGATGTCGCCGGAAAATTATTTACCGGAAATTTAAAACAATTACAGGGCGGATTAGTTTGCATGGGAACTCGTTTAGGTTGGACAATTCTCGGGAAAACTGAAGGTTATGAAAATAAAAATATGAACAATTTAGTTTTCTCGCTGCATGTCAAAGAGGCAAAAATTTCCGAGTTATGGCACCTTGACACTTTAGGAATTCGAGATCCTGGAGAGAAAAAGGGTAGAGAAGAGATAGAGTTAGCCACTAAAGAACATTTTCTTAGTAATATAAGAGTAGATGACGAGGGTAGATATGAAGTTAGTTTTCCATGGATACAGGGCCACCCTAGACTACCCAGTTACGAAAATATCGCTCGACGTAGATTAAAAACATGTGTCGATTCATTAAAAAAGATAGGAAAATTAGGTGATTATAATCAAATATTTAATGAATGGTTAGACGAGAAAATAATTGAAAAGGTTGATCAGAGGAAAACGTTAGGTAGTGAGCATTTCCTTCCTCATAGAGCAGTGTTTAAAGAAAACTCCACTACAAAAGTGCGGCCAGTTTTTGATGGTTCAGCTCGGGAAAAGGACTCACCATCGATAAATGATTGTATTGAAAAGGGGCCTAACCTCGTAGAACTGATTCCTTCTGTTTTAAACAGATTTAGATTGGGGAAAATAGGGGTAATTGCTGACATAAAAAAGGCTTTTTTACAGATTGGTATTAAAGAAAAAGATCGATCATTCTTGAAATTTCTATGGTATGAAGAAGGGAACCCTCAAAAGTTGATAACGCTTCAACATAGAAGAGTAGTATTTGGCATTTCATGTAGCCCCTACCTTCTAGGTGCCACGTTAGAATATCATTTGAAAAATGCACCTGAACAATTTAAAAACACTGCGTTAAAATTGTTAGAGTCATTTTATGTAGACAACTGTGTTACGAGTGTTGATAATAAGGAACAGCTAAACAGATTTATCGAAGAGTCAAAAACTCTTCTTAACAATGCTAAATTCGAGCTTCGCGGGTGGGAGCATAGTTTTCGAGAAGTTTTTACAGGGGAAAATGTCCCTGTTTTAGGGCTAATGTGGGATTTTAGAAGGGATACACTAACAGTTGATTTAAAAGAAATTTCAGAGGATGATCGCCTTGTAACTAAAAGAAACATTTTATCGTCTGTACACAGAATTTTTGATCCTATCGGATACACATGTCCTGTAACATTAGAACCTAAAATATTATTACAGGAGTGTTGGAAAGCTAAAGTGACATGGGACACGGAATTACCTGTTTCTATCAAGAAAAAATTTGAAAAATGGAAAAAACAATTAGGAAAATTAGGGACTGTTGAAATACCTAGGTGTTTTTCTCGAGATGCAGATAAGTTGCATTCCTTGCACGTTTTTTGCGACGCTAGTAAAGTAGCGTATGCTACGTGTATATTTATACGGACCGAAAATGAGAACGGTGGTTTCTGTCAGTTGGTTCAAGCAAGAAGCCGAGTTGCTCCTATGAAAACAATTTCTATTCCGCGGTTAGAATTACTGGCTTGTAATATTGGGGCTAGATTAGCAAGTAGTGTTAAAACTGATTTGAAATTAGATAACATTGCCATTTTTTATTGGACTGATTCGGCCAATGCGCTTTACTGGATAAAAAGAAATGAAAATTGGGCACCTTTTGTTTACAACCGAGTGACCGAAATTCGCTCATTAAGTGATCCTTCAAACTGGCACTTTATTCCTGGCCAATTGAATCCTGCTGACCTGCCTTCAAGGGGTTGTACCGCTGAGGTTTTAGCCCGAGATAAATGGTGGGAGGGACCGCAGTGGTTGAGAAAACCAATGGACGAGTGGCCTAAATCAGAAGTGTTTCCCGATTTTGAAACAATCGATGCAGAAAGAAGAAAAACAATTATTAGTGGTACGAATGTAAATGTTCACAGTGAAGAATTTTACACTACACTGCAAAAAAAAAATGCTGATTTTACAGTAATATACTGTTTTTCCCTACAGTTTAATACTGCTCGAATAAATACAGCGAAAAACTGCTTTCCGTCAAGTCCCGCGGCTGCGGAGTAGCTTATCAGCTGTTGCTTTTCATTATCCAGCTTTTCCCCCTCGCGAAACGGGAAGATATCCATTGGTAGGGAATATTTTTTTCGCGCTGTATTAAAATATTGCACCGTATAAGGATATTTTAGAGGTCATGGGGATTCTTACGTATTTGAGGGTGGAAATATAGATAAGAAGCCACTGTGATTTCTTTAAACTTTCTGACACATTTTCTGACTCAGTTTTAAACATAAAAGCATGATACTTGCAGGCAGGGCCGAAACTAGGGTGAGGATGAGGGGGGGGGGGGGGGGCAGACGTTAGAGGGGCGACTGACCGGGACACTAAACATTAAGGGGGGGGGGGGGAATTAGCAAAATAAAACACTTAATAAAAACTTGATAGTTTTTTTTTTTTTTTTTTTTTTTTTGCGAGTCACTATACACAAAGATATTTTACGACATTTCAGTTCTTAATACATTGTGACTTTAAAAGCCTACTGAATTATACACTGTAAAAAAAATATATATATATGTAAATTAACAGGCATTTACCGTATTATTTTACAGTAGATGTCCGTTTTTGAAGCTTAGCGGTAAAACTCCGTAAATTTACGTTGTGGAAGTATAAATTTGGAATACTGGTGTGTTCTTACGGGCAAAGCCTGTTTTTTTACGCAGGATGTTCAAATCTTTGATGGAACCTTAAAAAATGGATGACCAAGCCATTTTTTTACGGTCAAATAGCTTCGAATGAAAATCTTTCCATGACGTCATAAGAGAAAATTTTCTACGTTGAAAATATGATTATTATCTAATTTTGACTGGATATATGCAATAATACATGCATAAAATTATCGTCTGGTTTTAATATGTTAGCGTTTTCGCAAATTAACAGAAAAGCTAGTCGGATGTGGCAATCCCAAAATTTTTCATTAAAAAAATTCATCAAAGGTCCCTCACGGAGGGCCACCCATCCCCCCCCACCCACACACCTCGCCGGCCTATAGGGCACGAGCATGTGACGTTACGCTTCAGCTGCTGGTTTATTTGGGTGGCAGAAACCATCCCTATTCTAGTGTAATTTTCTCTAATAAAAGTGTATTAGTGGGCTTTTATTTCTCTGTTCTTTTTCGAATATATTTTTAAATTAGAGTTTTAAAGTTTTTAAACAGTGTTCTATGGCGGAACAGGCCCAAGGGGGGGGGGGAGAAAATTTGGGGGTGAGAGGGTTTTTTTATTAATGAGTAACGGATGTTGCAATTTTTTTAAACATTTTTTTTTAAATATTTGAAAACATGTGTGCAGGAGGGGAGGGGGGGGGGAGAGAACGAAGGAGTGGAAAATTCGGGGATAAGGAATAATTTATATGATTATTTTTTTGCCACTAGAGAGCAATAGATAGAACATATATTTTTTTTAATATAAAATAAATGTTTAAAATATTTAAAAATATTTTACGTTCCTTTGTATACCGGAGGGGGGGGGGGGTAAGGAGGAGGGAAACTTAAATTTGGGGAGTTACGGGGTAATTTAGGGGATTATTTATTTTTTTTTAACAGTGAGTAACGAATGTAGCAATTTTTTAATCAAAATATTTTAAATATTTAAAAATATGTGTGCTGGAGGGGGGGGGGAGTGGAAATTTCAAGGATAGGGGATAATTTATATGATTATTTTTTTGCCCTAGAGAGCAATAAATAGAACATATTTTTTTATATATAAAATAAAAATTTAAAATATTTAAAAATATTATACGCTACTTTGTATGCGGGGGCGGGCTAAGGAGAGAAGCGTAAATTTGGGGGAGTTATAGGGGATTTAGGGGATAATTTATTTATTTTTATTAGTGAGTAACGAATGTAGCGATTTTTTTTAAATACTTGAAAGTATGTGTGCTGAACCGGGGGGGGGAGCAAGAGGAAAGCAGAAATTTCAGGATAAGGGGATAATTTATATATGATATATTATTTATTTATTGTCACTGGAGAGCAACAAATAAGACAAAATATCTTATATAAAATCAAAGATTTTAAAATATTACATTGTATGCTCGGGGAGGGGGGGGGGGGGGGCAAGGGGAGAAGCGTAAATTTGGGAGGTTGGAGATGGGGTTAATTTAGATTATTATTTATTTATTGTTATTAGTGAGAATCAAACAGGAAAGAATTTGAAGATGTGGAACTCCGTACGATGGAGAGGGGGCGCGAAAGGGGGAAGCATAAATTTTTGGCGAGAGGGGGGGTAATGTACTTGATTGATTATTGATTTATTATCACTAGACACTAACAAATAGAATTTCTTCCTACGATAAATTAGTAAAAGTAATCGCGTGGATATACAGATTTTACAAAAATTGTAAGAAAGCTAAAGAAGAGAGAGAATTTAAAATTTTAACTGTAGAAGAGCAGAATGAAGCTGAAAATGTATTGTTGAAATTAGTTCAAAAATCGTTTACTGGTCCTGAAGATAAACGTCTAAAAGCATTTCAGACCACAACAGATTCGGCTGGAGTTCTGCGGCTGAAATCACGTATACATTTGAGAGATGATATTCTGAATTTCAGATTTCCTATTATTCTTCCACATGACCATCCTGTAGTTGAAAAATTAATTAGATCTAGACATTTGAAACTAGGTCATGCTGGTGTACAAATTATGATGTCTAATTTAAGGGAAGATTTTTGGATCTTAAAATTCCGAAAAACTGCATGTCAGGAAAATTATTAGAACCTGTGTAAGATGCAGACGACACGATTTTCAACCAGTAGAAATTTCCACTCCTCCCTTACCTGAAGATAGAGTAAGAGAAGCTGCCATTTTCCAAATTGTTGGTCTGGATTATGCCGGTCCGCTTATTCTTAAAGAAAATAGGAAAATCTGGCTAGTAATATACACTTGTGCTGTTTTTCGAGCAGTTCATTTTGAACTAGCTACCTCATTATCAACGGAAGTGTTTTTAATGACGTTGAGAAGATTCATAGCCCGTAGAGGCAGACCTTCTATTATCTATACAGATAATGGTAAAAATTTTGTAGGATCGGAAAATTTGTTGAAAGAAATAAACTGGAATTCAGTACAAAATGATAGTATATCAAGGAAAATTATTTGGAAATTTATACCTCCTTCAGCTCCGTGGTGGGGAGGGTGGTGGGAGCGATTGATTGGCCTAACCAAGAGAATACTCAGAAAGGTTTTAGGAAAAAGTTCTCTGAATTACGAAGAAATACAAACCATTATATGTGACCTAGAAAGTGTTATCAACAGTCGCCCGCTTACTTATGTGTCAGAAGATTTAAATGATCTCGTACCTCTCACTCCGTCCATGTTCTTGCTAGAAGTGAAAGGTAGTGGTACACCCGATATTGATATTCTAGATGCCAAATCATTGAACAAAAAGCTTGTTTATCAACTGAAAATAAGACAAGACCTTCGTAAACGATTTAGATCTGAATATTTAGGCCAATTGCGACAACCTAGTAGATGGAAGAAAATACAGAAACTTTTAGCACTAGGTGATGTTGTGATTGTTTCCAGTGACAATAATAAAAGAATTGATTGGCCTCTGGCCAAAGTGATTGAAATTTTTCCATCTAAGGATGGACACATCCGCTTAGTGAAAATAAGAATGAAAACTGGGGAATATTTAAGACCTACAAGCAGGTTAATACCCTTAGAAGTATCACAAGATAATGACAGTATGAGAAACCATTTCAAGGACATTAAAAAGAAACAAGATTTTAATGAACATAAAGGTGCTAGTAATCCTCCTAGTGGTTCGGTCAGCGACAGTACATCGGACGTTTCGATTCGTCGCTCCAGATACGGGCGTATCATAAAACATCGAACGAATTGGATTTGAGTTTCAGATCCCGAAACTCAAAGGTGGGAGGATGTTGTAATTGTGAATTCATTTCCTGTTGCATCATCCAAAAACCCCTTTTTCTTCTCAAAGTTTTGAAACATAAAAAGCACCTACGCAGTGTAGAGGTAGGGATGTACTTCGATTTGCAGAAAAGAGACAGTGAGACTTTGACGCATGCGCGCAACATTGTTTATTACGTAACTTTTTCAGAACATTTTTTATTAGAACTTTAGTTTTTGAACTGTAACGTTTCAGTTTAGTATTGTTTGTGATTATGATTTTAGAGAGCGTGTCGCTCGTCTGAAAAGCTGTATATAATAATTTGTTCGTCGTCTTATTTGTGTTCGTGCTGTGATTTATCAATTAAATCGTAATGTCTTCTAATATCTTGAATTTATTTGAGTCAATAGTGTATTCATGCTGAAAAAGGATTTAGTTTTTTGAAATATAAGGAATTATGAAGACCGCGGAGCACCGATGTCCCTTTTGGAACTTAGAGGTAAGAAAAGTTGTTTCTTACTAAATTTATTAGAAATCAATTACATTGAAATTGATTATTTACATGTTGCAACTCTCAATTGAATTAGTAATATAGGCAGTTGGAGTTGCCACACATTGGTTAGTATAAAGGGGCAACGTGGGGGGGGGGGGCTAATCCTTCCCCCTTAATTTAGATAAGAGTTTTTCATGCAGAATTATCCAATTTTCTTCGAATTTTGTATTAGGTTCATTCTGATAAAGCGCTTCACTGATTAGTTTTGGGGGTTCATTGGTTAACTATAAGGGGGGGAGGGTATGATTCCCCCCCTTAATATATTGTCGATTTCTTTATTTTTCGAGGGACTTATTACAAATTCTTTGAAATAAGAGTTTAATATACAATTAGTGTGAATAGCCTGTGAGCTCAATGCCCTCAGTTTAACTTTGCAGTTTTTCTTTTTTATTTCTTTCATTTACAGTGCCACACAAAAGTATTCTTTAACATGATGATCTACGGGGGAAAAACTATTTGCAGCATATTTTAATTATGTTATGCCATTTCATATATAATGAAATGGATATACATTATTGAGGTTTACTACAAGACTTTTGTTATGCGAAAAGCATTTATCATTCATTTACAGGGACACAAAATATTTAAAATATTTCAGGTACAGTACTGTGTCCGAAGTATTGTTTATAAGCCCTAATTGGAAGTAGGATTTTAGTTAGGTATGCGTTTAACTAAATTTTTGAATGCTATGAGTTATGTATAAATGCTACAGATCATATACAGGGCTAAACAAAAAAATTTGTAAGCATTACGGTGCAGCAGCGTAAATTGATTAAAATGGGTTTTAATCGAGTTATGCATTTTGAACGTGAAATATATTTAGTATACCAATAAAGGTTTGTAGAATATAAAAAAATATATACAGGACCATGCAAAGAACTGAATACATGGCTGACTATGTATGATAATTTCTGGAAGTGTGATTTCAGCGTGTATTTGCCTGAATTAAACTATAGCTTAATATGTGGCGTGTACAAAAAGCTTATGTAATATACAGGGCTGTACAAAATAATTCAAGTATGATTCCATCTATTGGTAGAAACTGCTGAAGATGAATTTCCAACTGTGTTATTTGTTTTATTGCTAAACTAAATTCCAGTATACTATAGAGTATATACAAATATATAAATTATATACAGGGCTGCGAAAAAGAATTGGAGTACTTTTCCAGCTGTGGATGGCAATTGCTGAAATCTGGTTTTCAAATGTGTTTTGTGTTTTTCTGAAATGTTTACTTAGATAACTTATTTATCTTATTAAACAGCGTGGTTTGTTAAAGTATTCTGTTAGTGTTGGAAAGTGTTTCATAATCTATGCTTGGGACAGGATTTTACTAATTTTACTACTGAACAAAAATTTAGATAAATAATTAAGATATAGATTTGAAATTGAGGATGGGAAGGGATGTCATCTGCCGACTATTATAGCGTAGCGTCTTCGTTATGTTCTAATTATCAAAAAATCTTTTTTTTTTTTTTTTTTTTTTTTAATAATCACGCTAATGTATGTGAAGGTGGTTTCCTTGAACAAATTATATTACGGGTATGGGGAGGGAGGGGGTTAACGCCTTGCTCTGATTTACACAAAACAAATTCCCAAGAAATTTAGCATTTTTAGCTTCTGACGTAGCGTTTTTTAAATGTTATGTATAGAGAATACAGGAAATTTTAAATAACGATTTTCGTAAATGTTTAATTTATGTTCCTAATAAAAGTACACAACCCGTATATACCTGATGGATACCAACAATCAAAGTAAATGAATGGACGCTTTCAGTCGTGACGTCAATCATGACGTTTTGCTTGGTTACTGACTCCAAACAAACGGTTGCTATGTGGTATTTTCTATTTTGTTTGTATATTATAGATATATCTTATAGCTATATCTCACAGTTAAGTGTTTCAATACTTTATATGCAGTGGTAACATTTTCTACGATTTATATTTAATAAGAAATCAAACATAGCAACCGTTTGTTTGGAGTCAGTAACCAAGCAAAACGGCATGACTGACGTCACGCTGAAAGCGTCTATTGTTGTTGAGCACTTAACTACAGCGCCTAGAATACATAGTGTGGAAACCGGCAAATGGTGTAATGCTTTAAAAAGTGCTAAAAAGTTGTAGCCTATAAAT
This sequence comes from Maratus michaelseni, assembly GCA_963931845.1. NCBI lineage: Eukaryota > Metazoa > Arthropoda > Arachnida > Araneae > Salticidae > Maratus > Maratus michaelseni. The sequence goes on from OZ007589.1 coordinate 300,425,971, forward strand.
GTGCAACGGTGCTCCTATGATAATGTTGCAACCATAGACAAAAAAATGCGTATCACGTTTTTTAGCCATGCTTTCATAATTTTAAAAAAGCTTATAAAAATCACTAAGTCAGAGGAGAAAAGGATATATAATTTAAGTATTTAAAATACTTACCACCAGCCGAAACATTCTAATACAATGTCAAGAGCTAGCAGATGGCGCTGCGAACCCATCCTAAAACTTTCAGCAACGTTGTACATCTATTGGATACAATTTTTTAGTACTATTTTGTAGCTGGTTTCCACACTATGTATTTTAGGCGCTGTAACTTAACCAAGTGCCCTACAAGTAATCCTACGAGTTTTTTTTATCTAACTGTGCCTTCTTATCTCGAGTTCTACGGATTCACCAAAGACATTTAAGATACACAGACTGGCAATACCCATTCAAAAGCCATCAGCCATCTGAAGTAAATTGAAACACCTCAACCGCGAGGTCTGTACGTCAGATTTGAGTTGTTTACTATTAATCTCTATGGCTAGAAGTTACTTAAAAAAATAATTTTTATTAATGTATACGAAGTTTATGCCATTTTTTTACATCAAGCTATTTTTTTTTTTGTATATCTAAATTAGCATTAAAAATATTTAATTTCGTGAAATAAAATTAAATAAGGTAATTTATTAATAATTTTTTTGAATGGTATATTTGAATACAGCATATAATTTTAATATGCAATGAAGGCGAAATGTACATTGAAACAACTTGGTGGAGATTATAAGTTGAAGCGTCTGAAACCAAGAAAGAATAAAAAAGGTGGGGAGGTAGAGAAATCTATCTAAAGTTTAATTAATTGATCCTTCAAAATATTCATGCATGCGTGAATGAATGTTAAAATTCAAAGATGATTCCTAATGAGTTTTTGTAATAAAGTATATTTTTAATAGTTAATAGAGCTTAACAATTTCAAATAAGTAAATAATGTAAGCATAATCAAATAATACATACCAATAAAATAAGCATACACATTTAAATATACATTCATCAATTTTAATTTTGTAAAATATTGATATAATTGTTATTTGTTTCAATACTTTAGATTTATGTTCGAAAATGTTATCTTGTAAGTTAAGCAAAAATAAAACTTGTTTAGAAATAAGATTTTTGTTTAAAAGATAATATATACATATATTTATTATTTTAATTATTGAAATGGTATAAGAAGATCTTTTAGTTCTTATTGTTTAATCATTGCTTTTCTTTGAATCATAAAATAAACTGGAAAAAAAAATCTGAAATTGATAATTTTGACTGTAGGATGAAACAAACACAACCCATGCACTATTCTAACTTCAAATGCTTCATGATTTTAAGCCAGATTACAACTAAATTTGATAATTTGTAGATTATAAGGCTCTTTGAAACACAGGTGTGTATGGTAAATAAAAAAGCCATTCCAATTTTATCATGTTAAAGTAAACTAAATATATTTTTACGATAACTTAAAAAATATTTTTGCAATTCACTCATAATAAATTTGGGCTATGATGTCATACACTCACGCACAGTTTTTTTTAATCGGTTATAAAAAGGAAAAAAGTCACCAAATTTAGGGGATTTTTTCCTTTAATGGCAATCTAGCCATTATATTAAGTTATTCGTTTGGCGCGGTCTTGAAAATCGTGCCAACCAAAAAGTCGCCAAACTTTTGTTTATATGTTTGCGGGAGTGTAAAGCATCTGTTCCTAAATTTGTTTTTTGAAACATGAGTGTTTATGAACAAATACAGAGTAAGCAGAATAAATAAAATATCTTGTGCTGGATTCTACATCTACCTAGGAGGTTATGCACATAGATACATTGTCCAAAAATGTACAATTAAAATTGTACTGTGTGTGGTGTACAATTGTGAGAATCAGCAATTAACAAATAATTTCTTATTCATCGGTAAGTAAATTTTTATTTATGGGTTTACTTAAGAATGTCCTTTTTAATAAATGTTGGTATCATTGTTTCATTTATTTAGTCAGTATTATTTAAAAGTGATGATAAAATAAAATTCGAATCAATTTGATCTAGCCAGGAATTTATGGCACAAATGGGATTTATTTAAAAGTAGTTACTTGATTATAAGTTGTTTAATTGAGATATGTTTTCATTATCATTTAAAATGGAACAGCAAAATTATATTTATTCATAATGTAGTACTTTAATCTTTATCTTTTTTCAATATTTATACAATTTATTTAATATAAAGAAGCTATCGATATTTTTATATACAAACAGAAGTAACTTGTATAAAGATATTATATATATACACGGTTCTTCTTCATTATCCCGTCGACCGTCTTCCATAAAAAAAAAAAAAAAAACTTATGTATAATTATTAATTCATAACTTTTTTTAATCAATAAAAATATCACTTTCTTATGAATCGTTTCATTTTAATTTAGATGTTAAAAATTAAAGCTGTTTAACTTAGCTGTCTTGGAATTCCTAATGCATTTCTAATATATAATATACCTTGCAGAGTGCGGTATAAAATAAAATATTTACTGAAACACTAAGAACTTTTTATTACTGTTGTTATCCAAAACTGTACAATTAGAATAACTTTTGCAAGTCCCAAATGAATATCAACATATTGATAACCTCCTAAGCTACAATCAAGTTATCTGTGGTCTGCCTACTGATGGAAGTCGAGGAACTGACTTGCAAAAGCTGACGTTTGGAATTCGAGGAACTAAGTTAACAAAGTCTTCTGTTACAATTTTTATGCCAGCTGGAGACATTCACAGGCAGAAATTATTTAATTTTTCTGTCTGTAAATGTAACTTGCTAGAGCTTGAGATGTCTTCCACGTCCAAGAAACCTCTTGCTGCCAATCTTCATTCACAGTAATTCAATAGGTTGATATTAAGTCCATTTAAGATTTGGAAAAAATATTTTACTTGTACTTTTTTGCATAACAACAGTAATAAAAAGTTCTTTGTTTTTCAGTAAATATTTTTATTTTATATTTGTATCTGAAAGTGTTATATATTAGAAATGATGGTACTTCTCGACTATCTTGGCAAGAGAAGGAAATTTCACATGCATAGTTTCTGGTAACCTATTTACTGTTTCTTTTACAAAATATTTTTTTCTGTATTTATACAATTTATTTAATATAAACAAGTTGGAAATTGTACGTCAAACGTTACAAACGAGGTGCGTTCGTACGCACGTTTTAGAATTAAATTCATGATATCCCATGCGTAGAACGGGCTAAACAGCTAGTTAAGTATATATTTTATGACACTGTTCATACAAATATCTTAACTAGTTATATAAATATTCAGATATATATGTATCAGCTAGTTATATAAATATTCAGATCTTGATGATTTTTAATTCTGTGAAATGAATTATATCGTCTGCAGATTAATTTCTGTAATAAAATAAGTATCTCGGTCGCTTGACGATTTAACATCCATCGGAAGCTCCTCTAACAAAAAAGCACCGATTTAAAAAAAAAAAATCAAATTTCTTAATAAATATTTTTATTAATATCTCCTAAAGTTTTGATTCGATTTTAATAAAATTTGAAATGTCTCGACAAAATTCTGCAAAGATAATATATTTTAAATTGCAAACCATTTGGTTGGGTAGTTTTTGCGTTGTTATATGCGGACGGACAGACAGACGGACGGACAGACAGACAGACGGACGGACAGACGGACGGACCAAACGACGACTATAGGTGCTACGTATTTATATAATTACGAACGCACCTAAAAAGTCATTTATTTTTTTGGTACTTCTCCATTACCCCGTCGACCACTTTTCATAAAAATGTTATTGCCAAACTATAGTATTTAACGCCAAAAATGCAGTCCCAATCACTTGACGTCAGAAGCATTACACTTGTTTGTTAAGTCATCAAGTGGTTTTCAATTCACCATTTACCTGTATTTTTCATTATGTTCATTTTGTTATATATTAGAAATGCTGGTACTTCTCAACTATTGAGGTCTTGGCGACGGGTTACAGAGAACTGAAGCATCCCTAAAATCTGCCATGTATATTTTCTGGCAACCTATTCACTGTTTATTATATAAAATTTATATAATTTTTTTTTCAATATTTATACAATTTATTTAATATAAAGAAGCTATTTATCTATATTTGTATACAAACAGAAGTAATTTGTATAAAGATATATATATATACATGGTTCTTCTTCATTATCCTGTCGACCGTTTTCTATAAAAAAAAAAAAAAAAAAAAAAAAAAAACTGTCGCCAAACTATTATGCCAAAGCCAACAAACAAATGGAAGAATGTTGCCATTAGAATCTCATTTTTAAAAAAAAAATCAGCAAAGCCCATTTGAATGAATCATCAACTAACAGTAACTAAGCTATAAAATTTACAATATCTATATATTTAAAACGCTAAGCGTTTTGTTTCGACAATCCGTGAGAACAAACTACTACATCAAATTACATCATTCTTTTTTTAAATGAAAGATATTTGGTCACAGATTTGTTATCGTACATTCGTTTGTTCGAAAATTTAATTAATTAGCCGTAATCTTAAATTAAAATTTTACTTCTGCTTATGACGTCATAAAGTCGACAATCTGATTAACGCCCACTGTTGCCACGTACAGAGTTTATTTTCTGAACTCAATGATTGCGAGCATAAAAAATAAATATTAAATATTAAAAGCACGTGACTTTAGGCCGAATTTTTTAATTTGTAAGTTAAAATATAGTTAAAATGTTTAAGTATTTCCGTAAAAATATTTATCCGTGTGTTTTATAAGCAAATAAAAATTCATATTTACTGTGACGTGACAGAAATATTGTCCATTGGGTTCATTTTATCATTAAGCGTTATAACTTTGTTGATGCCATTTTTTCATTACAATTAAATGCAAAATATATTTTTATTTGTATGCATGGTGCTTAAGCATAAATGTACGTGTGAAAGTTTGTACCGGTGAAAATGACGTTATGCTTAGCTTGAAATGCATTTTAACATTGATAAAACTAAAAAGAAAAATTTATATGATTGTGTCAACATGGCGTAATATTAACTGATATTTCAATTTTTAATTTTAAAGAATAGAACTGGAGCCTTTATTGGTTGCTTCCTCTTAATTGCATACCTTGATTACATGTTACCAATTATTATTTTTTTAATTATAGGATTTAAATTATTAAGATTTCCTTTTTTAATAAAAAAATTCACAAAAGTAAAGAATTTCAGGAAAAAAAAAACTTGAAATAATGATTGTATTTTTAGCTAGAATAAACAATGTAAGGCTAATATTTTATAGGAATTATTTTGGTAGGTTTGTTATAAGTTCATTTAACAGTTCCTTATTAGCGGTAAAGTCTTATTTCTTTCACTGTGAATTTTTCTTTCGATGTCAAAAAATGGTAGTCTACTTTTGGACGCCAACCAAAACACAGTGGCAATATTTAGAAATGTATAACGGTTGTGACAACAAACGGCGCTATCGCTTTAGCTTTCATCACGCTTACATAACTTCTAAATACTAAAAATTTAATTTTTTTACTACATTTTATAATTTCATTTCTTACATCCTCAATTAGAAAAAAAAAATAGCTTTCGATTGAAATTTATTTGAAATCTGCAGCTTAATTTAACGACTTTTTAAATAATTTTGAAACATGAAATATTTTTCAATTCTATCTGAACAATGACCATCCGTTTGTTTTAATAATGTAAAATAGCCCCTTGGAAAGTTGCAACAATTGAAAATAGGTATCCCTAAATTTCATGAAAAGTGAAAAAAAAAATAATAATAACCTGATAAATCATAAGATCAGATTATCCATAAGTAGATATAAAACAAGAGTTCTACATCAGCGGCGTACGCGGCGTAGGCTCAAGGTTGAAGGAAGGTCACAGAGCCGGAAGTAGCAGGTGTGGACACCGGAAGTTGTGCGGGCTGTGAAGGTCACCGGAAGTCGCAGGTGTGGATAACAAACATGTTGAGACAGGAAACCGGAAGGAATTTGGAGATAGGAAGTTTAACCGGAAATGTGACAGGAAGTGAATGCGATAAGGGAGAGAGGGGGAGGGCTTATTTTTGTGGGGGGCTTAATTTTCTTTGTTGGTTTTAATCCTTCTAGTCGAGTGGAGTTGAGTTGTAGGAATCCTGCTATCAGAATGAATTTAGTTTGAAAGTAATATTAGCAAAATGTTCGATTTTTTTTTTTTTTCTCACCTGAAATAAAAATTTTATTTGCTAACTAACACCTAATATAAAAATGGAAATCTTTCTGACTTTGTTTTACTTTATAAAAGTTTAACGTGAAATTTATTTTTAGACTGGAAACGCGACAGGAAATAAGATCGGAAACGGGATTAGACATGCTTTTTCCAAAAAGGGTTTTCAGGAAGCAGTAAACATGTTTTAGGAACATGTTTGGGAGCTTGTTGGAACAGGACAGGTGGTTTGTGAGACCGGAAGTAATTAAGATGAGAGAGATAAAGAAGGTGCATGATTAGACATATAGATTTTGTTCTTTGTAGAGGGTGAAATTTTGTTTTATTTTTTATTTAAAGTGTTTTCATTTTTTTTTAATTTAATTTATTTAAAGCGTTTCAAATTATGTTTTATATTTTTTTTTTGTAGTGTTTTACGTATTATTTTAATTTTTAGTGACATTAGAACCTGCAATTTCTGTATCACACATGTCTTATCTTAGGTCACCAAGGATGTGTGTGTGTTGTTATCTCTTTAAATGCGAGGGATGGTTACTTCAGACCTGCGTTGAGATATCTTTATCATAGTTTTAATGAACTGCAGGAAATTGTCTTTAGCTATTGAGTAATTCGCGAGTTTTGGTTTAATATGAATGCTATTACATCTGTTTGTTTAATTTACAAGCACATTTCTCTTACAACACTCTGTCAACAGATCACTTCAATATTCGAAATAATAATTTAGAGGGAAAATTTTTACTTTCTATACGAAATTTTATTTATAGAGATTGACGAAGATAGTATGCCTAATTCTTTCTTGTACATTTCTTGTACAACATTATATTCGAAATAGAGTTTTGTTACCAAAAATAACGTGTTTATACATTTTAAAAACGAAAGCAAAGTGATTTTCAAAAATGTAACTATAAGCTATACACCCACGCATTTGTGTTATTGAATTAAATTACAAGGTTTAATATTGTATTCAGCGTAATATTTTCTTATAAAAGCCGTTTCACAAACTTGTATACTAAAAGTAATGTGTCATTTTTAGGGGAAAAAATTAATTCAAGTCATTGAGACTAATCCTTTATGGGGGAAAAATTTGTCACAATTCTTTGTGTTACATTACATCTTCCGTTTTTTAAGTTTACAAATTTGTGGACTAACTTAAATAATCGTTTTTAGGATACTTAAACAATATATATATACTTTTTAATTATATAATTTTTTTTTAATTGACTTGTAATAGAGCTTTTTTTTCTTAAAAGGGTACTGTAGAATAACTTATGTCACAAATACTACATCCTTCTTTAGTTAAATATGTTTCACTTAAGACATGACAAAGTGTCTTAGAAACATTTCATTTTGGAGTTAAGTGATTAAAGAAGAAAAATATTATTTATATAAACACAACACATAAGACCAGTGACTGAGAGGTTCTGGTTTTAAAGCTACTAGACGTTTGGGTTTAAACTTCTCTCGCGCTCGTCGACCTAACCGTTCGGAGTTTTCTTCGAACCTTGTCAATACGAGTTAGGAGCCCTTAGAATGACCCCTAGAGTGACCTATATCCCAACCGTAGATAATCGGTTTTAACAAATAACAAACCATCCACAACACATAAGACATTTTAGATCATTACATAAGACATTTTAGATCATTACATAAGACATTTTAGATTATTACATTTAGTTAAGAAGTGATTTGACGTGCAAAATATTATTTATAAAATCATACAATAAGAGAATTTTAAAGATTTTTTCCTTTTAAATGAACAATTTTTAGTGACTATTTAACTTATTAAAGAGAGCGGGTATTTTGTTTAGAGTTATACGATTAAAATAAATTTTCAATAGATTTGACTTTATACAACCAACATTTTAAAAAAAGGGAATGGAATCTAGTTTTTATAAATTAACGTTTTTCAATTTTACAAATACTTCACACCCCGTCTTTTTTCCCCCTCTTTTAGTAGACTTTACATACATAAGACATAAAAAGCGTTTTAGAATACATCATTTAGAAATTAAGTGGTTTGATAAATAAAATATTATTTATAAAAGCAATAGATACGAGAGTAATAAGGATTTTTACTTACATATGTACGAACTTCTGATATGTAAGACTTTCTAAATCATTGTGCAAGAATTAAGTGGTTATTGAACTTATAACATTACATGATGAAATAATCACGTGACGTATTTTTAAACCAATAAAATGTCAGTATTTTCAAACAAATAAAAAGTTAGTATTTTTACACGAGCGCCCTCTATCATTATATAAATTTCAATGAAACGAGTTCATAACATTCTACTGTGACCTGATATCGTTGTAATAGGTTGTATTTTTCATTTAAGTTATTGTGGAACGAGTTATGAATTCTTATGTTGGTGATGTAACCAACTTGGAGTGTCAACACTCATCACCAGAGTTAAATAATCAAGAGATGGATTCTACACTTTTATCCAAAGAAGGACTCGTTTCGAATTATGAAGTGAAACTCACCTCATCAGGACTAAAGAAACAGAAGTTACCTCATGTGCGTAAGATGTGTAACACAGCATTTCCTCGAAAAGTTAACTTAGTGTTTCATATGAAAAGTCATCTAAAGGAAAAATCTTTTTGCTGTGAGGTGTGTGCTGAAGTTTTTTCACAAAAGAGTGATTTACGTAAGCATCAAAAGATTCACAAATTGCCCAAACAATACAAGTGTAGTGATTGCAACGAGATATTTTCAAGAATGTCTGACTTATTAATACACAAGAAGACCCATAAGATTCGTAAACAATATTCATGTGCAAAGTGTTGTGAAATATTTAAGTGTGAATCGGATTTTTTACAACATTGTGATACTTTTCATAAAGTTTTACCTAATATTGCGAAATCACCCTGTTTAAAAGATTTGTTATTTGAACTTATAGTGAAGCTTATAGATTAGTTCGAACTTATAGTGAATTAAAAGACAAAATGATATGCAAAATATATGAACTAGAATTAACAGACCAAAACATACATGTACATGCTGAGAATGCCTTTTTAAAGTTGTACAACGGCTTTGAAGATTTCACAGAACGAGTGTTTAATTGGACATTACGAAAAATTTTGAAATTAGAATTGATTACAGCTCAATATGACAGGCTTATTTGATTTGTATTATTTTAAATGATTAATAAATAGTTTGATTGCGAAAAAAAGTGTTTTCTTTAGCATACACTGTGTGACTTTTAAACTAATGTTGTGTATTTTGAATGTGTCAGACAAAACAGGAGTGTGTTGACATTTAAAAAAAAAAGATTTTACATAATATAAAAGTTTTACAATAAAAATTGACTTACCTAAAGTTTTTTCAAGATAGTCACGATATCCTTTCCATTACAATTATTTTAAGGAAATAGAATTTAATTTTGTTGTGAATAACACATTGTTGTTAACATCACGTGGTTTGTCTTATCATAACTATGAGATCCTAAGATCACTTCCTATTAACATGATAACGAAGAGTAAAAAAAATGACTAATGCAAGCCGATTTTCCTGCCTAAACTTGTTATCAGCTTGCATGAGTGACTCATCTTTACATGTGTGGATTTGTATGTTGAAAAAATGATTGCTATGTTTAACCCGTGTAGACGATTTTTATCCGGAAGCTGTTTGAACTACCAAATTTCAGATATCACACATTTTACTAGAACATTTAAATATTTTAATGTCTTTTCGCCCGCAAATTGGAAACTTAGGATTATCACCTTTACATCGAGACATGGAAGGTAGAAAAATAATAACTTTACACTTAGACAATATTTTAATTTAAGAAGAATTAGACTTAACACATTGTTAGAGTTTCTTTGAAAAATATCTAGTTGGTTGTAAATTTTAGAAAATTCGACCTAACGAAATTAACACACTTAAAAATATCTAGTTGGTTATACATTTTATAAAATAAGCAACAAATAAACATTTCGATACATTGACAAAAGAAAATAATTAAGTTTAAGTAAACTTTACACTTAGACACTATTTCAAACTAAGAAAAATAATAACTTTACACTTATATAATATTTTCAACTAAGGAAAATTAATAACTTTAAAAATCAGACTTAACACATTGTTAAAGTTTTTTTAAAACAACACAACATTTTCAAAGCAGTGGAAATAGTATACCTGAAAAAAATTCAACTTAGTGGAATTTAATAGTGAAATTTTTTAACCTCACTCATTTAAAAAATAAAACTTTGTAATTTTTTTCCATTTTTAAAATAAAACTTATTTAAAAAATAAATAAGCAACTATTAAACATTTTGAATGTCTTAGACAAAGTGTGAATAAATTTGTTGAAATTATATAAAACATGAAAAATTTCATTACTTTTAAAAGAAATTTTATTTTTGGTGAAATAAACTCGAGGTATTTATTATATGTTACTTAAACTACATGAGAATTGATTGAAAATGTGTTACTTTTAATCACTCACAAGATAAGACATGATGTTACAATATACACATAGGAATGACATAGGAATTTCAGATGGGTTTTTCTCCCACACATGACGTCACTGATAACATATTTACTGATCAAGTCATAAAATCATAGTTTAGGGTAGGTTTTTAAGCACGAAGTTTAGTTGAGATTTAAGATATTTGAGAAATATAAACTACAACTTTGGCTACTTTTTGAAATTTCCCCCTACATAAGAAAAAGAACATAGAAAAATAAAATGAAAAGTCGTATTTGAATGGAATCAAATTATTATCCTTTCACTTAACAGCTGAATGCGTCGGTAATTACATCACAAAGGCACTGATAACAACTGATTGACTATATTGTGTTTCTTTTTTTAAGGTTAAATTGATTTAATATTCAAGTTATTTCTTAATGATACACTTAAAAACAATAAACTTAATTAGCATTCAAAAAGCAAACGATCACATTATTGTGTAAAACAATCAAATGTTTTAAAAGTCACGAGTTAAAATTTGAAATGACTTAGAGTTTAAGTAGAATTTAGATGTGAACCTTTTAAAATGAAATAATAGTTTTTTGTATCGCCCTCTATCGGTGGGTAATAGAATTAAGAGATAATTAAAAGTTTTAACTTGAATTCGAGCCCACAACAAAAATTATTTTTCGGTTTTATAATTTAGGGTAGGTTTAACTGAGCAAGCCATGATATTTCAGTATTTATAGACGATTTAAGATATTCGATAAAGGAAATCATCTGAATTTTTAATTTAATTGAAGGGTTTACTGCTTAAAGTACTACAAAATGAGTACAACACGATGCATGGTTTTTTAATTAATTATATTTTTCGAAAGGTTAAATTGACTTATTGATAAACTTAGGATTTATGTTTAAAGTGAATAAATTTGACATGTTAGGTTCACTTAATAACAGAGGGTTGAATAAGTTATTTTTAATAAAAATAAAGTTTACTAAAAGTTTTTAAAGTTAAAAAAATATAGTTTTAAAAAATTTAAAGTTTACAAAAAGTTTAAAAATCTTTAAGTAAATCAAAATTAACTTTTTAATTTTAACTATTGAGAGACTATAATCTAACTGTTTATCCTTATAACCAACTGGTGCATATCAACTATATACTCTGTATCTGCATATGCGCAGAAAAACATAGACATTTAATCTAACTTGAGTTCGACTTTAAATTATTTGCCAACTTTTAAGTTTAATTACTATACACAACTCGATTACCTTTCCCACAAAACACCTTTCAGAAACAAAACAGAAATTAACACTTACCGAAAAACACGTCCACTTTGGATGTTAGTCTTCACTCAACTAACGTTTCTCCCTTATCTTTGCTAGGGGGCGCTGCAATCGCCGCTAGAGGCGTTAGTAGTCTTCAGGTGTGTGATAAGAATAAACTTTAAATCCAACTTACACTCGCTCAGTCATTCTTGCTTCTCTCTACCTTGCTAACAACCGTTTGCTGCTGGCTCATTGTTTGGTTGTTTAAACTTGTTGAATGATGTCATCATGTGTTTGTCTAAACTTGTCCAGTCTTGTTTTGATGCAGTACGTCTATTTAGATGAGTCATCACTCGCTTATCTTGGTTGACTTGTCCAAACTTGTTTTTGTGTGGCACGTCTATTTGGGTGAGTCATCGTTCGCTTATCTTGCTTTACTTGTTTGAACTTGTCTAGTATCCACCACCTCATGTCTTTTGTCATAGCTTGAATATACTTTACACCAATCACTTAAATATAAAAGTCTTGTCACAACTTACTTAAACTTTGATAAAAAATATTAATTATTTATAAATTTCATCAAATTCTTATTTTTCTGATACATTTACTATGTAATTTTCGTTCAAAAATATGGTAAAGCCCGATTTTAAATCGAAGTCTAAGATAAATTCCCCAAATTTGTAACATTTTAACACTAATAATAAATATTGTAAGCACCCAGTACATACAAGTTTTGTAAAAATAATATTACTTATAGCTAACTCGTTATGTCCCATGATACAAAACTTCAATATAACTAAAATCAGTGTTAAACGAAAATATAATCACGTGTCTTTATATATTATTTTGAAATGCAAAGCATTATATCTAAACGAATGATATAAGGAGTAGTTAGAATAGTTCTTATATTTTTGTTAGTAAAAAATTTATACACATTATCTTACAAGGTTGCAATATTCAACACACGGTTCACCATATTTAAAAACGATTCACCATGATTTAAAAACTTAGTAACATATTTTAAATTTATAAATTTAAATTAAAAATACTTAAGTATTTATAATTGTTTATTTATAAAAATATGTTTTAATTTAAATTTATAAATTTAAAATATGTTACTAAGTTTTTAAATCATGGTGAATCGTTTTTAAATATGGTGAACCGTGTGTTGAATATTGCAACCTTGTAAGATAATGTGTATAAATTTTTTACTAACAAAAATATAAGAACTATTCTAACTACTCCTTATATCATTCGTTTAGATATAATGCTTTGCATTTCAAAATAATATATAAAGACACGTGATTATATTTTCGTTTAACACTGATTTTAGTTATATTGAAGTTTTGTATCATGGGACATAACGAGTTAGCTATAAGTAATATTATTTTTACAAAACTTGTATGTACTGGGTGCTTACAATATTTATTATTAGTGTTAAAATGTTACAAATTTGGGGAATTTATCTTAGACTTCGATTTAAAATCGGGCTTTACCATATTTTTGAACGAAAATTACATAGTAAATGTATCAGAAAAATAAGAATTTGATGAAATTTATAAATAATTAATATTTTTTATCAAAGTTTAAGTAAGTTGTGACAAGACTTTTATATTTAAGTGATTGGTGTAAAGTATATTCAAGCTATGACAAAAGACATGAGGTGGTGGATACTAGACAAGTTCAAACAAGTAAAGCAAGATAAGCGAACGATGACTCACCCAAATAGACGTGCCACACAAAAACAAGTTTGGACAAGTCAACCAAGATAAGCGAGTGATGACTCATCTAAATAGACGTACTGCATCAAAACAAGACTGGACAAGTTTAGACAAACACATGATGACGTCATTCAACAAGTTTAAACAACCAAACAATGAGCCAGCAGCAAACGGTTGTTAGCAAGGTAGAGAGAAGCAAGAATGACTGAGCGAGTGTAAGTTGGATTTAAAGTTTATTCTTATCACACACCTGAAGACTACTAACGCCTCTAGCGGCGATTGCAGCGCCCCCTAGCAAAGATAAGGGAGAAACGTTAGTTGAGTGAAGACTAACATCCAAAGTGGACGTGTTTTTCGGTAAGTGTTAATTTCTGTTTTGTTTCTGAAAGGTGTTTTGTGGGAAAGGTAATCGAGTTGTGTATAGTAATTAAACTTAAAAGTTGGCAAATAATTTAAAGTCGAACTCAAGTTAGATTAAATGTCTATGTTTTTCTGCGCATATGCAGATACAGAGTATATAGTTGATATGCACCAGTTGGTTATAAGGATAAACAGTTAGATTATAGTCTCTCAATAGTTAAAATTAAAAAGTTAATTTTGATTTACTTAAAGATTTTTAAACTTTTTGTAAACTTTAAATTTTTTAAAACTATATTTTTTTAACTTTAAAAACTTTTAGTAAACTTTATTTTTATTAAAAATAACTTATTCAACCCTCTGTTATTAAGTGAACCTAACATGTCAAATTTATTCACTTTAAACATAAATCCTAAGTTTATCAATAAGTCAATTTAACCTTTCGAAAAATATAATTAATTAAAAAACCATGCATCGTGTTGTACTCATTTTGTAGTACTTTAAGCAGTAAACCCTTCAATTAAATTAAAAATTCAGATGATTTCCTTTATCGAATATCTTAAATCGTCTATAAATACTGAAATATCATGGCTTGCTCAGTTAAACCTACCCTAAATTATAAAACCGAAAAATAATTTTTGTTGTGGGCTCGAATTCAAGTTAAAACTTTTAATTATCTCTTAATTCTATTACCCACCGATAGAGGGCGATACAAAAAACTATTATTTCATTTTAAAAGGTTCACATCTAAATTCTACTTAAACTCTAAGTCATTTCAAATTTTAACTCGTGACTTTTAAAACATTTGATTGTTTTACACAATAATGTGATCGTTTGCTTTTTGAATGCTAATTAAGTTTATTGTTTTTAAGTGTATCATTAAGAAATAACTTGAATATTAAATCAATTTAACCTTAAAAAAAGAAACACAATATAGTCAATCAGTTGTTATCAGTGCCTTTGTGATGTAATTACCGACGCATTCAGCTGTTAAGTGAAAGGATAATAATTTGATTCCATTCAAATACGACTTTTCATTTTATTTTTCTATGTTCTTTTTCTTATGTAGGGGGAAATTTCAAAAAGTAGCCAAAGTTGTAGTTTATATTTCTCAAATATCTTAAATCTCAACTAAACTTCGTGCTTAAAAACCTACCCTAAACTATGATTTTATGACTTGATCAGTAAATATGTTATCAGTGACGTCATGTGTGGGAGAAAAACCCATCTGAAATTCCTATGTCATTCCTATGTGTATATTGTAACATCATGTCTTATCTTGTGAGTGATTAAAAGTAACACATTTTCAATCAATTCTCATGTAGTTTAAGTAACATATAATAAATACCTCGAGTTTATTTCACCAAAAATAAAATTTCTTTTAAAAGTAATGAAATTTTTCATGTTTTATATAATTTCAACAAATTTATTCACACTTTGTCTAAGACATTCAAAATGTTTAATAGTTGCTTATTTATTTTTTAAATAAGTTTTATTTTAAAAATGGAAAAAAATTACAAAGTTTTATTTTTTAAATGAGTGAGGTTAAAAAATTTCACTATTAAATTCCACTAAGTTGAATTTTTTTCAGGTATACTATTTCCACTGCTTTGAAAATGTTGTGTTGTTTTAAAAAAACTTTAACAATGTGTTAAGTCTGATTTTTAAAGTTATTAATTTTCCTTAGTTGAAAATATTATATAAGTGTAAAGTTATTATTTTTCTTAGTTTGAAATAGTGTCTAAGTGTAAAGTTTACTTAAACTTAATTATTTTCTTTTGTCAATGTATCGAAATGTTTATTTGTTGCTTATTTTATAAAATGTATAACCAACTAGATATTTTTAAGTGTGTTAATTTCGTTAGGTCGAATTTTCTAAAATTTACAACCAACTAGATATTTTTCAAAGAAACTCTAACAATGTGTTAAGTCTAATTCTTCTTAAATTAAAATATTGTCTAAGTGTAAAGTTATTATTTTTCTACCTTCCATGTCTCGATGTAAAGGTGATAATCCTAAGTTTCCAATTTGCGGGCGAAAAGACATTAAAATATTTAAATGTTCTAGTAAAATGTGTGATATCTGAAATTTGGTAGTTCAAACAGCTTCCGGATAAAAAT
Source organism: Maratus michaelseni (assembly GCA_963931845.1). Lineage (NCBI taxonomy): Eukaryota > Metazoa > Arthropoda > Arachnida > Araneae > Salticidae > Maratus > Maratus michaelseni. The sequence continues at coordinate 300,442,074 of OZ007589.1, forward strand.
CGTCTACACGGGTTAAACATAGCAATCATTTTTTCAACATACAAATCCACACATGTAAAGATGAGTCACTCATGCAAGCTGATAACAAGTTTAGGCAGGAAAATCGGCTTGCATTAGTCATTTTTTTTACTCTTCGTTATCATGTTAATAGGAAGTGATCTTAGGATCTCATAGTTATGATAAGACAAACCACGTGATGTTAACAACAATGTGTTATTCACAACAAAATTAAATTCTATTTCCTTAAAATAATTGTAATGGAAAGGATATCGTGACTATCTTGAAAAAACTTTAGGTAAGTCAATTTTTATTGTAAAACTTTTATATTATGTAAAATCTTTTTTTTTTAAATGTCAACACACTCCTGTTTTGTCTGACACATTCAAAATACACAACATTAGTTTAAAAGTCACACAGTGTATGCTAAAGAAAACACTTTTTTTCGCAATCAAACTATTTATTAATCATTTAAAATAATACAAATCAAATAAGCCTGTCATATTGAGCTGTAATCAATTCTAATTTCAAAATTTTTCGTAATGTCCAATTAAACACTCGTTCTGTGAAATCTTCAAAGCCGTTGTACAACTTTAAAAAGGCATTCTCAGCATGTACATGTATGTTTTGGTCTGTTAATTCTAGTTCATATATTTTGCATATCATTTTGTCTTTTAATTCACTATAAGTTCGAACTAATCTATAAGCTTCACTATAAGTTCAAATAACAAATCTTTTAAACAGGGTGATTTCGCAATATTAGGTAAAACTTTATGAAAAGTATCACAATGTTGTAAAAAATCCGATTCACACTTAAATATTTCACAACACTTTGCACATGAATATTGTTTACGAATCTTATGGGTCTTCTTGTGTATTAATAAGTCAGACATTCTTGAAAATATCTCGTTGCAATCACTACACTTGTATTGTTTGGGCAATTTGTGAATCTTTTGATGCTTACGTAAATCACTCTTTTGTGAAAAAACTTCAGCACACACCTCACAGCAAAAAGATTTTTCCTTTAGATGACTTTTCATATGAAACACTAAGTTAACTTTTCGAGGAAATGCTGTGTTACACATCTTACGCACATGAGGTAACTTCTGTTTCTTTAGTCCTGATGAGGTGAGTTTCACTTCATAATTCGAAACGAGTCCTTCTTTGGATAAAAGTGTAGAATCCATCTCTTGATTATTTAACTCTGGTGATGAGTGTTGACACTCCAAGTTGGTTACATCACCAACATAAGAATTCATAACTCGTTCCACAATAACTTAAATGAAAAATACAACCTATTACAACGATATCAGGTCACAGTAGAATGTTATGAACTCGTTTCATTGAAATTTATATAATGATAGAGGGCGCTCGTGTAAAAATACTAACTTTTTATTTGTTTGAAAATACTGACATTTTATTGGTTTAAAAATACGTCACGTGATTATTTCATCATGTAATGTTATAAGTTCAATAACCACTTAATTCTTGCACAATGATTTAGAAAGTCTTACATATCAGAAGTTCGTACATATGTAAGTAAAAATCCTTATTACTCTCGTATCTATTGCTTTTATAAATAATATTTTATTTATCAAACCACTTAATTTCTAAATGATGTATTCTAAAACGCTTTTTATGTCTTATGTATGTAAAGTCTACTAAAAGAGGGGGAAAAAAGACGGGGTGTGAAGTATTTGTAAAATTGAAAAACGTTAATTTATAAAAACTAGATTCCATTCCCTTTTTTTAAAATGTTGGTTGTATAAAGTCAAATCTATTGAAAATTTATTTTAATCGTATAACTCTAAACAAAATACCCGCTCTCTTTAATAAGTTAAATAGTCACTAAAAATTGTTCATTTAAAAGGAAAAAATCTTTAAAATTCTCTTATTGTATGATTTTATAAATAATATTTTGCACGTCAAATCACTTCTTAACTAAATGTAATAATCTAAAATGTCTTATGTAATGATCTAAAATGTCTTATGTAATGATCTAAAATGTCTTATGTGTTGTGGATGGTTTGTTATTTGTTAAAACCGATTATCTACGGTTGGGATATAGGTCACTCTAGGGGTCATTCTAAGGGCTCCTAACTCGTATTGACAAGGTTCGAAGAAAACTCCGAACGGTTAGGTCGACGAGCGCGAGAGAAGTTTAAACCCAAACGTCTAGTAGCTTTAAAACCAGAACCTCTCAGTCACTGGTCTTATGTGTTGTGTTTATATAAATAATATTTTTCTTCTTTAATCACTTAACTCCAAAATGAAATGTTTCTAAGACACTTTGTCATGTCTTAAGTGAAACATATTTAACTAAAGAAGGATGTAGTATTTGTGACATAAGTTATTCTACAGTACCCTTTTAAGAAAAAAAAGCTCTATTACAAGTCAATTAAAAAAAAATTATATAATTAAAAAGTATATATATATTGTTTAAGTATCCTAAAAACGATTATTTAAGTTAGTCCACAAATTTGTAAACTTAAAAAACGGAAGATGTAATGTAACACAAAGAATTGTGACAAATTTTTCCCCCATAAAGGATTAGTCTCAATGACTTGAATTAATTTTTTCCCCTAAAAATGACACATTACTTTTAGTATACAAGTTTGTGAAACGGCTTTTATAAGAAAATATTACGCTGAATACAATATTAAACCTTGTAATTTAATTCAATAACACAAATGCGTGGGTGTATAGCTTATAGTTACATTTTTGAAAATCACTTTGCTTTCGTTTTTAAAATGTATAAACACGTTATTTTTGGTAACAAAACTCTATTTCGAATATAATGTTGTACAAGAAATGTACAAGAAAGAATTAGGCATACTATCTTCGTCAATCTCTATAAATAAAATTTCGTATAGAAAGTAAAAATTTTCCCTCTAAATTATTATTTCGAATATTGAAGTGATCTGTTGACAGAGTGTTGTAAGAGAAATGTGCTTGTAAATTAAACAAACAGATGTAATAGCATTCATATTAAACCAAAACTCGCGAATTACTCAATAGCTAAAGACAATTTCCTGCAGTTCATTAAAACTATGATAAAGATATCTCAACGCAGGTCTGAAGTAACCATCCCTCGCATTTAAAGAGATAACAACACACACACATCCTTGGTGACCTAAGATAAGACATGTGTGATACAGAAATTGCAGGTTCTAATGTCACTAAAAATTAAAATAATACGTAAAACACTACAAAAAAAAAATATAAAACATAATTTGAAACGCTTTAAATAAATTAAATTAAAAAAAAATGAAAACACTTTAAATAAAAAATAAAACAAAATTTCACCCTCTACAAAGAACAAAATCTATATGTCTAATCATGCACCTTCTTTATCTCTCTCATCTTAATTACTTCCGGTCTCACAAACCACCTGTCCTGTTCCAACAAGCTCCCAAACATGTTCCTAAAACATGTTTACTGCTTCCTGAAAACCCTTTTTGGAAAAAGCATGTCTAATCCCGTTTCCGATCTTATTTCCTGTCGCGTTTCCAGTCTAAAAATAAATTTCACGTTAAACTTTTATAAAGTAAAACAAAGTCAGAAAGATTTCCATTTTTATATTAGGTGTTAGTTAGCAAATAAAATTTTTATTTCAGGTGAGAAAAAAAAAAAAAAAAAAAAAAAAAATCGAACATTTTGCTAATATTACTTTCAAACTAAATTCATTCTGATAGCAGGATTCCTACAACTCAACTCCACTCGACTAGAAGGATTAAAACCAACAAAGAAAATTAAGCCCCCCACAAAAATAAGCCCTCCCCCTCTCTCCCTTATCGCATTCACTTCCTGTCACATTTCCGGTTAAACTTCCTATCTCCAAATTCCTTCCGGTTTCCTGTCTCAACATGTTTGTTATCCACACCTGCGACTTCCGGTGACCTTCACAGCCCGCACAACTTCCGGTGTCCACACCTGCTACTTCCGGCTCTGTGACCTTCCTTCAACCTTGAGCCTACGCCGCGTACGCCGCTGATGTAGAACTCTTGTTTTATATCTACTTCCATAAGATAGAGTATTTTGGCGCTAAATCTGTCAAAAGAAAAAAAAACTATTTTTAGTTTATGATTAACATAAAATTGATATGTTGAATTCGTTGATGTATATGTTGAATCAGAATATGCTAGGAACTGTTATTTATTATTTTTTTAAAGATCCATTGGATATTTAACTGTATAAGAGACCGACTGTGATGAAAAAGGAATAATCATCCTGATTATGTAAAGGGATAGAAGAAACCATACAAATAAATTACAATTGAAAATTCATTACATTACATTACATTAAAATTCTCCCTCATCTGCATATTAATTTATTATTTTTAACAAAAATTCTTCATTTTTACATAAAAGTTGATTAGTTTAAAACAATGGATGCGTTTTAGAAGATATGGATTTGAAACGAACAATGATTAAAGAGGACATTTTAAAACTTTTAATTTAAACATTTTAAAACTTTTTAACGTCGAATTTCAACGGTGCCTTTGGGCAGATGCAATACATATGCGCATAGGAGCTCATTCGATTGCATTATCACAGGAGGGGGGGTGCTTATACTATGTTCTTTTATTTACTGAATATGAGATGAAAGTAGGAAATTTGTATGATACTTTATGATAGGACTATTTGTATGATACTTTATAAATCCATGACCTTTTTTTTTTTTTTTTTTTTTTTTTTTACGGAGTGTTCATTTGGAGTTTGCATCGGAAATAGCATTTCACTGGGAGGGGGGGGGGATTTTTTAAAATAAAATATTTGAAAGACTGTTTCATACGAAGCCCTACTTAAATAATAAAGAAGCTTATTTTACTGATATTGTTATAGTATTTTTTTTTCGTCACGTTTTGACGGGTTCCATCTAGTCTATATATTTAAAACGCTAAGCGTTTTGTTTCGACAATCCGTGAGAACAAACTACTACATCAAATTACATCATTCTTTTTTTAAATGAAAGATATTTTATCACAGATTTGTTATCGTACATTCGTTTGTTTGAAAATTTAATTAATTAGCCGTAATCTTAAATTAAAATTTTACTTCTGCTTATGACGTCATAAAGTCGGCAATCAGATTAACGCACACTGTTGCCACGTACAGAGTTTATTTTCTGAACTCAATGATTGCGAGCATAAAAAATAAATATTAAATATTAAAAGCACGTTACTTTTAGGCCGATTTTTTTAATTTGTAAGTTAAAATATAGTTAAAATGTTTAAGTATTTCGGTAAAAATATTTATCCGTGTGTTTTATACGCAAATAAAAATTCATATTTACTGTGACGTACGGAAATATTGTACATTGGGTTCATTTTATCATTAAGCATTATAACTTTGTTGATGCTATTTTTTTCATTACAATTAAATGCAAAATATATTTTTATTTGTATGCACGGTGCTTAAGCATAAATGTACGTGTGAAAGTTTGTACCGGTGAAAATGACGTTATGCTTAGCTTGAAATGCATTTTAACATTGATAAAACTAAAAAGAAAAATTTATATGATTGTGTCAACATGGCGTAATATTAACTGATATTTCAATTTTTAATTTTAAAGATTAGAACTGGAGCCTTTATTGGTTGCTTCCTCTTGATTGCATACCTTGATTACATGTTACCAATTATTATTTTTTTAATTATAGGATTTAAATTATTAAGATTTCCTTTTTTAATAAAAAAATTCACAAAAGTAAAGAATTTCAGGAAAAAAAAAACTTGAAATAATGATTGTATTTTTAGCTAGAATAAACAATGTAAGGCTAATATTTTATAGGAATTATTTTGGTAGGTTTGTTATAAGTTCATTTAACAGTTCCGTATTAGCGGCAAAGTCTTATTTCTTTCACTGTGAATTTTTCTTTCGATGTCAAAAAATGGTAGACTACTTTTGGACGCCAACCAAAACACAGTGGCAATATTTAGAAATGTATAACGGTTGCGACAACAAACGGCACTATCGCTTTAGCTTTCATCGCGCTTACATCACTTCTAAATACTAAAAATTTAATTTTTTTACTAAATTTTACAATTTCAATTCTTACATCCTCAATTAGAAAAAAAAATTAGCTTTCGATTGAAATTTATTTGAAATCTGCCGCTTAATTTAACGACTTTTTAAATAATTTTCAAGCATGAAATATTTTTCAATTCTATCTCAACAATGACCATCCGTTTGTTTTAATAATGTAAAATAGCCCCTTGGAAAGTTGCAACAATTGAAAATAGGTATCCCTAACCTTCATGTATTTTGGCGCTAATATAAAATCTGTCAAAAGAAAAAAAAACTATTTTTAGTTTATGATTAACATAAAATTGGTATGTTGAATTCGTTGATGTATATGTTGAATCAGATACATCTCTAGATATGCTAGGTATGTTGTTCTAGATATGCTAGGAACTGTTATTTATTATTTTTTTAAAGATCCATTGGATATTTAACTGTATAAGAGACCGACTGTGATGGAAAAGGAATAATCATCCTGATTATGTAAAGGGATAGAAGAAACCATACAAATTACAATTGAAAACATTAAAATTCTCCCTCATCTGCATATTAATTTATTATTTTTAACAAAAATTCTTCATTTTTACATAAAAATTGATTAGCTTAAAACAATGGATGCGTTTTAGAAGATATGGATTTGAAACGAACAATGATTAAAGAGGACATTTTAAAACTTTTAATTTAAACATTTTAAAACTTTTTTTAACGTCGAATTTCAACGGTGCCTTTGGGCAGATGCAATACATATGCGCATAGGAGCTCATTCGATTGCATTATCACAGGGGGGGGGGTGCTTATACTATGTTCTTTTATTTACTGAATATGAGATGAAAGTAGGAAATTTGTATGATACTTTATGATAGGACTATTTGTATAATACTTTATAGGTCCATGACCTTTTTTTTTTCTTTTTTTTTTTTTTTTTGTCGTGGGGAATATGGTGGTAATGTCAAACTGATTTGCATTACACATTTGTTTACGGAGTGTTCATTAGGAGTTTGCATCGGAAATAGCATTTCACTGGAGGGGGGGGGGGGGGGATTGTTTTAAATAAAATATTTGAAAGACTGTTTCATACGAAGCCCTACTTAAATAATAAAAAGCTTAGTTTACCGATATTGTTATAGTATTTTTTTCCGTCACGTTTTGACGGGTTCCATCTAGAATTAATGAAAACAGAAAAATATTTTTTGGATATTTAATTATTTTTCTTAATTATCCCTATCAGCTGGTGGATAAATGTTTGTGATGTCAGTTGAAACTGATATATTTATTATATCGATGCATCACAATTTTTTACAATGTTTTTACTCTTCTTATATCATGTTGTCATTGTTTAATGACATAATTGTTATTTTACTTAACAAAATACTCAATAAATCAGTAAAACATCATTAAAAATACTGATAAACATCAAATTAAAAATCACTGGATAACATACCAAACGCATGTAACTCATTTAACATCAAGTGAATGTGGTGTCACAATCATGCATTTTTGGTGTTAAATTCTATAGTTTGGCGATAATGTTTTTTATCAAAAGTAGTTAACGGGGTAATGGAAAAGTATCAAATACATATATAGACATAATATAGAGATATGCAAATACATATATAGAAAGAATAAAAGTTCATCTGATTTGTTTTCAAAGCTGTTTGTATCATTCGGCAAAAAATTTCACTTTCTAAAGCCTGAATTTCATCAAGCTTTTTAAAACAATGTCAAGGCCTTATAGTGGAAAAGTACCAAAATGCATTGGGAATTCTAAAATTAATAAGGATTATCTGTAACAAGTAAATTAAAATGAATTAATGATTCATGAATTTAATACTTTCATTAGTAGTACATGGTGTGAATACTACAAGAAAATGTTTTAATAAATTTTATCTTTTTCTAATTCACTGTATTAATATTACTAAATAATATATATATATATATATATATGTCGCATTTTTAATAAAAGGACAGCATTCTGATGATTTTAAATATAGCATCTTTTATTGAAAATAAGATTACTACGGCAGTAGCATTTCATATCTGCATCCAGGATGGATTCCACGCAGCAAGTGAAATAGAAGTATTTTAGAAAAATCTCATCTCCGAAGGGTTGTCAGTTCAAAAGGCCATGTGTTTTTATTAATTAGGCCGATAAACTGATAAAATTGGCTACCCTGCTAAACTCGTGATTATGTGTCATCGGGCCCGTATACAAAGTGAGGGGCGATTCATTAAAAAAGTAATTTTTAGGTCTGATTTCTATACTTTTCCCACAATTTCCCCCCCTTCCAGACAAGTCTCCGGGGATGGGCCGGCTTCCATACACTAGACTCGCCTGAAAAGGACAAAACACTTTTTACATTAAAGTAACGTTAGAATTTGGAAATGGGTTTCTTTTTAAGTAAGCTGCAGGAGATGAGTTATTTCTTTCATATAGTTAATATATATCATAACAATAATAACTTCAATACTAATAATAAGAATAATATTATAATATACGATGCTATAATCAATTGGACAAGACAAAAACAATTGTATTAATAAAGGCAAGATACAGTGAAAATATCATACGTAAAAATAAAAATAATCAAAATAGGAAGTATATTCCAGAATGTTGCAGTTAGTCCAATGCAATTAGTGTAGCAATGTCCAATATTATATACAAAAATTCAAGATTATATGAAAATATCCTGGCATCATCCAGGAGACTGTACTCTTTCAAAAACACAATTATAATATATTCATAAAAATGTAAAACTCAAAGATCAATTATCATCCAATATGAGTTCCTGTGATACACTATCTTTTCATTTGTTGGTTGTATGTAATTTAAATTGATCATTGGGCAAAAAGTATCTTAGCTTGGAGGCGTGGATCACTTCATTGTCTTGCTTTGTCAACCAGTTAGGTTTATTTATTCGAAAACTTACATTAGACAATTTTTCAATAATTTGATAGGGACCTGAAAAGGGCGGGCTTAATTTTCGGGTGTTAGGATAGTGAAATTCCTCGGCAATTACCAGATCACCAGGTTTGAAAGGAGCTTCCACAAATTTTAAGTCATATCGGATCTTGTTTTTCAGGTGGTGTTCACCTGTTCTTTTAAAAGCCTCTTTCCTGGCTTCCTCAATTGTAGGATAGTAATTTTCATTACCTAATGCTGATGGGTAAGGCAATTGGCCAAACATTAGGTATGCAGGGGGATATTTGGTGACGGAGTGTGGTGTGTTATTGTATTCAATAATCACGTCTTTCAGAAGTTTGGGCCACGGGATATTTGAAGGGGACGAATTAACTTTAAGTCTCAACCGGGTGCAAATTGATTGATTCACACGTTCATTCTTTCCATTACATTGTGGCCTATGAGATGAAGTAAGTAATTTTTTTACATTATGATTCGATACCCATTTCCGAAGTTTGGACGCTGTAAAAGCAGGATTCCTGTCCGTTAACAATTTCTTCGGAATCTGGATATCAAAAATCTGTTTGAGAATGTTAATGTAAACTTCTGTCGTAACATTTTTAGAGGTAAAACCCCAAACATAACGAGTAGCGTGATCAATTACTAAATGCATGTACTTTTTTGAGGAATTGTAATAATTGAAACCACCTACTGTGTCTAAAGATATTATATCGAAGGGTTGTTCTGCGGGTGGTAAGGACTCAAGAAGACCAAATTTAGGTTGATGGGATTTTTTGTTGAGTTGGCAGACCTCACAATGCTTGACAAATTGAGTAATGTCCTGAGTCATGCTGCTCCAATAGTATTGCGGTGAAATTAAATTTAGCATTTTTTGTATTCCTGGGTGGCCAAATTGCTTATGGGTAGTTATTAATAGTTTCTCTCGTAATGAGAAAGGCACGACAATTTTTTGAAAACCCTTTTTGTGAATTACCAGAATGTCATTAACTTTTTGGAATTTAGAGCCTGTTACATTATCTAACTCTTGGTGTTCTTTAACTTCATCTAATGTTAATAAGTGAATGTGGGCATTTACAGGAAATGAAATGGGATTTCTGGAGAGCATATCGGCTTCAAAATTTGTTGATCCTTTATTGTATTTTACAGTATAGTCATACATGCTTAATTTTAGCGACCATCTGAATAATCTACCGGTTAAATGTTTTACATTTTTAAGCCATACTAAAGCAGCATGATCGGTATGGATTGTGAAAGATTTTCCATGAATGTAATAATGAAATTTGTCAAGAGCATCGATTATGGCGAGGCATTCCAATTCTGTAATAGCATAATTTTGCTCATAGGGCCTTAGTTGTCTTGAGTGGAACGCAATGGGATGTAGGACTCCCTTTTCATCCATTTGTTTTAGTACAGCACCTACGGCTTCTTTCGAGGCATCAGTATAGAGGTGGCATGGGAGATTAGGATTAAATACTTTCAAAATAGGTCTAGAAATTAACGCGTTTTTAAGCAATTCAAAAGATTGTTGACATTTTTCTGACCATTTCTCTTTCGCTATTCTTTTTCCTATTAAGGAATTCATTAGAATTTCCCGCTGAGATCCTGCCGACTAAGAAATACTGTCGCATTTTTAATAAAAGGACAGCATTCTGATGATTTTAAATATAGCATCTTTTATTGAAAATAAGATTACTACGGCAGTAGCATTTCATATCTGCATCCAGGATGGATTCCACGCAGCAAGTGAAATAGAAGTATATTAGAAAAATCTCATCTCCGAAGGGTTGTCAGTTCAAAAGGCCATGTGTTTTTATTAATTAGGCCGATAAACTGATAAAATTGGCTACCCTGCTAAACTCGTGATTATGTGTCATCGGGCCCGTATACAAAGTGAGGGGCGATTCATTAAAAAAGTAATTTTTAGGTCTGATTTCTATACTTTTCCCACATATATATATATATATATATATATATATAAAGCTAGTCTACTTAAATTAAAACATTTAAAATTTTGGTACTTTTATGTTAGCTGAGCACAGGTAATAAATTGCCAAATGTTACCATCTTCATTAATTTTCATTGCATTCATTTCATTTAAAATACACAATTTTCACTTAAAATACACATTTTTTTCTCATGCATACACATAACTCATTTAATTTAATATACAAAGAAGAAAAAATACTACAAACCAAAACATTTTATTTCAACATCAAAGCATTGTTTATAATTTACACATGCGTAAAATAAAAGCTGCTATTGGTGAAAAAGAAAATGCTACTGGCGAGATTTGATTAAATTATAATTTTCTGCTATAATTAACGACTAACAGAAAGAGTTTCTCTTGCTGTTCATTTCTTTTTCTTTTCGAACATTTTTAATAAGTAAGATAGTAGTGTTATTTAAATAAATTTTATCTCTTAAAGAAATTCTTTTAGATAAGCAATCTACTATTCATATTGAATTAATATCAGTATGTCTGGAAGGTTTAAATCAGTCACAATAATAAAAAGATTTAACAAAAGTCTGTGTCTTTGAAAGTGTACTCTTTTTTTATACAAAAAGAAATAATAAAACTAGAATGTACAATGTAGGAAGTGTTTGTTAAAAATTTAACTGTCTTATTATGCAATTTAAAATTGTTAAACACTTTTTGAAACTCGAAATTATCTGAAAAAAAAAAATATATATATATATATAGGTATTAGAAACTGAAAGTAAAAAAAAAAAAAAAAAAAAAAATGTGAAAAATAACATGCTTAGTGTACATGAAAGTAAAAAAATGCTTTTAAGGGTGTATTCAAATCCAAACTGCTTATTTTGAGACACATTTGTAAATTCATTTTTGCTCTAAAATGCATCCAATTGGCAGGTTCTCTTATTCAGAAACTTTATAATGTCCGTATTGTCTCGATTTTTTGATAAAGGCAGAATATATTTTTAAAAAAAAGGCTGTCAAAGTGGACATTTTGAACCGAATTTCCCGAAGCGATAGCGCTGGAAAAAAAAATATCGTATTGCGAAAATAATTGTTTGTAAATCAATTTCTAATTAATTGAATGAAAAATAAAAACATGGGGCCCTTATAATTGTCTTCATAAATCACACCGCCAAGTTTCATGTTTTTATTTTAAAAAATGAGTCTTAAAATGTGTCTCAAAATTTTGAGTTGTTGAGCGTGGAAAAAAATTCTTTTGAATACCGCCTTAAACAAAAAATTCTGAAGTCAAACTGAAAATCATAAAAGCATGAGACGCTAATAAAAATACTTTAAGCCCACTAGAAAAAGTATGCAAATGGCAGCACACACTGCAGATTAATCTAATAACTTTAAAATAAAGGCTGTGCTTAAAAAAATTGTTAAATTTTATTTTCCTAAATTATTGTATCTTCTAGGGATGCACCAAATATTCAGTATTCAGCCATACTACTGAATGTTTGGTTAAGCTGAATATCAAATTATTTGGTTAGGCTGAATATCAAACTATTTGATATGCTGAATATTCAATTTGGCCAAATATCTTCATATTTAGCCAAACTGAATACTTAAAGAAAGTGTTTTTACATTTTTTTTTTTTTACCTTAGATAACTTTTATTTTTAACTGTCAATAAATAAAGATATTAAGAAATACAATCATATTTAAATAACAGAGATTACTTTTGCTTTATTTATTTGCTGTTTGAAAAGTAACAATTAAGAAAAGGAACTGTTAATGATGACATTCATAGGAACTAATGATCTGTAAATACAAGTTTTTGAATATTGTTAGCTTTTTTACAACTGGGTATTTCTAAACATAATGGAAGATAATATGCTTTCAGGGGTTATAATAAGTAACAAGACAAACAGTTTTTGTATGGGAAACCAGAATTGCAATCCACTTATTAAAAAATACAGTGTGTCTCACTCCATGTCGAACTTGCATTTTCATTTAAAAATAACAATAATGAAGATATTGTAACAATATATTCAAACATCAGACTTACTCTACTTTCTGTGAAATATGACAAGAAGTGTTAAAATGTGACACTAGTGCAGTGCAAACACTAAGCTGGACATTCCACTAATTCAGAATGCAGCTGACACTACATACACTGTATCACTGATTAAAATTCAATCACTTCAATGATTCCAATACACTTTATACAAAACAAAGTTAATATGATAAAAACCTTGCTAAAATATCTTCATTATTGTTAAAGTTGTGAACAAAAATTAGGGTTCTATTTGTAGTAAAACACCTTGTATTTTGATTGAATAAATGGATTGTGATGCTGTTTTTCTGTACAGAAAATGCTTGTCTTGGCCACATTATCTTCCTAGAAAGTTTGTTCTAAAATTTTACAAACACCATGTAAATTTCCAACCTCTGAAAATAATCGTTCACTTTATTAATTCTAGTACATTTCAAAAACTTTCTTGCTAAGTTGCCACCATTTGAATTTATTATTATTATTTACTCGCTTCTTGTCAAATAAATACTATATTACTGTAAGATATTCCTTGAAAATTTATTTTTGATTTTAAAATATTTGTTTTAGAATATAAGTAAATTTTATTCATATATTTTAGTTCACAGAAGAAGTCATAAGTTAATTTTTTTATTATTAATTAAAAAAGTTAAGACTAATCCTTCTTAAATAATTTAAAACATAGAATTTTTTTTTAATCTTATTGTAAAGTTTAATTGTGAATTTTTTTTTTTCATGAAAATTGTCTTTCTGTTAAATATTATGAAAAATTATTTTGAAATTTAACTTTTAAAAACTTTTAAACCATGAAATATAGAGGTATTCAGTTAGTCGAATATTCAGTATTCGACCGAAGTCACTATCCGGTGCATCCCTACATCTTCTTATTACATTTTCCTTGTAAATGTAAATTTTGGTGGTGGGTTACTATTTTTCCAATTTATTCCAATTTATTTAACATGGGTTCTTATGGTCACAGATAAATTTTGTTTTGCTGCAGAGTGACACAGAAAAATCTCTTACTGGGACTCAGTAAATTGGAATTTTAATCACATTTATAATATATTTTAATTTATCATGAATTAGCTTTTCATAATAATAGCTTCTCATTGTATTGATTTTAATGTGTCACATTTACTGGGGACAAGTCACAAAACAAAATTTTTCATTTTATGAGTAAGGATGATTCCAAACTCGCCCCTAATGAGGATCCTGCCTGGTTGTACCACTGTTATAATTTATAACTATTATTATTACTTATTTATATTACTGCAAATGTTACTTTACGTTATTGTAACGAACAAATACTTACTGTTGAATCATGTGGTAATAGATTAAAATACAAAACCATGCCTAAAAATTAGTTATTTAAAAAAATAAATGTTTTTTCAATTTATAATCAATATTTCTCCAGCTGTAGAAAAGAGGGTTAAATCTGATAAGATGAATAAACAATGTATTTAAAAAAAAAGAACTGACAGTCAATAAAATTAGCATATAGCATGCCTTTATAATACGGATGCCTTCTCACGTGCAAAATAAATTTCTTGTTGATCAGTGTAGAGACCCGATTATAAATCTTTGTAATTTTATTCTTTCATGATTTTTTTTTTCAGTGAATAAGTGATATTTTAGTATGTATTTAAATAAAACATTACAATTTTGCATTCGTCAAAATGATGAATGCTCTACAGTTAAGTTCTAAAAAGGCAAAATAAAATTCATATTGTAATATTTGCTCATAAAAATACATGATAAAATAATGTATTCTTTATTTCGAAGCACCAAAATGTCACAATGCATAAATACCCAAAACATGGTCAGTAACATCTCAAATTCCCTTCACTAATGTTAAACCTATAGGTCTATAATGCATTCATATTTTTTAAATATCTCTTCCTCTTTTTTTCTGTGTGCTGCTCTTAAAAGATGCCTGTTTTATATAGTTGTCAAAATATTTCTAAAATTTATACTTAATTTATAATTGTATGCGTAAAAATTGTTAATAGCTGTGAGTATGATCTTAACACTTCAAATAATTAAGTCTGGCTAAACATGAGATAAAATGTCTTTATTTTTATGATTTTGAAGTAAATTATCAATATACCTTTATAAGACGAGTTTCATTGACTAATTCAAGAAAAAAAATATCTCATCATTATTATGCATATTTAGTTATGCATGACCAAAAATTCACAAAATTCTAAAATCTGCACAACCTCTGGTCCTAATCTATGCAGATTTGAAGATGTATGTAGGAGTGGGAAATTTTCAGAAAATCTTACCAGCCAGCAAGAAGCAACATACAGTTGAAAATTGTTATGACAGAATTTATGCAACTGCAAAAATAAATCCTTACTACAATAATACATTTTTGTTCCTTTTTTTCAAATAAAATTAAGAAATATATACAATAAAGGAAAGTTTAGTATAAGGTTAGAACTTAGTTACCATAGTTATATTACAGTAATTTGAAGAGTTGCAAAATATAGCTAAGAAATAAAAACAATTCTTCTATAGCCTGCAGTTTTTAAAAGACTTCTTAAAGATTATCTCGCCTCATCATAAAAGCCACTCACTAGAGGCAAGTAAAATGAAATAATTCCCCAACCCTGTGTATATATATTATTATTATTGTTTTTTGTATACAGATTACTTATGTTTGTATATAAAAAAAATGGTTCTTCTCCATTATCCCATCGACCACTTTTCATAAAAAAAATTATCGCCAAACTGTAATGCCAAATAAAAAAATAGAGGAATGTTGCCATTGTAATATCAAAATAAATAAATAAAATAAAAAAAATTCGGAAAAGCCCCACTCACCAAAGTGTCAACTATCAGTAAGTTTAAACAACAACAAAAAAATGACAATATATTAATGAAAAAAAAAAATCTTGGATATTTATTTATTTACATTATTTTTCTTAATTATCCTTCTCGGCTGGTGAATAAATGTTTGTAACATCGGTTGAAATTGATTTAATGCACTTAACTATGCAATACAACATTTGTTCAATGCATTTTCTCTTTTAACATCATGGCACAGCCGTTTAAGGATGCAATTGTTATTTTAATTAATGAAATAACTAATAAATCGGTAAAACATAATGAAAAATACAGGTAAATGGTGAATTGAAAACCACTTGATGACTTAACAAACACGTGTAATGCTTCTGACGTCAAGTGATTGGGACTGCATTTTTGGCATTAAATCCTATAGTTTGGCAATAACTTTTTTATGAAAAGTGGTCAACGGGATAATGGAGAAGTACCAAAAAAATAAATGTCTTTTTTATATTAAATACACTGTATAAATACAGAAAAAAATCTTCTGTAAAAGAAACAGTAAATAGGTTACCAGAAACTATGCATGTGAAATTTCCTTTTCTTGCCAAGATAGTCGAGAAGTACCAGCATTTCTAATATATAACACTTTCAGATAAAAATATGAAATAAAAATATTTACTGAAAAACAAAGAACTTTTTATTACTGTTGTTATGCAAAAAAGTACAAGTAAAATATTTTTTCCAAATCTTAAATGGACTTAATATCAACTTATTGAATTACTGTGAATGAAGATTGGCAGCAAAAAGTTTCTTGGACGTGGAAGACATCTCAAGCTCTAGCAAGTTACATTTACAGACAGAAAAATTAAATAAAAATTTCTGCCTGTGAATGTCTCCAGCTGGCATAAAAATTGTAACAGAAGACTTTGTTAACTTAGTTCCTCGAATTCCAAACGTCAGCTTTTGCAAGTCAGTTCCTCAACTTCCATCAGTAGGCAGATCACAGATAACTTGATTGTAGCTTAGGAGGTTATCAATATGTTGATATTCATTTGAGACTTGCAAAAGTTATTCTAATTGTACAGTTTTGGATAACAACAGTAATAAAAAGTTCTTAGTGTTTCAGTAAATATTTTTATTTTATACCACACTCTGCAAGGTATATTATATATTAAAATGCATTAGGAATTCCAAAACAGCTGTCTACTTTAACAGCTAAATTAAAATGAAACGATTCATAAGAAAGTTATATTTTTATTGATTAAAATGTTATGAATAAATATAATTTTGCTGTTCAGACTAAAAAATAATAAAAGGTTTTATATAACACCGAGAGCTGATATCTCAGTGTTTATATGATAATGAAACATATCTCAATTAAACAACTTATAATCAAACAAGTAACTTACTTTTAAATAAATCCCATTTGTGCCATAAATTCAAGGCCAGATCAAATTGATGAATTTTATTTTGTCCTCACTTTAAATGACACTGACTAAATAAATGAAACAATGACACTAAGATTTATTAAAAAGGACATTCTTAAGTATACTCATAAATAAAATTTGACTTACCGATGGAAAGTTAAAGTTTTATTTATGCCTTGATTGCCGGTGCTATTGTATGCAACACACATATATAACAATTGCGATTTCGTCCTAATAACAAGCTAATACCACAATAAAGTGTTAAATTAGGCAATATACGTTTAAATTTAATAACGATTAAAAAAAAAAATTAGAAAAAATCTCGAATAAAGAAATTATAGCGCAACACAGCTAACCACACATAATATACTACTATATGAAATGTCAATCATCTGACGTACGTCAGCTGTGATCAAAAATCCTCAGTTAAACTGACAGTTTTGCCAGTCTATGTATCTTAAATGTCTTTGGGGTTCACAATCACAACGGCCTTAAGATGGTTCGACTTGGTTTTCGTTCGTGTTACAGATTTTAGTTCCACCTTCCACCGCCAAGGGGCGCATTACTTTCTAGAGTTCTATGGGCCTGATTTCGACGGGCATTGGTTCATTCAGCTCCTTTATACAACGGGTACCCGTGTTGGATGTTCGTATGGGCCAAATTGCGCCCCCTGGCGTTGGAATGCGGTACTAAAGGATTATGAGCGCGTGTGCAGCACGCTTGCTATTCGGTGCTGGAGGCAGCGGGGACACGATTTGGAGTTTTGTTCGGATGGTGGTTTCTTTGGAACAGGGTGCGTCCTCTGGCGGCGGAAGTGGAACTAAAAGAGTTTGCAGAGCGTGCGCTGCATGCATACTATACGGTGCGGCAGACAGTGGGAACGGGAACACGTGTCGGTGGTTTGTTTTAACAGAATGTGCCCGCATTTGCGGAAAGTAGAGAAAGGATTTTCAGTCGACGTGCAAAGCACTTTTAAATTAATAATTTCATACAAAATCATGTTAAAGATGTAAAATCATACAAACTTTAGGTTTGTTTAATTTTATTATCATGGGCCCGAGCAACGCCGGGCGGGTCAGCTAGTATATATATATATATATATATATATACAGGGTGCTTCATAAATTCGTGCAAACTTTAAATATTCATAATAAAAGAAGTAATGCTCAGAAAAATTTTCGGTTTGCGCGAGTAACAGACAATAAAACAAATCACAATAACATGACACTGTGCATTTATTTTAAAGTAAAAGATGCTCAACATGACCACCATCACCAGGTATTAGGGAAGTGAGGCACGTCAATACGCCTGTTACAGCTGAGTGTAGCATGTCGGCATCGATGCCACCGACGGTCCGTCGAAGTTTCTGGGGGGCCCCGGTGTACACGAGACTTTAAGTATCCCCACAACCAAAAACCTGCCGGGGTCATGTCTGGAGATCGTGCGGGCCACTCAAACTTACAACCTCGACTTATCACTCGGTCTTCAGTGAAAGTGTTCAACAGGAACGTCTTGTCTTCACGTGCAACCTGGGGCGGGGCATCATCCTGCATGCAGGCTTTCCTGCAATGCAGGCACAACGTGGTCACGCAAAAGCGTAACATACCGTTCTGCAGTGACTGTACAAGTTTTCCAGCCAGATTTAGTACCAGACTCTTCATAAAAAAAAGAACCTTGAACGATAGACGCGGTGAAACTATACCAAACAGTCAAATGAGGAGCATGCAGTGTCTTGTTCAGGTACTCACGAAGGTTTTACGGCTTCCACATACGACTGTTTTGCGTATTGACGTCATCATGCAGTGAAAAGTGTGCTTCATCCGTCCAGGTGACGTTCAACAACCATTGTGGGTCCCGCTTCATTTTTGCTAGCTCCCATGTAGCAAACTTTAGTCTTTTATCTGTATCTGCCAGTAATAACTGGTGAAGTGCCTGTATCTTGTACAGATACAGATCCAAGATTCCGTGCAGAATACGTCGAATCGACGATTACGGAATCCCCGTTATTCTCCCAGCTTCACGAGCACTGCCACTCCCCGCTGAAGTCTTGGTTGCCAATTTTTCCATGACACTTTTTACAACATGGACGCGATCCGTGCTCGAGGATGGTCTGCCACTACGTGGGCGATCCTCCAAACTCCCCGTTTTCTCAAAACGTCGCACTAAATTGAGTATCCCATTCAATGAAATAGGGGTTTTTTGCACCTGAAGTTCTTTCTCCGTGCGAAACTTTCGCAATGCAATAAATGTCGATTCACCATTCTTGTAAAAAAGTTTAACCACCAGCGCTCGATCTGGTAACGATAGCATGCTGCCGAGATCGAATGATGAATCCATTTCCAGCCAGGTGTTTTATTGCGTGCCTGATTTGCATAAAACGCTTCAGTATGACGTGTGAGTGCCCTCTATTGGTTACTTTTGAAATCATTTTTCCTTATACATGGAAAACCAAAATCCTTCGGATCATACTCGCGTAAAACGAAAAATTTTCCGAGCATTGCTTCTTTTATTATGAATTTTTAAAGTTTGCACGAATTTATGAGGGAACCGATATACCGGGTGGTTATAAAATAAGTATCTCTATTTGGAGCTGTCCGTAGCTTGAAGGAATAACCGAAAGAAACAAAAATCGGTGCACTTACTATTCAAAAAGGGGGTAGAAGAATGGAACAATAAAAATAATTAATTTCAATAATCGCCGACAGATGGCGCTTTTGAGTGTGAAATGTAATGTGTAATATTATGTACCGTGGAGTTGACGCAAACCTCAATTACTTTACTGCATATCAAAACATGCGCGAAACATCACTCCTGATGCGTTACCTTCCGCAGTTGAGCAAGTCGTGCACCGCCTGAATTGTGTCCTCGAGCACAATGGCCGTGTGGAACCTGAACATGATCGGCAACGCCTTGCGAAAGCGTAACCACATTCACTGAGACATTTTCGAATAAATTAGGTGTGTCATCTGATTTGACTCCTTAATTCTTTGTTCTTGTATTACACATTACATTTCACACTAAGTAGCGCCATCAGTCGGTGATTATTGCAATTATTATTTTTTATTATTCCATTCTTCTTCCCCGTTCACGAATTGTAAGTGGACCGATTTTGGCTTCATTCGGGTTATTCCTTCGAGCTACAGACAGCTCCAAATAGGGATACTTATATTATAACCACCCTGTATATATATATATGTGTAATATAAAATTATATATAACACGTTATCAGTATGATCAGGCCTGAATCCTGTTTTAACTGCAGCATTGGTTAAGAGATCAATGAAAGTTTTTTCAAGACAAGCGCTGACTGTGTCACAAAACGTTAACTAAGGCAGGCCGCACACTGACAAGACAGAGCGACATGAAGCTTAAGTCATGAGACATTTTCACCCTTTTAACAAAGAAAAACCGGTTTGAATATCAGAATTTGTCTCGTGTCTTGCGCTACATGTCGCTCTGTCTTGTCAGTGTGCGGCCTGCCTAAAAGGGTGATATTATCACACTCTTAGTGTAAGCAACAGTCGAAATATTTAGAGTATTTGCAGTCGTACAATCGAGCTGAGTAGTGGCAAACAGTTCCCAAAGATGTTTCTCCAAAGCATTTAGGAGACTGGGTTTGAGACAAACAGTTTATTCCATACTAAATCATACCAATGCACAACTTCACATAAACACAACTTCAACAGAAGCTTCAGACCCGATTAGATCTATTAAAATTTATTGAAGAAAATCTATCGACGCGTAGAGGAAGGACTTTTCAAGTGACGAGGTTATTTGGACACCTCGGCATGCGTAAAAATTTGCCTTCCAAGTATGCGGTATAAGTATAAAAAAGACTTTGTGACCAAAAATTACATTGTGAACCAACGAAATCTGTGTTAGGAGAAAAAAGGGGTAGTAAGAAGTGCGGCGTGCTCGCCAATGATTGAAAAAGTGGGCCAAAAGGGGGTGCCATTGACATCGTGTCGTAACTCTTTCTTTTAGAGCAGAATTTTAAAAAGGTGAATAGTTTACGCGGGAGTTGAAATGAATCATGGGATATGGAATGATAATTTTAATATAAAATAAAAATGGTGTTACAAAATGTTCCAAAGAAATAAAAATTCAATGTCTTAAAGTATGAAGAAATAAAACGAGTGTTTTTTACAAGCAATGTTGCATTTAATAGAATAATGTTTTTAGATTAAGAATTAAAAGTACATGTTGATTTAAAGTTATGGAATTAAAATATAAATGGTACTTGAGATATTATTAAAAGACAGGAAAAAAGGTAGAATTGTAAGAATTTGGATTAAATTAAT
Organism: Maratus michaelseni; assembly: GCA_963931845.1. Taxonomy (NCBI): domain Eukaryota; kingdom Metazoa; phylum Arthropoda; class Arachnida; order Araneae; family Salticidae; genus Maratus; species Maratus michaelseni. The sequence goes on from OZ007589.1 coordinate 300,463,503, forward strand.
TAAACTAAAATGGCGAAAATTTATTATTAATACATATATATATATATATATATATATATATATATATATATATATATATATATATATATATATATATATATATATATATATATATATATATATATATATATTAGTTAAATTAGATAAAAAAAATCGATTTTACTCAAAAAAGTAACAAACTAAAATAATGCTTTAGAATTAAATATATATATATATATATGTAACAAATAACTTTCCCATTCCTTTAAAATTATGCACAATTTATTTTTTAAAGTTATAATAAAACACTCGCGCAGAAAATATATTCTAAACGAACACATTTAAAAAATATATAATAGTTGAAAAAAATCGATTTTCTCAAGAAAGGAAACATTTTTTACCGAATTTTATTCTAAATATAATATTCATATTTTACATCTAACAATCCAATTAAGAATATATATAATTCATGTTTTATCCTCTAGTAATACTAAAGTTTTAAAACCTCCACCATTATCTCATAACGCAATCTCCCAGCATTTAACTTAAAAATTACCAGGTTTCTATGTCCCAAGCGGCGATTTGAAGAAATCCAGTATCATCATTTCAAAATCTTATTTTAGCAAGGGCCCAATGGTCTTACATGTAAAACACTTGGTTCAAGGCATTGAGATCCCTAGTTCGAGTCAAAGGTCAGCCATAAAATATTCTTGAGGTACATCAAATAATAAATATCTACAGATGGCAGCACAAAGAGAGATGTAATTTTTTTAAAACCGAGGTTATTCATAATGGAAAATTTCCCTTCCTGGCAGTTTCTGTGATTCGGAAAAAATATTTCTGAGAGCGTAACGGAAAGTTACCGCTTCTTCAAATGGAGTTTTTCCTTCTTTTATCTCTCAAAACGAAAAATCTATTAACGAAATGGAAAAAGTCCGGCATCTTTGCTGCCAGTAATTTTATCGTGAATTAATGGATTTATTTTAAGAGTGCAGGGTAAGTTATAACCATGTCAGGACTTTCGTCCGTTCTAGAACGACACAATACTACCCACATTAAAGAAGGTGACAAAAGGGCAGCCATCGCAGAATGTGATCTAAACGCACCTGGATGCGATATTAAATGTTTTCGCCAAGCATACAGAGGTACCAGTGATTAGAGAGAGACAGGGTGAGTTCACATCTCAGTAACATCGCTTATGACTCAATGGAGGAATTGCACATTGTAATAAAATTCTCAAAGGAACAAGGAACTCTTTGGAAATAGAGCTATAGGGTAGAACGTTACAACACTAGTAGTAGTAAAATGGTTCGGATTTTTTTTTAGAATTATCTTATACTACGGTAGGACGATATATATACAAAGCATTCATAGAAAATATTTTTTAGAGGAAATGTGTATATCAGGACACATTGGGAGATACCTTCTCGAAGTCGTATAAAGGCGCAATCTTTTGAAGGGCAATAATACTCTTCAGTTTACTACTAGTGACAATTTTAAGCTTTAATTACTCTCCATTATTCAGAATTAAGTCAAAAATATTAACTAGATATAAGACTGCTTGTTTCTTTATAGCTAAGAATTTCGACGGGCTCCTCCGGAGATTTCGACTCGATCCCTTCAGTTAAAAAGATGACCGGGAGCCCGACACAGCGAGATGTTTGACAGGACGGGGGCAGGACACGGATGCACCGCCACCTCAGTGTGGTGCGCCGGTGATAGAGGTGACGCAGGACACTGAGTCTGGGTCGAGCTGACGCATATCCATTCTGTTGCCCAAAATAACCGCCATATTGTGACCTAGCTCAGCATTAGGAAACCGCCTGAGCAGGTGTTCAACGTCCCCGTTACTGTCACTCGCCGTCCACTAGTACGGTAAGCTAACCGGTTTTAGCTTGGTGTTTGGTCCGCTGGGTCATTAAATGGCGGTATGATTCAGCCTGTATTATAGAAGCTCTAGGTCTACCCTTCATAAGCTTAGGTTTTCTGCAGCGTGAAGACTCGGTCAATGTTGGAAGTCTCCTTCCTAGGTGGTAGAAGGATGCCTCGTAGGCCTATCTCAGTTGCTCGAGCGGGACCCTCGCCCTGCGTCAAGGAAGGTGACGCTGAGCAACGACTAGCTAACAGTAGAGCTCCTATAATACAGGCTGAATCATACCGCCATTTAATGACCCAGCGGACCAAAAACCAAGCTAAAACCGGTTTGCTTACCGTACTAGTGGACCGCGAGTGACAGTAACAGGGACGGCAAACACCTGCTCATACGGTTTCCTAATGCTGAGCTAGGTCACAATATGGCGGTCATTTTGGGCAACATAATGGATATGCGTCAGCTCCCCTTATAGGAGCCTTAGCTAACAGCGGTCAGATCGTTTCCAAATCTTTATCTGGGGTCGTTACGGAGGCGAGATAGAACTCCGAAGAGCACGGTGCGTGGTGGCTCTGCAGTGACGCTTAGTTACTGGGTGAGGCGGCTTGAAGCAACACTCGGTACTAGCACCTCCTCCCCTAGGATTCGATGATCGGAAACTGCCGTACAATAAGCGTCGTTGATAGAGGTGACGCAGGACACTGGGTCTACCCTTCATAAGCTTAGGTTTTCTGCAGCGTGAAGACTCGGTCAATGTTGGAAGTCTCCTTCCTACTTCCTAGGTGGTAGAAGGATGCCTCGTAGGCCTATCTCAGAGCGGGACCCTCGCATAAGGCCTATAAGGAAAGGGCATGTTTACAAACAAACAGTTCCATCAACCAATCTACCACTGCATTTTTGTCGCAGCTATGACTGCAGGAATCGTCATGGCAACGTAGGCCAATCATATCACAGACCAGTTTAACGTAGACCAATCAAATCACTCCATCTCATGTGTACTGTAGGAGTCGTAAAGAACGAACAGGTTTTTCTCCCAAACCAACAGTAATTTAACCAACAGTGACGTCAGTTGCCCTTTCCTTATAGTACAGCGCCTAGAATACATAGTGTGGAAACCGGCAATGGTGTAATGCTTTAAAAAGTGCTAAAAAGTTGTAGCCTATAAATGTGAAACGGTGCTCCTACGAAGCCTACGATAATGTTGCAACCAGAGACAAAAAAAATGCGTATCACGTTTTTTAGCCATGCTTTCATAATTTAAAAAAAAAACTTATAAAAATCACTAAGTCAGAGGAGAAAATGATATAATTTAAGTATTTAAAATACTTACCACCAGCCCAAACATTCTAATACAATGTCAAGAGCTAGCAGATGGCGCTGCGAACCCATCCTAATATTTTCAGCAACGTTGTACATTTATTGGATACAATTTTTTAGTACTATTTTGTAGCCGGTTTCCACACTATAGATCATTCCAGTATGACGTCAAAAACATGGAACCCAGAATCTTCAATCTGCGCAATCTACTGCACATACTCACTACACGCTTAGAGCGAGTTCATATTTACCATATTGGCTTCTTTATCTCACTTTATTTGATTGCCAAGTACTTATTTTCTGTTTTATTTTAAAATTTGTTTTGTTTTGATGAAAATCAAGACGTGTGTTGCGTTTAAAACGTAGCATCCAGAAAAAGGACTTTACCTGAGACCAAGGATTTTGCAGATTTCTGGATTGTATGAAATTTAGATCATAGTCTGAAGAGGAAGGCAGAATATGATTACGGAAAATTTTTATTGACAGAAAAATCCTTAATGAAAATTTTCTTATTTCCATGGATCACAAAATTTGTAAATTTCGTGACATATTGGTGATGTTTGTGGTGACAATTACCTCATGACCAGATGAATTTCACGATTTTTTTTCCATGATCGTTTCATAGAAATAATCTGTTTTTCTTTATCATTTTCCGAAATTCGCGATTTTTTCTGTGACCGATTGACGAAATTGATTTTTCCCGCGATCATTTGTCGAAACTCAAGATATTTTTTGCGACCTATTTACGAAATTCGCTATTTGTTTTATGCTATCTTTTAACGAAAGTGGCGATTCTTTTCTACGATCGTTTGTTGAAATTCGGGATTTGTTTTTTGAAACTGACTGACAAAATTTGCGATTATTTTGTACGATCGTTTAATGAAATTCTCGATTTTTTTTTTTTTTTTTTTTTTTTTTTTACTAAATTCGTGATTTGTTGCGGAATTTTTGGACGAAATTCGTGATTTTTTTCCGTGATAGTTATACAAAATTTACGATTTTTTGAAAAATATTTTGACAAAATTTGCCGTTTTCTTTTCGTTAACGATGGACAAATTAGACTTTTTTCTGCGAATGAATGTTGCAATCTGCGATTTTTTTTCGCAACCGATTGACAGAAATCGCTATTTGTTTCGGCGATCTTCGGTGAAATTCGCAATATTTTTCCACGGCAGTTTGAGAAAATTAGCGATTTTTGCCGCTATAAATTTACCGAATTACCAATTTATTCTAAGTCCAATTGGCAAAATTCGCTATTTTTTCAGCGATCGATTGACAAATTAGCTAATTTTGCGTAATTCCGCAAAAAAATAAATAAAAATCGCGGACTTCCACGGAAAAAAAAAAATCCTGGTCTGTGAGAGAAGTTAAGAGGGCAAAATCTTGCAGACTTTTTTATTGTGTGCGATTTTCTTATTTTGAGTTCCAGTTGCGCAACCCCGCGCGCTATTTCAAACCCTGTCCCTCAAAGAAAAGTCCCCCACCCTTGTAAGAAACTCTTGAAATGACGCCCCTGCAGTAAAACCTGCAAAGACTTAGTCAAAAATGACTGGAAAAAACCTCCATTGTAGACAGTTCGCCATCTTAGCAGGTATAATTGTATGGTGCTTTTTCGTCGAAACTTTTTTCCGATTGAGAAGAATTCTTTTACAGACAGGTTTTGTTTTCACGAGTTTTATTGTAAATCATCAATGCTCTTCAGAGGTGCAATATAGAAAGAATGTTTTAACAGTTTTAGAGGCTACCTTTAACAAAGGTAACAAAACCTCTCTATAACGGAAAACGTTCATAGTCAATATCTACAAATTATACCTGCTAAGACGGAATTTTTCATCTTTTTTTTTGCGATTTTGTATTAGAAGTTTTTATTTCTTTTGTATCCATGCTTCAGTAAACGTTTGTCGTTCGGAGGGGGGGGGGGTTTACAGCCCCCCTACCCTTGGTTATGCACTGCCGTCAAAGAAAAGTTTGCCCCCCCCCCCCCCCCCCACTCCAAGAAAGTTTTGAAATGGCACGCCTGATTGTAACTGATAAGCAAACAGGCATGAAGCATAAATTCCTAAGTAAGTTAAGTGGTTTTTGTCAAGAAAGATGAAATACATAACAAAAAATATACAAAATGCTGCCATAATCTCAGAAGGTTCTTGATTTGTTTATTAATAAATCTTCCGATTTTACGAAGGATTAAGTAAACAAATTAAATTATGAATAAAAGTAACATGTTGTAATGCTTAGCATACATTTAAGGGAGTCCAAACTGGTCGCCTTAGGCGACTAGTAAGCAAATATTTATTTTGGAGATTGAAAAGTTTTCGCTAAAGGGGTGTCCACTATTCGAGAGTGTCTGTTAGAGGTCTGGGCCCGGACCAGCGCGGTATAAAAGTTTGACCAGAGCCCGGCCCTTACAAAAATTTTATTGGTCCAGCGCGGTATATATAAAAGCTAAAACTTCGGCCCGAGCTCATCCCGACCCGGTATAAAAGCTAAATCTTCGATCCGAGCACGTCCCAACGTCCCTATATATATATAAAAAAAAAAACAATGGCACTCCAGGAGTGCCGACAGAAGTGAAAACTTGAACAATTACGTGTGTATTTTTTGAATCGTCAGGAAACGTTTTATTGCGCAGGAAATACTTTTAAATGAAGTGTTTTTTTTATTCATTATTATAAACTACTACTACAAAAATTATATTACAATTTTCATTTAATGCGCTATTGTACATGAAAAATAATGCATATTATTTTACATACAAAAATTGCAATCTATTGCTTAAAACGTAAATTTACAAATAAATGAAATATAAAATTTAATTAATTGGTATTCTTTGAAATGAATACCAATGAAACTTATGAATTTTCATCCACAATTTAAACAACTCTCAATACATTCATCATTTCTTCCATGAGATTTAGTTTCATATCTTTTGTAATAGCATTTATCTGCAAAATAGGGTTCCCGCTTCCTATCACTCCAAAAATGACTTCTTTGCTGCCTGTCTTGTTTATGGTATTCGTGAACATTATGCTTTTTTCTATCTTCATACTGCGCGTATTGTTTGCGGTATCTATAATTTCTATCAACATCAACAAACTTTTCTTTTCTATAAAATGATTTCACTTCATTTCCGTATCGGTAACCACGTTTCTTAAAACTTTCGTGAAATATTCCATTATTTTCATTTTTTTTTTTTTTATATTACTTCCGTCGATTTTTCTCGTGCTCGTTAAATTATAATATTTTCAGTGTTTTGTTATTTCATTTTCATCTTTTGATTTGGTCTCGCGAGTTGAGTCACTTTTATCTGTTTTCACCGCGCGGGCTAAATTTATCTTGAAATTATTTTCTGAATTATTTTTATTCATAATACCAATCATTTCGCTTTCTGCACGTGAACTATTTCCTTTTGATACTTTCGCTTGATTGTATGAATTGGCAACATATACAGTGGTGTCGGTAACAGTGTCGCGAATTCAGTGGTTTTTTCCCATCTCAAAAATGCCCAACGCGCCTAAAGAAGTTTTCACTTCAATAAATGTTCGGTCCGAGCCCGGCCTGACTGAATTTCTTCAAAACATGCCTATATTTTTTAAGCAACATTAACCTAAACTTTAAAAGTTTTCAAAAAGCACACTTGAGCAGAGATTTTATTTTCAGACTATATTCGAAATGCATGGAATGCAAAATATCAACATTATTAATGACCACTTACACAATTACGTATATAAACACTGATTAAAAAATTGACTTTGACAATTAATGAAGATCATCTAAATGAAGATTCGGTAAGAAAAGAAAAATCCGTTATAGACATGTTCCATTCTTAGCAGGTACATCGTCTATTGTATACATGTATTTTATGCACGGATCAAGACTTTTTTCCGTTTAATAAAGGTTTTTGTCATAGGCAGGTTCTATGTCACAGGTTTTACTGTAATTTATTTATTTATTTTTCTTTACCTAGAAATGTATGTACTATTCTCTGAAAAGAAATTTAAATGCCCATTTAAAAATCTATGCATTTTTTGCAAAAATTGTTGTGCCAGTCTCATTTTACTGATTTTTGCACGGGCCTGAAAATTTTGGACCGCGCAGACCTCTAGGAAGAATGAAGTTCAGGAACAATTTGGTCCGGCCCCGAAAGAGTGGTGACTAGGCCCAACCTGATACGAGTCTGCAGAAAAATGTTAAACCCGGAAAGAATGATGACTACGCCCGATCCTGTAGAAAAGTGTTAGGCCTGAGACCGGCCAGTCTCGTGAATAAAAATTGGCTCGACCCCGTGCAGACCTCTAGTGTCCGTATGGAGGTTTTATTGTACATGCTATTACTTCTGAATAACGGACAAACTTCACAGTTCCGAGGTGTACGCAATTCAGAGGTTTTATTATATAAAAGATTACAAAGACTTTCTCAAATAAAGGTTTCCAATATTTGGGAGTGCCCATCATGGAGTTTTTATCGCAACAAATATTTAGACTTAATTTTAAAAAATCGGGTCGATCCGAACCCGACTGGCAAGACAAAAAACCCCACCGAAATAATGCAAGTCAATCGAACCCGACCCGCATAAAAAGGTAGACGTCAATGCGAACCGCAGCTAAAATAGAAATACAACCTGAGCCGAACCCGACCCACAATAGAATAATAAGCCCTGAACCGTAAGTCGAAATAGAACCTCCAAACTTCTAAAATACCCCCCCCCCCCCCCCCCAACTTGAAGACTCTCTAGATCCGCCAATGATTAAGCAACTATGTCAAAAATCTTGGGTACCGCTATATGCCGCACAACTTCGAGGATATGAGAGTCCAAAATATGCATTTTTGAAGACCGATTACTACAAATATGGTTTATAAAATCTCAAAGTATATTTCTATCAACAACTTAATAAAATGCGCCTATTTTTTAAACCCAAAAATGCCTATAACACTTTAACAAGTTGGAAATTGTACGTTAAACGTGACAAATGAGGTGAGTTCGTACTATAACTAGTTTTACAATGTAAAAAAATCAACCTTGTTATTTCAGCGAAATGAATTATATCGTCTGTTATGAGCGAAATGAGCATATTTTTTTTTTCTTATTACGTTAAGCGCCACGTTCACAGATGCGAATTTTTTTCGACACCAGACAGCGCTGCAAAATTCACCATGGAGATCTTGCTTTGCGAATGATTACCTCCATGGTTTAACATTTCTATGAGTCACGATGAACAAATCTCTTGTGTTTATTTACTTTAATGGATTGAGATATTCGGCTGTTAACCTAATTTCCACTGAAGTTACCTCAGAATCTATACATTTTTTAATGCAATTCCTCTCTCAAGCAAACAATTTTTTTGAACGATCTTTCTAAAAATGTAACTTTTATGCAATTTTATTCGAAAAAACAATTTTGAATAAAAATGGCCGCTTGGCATATGAAAAACGATGTGGTTAGCCCGTATTTGTTTTCCTCAGTCACATGACTTGCGCTTTTATTATATAGAATTTACATATGATAGGATTTAATATAATAAAGAAAACTTTTATTAATATCTTTTTAAGTTTTGATTCGATTTTCATAATTTTATATGACCCGACAAAATTCTGCTACGATTATATATATTAAACTTCAAACCATTCGGTTGGGTACTTTTTTGCGCTGTTATATGCTGACGGACGGACCAGACGACGACTATATAGGTGCTACGTATTTATATAATTACGAACGCACCTAAAAAAATGCATTATATAAATTATACTTTTGTGTGATGCAATGAATATTCGGCTCTTTGCCCGAATACTTCGGACAATTGTTATAAGATATTTAGCCAAATAAATTCAGGATAATATACTTTTTTTAGGTGCGTTCGTAATTATATAAATACGTAGCACCTATAAGTTGTCGTTTGGTCCGTCCGTCCGCATATATCAGCGCAAAAACTACCCAACCGAATGGTTTGAATTTTAATATATACAATCGTTGCAGAATTTTGTCGAGTCGTTTCAAATTTTATGAAAATCGAATCAAAACTGAAAAAGATATTAATAAAAGTTTTCTTTATTCTGTTAAATCCTATCATACGTAATCTATAAAGGGGGTTAGAATGACAGTGGAGTAAGTCAAAATTTAGTGATCTGAGAAATGAAGGGTTGTCTGAAACTTGTAGTATCGCCATTGCATTGAGTGGTCCAACTTGTTTTGCTCCCTAAGTGAACTATGACTTATTTGACTGGCACATTGAACATAAATTAATATACGTTCAGTGAAAATGTGGTTACCCCGATTTTCGAAATTTTTGACTCACTGCACTGTCATTCTAACCCCCTCATATAATAAAAGCGCAAGTCGTGTGACTGAGGAAAATATATACGGGCTATAACCACTTCTTTTTTGGGTCTGTCCATAAATGATGTCACACTTTATTCAATATTTTTGATACCCCTCCCCCCCTTAGTCACAAAGTGTCACACTTCACCATACCCCTCCCCCCCCCCTCTTGTCACATGTCACGCTATATTACATAGACCATGAACCTAGATCTCTTCTAGGTTCATGACATAGACATATACTTGGAGTTCAGAAACAAAGCACTACGTTATAGATCATGTTTCAAATTTTATTTTTCAACTTTAACTATAAGTTTTAATGACATTTGTGAGCATAACAATAAAAATTATTCGTGTATTTATTTTGTATAAAATAAGATTAAGGTTTACGACAAAAACATAATTAATCTATACTAATATTATAAAGGAGTAAATCTTGTTTGTTTGTTTGTAGGGGGTAATCTCTGGAACTACCGAACCGATTTCAAAAGTGATGGTGGCAAATTGATGGTCACAACCCCTGCTCAACATAGGCTATATTTTATGTCGGTGCCACTAACCCCAGGGGGTGCAGGAGCAAAAAACGTTCTAAAATTGCGATTTTTCAGTTATCACACTGGCTGTCAAGCCCTGAGAGCTTGGCAGCCGGTTCTGTATCTATGTATGTACGTACGTAATGCGATAACTCTTCATAGAAATATCCGTTTCCCTTCAAATTTTGTTTATAGGTTCACTGTGTTAAGGCGCTTCCCTGATTAGTTTTCGGGATTGATTGGTTAAGTATAAAAGGGGGGGAACAAGGGGCTAATTCCCCCCCCCCCCTAATTTATATAAATGGGTTTTTCATGCAGAATTATTCCGTTTTCCTTCAAATTTTGTTTATAGGTTCACTGAGTTAAGGCGCTTCCCTGATTAGTTTTCGGGATTGATTGGTCAAGTATAAAGGGGGGGAACAAGGGTCTAATTCCCCCACCCCGTAATTTATATAAATGGGTTTTTCATGCAGAATTATTCCGTTTCCCTTCAAATTTTGTTTATAGGTTCACTGAGTTAAGGCGCTTCCCTGATTAGTTTACGGGTTTGATTAGTTAAGTATAAAGGGGGGGGATCGGGGGGGGGGCTAATCCCCCCCTTAATTTATATAAATGGGTTTTTCATGCAGAATTATTCCGTTTTCCTTCAAATTTTGTTTATAGGTTCACTGTGTTAAGGCGCTTGCATGATAATTTTCGGGATTGATTGGCTGAGTATAAAGGGGGGAACGGGGGGGGGCTAATCCCCCCCCTTAATTTATATAAATGGGTTTTTCATGCAGAATTATTCCGTTTTCCTTCAAATTTTGTTTATAGGTTCACTGAGTTAAGGCGCTTCCCTGATTAGTTTTCGGGATTGATTAGTTAAGTATAAAGGGGGGGGGGATCGGGGGGCTAATCCCCCCTTAATTTATATAAATGGGTTTTTCATGCAGAATTATTCCGTATTCCTTCAAATTTGGTTTATAGGTTCACTGTGTTAAGGCGCTTCCCCGATTAGTTTTCGGGATTGATTGGTTAAGTATAAAGGGGGGGAACGGGGGGATAATCCCCCCCCCCTTAATTTATATAAATGGGTTTTTCATGCAGAATTATTCTATTTGCTTCAAAATTTGTTTATAGATTCATTGGGTTAAGACGCTTCCCTGATTAGTTTTCGGGATTGATTGATTAAGTATAAAGGGGGGGGGGAACGGGGGTCTAATACCCCCCTTAATTTATGTAAATGGGTTTTTCATGCAGAATTATCCCATTTCCTTCAAATTTTATTTATAGGTTCACTGTGTTAAGGCGCATCTCTGATTAGTTTTCGGGATTGATTGGTTAAGTATAAAGGGTGGGAACAAGAGGCTAATTCCCCTTTATCTATACTAATATATAAAGTAGTAAAGATTGTTTGTTTGTTTGTTTGTAGGGGGTAATCTCTGGAACCACTGAAGCGATTTTAAAAGTGATGGTGGCAAATTAATGGTGACAATCCCTGCTCCAACATAGGCTATATTTTATGTCGGTGCCACCACCCCCAGGGGGATGCAGGATTGCAAAACGTTCTAAAATTTCGATTTTTTGTGTACTGAAGGAGATAGAAGTATCAAATTTGGTATGGTAGTTACTTATAAGATGTAAATGCTCTCTAAGAACAAATTATAAAAACATTCGCAATTTAAAAGGGTGAGATGAGGAAGAAGCGTTCTAAAAACATTTTAAATTACAATTTCTATGGAATCTCTGAAACTACAGAACCGATTTCAAAAGTGATGGTGGTAAATGGATGGTGACAGTCCCTGCTCCAACATATGCTAAATTTTTTGTCGGTGCCACTGCCCGCAGAGGGTGCAGGAGCGAAAAACGTTCCAAAATTATGATATTTTCAATAATGAAGGAGTTAGGAACTTGACATTTTGTATGGTCGTTACTTACAAGATTTAAATGCTCTATAAGAACAAAATCTAAAAAAATTCGAAATTTAAAAGGCTGAAATAAGCAAAAAATTTTCTAAAAACATTCTAAATTACAATTTGTATGGAATGTCTGGAACTACTAAAGCGATTTCAAAAGTGATGGTGGCAAATGGATGGTGACAATCCCTGCTCCAACATAGGCTATATTTTATGTCGGTGCCACTACCCCGAGGGGGGTGCAGAAGCGAAAAACTTTCTAAAATTGCGATTTTTGCGATGCTGAAGGAGCTAGAAACTTCAATTTCGGCATGATTGTTATTTATAAGATCTAAATGCGCTCTAAGAACAATTTCTAAAGAAAAATGATCTAATGATTCTGCGATTTTTCAACTATTGAATTTCTAAAATTACCAAATTTCACAATAGAGTACCATAGCGAAACCTTCACGCGTAAAAAGATAATGATAAGGGCGACGTGTCCTGACGTGTATATTGACTATAGTACGAGTCACAAATTATAGTATCCTTATTATTCTGTTAAAATATAAAAGTGAATTATGAAATGTCAATATTTTGTTTGATTAAAGGTTCGTTAAGAGAAATTGACCAGCGTAGCGGGCGTAGCTTGCTAGTATACAATAAAGTAATACAATTAGTAATAAAATATTTATTTATTATTTTTTTTAAAGAAAGGAATATAAGTGAAAACAAATCACGTGAAAGTTGTTTTAGTCCGATTAAAAAATACCCTCAAATTCTGGTAATTTCAAAATAACTTCAAAATTTAATCTGCTGATTTTAATGATTTTATTTTAACCAAAATGTGTGATGTCACACTTCTTCTTACCCCCTCCAACCCCCTTGTCACAAACTGTCACAATATCATGAACTCCCCCCCCCCCCTCCAAGCGTGACATCATTTATGGACGGCCCCTTTCCTGTGCCAAGCAGCCATTTTTATTCAAAATTATTTTTTCGAATAAAATTGCATAAAAGTTACATTTTTAGAAAGATCGTCCAAAAATATTGTTTGCTTGAGAGATAAGTTACATTAAAAAAATGTATAGATTCTGAGATAACTTCAGTGGAAATTAGGTTAACAGTCGAATATCTCAATCCATTAAAGTAATAAACAGAAGAGATTCGTTCATCGTGAATCACAGAAATATATAAAAGCATGGAGGTAATAATTCGCAAAGCAAGATCTACATAGTGAATTTTGCAGCGCTATCTGGTGTCAAAAAATAAAATCGCATCTGTAAACGTGGCATACCTAATAAGAAAAAAAAAAGGCATCCTCATTTCGCTCATAGCAGACGATATAATTTATTTACAAAATAAGCTTCTACTGCTTTTTTAAACCAGTTGGAAATAGTACATTAAGCTTGACAAATGAGGTGCGTTCGTTTCGTCGCGCTATAACTAGTTTTACAATGTAAAAATATCATCGTTATTATTTCAGTGAAATAAATTACAGTGGTGGCCAAAAGTTTGGACATTTTTTGAAAGTTTCATGTTTTCCAACTTTGTGTGCTTGTAGTTGTAGAATGTATTAATTTTCCCTTAAATACAAACGTTTATATATCAAATTGAAGGTAATTTAATGTAGAATTTAATAATAAAAACAGTATTACAAAAGTTATGCACATTTTAGTAGAACAAACAAACACAAATCGTTTTGAATAAGGACGTGTTTTGTAATAAAAGCGTACTAGCCAATCACAAACACTGTTCTGAGGACCAATCAAATGTCTGTAACTATAGTCTAGGTTATTTGGATGGTAAAAGAGTTATTGTTGTGGAAATATTTTGCGGAATGATGCATACTAGTACAAATAAATAGAGTATTGCTGTTTTTGAATATTTAAAGTCCCATTTTTTAATTAAACTAATTTTAAACAAGGTCATCAACAAGAAGAACTAATTGGACATCTACAAAAAGAAGCCGAATTGTCATATTGTGAGAAAATGGCCTCTCTTATGCTGAAATTGCAAGACAAGTTGGTGGTTCAGTAACTTGTTCTGGTGTACGAAAGTTCTGTTTACGTTATGAAAAAACGAAATCAGTGGAAAATAAGGCCACATCAGGCCAAAAAAAATGCACAAGTGCTACTGCCGATAGAAAAATTAAACGGCTATGCCTTCAAGATAGAAAAATTTCATCAGATGCCATTAGATGTGAAATGAATGCAGCGGGTATTGCAGTAAGTTCAAGAACAATAAGAAGAAGGTTATCAGGATTTGGACTACAAGCTAGAATTCCAAGGAAAAACCCATATTTAAATCAAAAGCAACGCGAAAAACGAGTTAAGTAGGCAAAAGAACACATTAAATGGTCAGAAAATCAATGGAAGCAAGTTATCTGGAGCGATGAGAGTAAAATATCGCTCTTTGGTAGTGATGGTAGAAAATACGTGAAACGTAGAGTAGGAGAAGCACTTCATCCTGATTGCATTGAAGCAACTACAAAAAACCCAACAAATGTCATGATTTGGGCATGTATGTCTGCAGATGGTGTGGGCCGAATTCAAGTGATTGATTGCATCCTGAATGCCAAAAAATACATTGAAACTGTCCTGGAACCAAAATTGATACCTTCGATCAGGGATCTCTTCCCCAACAACGCACCATTTATTTTTCAGCAGGATTCAGCTCCATGCCACACAGCTAAAGTATGCAAAGCATGGTTTCAAAATAAAGGCATAGATATATTACCATGGCCAAGAAACAGCCCTGATCTCAATCCAATTGAAAATTTGTGACGACGTTTGAAAATTCTTGTACGAAAAAAACGTCCATCCCATAAAAGACAACTTATTGAAGCTATAATTGATTCTTGGCACCCTGTGATTACGAAAGGTGAACTCCAAACACTCGTTCACTCGATGAAAAGACGCTGTGAAGCTGTCTTAAAAAATAAGGGTTATCCTACTAAGTATTGATTGTGTATCACTTTAAAAAAATGCAAATCTAAGATAGATCTTACTATTAGTTGCATAACTTTTTTCGTAATACAGATATTGTAATACTGTTTTTATTATTAAATTCTACATTAAATTACCTTCAATTTGATATATAAACGTTTGTATTTAAGTGAAAATTAATATATTCTACAAGCACACAAAGTTGAAAAACATGAAACTTTCAAAAAATATCCACACTTTTGGCCACCACTGTATGTCGTCTGGTATGAGCGAAATAAGGAATCCTTTTTTCTTATTGAGTATGCCATATTTACAGATGCTAATTTTTTTTTCGACACCAGGCAGCGCTGTAAAATTGATCATGGAGATCTTGCTTTGCGAATGATTACCTCCATATTTTAATATTTGTATGACTTACCATGAATGAATCTTTTGTTTATTTACTTTAACGGATTGAGATATTCGGCTGTTAACCTAGTTTTCACTGAAGTTATCTCAGAATCTATACATTTTTTTAATGTAACTCATCTCTCAAGCAAACAATTTTTTTGAGCGATCTTTCTAAAAATGTAACTTTTATGCAATTTTATTCGAAAAAATAATTTTTAATAAAAAAAATGGCCGCTTGGCATATGGAAAAAGATGTGGTCCGTATTCGTTCTCATAACAGATGATATAATTTATTTCACTGAAATAATAAGGATGATTTTTTTACATTGTAAAACTAGTTATAGTACGAACGCACCTCATTTGTCACGTTTAACGTATAATTTCCCAACTTGTCTTTCTTTTTTTCAAATCCAACCTGGCTATTTTCTGACACATTCATCAAACCATTTTCATTCTTAAATATGCACAGTAACTTTTTAAAATGTTAAATATCTTTAGAAATGTTTTGTTAAATATGTGTAATTTAAGTTATAGAAAGTAATTTAAGATTGGGAACTGGTTTTAGAAAAGATTTATTCTAACAAATTTCTTGAAGAATGGAAACACAAACTTCTCACAATAACATTTACTTGATGAAAGGCTATTTCTGAAGATTTCGCATTGTGAATCCTGGGGAAGAATAAGAATTGTCAGAGGCTCATTAATTTTTAATGTAAGAAAGGATAAAAGTGTTACTGAATAGTAGAAGTGAAGAATTCTTTTTTTCTTTTAAATTTTAATGAAAATAACGTAAATTCTACTTTCAGTAAGTCAACTTGATATGGCTGAGTATAAAATGTAAATGTTTTGTGATGAAATAAGTTTTCTAAATAAATTAAAAACTTTAAACATCACATTTAACATATTTCCTATATTACGTAAAATGTATATGAATTACAAGTACTTTCGGACCCAGCTAAGATGCTCACGTTTAATACGCGGATTTTTTCCTATCCCTTGAAAATCGCCATTAAATTAATGTAAAAATGTCATATTTAATACACGAACGGCTATTACGCGATCCCGCTAAATAGGCGATACAGTTTCCGTCCCTTGAGGCAAATAATACCGCTAAGACGAGAATTCATAGACCAAGACACGAATTTCCTTCTCTCTTTTCCAGTGTTGTCAACGTCCTTTTTGTCATGCTAAAAATTTTATACACAAAGATTAACAAGAATAATTTTCCCTAATTATATTAAAAATTCAGGAGTGATTATAAGGGCACTCATTATCACAAGTATTAAATATCCTCTTTAATAAAAAGTTATGCGTTGCTGACGACTGGCGTTTTCGCTAATCGTTGCCATAGATTAATCTTGGAAAATGAAACATTTGAAATTACTGAAAAAATTAATAGCTCGAAAAGTATTTGTCAGAAAATTGTTAGACAAACTACGTTAGAAAGGTAAAACAAATTATTTTTTCTTGGCATAAATTTCAAATCTAATGATTATGTCGTTTTTCAAATATTGAATTAAAAAAATTATCAAATTTCACTATGAAGTACCGTACCGAAAACTTTACGTGTAAAAAGATAATGATAACGGCAATGTGTCCTCCTGACGTGTATACTGGCTATAGCACGAGTCACAAATTATAGTAGCCTTATTAATCTGTTAAAATATAAAAGTGAATTATGATGTCACGAGTGCATGATTTTTATTAGCCACACACGGCTAATTCCTTCAGTCTACAGTAAAATTCATGTTTATGAAAAGTCACAGCCATCCATCGTTGCCACAGGTTAATCTCGGAAAATGAAACATTTGAAGTTACTGCAAAAATTAATAGCTCGAAAAGTATGTGTCACAAAATTGTTAGACAAACTGCATTGGAAAGGTAAAAAATTATATTTTTCTTGATATAAATTTCAAATCTAATGACTATGCCGTTTTTCAAACATTGACTTTCAAAAATTACCAAACTTCACAATGAAGTACCATAGCGAAACCTTCATACGTAAAAATATAATGATAACGGCAATGCGTCCAGAAGAGTATCGTTTATACTGGCTCTAGCATGAGTAAAAAATTATAGTAGACTTATTATTCTGTTAAAATATAAAAGTGAATTATGATGTCACGAGTGCATGATTTTTATATGATTCTCGATAAATAGCATATTATAGTCCACCTCAGCGAGACATATCAATTTCATTATATTTGAAGAATTGTTTCTTCATTAAAATCTAACGGAAATGATTTTTCTCCATAGACTCCATAATGTAACACAATTATTTTTTTTTTTTAAAGCTGACCTATTCCATAATAGAGTCTACAGAGAATTGGCCTAATTTGGAATGATGTTTTTTAGATATCTTTCGGTACTTTTCCGTTATACCAACATCATGCCAAAATGTATGCTAATGTGCCTATTTATTTCTATCCTGAATGTACAAATAATTTTTATTTCCAACCGTGCCAAGCACTGTGACTCACTATTTATTCAACGCAAATCTCTTTTTTTTATTATTATTATTTAATCCTAAGCATGAAAAACATTTTAATTTACTTTTTTTGAATCGTGAATACTCTTTATTAAGTTATAACTTACATTTTTCACAGATTCAAAAAAGAAATGTTTATTAACCTTGCGGAATGGATTTTGTCATGACTTGCACTGTTAGTTATATAATTTATCAGAGATGGTTTTAGTATCTCGCATATTGTTCTACTTTGCTTATAGAATTATGGGGGAAAGTTTTGGTTATGAAAGCTTAGCCTTTTAAAAATATTCTGCCAAATGAATTTTGATGGAACCTTCACTGTTAGATAGATGAATTTTCAAGAATGGTTATAGTATATAGCATATGGTTTTACCATTCTTTACCAAATCCTACTGTAAATCATGAACTAAAAGAGTTTGTCCTTAACAGCCCAAATTTTGTCCGACACTTTAAAAATGTAATAATGCAATGGCTTTCATATCATTTTCAGAAATGCAGAAGGACATTCCAAGTAAAGGTTCATATGGTTTTAAAACACGAGGTCAAATTCAAGCTAGATATTTCGTTTGATTAAAGGTGTGTTAAGAGAAATTGACCAGAGTAGCGAGCGTAGCTTGCTAGTGATTTTAATAACTGGGTTGTGCTGCAAAAATTTTAAATTTTTGGTTTGTTTAAAAAAAAAATGAAGCTAGCAGGATTGTTGCTTTATTTTTTTGGTTGTAACGTACATTAATCAACAAGAAAGCCATATTTGAATCCATATTTATTTTCAGTTATTATTGCAGTCGGCCGTAAAAAAACAAACAATGAGTTAAACTCGAAAACAGTTAAATTGTAATCTACATCTGAATAAAATACACAATTTTTGTCTGTAAACATATAAATGAAAGCTTCTAAAGTTCATTTAGACGATTAGATGTGTAAATAAGGTAAGTTCCTACAATATTATGTAAATCATGTTTAACAAGCGACTTTTGTCCAGTCCCGTGAAATGAGTCTTAACCGGGTTGGACTGTATCTGTTATAGATAAAATTATAGTTAGTAATTTAGATTTATTAACAGTAGTGTTTTATTATTAGCACCAAGATGTTTATATTACAAAAAATACATCAAACTGTTAAAATTTTTAAACACCAGAAAGCTCTGCCCTGTATGAGCTAAGATTACCAACACCCCATCCAGATCCCGCAGGATCTCAAAACTCTGCTCTGTTTTAAAAAGATTACCTGATTATGGAAGATTGAATGACGTTATTACGACAACTGACAATTTTCTGCAATCAGGCTGCCATTAATTTCCTTTTGATTAAGGGATTTTCCAGTTCCCAATGCTGCATCCAATCGCAACAGCTCATGGTTGTTTTCGTGATTAAGTAAGATCTATTACACATTTGAAAATCAGCTTGTATAAAATGGTTAAGTAAAAGAATGTTGCTGCCTTCCAGACTTTTATAATAATCTCCATAAGAAAAGTTTTCTTTTAGACAGTGGAGGATACATAGTGGTATATGCCATATTGTTATAATCCATTCTGGATTTTTTTAAGTAACTCTGTATACCTTTAGTTTCTCAAGTAAAGCTATAGTATATTGTGTTTATCAAATAAAGCTATTGCGTATACTCTCAAGCATAGTGCACATCTGGTATGTAGCACTCCAGCATGAGTTTAGCGTACATTATAGCTACTCTCTGCATTTTTTAGGACTACACCGCTGGTTTTAAATATGCAATTTTTCCCATTTAATGCTTTTTGCATGTAGTAATTTAATTATTTTAAAATTTTATTTCTCTTTTAATATTCACATGTAAATATATCTTTCAATCGAAAAGTGTTTGGAAATATTATTTGGCCTTTTTAAAAAAGACGTAATTTTTACCATTAAATGCTTTTTTTGCACGTAATAATTTAATTTTTTTAAAGTTTTTTCTTTTTTAATATTTGCGTGTAATTTTTTTTCTCACTTGAAAAATGTTTAGAGATATTTGGGCTTTTTAAAATCTGGCAACAAAAGGTAAAAAAAGACTTTTTCGAAATATGAAATAAATCTCTATTCAGATAATGAAATTTTGAATGAAAAATAAAAATAAAAAAATAGATAAATTTAAAAAATGATTGAACATGGCACACCACAATCTAGTCGTGTATATGACTGCAAAAGATGGTTAAATTTCTATGCACAGTATTTGATCCTATAAAACTTTATGTAACTGAATTATCTTGGCCGATTTCAACATCAAATAGCACATAAAATAATTCTTTGATTTAAAAACTGTCTACTTCACTCTATTTATCATAGACTTTACTATAAAACTACCATTTTTCATGTTTTATATGCAGTAGTTCCTTTAATATAAACCAAGAAAGAGCCCTGGTAATAAATTCAATTACAGCAGCAACTGCATCTTTATTTATTTATTTATTTTAGAATAGAGTGATACAAATAATTAAAAAACAATTTTAATTTGCATTTAATTTCTATTTTTAAATTAATTCATGTACACATACATTTAAAATTTTGCAAATATTTGGTCAAATAACTATTTCTTAGATCTATATTTGATGTAAGTATATTCTTCCTAATATATGCACATCAAATTCAAAAGAAAAGTTAAAAAATAAGCTTTAAAAATGAAATGAAAATTGTGACTTAATGCATGAGTTTATTTGAGTCTTGTATGCATTACATCAATAATTTTCTATGGACAAAATTAATGTAATGCATTATTTCTTTTATTCCAACTTTTTAACACATTTTGCACTGTGAATTATATCAAGAATACATAGGTAGATACTGACAAAGGATAAACCTTTATACTTCCTTGGATTTCGAAATTTAACTATCTTTTTCTTGGAAGATTTTGAAAACACAGTAAAATTTATTCTACTATAGTGACTTGAAACAATTAAATACTATGAGAAAGTAAACTAAAGATTTGATTTTCCACGAAGAGATCGAAAAGTAATTTTTAGTTGTTCTTTTTTTTCCTTCAAATTTTTAAATATTGTCTTAAATGAGGTTCAGCAGGCATTGCTTCCCTAACGAACAATAGAATAAAATATTTCTATTCTAAAGTATTTCTATTTTGGAAAAAGCCGGTAGAAACTTCACTTTTGATTTTTAATACTTCTTGTTCATTAAATTTTTGCATTGCTTTTTAAGTTGCTATCTTAAAAATGATCTTGTATGGAGAGTTTAACGTATTTCAAGTTTATATTATCCATTTTCAAAAACATAGTACAGACAGCAGACTATAGTCATATCTGTTCAAAAATTTTCTTTCCCTGGCTTTCATTCTGTTGGCACCCATGGAAGAAGATATTTTTACACTTTATAACACACTTTTACTCACAAGCTTACAAAGATAGCAAAGAGCCCAAATATTAAAATGCATGTAAGCATGCAAAGAGTCATAATATAAAAATGCCTGTGTAAAGTGCATTAAGAAACGCAGAAAAGAAAAACTCCATTTAAAGCAGAATAAATAAAATCATTGTTTTATTCAACAATTTACAGGCGGATGAATCATTTTGTCACAAGTTTAGATGCACATTTTTTAAAGTCACAAATACATTTTTAAAGACACATTTTAAAACATTTACAATGTCACAGTACAATTTGACAATCTTGTCTCTTTAATTTAAAAAAGTTGTAATAAAAAACAAAAACAAAATTCTGGATGACTGCAAGATATTTAACCCTCAACTGATGTTCCACTTCCAAAGTTCAACTTTTAATTTTCAGTTAACTATAGGTAGTTAAATTCCATTTTGTTTGGAGCCCTAGTACTATTGCTAGAGACTTCTGAATAAGTTAATTTTAATAGTCCTGTAATGAAGTTCAGTACATAAACTATGAGTTAATTGAGCCTTTTATTCATCTTTCCATCAAGTGATCTTTGAGACAGCTCACAGTAGCTATGCAACAATTTTTGTCACAGCTAGGCCGTAACCAGCGGCAAAGTGAGAGGGAGGCATTGAAATTTTTTGGTGGGGCTAATTCACAGCTTATCTTTTCCCCTCTACTTTAATTATATATAAACTGAAATAGGGGCAAGTGCCTCTGCAATAAAACTTTCGATTACAAAGTTTTAAAATTTTTAAATGTTACAAATAACTATGTAGGAATAAGATATTAATTATTTGGCAACCAAGATGCAATCACATTTAATTTATTATTTTCTAAATTACAATTGTTACTGTAATTATTACAGTATAATACCTACATGCATGTTGCCTCCATATTTTTTAATTTTATAAACAAAAATTTAATTACAGTAGACTCTCTCAAATCCACACATTGTTGCAGGTGTAAACAATGAAACTTACAATTAAGATGTACAGAAAAAAATTCAAGATTTTTAAATTTTTATATCATTCTGTACACATATATTTTAATATGTAAGTCTGGTTAATGTGACTAAACTCATGCACTCTCATGAAGGAAATATAAAGGTGAATGAGATCTTTTAACAAAATATTGGTTATTAAGTCTGCCTAAACATGAAATAAAACTTTGTTATTTTACAATTTTGGTGTAAATTATTAATGTATCTTTATGAGGTGAGTTTCATTGAATAATTCAAAAAAAAAAAATTATGACATCATGATTAAGCTTATTGAGTTATGCATTATTAATTATTTACTTGACCTTTGCTTTTAATTTTTTAATCATTTTTTAAACTTTCTTAAGTTTTATTATTTTACATTATTACTTTTTTTTAATATATTACTTTAATGTAAGAATTCATTATAATTTCAAATGCATTATTACATTCAAATTACTATTTAAAAAATTTAAACAAAACAATGACCAAAAATCGACTAAATTCTAAAAACTGCACAACCAAGCTATGCAGATGAAGGAAATTTTTTGAACTATTACGACTTTGTTAACACTTTAGAAACACCTTCTTTTAGAGGAGTCCAGATGAAACTGGACTGGAGAGATAACTCCACCCTTTGAGTGTCGACCATTCACTATAAAGAATAAAAAGTTGCAACAAATTAAGTTTTGTTGCCAAAAATTTCTGCCTCGCACTACAGAAACCTGTTTTCCTGTCCTTGGTTAGCTGTGTTTTACTTTTCTCTCTTAATTTATCTTGCAATATTTAAACTTTTTTTTTTCTTTTTCAAAACAAATTGTTATTTTGTTAACAAACATGTCCTCAAAAGAGAAAACAATTCATTCTAAAGAAAGAATGATTGTAAGCAAAGTTACTGATCTTTTTCAGAAAGAAACAAATGTTCACAAACTCTTGCAAGGCAAAAGATTTTTCTGAAAATGCTGTCTGGCGTTTTGAACCAAATTTCTGGACAGCACAGCACAGGAAAGAAAGAAAAAAACTGATTACAAATCATTTTAATAATCATGCTTTTATGTTGAAAAAAGTGTCAATGTTTCGCATTGTTGAGTGGGGAAAAAATATATTTTTGAGAATTGCCTTACAATTAATTAAACTGTATGCATATTTTTCTTCAGTTTGCAGGTTCCACACTTAGATTAACTTAAATTATTTTTTGAAGTAACATTTGCATTTTTTTCCCCCTGGGAATTGTGGATTTTTGCATAAAATATTTAATACTTTCTATAATTAGTTTGCCATTTGCAAGTTCAGAAAAGCAAAGCGCAAAATTTTATTATTATTGGTCTTATATAGTTGTTTCTTTGATTATTAAAGTAACTTTTTTTAACTAAGTTTGTAATAAAATATACTTGAAAAAGAAATAATTATCGTCATTATCGTAACAATTTAAAACTATGTAACAATTTATATAACATCTTAGTCATCTTAATATGAAATTCCCTTATAAAGTCAATAATAATAATAAATAAAGCCAAAATGTTGCAAAGATGGGAAATATAGCAACCTTCCCATTCTTCTCTATGCCTATTTGAAGGTAATGGGATTGTCTGTGGCTACGTTACAGATGATTGACAGCTCTCTTCTCGTGAAAGGTCAATAATACTGTATTTTTATTTATTAATTTTGATATACAATTTTTTTTGTGGGGGGGGGGGGGGGGGGGGGGGCATGTCAGGGTTACATAAATCTTTTTTGAAAAAAATTGGAATGTGGATGTGAAAAGGTTCGACTGCCTAACCATGCAATTCACCACCAATCTAGAACTCATGGTTCAATCTCAGAGCAAAAATTAATATTAGAGTGAGGACTCTATTATTATTCCGTAGAAAACTTGAATCCAACATCATCCTGGATTTCGCACTTTAAAGGCTGTCAAAGGTTATCTGTTTTGGTGGTATTAGTTTCCTTGGCAACTTCGATTTCATTCTCGCAAAACAATAAACAAACGAAACTGAAACTAAAAAGTCTCGCTCATGTAGTTATCATATTCTAGGATTTTATGTCAGAGCTAGGATAGAAATGAGATGATTGTGGATTTTATATGTGTAAAATCTACACAAGGCCAAAAGATATAATTGCAGTAAGAAATTCAACTGTTATAAAAAATTAATTTATATTAAATTTGCATATAATAAAATATTATTTGATTTGATTTCATGATTTGAAATTTCAAATGCTATTCCTATAATGAGCAAGACTAATTTGTTTTCTTTAAATAGGGCCTTGATAAAAGAAACTTTTTTGCACTCAGTTTTATTTTGTAACCCCCCCCCCCCCCCCCCCTGAAGTTAACGATGAATTTGATCAATTTGTAGCTAGGTTGAGTTATTCAACTTTAGTTTTGATATTTCCTCCAATTTTGGTAGATTGAGTTAACAGAGAATTGGATTTCAGACTCAACCAAAATGATAGTCATCTTGAAGTGCTAAAACTTGGTGTCAAAGTTACCGCTAATTTCGGGCGACACCATGTTAAACTTATGGCCTCAAAAGAGTTGCTTGAAAAACCAAACAACTTTTTATTGTCGGAGCAATTTTGTTGCCTGTGGTACTTCTTTGTTTTAAGATCTTCTGGAACAGACAGAAAATGAAATGTTTGAAAAACTGATGAGGGAAAAGCCTTTTCTTGAACAGCCAATGAAACGAATGGAAAACTGATGAGTCCATTCAAATTATCATGTGTAATAACACTGAATGGTGTAAAAAAAAAATATGGCCATGTTAACCCTGTCTGGTTACAGCCCTGTGTCACAGCAGTTGAGGGTTATACAATAGTGTTATGCCTGCTTTAGTAGCGTCTACCCTGTGAGTAAGAGCTACTACTACTGTTATTGGAAGAATAAGATCTTCCAGGTTGAGATGGTGGATGATTCTGAAAAATAAAAAAATACCATCAGAATACATTTAAAAATGAAAACTAGTAATAAATAAGAATGGGCACCATGGATAGTTTTTGAAAAATGCACACACATATTTTGCATACACAGTAAGGCACCATTTATGGTTTTTTAAGGGATTGTTCTACAACGATCTGAGAAAGACTTGCAATCAAAATAGTAGTCATCTAAGGTGTAAAATCTTTGACTGTAGAAATTTAATGCTGCCAACATACAAATTTAATTTTGATACCATTTTCGGTTCTTTAGGATAAACTATGTAATGTTATGAATTTTGTATATATCTGTAAATATTCCATTTGTTTAAACTTATTTTATTTTATTATTGTGAAAATTGCAGTATTATTAATGTATTTCCTATTGAGCATCATGTAACTCAATGCTAAAGGCCTCAGATGGTTTGCAAGGAAAACAACCTTACACCCTCATCTTTATAATGGAAGTCTATTGAAATATCGCCAAGGAATGGGTTTATCGCCAAGTTGGCGATGGTTTTGGCGACTTATTTTTGTCACCAAATTTGGCGATATATCGCCAAATGTCGCCAAGTTGGCGACGGATTTGGCGACTTTTTGTGCAACCACACCCCCCTTATACCTATACATTGGGATCCTTTCTTGCTTGGGTTCTCTATCGAAAGTTAAAGCACTTTCTGGTAATTTCTAGCATCTGAAGGCTCTGGAATAATCTAGAAAGATCTCTGAAACCTATATAAGGACCTCCATCAGTTCAGTTAGTTAGTTGTCTGTCAACTGCGATTGAATTCATACGAGAGGCTTTGCATTGAGAACTGTGTTTCTCGGATCGATTTTGTCGTTGATACGTCGTATTGAACGCATTGTTTCTGTATGAAATTTTGCTGCGCTTTTGTTTGATTTGAAGATTACTGAATATCTTGTAATTTTCAGAAGATATTTGTGATCGTATTGCACTGTTTATAGTGAATAAAGCTTTTTTTATTGTTCTTATATATTGGCATCAGTCCTTTCGAACCCCGAGCTCACAACAATTGGTGTCAGGAGTGGGGTTGAATGCCGATTACCAGAGCAATGGAGGCACAGCTGACTAAATTATTGGAGAAATTAGGGGAGATGGATGAGAAAATGACTGCCAACCTTGGCGAGTTGAAAGAAGAAATGAAGAAGGAAATGTCAGCGATGGATGAGAAAATGACTGCGAATCAGGCTGAGATGTCAACCAACCTTGCTGAGTTGAAAGAAGAAATGAAGAAGGAAATGACTGAGAATCAGGCTGAAATGAAGGAAATGTCGGAAGAAATGAAGAAGAAAATGTCGGAAGAAATGAAGAAGGAAATGTCAGCGATAGATGAGAAAATGACTGCAAACCAGGCTGAAATGAAGGAGATGTCGGAAGAAATGAAGAAAGATATGTCAACAAACCTTGGTGAGTTGAAAGAATTAATAGATAATAAAATTACATCTTTAAATGAAAGAATTGACAGCGTGGAAAACAAATTTGAAGGAAGATTTCAGGAAATAGAAGAAAAAGTTCAAAAGACAGCCAATACCGTAGAAGAAAGAATAGAAGAAAAAGTTCAAAAGATCTCCAAAACCGTAGAAGAAAGGATTGAGAGTGTAGAAAAGGAGTTGGAAAATGTGAAGAAACAAAAGATAACTGTCGAAAACTATCCCGAAGATGTCAAGTATCAAGGTATGCTTCCTCGGGCCTCTATTAAACTCTCGACCTATGACGGAAAATCCTCATGGCCAGTTTTTAAGACACAATTTGGGATCGTAGCGGACGCCAATGGATGGGATTCCCAGACAAAGGCTTGCCAGTTAGCTGCTTCTCTACGAGCTGATGCTGCCGACGTCCTACAGACTTTGCCTGCAAATGAACCGCTGGATTTTGAAACGCTCGTCAGTGCCGTAGAATTGCGCTTTGGCGAGAAATGCATGAAGGAATATAGCAGACTCCAGCTCAAATCTCGACAGCAGAAATCCACTGAATCCCTGAAAGAGCTTGCTACGGATGTCGGAAGACTTTCCCATCTTGCTTATCCTGACTGCCCGACTGAAATTAGAGAAAGCTTGGCTCTGCAGCATTTTATTGATGGTGTGCATGACTCTGAGATCCAGAAAGCATTCCGGATTGCAGATCTCAGCGATTTAAAAGGGGCTTTGGTTTACGCTCTGAAATTCGAGGCAGCCCAGCAAGCTACTAGGAAAGAGCGACACTTTGTGCGAGCAGCCAACCTGCCTGAGACGTCGGATAGAGCTGCGGAGTGCTTACAGCAGCAGATGAATGACATAATGAGAAAGATGAACTCCTTAATGGCCAACAAACCTTACAGGAAGATCAAGTGCTGGAAATGCGGTGGAGAAGGCCATATCCAAATCGACTGCCCAAGACGACCCAGCACCGAAGGTAATAGCTCACCCGCTAACGGAGGAGCAAGAAAACTGATTATTGACCATCTTGCGGGGCGGAGGTTTCCAGATCTTAAGAAGCCTCATTTTCAAGTATGTGAAATTTCTGCAAGAAGTTGCGGCGAGAACGGAGTTTTTCTAGTCGGAAGTGTGAATGATTTGCCCTGTAATATGATCATCGATACAGGAGCCAATGTGACCATCATTCGGAAAGATCTAGCTCAGAGGCTGAAAGAAAAACTCTCCTGGACCCCGCCACGTGTAATCCTTCAAACTGTGACAGGAGATAAGATCGATATATTTGGAAGAATGACACTGGAAATAAAGTTTGGGAACGCCGCTTATCGCCATACAGTCTACGTGGCCGATATTTCAGACCCTTTCATACTCGGACTGGACTTTTTAAAAGAGCATGGATTTACACTGGACTTTAAGAATAATGAGTTACGCTCTGCTCAAGAAGATGTCACTATTTTCAAACTTGGAAATGAGTCCGGGTCTATTCAACGGATCACAGCCAAGGCAGATGTTATCATCCCTCCTCGGACCGAAATGATGATACCTGGATTAACTGGAAACGAAAGAATTTTCCAGTATGGCTTGACTGGATATCCTGAGAAGAGCCCAAAGGGAGTGCTAATAGCATCAGCGCTGGTAGATCTGTCGAGAGATGTGATCCCTGTGAGGATGGCGAATGTAAGTGAAAAGTCTAGAACTATCCAGAAGGGTGAAGTGCTTGCTACCTGTGCTCCAGTCACCTGTGTTTGCAAAGACCCGAGCTTGACCTTGTCGGAGCCGCCTACAAGTTTAACACCTGAAATTGGACGAAATGAGAATTTATCTCCTGAGCAGAGACATGCCGCAGAAAGACTGTTCCAGGAATTTAAGGATGTGTTTTCACAAAACGAGAATGATATAGGTCGCACTTCTCTGACACGTCATAGAATTGATACTGCCGACCATCTACCGATTAAACAGCATCCAAGACGCTTGCCATTCGCAAAAGAAGAAGAGGTTTCTAAGCTCTTACGAGGGATGCAGGATAGTGACATCATCGAACCGTCATCAAGTCCGTGGGCCTCTCCCATCGTGTTGGTCCGAAAGAAAGATGGCTCCACAAGATTTTGTGTGGATTATCATAAACTTAACGATATCACGAAGAAGGACAGCTATCCTCTACCAAGAATAGACGACACGCTAGATACTCTTTCAGGACATAAATGGTTTTCCACACTGGATTTGAAGAGTGGATATTGGCAAGTAGAGATCCATCCTGATGACAAAGAGAAGACCGCATTTACTACTGGACAAGGACTTTGGCAATTTAAAGTTATGCCGTTCGGGCTCTGCAATGCCCCAGCAACGTTCGAGCGCCTCATGGAGACAGTGTTAAAAGGCCTGACTTTTGAAGCTTGTCTCATCTACCTAGATGATGTCATCATTGGTGGCCGCACGTTTGAAGAACATCTAGAGAATATTCGAAAAGTGTTAACGAAGCTAAGAGCGGCGAATTTAAAGCTGAACCCTCTGAAATGCAAATTCTTCCAACGCGAAGTAAATTATTTAGGACACATCATCTCAGATGAAGGTGTCCGAACAGATCCAGAAAAAGTGTCTGCAGTAAAGAACTGGAAGCGTCCGGAAAATGCCCATCAATTGCGAAGCTTTCTGGGACTATGCACTTATTACAGAAAGTTTGTACAGGGGTTCTCCAACATCGCAAGACCATTGCATAGGCTCACTGAAAGCAAGCAGAAGTTTCTATGGACACAAGAATGCGACAATTCCTTCCAGCGACTGAAAGAAGCTCTCACATCCTCTCCAGTCCTTACCTATCCACACCCCGACAAACAATTCATTGTGGACACGGATGCCAGCCATGAAAGTGTCGGCGCTGTACTTTCCCAAGAAATAGATGGCCAAGAACGAGTCGTAGCATACTGGAGCAAATGTTTATCGAAACCAGAGAGGAATTATTGTGTCACTCGCAAGGAGTTATTAGCTTTAGTGAAAGCCATAGAACACTTCCATCACTATCTCTATGGCAGGAAATTTCTCCTTCGTACTGACCACGCATCCCTAACATGGCTGATGAATTTTAAGAACCCAGAGGGCCAAGTAGCCAGATGGATACAGCGACTCCAGGAATACGACTTTGACATCAGGCATCGCAAAGGCTCATCGCATGGAAACGCCGATGCCCTATCAAGAAGACCGTGTCCCGAGAGCTGTCGCTATTGTTCCAGAGCGGAGAGCAAGTATAATCCCGAATATGTCATACGCCAGACGAAGACTTCACTATTGACGCCACCAGATCCCTGGAGTGATGAGAAGATTCGAGAAGATCAAATGGCAGACTCTGAGATCAAACCAATCTTGGAGTTATTAGAATCTTCTAGCACGAAGCCCAGTTGGAAAGACATCTCGACTTACAGTCCTACGACGAAGCAATATTGGGCTCTTTGGAACTCTCTCCACGTCAGGAATGGTGTCCTGTTCCGAAAATTCGAATCGGAAGATGGGAAGACATCTCGGTGGCAGATGGTACTTCCTCGATCCCGAATACCAGAGGTCCTCAAAGAATTACATGGCAGTCCCACTGGTGGCCATTTTGGAGTCATGAAAACATTACATAGAGTCCGAGAGCGCTTCTTCTGGGGAAAAGCGAGAGCTGACGTCGAACGATGGTGCAAATCTTGCGATGCATGTGCAGCTCGAAAAGGACCAAAGAAACATAGCCGAGGAAGACTACATCTCTACAATGTAGGAGCACCTTTCGAACGCATCGCCCTTGACATCCTAGGCCCTCTGCCAAGAAGTGCTGATGGCAACAAATACCTCCTTGTTGTCATGGACTACTTCACGAAATGGCCTGAAGTTTATGCCATCCCTGATCAAGAAGCTTCTACGGTTGCGGATGCCTTGGTACACCAGTGGATATCAAGGTATGGAGTCCCCCTTCAAATGCATTCTGACCAGGGGAGAAATTTCATCTCTGCTGTGATTGAGGGTCTCTGTCAACTTCTCGGAATGGACAAAACT
The DNA here is from genome assembly GCA_963931845.1 of Maratus michaelseni. Taxonomy (NCBI): domain Eukaryota; kingdom Metazoa; phylum Arthropoda; class Arachnida; order Araneae; family Salticidae; genus Maratus; species Maratus michaelseni. The sequence goes on from OZ007589.1 coordinate 300,493,910, forward strand.
AGAACGACGCCTTTACATCCACAATCGGATGGCATGGTTGAGAGATTTAATCGTACCATCCTTAACAATCTCTCACTGCTAGTCTCAAGAAACCAACAAGACTGGGACCAAAAACTTCCCTTGTTTCTTCTCGCCTATCGCAGCGCCGTCCATGAAACAACCGGCTATTCCCCGTCTCAGATGCTTTTCGGTCGTGATCTTCGTCTACCTTGTGATCTGATTTTTGGTCGCCCTCCAGATGCGCCTTCATCGCCAGAGGGATACGTGCAGAATCTCCAGGCACGATTTGAAGACGTCCACAACTTGGCTCGGGAGCGGATCAATATACAGACGGAGAAGATGAAGACCAGGTACGACACGAAAGCCACGGGACATCAATTCAAAGAAGGTGACAAGGTTTGGTTTTATAATCCGACTCGACGTAAAGGATTTTCTCCCAAACTGCAATCGCACTGGGACGGTCCTTATACAGTCCTAAACAGACTGAACGATGTCGTAATTCGGATCCGAAAGTCACCAAGTTCGAAGCCTAGAGTCGTTCATTACGACAGGCTGGCTCCATACTATGGCCATAGTACTTAGTTCATTGATTGTAAATAGTGTAATGTAAATAATGTAAATTAGTATGACCATGGTCTTGTATATAAATTAATGTAATTATTTATTTTGCTTAGCATTATCATTATTATTGTTATTATTATTTAAATACTTGTATGTAATAATGTCTATGCTTTAATTTTATTTTATTTTTAAATAAGTGTATATTTTGTATAATTCAGCATTATGAATGTGTTTTGAATAGTATAGCATTTGTTGGTAACGGGTTTGCTTTCCGATCAAAGGTTGAACTGCCCGGGACGTGCAGTCCTTGAGAGGGGGGCAATGTTATGAATTTTGTATATATCTGTAAATATTCCATTTGTTTAAACTTATTTTATTTTATTATTGTGAAAATTGCAGTATTATTAATGTATTTCCTATTGAGCATCATGTAACTCAATGCTAAAGGCCTCAGATGGTTTGCAAGGAAAACAACCTTACACCCTCATCTTTATAATGGAAGTCTATTGAAATATCGCCAAGGAATGGGTTTATCGCCAAGTTGGCGATGGTTTTGGCGACTTATTTTTGTCACCAAATTTGGCGATATATCGCCAAATGTCGCCAAGTTGGCGACTTTTTGTGCAACCACACCCCCCTTATACCTATACATTGGGATCCTTTCTTGCTTGGGTTCTCTATCGAAAGTTAAAGCACTTTCTGGTAATTTCTAGCATCTGAAGGCTCTGGAATAATCTAGAAAGATCTCTGAAACCTATATAAGGACCTCCATCAGTTCAGTTAGTTAGTTGTCTGTCAACTGCGATTGAATTCATACGAGAGGCTTTGCATTGAGAACTGTGTTTCTCGGATCGATTTTGTCGTTGATACGTCGTATTGAACGCATTGTTTCTGTATGAAATTTTGCTGCGCTTTTGTTTGATTTGAAGATTACTGAATATCTTGTAATTTTCAGAAGATATTTGTGATCGTATTGCACTGTTTATAGTGAATAAAGCTTTTTTTATTGTTCTTATATATTGGCATCAGTCCTTTCGAACCCCGAGCTCACAACAGTATATTGGGAAAAAAAATTAAATACATCAAAAAATCTAATCTAAAACTTAAAATTAAAAGTGATAAAAATCAAACCATATTTCAATCTCATAAATTGAATTAAACTTCTGTTATTCCATTATTGAATATACAAGCAGTTTTTAATTAAAACAATCTTTAATCATTGTCTTGTATGCCAATTTACTTTGAGACATAAATATAAAACCATACAAATTTGAGGATGTATGCTGTAGAGGTCTGCACAGGCCAGAATTTCCAGGACTGACCTAAATGAAAACTATCTTGGCACGGCACCACCCGTGCAAAAATCAGTGAAAACAGGCCTAGGCCATGCAAAAATCAGTGAAATCTGGCCTGACTCGATTACCACAAAAAATTCAAATTTTTCTTAATATACAATTAAGATTCTTCTCTCGAATACTGCATACATTTATGTGAAAATTTTACAGTATATTTTAGATTACTTTAACAGGATTCATACTCATTTCCCCCCAAAAAATTCCCTGAGAATCCCCTGATGTATTTTCCAGGATGAATAATTTTCCCATGTTGACAATTAACGACATTTTTTAAAACTTAGTAAGTATTATCCCCCCTCCCCCCCAAAAATAATAAAATAAAATGGTAATCACAAAAGTTAAGTTTTTACATCAGAAGGTTAAAAAATATTTTTTTTTATCTTACGTCAGTTTGATTGCATTATGACATCATGAAGCATGCGAATAGCAGCGAGTGCCCTCATTTCCCAGAGTAGCCGATCGTTTTGCCAAATTTTCCCAGGTTTTTGGCATTTTTGGAAAATCCTCTGAGATTCCCCTGATTTTTAAGACACGAAATTTATCTTGATTCCAAGGTTTCCCCTGATGAGTATGAACCCTGTTTAATATGTTTGCATACCAAAGCATACAGAATAGCAACTTTAACAGTCACTTAGACACATTACACTCTTACATTCAAATAAAAACATTAATATCACTCAGAATGAAAAAAACACATGGTTAAAAAAAAACATCATAGTTTTTGGAGCTATATAATGAAAAAAAGGAAATTTTTTAAAATATTTCTCTCTGTTTCATTAAGTTGTATTTCCAAAGACACTGTTAAAAGTTTATTATCAGTTTATATTTTTACAAAACAAATTGCCTGCCTGACATGTAGGCCCAGTATGTAGAAAAAAATGTAACCCTGATCCCAGCACATCCCGAGTCTGAAAAAGTTTAAACTTGTTCAACATGATGTAACTGCCTAATGCCAATCTCTATGTTGGACATGTTAATTTCTTTTACAGGTATCCTCTGGCACAAGATTGCTTATAATTATGATGATTTTAATCACAATAACTAAATAAATCATAATATGGGTTTAATATTGGGCAAGGGTCGATGCAAAGTTTTTTTTTTTTTTTTTGGGGGGGGGGGGCTATTTTGTGAAAAATTAAAATGATTGTTATGAAATTTATTGTATTTTTGTGAAAAATAATATTTTGTAATGAAAGATGAAATCCAGTTACTCAAATTAGAACTAAATATTTATTAATAAAACTTTCTTCAAGTGTTTCTGCTAAAGTTTTCCTTTCTGGCGAACTTGTTTTGTTTGCAAATTATACATTTAATTTTAAAACCTAACAAAACAAAAATAATTAGTGGAGAGTATGCTTTTAGGAAATGGAATTTTGTGGAGAGCCTATTTTATTAAAACAGGGTTCCCAGCAAAACATGACTGGCAAATTCCCTGATTTTCCCTGACCAAATCTCAAAAAATTCCCTGACTTTCCCTGACCAAATCTCAAAACATTCTCTGACCAAACGGGCACACAACGAAATTTGTTACTTATTTCTGCAATCTTTTGTCAAAAATTAGCGATTTTATTTTTCTGTGATCACTCTTCAAAATTTTCTATTTTTTCCCCCGAGACTGTATGATGAATTTCACATAATTTTTCATTTTTTCTCCAAAACTTTTCCATGACTTTTTAGAGAATCTTTGTAAATTCCCTGACTTTTTCTATATATTTTAAAATTTCCCTGACTTTCCCTGACTACTTTGAAATTCCATGACTTTCCAGATTTTCCCTGACTTTCCATGATGCTGGGAACCCTGTAAAAGGAATTTTGTGAAAGGAATTGGGAATATATATATTTTGCAAATTATACATTTGATTTAAAAACCTAACAAAACAAAAATAATTATTGGAGAGTATGCTTTTATGAAATGGAATTTTGCAGAGGGGCTTATTTTATTAAGAGGAATTTTGTGGAGGGGCTTATTTTATTAAGAGGAATTTTGTGAAGGGGCCTGTTTTACTAAATGGACTTTTGTGAAAATGCCCTAAATAGGCCTCAAATTTTATCTGGATCGCCCCGGGTAAAACAAAACAATGCATTTATGTACAGTTCAAAGTGTTTGATCATATTGTTTTCCATCATTTTCTCATGTGAATTATGGAATATTTTCGTTTTGTTGTTTTGTCAAAGACAGAACAGATCAAGAGAAAGATGCTGCTATGGTCCTAAATCCATCTGAATTTGATGAATCTCAAGATGGCAAAACTGGAAAACAAAGAATCAGTCTCATCAAAATGTGCTATGTGGAATCTAAAAACTTACAAGTATGGGGAGAATATTTCAAAAGACAAAATACTAACTAGAAATATAATTTAGATGCGATTGAAAAAAAATTGTGTAAATAAATTTTAAATTCAACTGTTAAAAATAAAATTTAAAAGTTACAAATTTTTCTAAAATATAACAACATTTTAAAACAATTAAATAACATTCTTTCATAAAAATAAAGTCTCTTTCTATATATATTTTTTACTATTATTGTATCGGCTATTACAAATGCCTGATATTGTGAATGTTATTCAAAGCCTCATCGACTGCATAATATGGAGGCTTGAATGTATTCTGTATAAGACAAATAAGTTTAAGTTTTTTTTATTATTAACTAGCTAACCCGCCCGGCGTTGCACAGGCCAAAAATATTAATAATCTGTTCTATACGAAACTTAAACAAAACCCCGTCGTAATCGGATCCATAGAACCAGATATACTCCAATAGTTCCACTTTCCACCACCAGGGGGCACAGTGTTCTGGAAGAGGCCTTTCCAGAACACTTGACCCAACCAAATTCCCTTGTAGAATTGAAATTTAACTACGGGTAAACATTGCCAAAATAGCAAAAATCGCGAAAGTGGGTTAAGTAATCGATCGGTTTTTAAAGGGTTAATGTAGATATTTTTTAAAACCCAACCGTGCATTTTGAAGAAAATGAACGTGTCTATGATCTGGAGTCTACTGTTTGTCTGTACTTGCATTTCCAGAGTCGATGCCGATTTTTAAATCTGGACCAAAAAAAGGAAATTCGCGTGAGTGAGTTTCGGAAAGGATTTTTTTTCGGAGGGTTAAAATTAAATTTTTTCAAAACGGATACCAGATTTTAAAAAACAAAGGAATATAGATTAGGCACGGTATTTTTAGTTTTTCGTATCTTGTTTATAAACGCCAATTCGGATTTTTAAAGATAGGAGAAATAGTTAAAAAAGCGAAAGTGACTTACGGTTAAAAACGTTTTCAAAAGGGTTAACGTGATTTATTTTTTAAACTAAAGGTTTCTGCCTAAACCGATAGAACGTAGATGTCTTTAGGTGTGTTTGCTTTTTGTTTGGTTATTTTAGAAAGCCGATACCAGATTTAATATATAGCAGAAAATCGGAATTCGCAAAAGAGAGTCCTGCGCACGAATTTTTTTTGAAGGGTTAATATTCGTATTTTTCAAAAACAAATACAGATGTCGAAAAAGGAATAAATGTAGATATTGTCTGGTATTTTTAGTTTTCCGTACCTGTCTCTGAATCACCGATGCGAATTTTTAAAATTGCCAAAATCGCAAAACGGCACACAGAAAATACACTTTTTCGAAGGGTTAATTTTTGCATTTTTTAAAACCAAAGGTGGCTTTGAAAAGGACAAAGACAGTTCTTTAATTTGGTGACCTTCGTTTTTCCGTACCTTTTGTATTCCGGTAGATGCAAAGCTCGGAAAACGGGAGAAAATAAAAAACACAAATTCGATGCTTTTTGATTATTTTTTTGAAAGGGTTAACTATAAAAATTTTTCAAACCAACCAGATCGTTCGAGACGTAAAAGTACGTTCTTTCAGAATATGTAAACGGTTTTTCCGTATTTTTAGCCATTTGTCCATGGCGAATTTAGAAATACTTTTTAAAAAAACGGAATGTCTTCTGCTTTCTTTCTTCTGTTCCGGAAGATACGGAAATTGGTTTCTGCACATGCGCCAGCTAGATTCAGAATAATGACTTTTTTATTTGTGATCTTTGATCAGTTTTTAATTGATAACTACTTTAATTTTCAAAATATTAAAATTCTGACGTAATGGTGCACCAGGAGAGGGTTTGGACTACCTAAATCTAAATTTGCAGCCTTCTAGGTGGGCTAGATTTTCCTAGCCATCGCCAACAGACACACAGACACACACACACACACACAGAGCGAAACTTTCTTTTATTAGTATAGATATTTTAAACTAGCTCTTCCGAGATAATTAAACAATTGTGACTAAAAAAAAAAAAAAATCAGTTAAAAATATCCTAATAAAGCATGAAAATTGCAAAAAGCAGAGTAAGTGATATTTAATGGTAATTAATTAAATGGTACTTACTCTCTGTGACCCATAAGGGTCATATCTGTTCGACATTCCAGATGAAGCATTTCTGCTGGGTAGCATTGGACCCCACTTTCCTCCACCATCACTCCTCATGGTATCTGAAGGAGGTGGTTGCCTCCAAGATTCACTTCGAGAGCCAGAATTCCTCATGGTATCTGAAGGAGGTGGTTGCCTCCAAGATTCACCTCGGGAGCCAGAATTCCTATTTGTATCTCTCTGATAGGAATAAGAACTATGACTGCTTGGAATGGAATCACTGTTGTAAGGCATATTATATGACCTCTGATCTTGATAACCTTGAGACCTAAATTAATAATGATTATCATAAATAAAAAACTGAGGCATGGATTTATAAAATGCATAAATGGAATAAGCCTATCAAATATAATGTTACCTGGCTTTCAATAATTATCATAATAGTACAATAATTTCATGCAATTACTATGGTTGCCAAATTATACGTATTCTACATAAGTTATATGTTTTCAGTCTTACTGTACATTGAATACCTAAACCTTTCCTGTATGATGAATTTTTCCATTTTTTAAAAAAACATACCTGATTTCTATAATTTCAAGAATTTTTATTTAGTTTACCTTTTCAATTTGCTTTAAAAAATTTCCCTTTTGATGGTAATTGGCAGGCAAAATTTATTTTACAGGTATCCTCCTCTAGCACTAACTTGCTTTTAATTATGATGATTTGAATCACAATAACTAAACAAACCATAATATGGATTTAATATTGGGGGTAAACCAAAACAATGCATTTATGTACATTTGAAGGTGTTTTATCACATTGTTTTTCATAAAAAAATTCATTCTTTTATCATAAAAATGTGACTGCAAAATTAATTAAACAATGTTAGAATAATGTAATACATTTACAATTAGAAAAGAACAATTATAACAATTAATGATTTATTTTTAAGGAAAATATTTAAAGACATTATAGTTCAATAAATCAGAACAAACTTCTGTGAATAAAAATCTTCTGTTTTTAAAGAGATAAATCTGACAACCATAGCAATGAAACAATGTAAAAAAAATGAAGTGGTAATATGATATTACAATAATAATTGACCCACCCGGCATTGACCGAACCTGTGATAAAACGTTAAACGAACACCAAATAAAAAATACTGATAATTAATGATAAAAGTGCTCATAAGAAAACATCAAGAAAAAGCTTTTTTTTGTCCAAACCCTTTGAAATTTTTAATGGTTATAAATATAAAGGTTTTACAGCCCGTGTAAAAATTATGTCATAAATATTGTTATCTTTTTGCAAAATAAGTATGTTTTCTTCCCGGGAAAATAACCCTTTTTCAAATTCTATAGAATAGGAGAACTCCTCCTTCCCATTTCCTTTGCATTCCTGCCTTAAAAAAAATGTAAGCACCTCCATCCCTTACCCTTGCAATCCCCTTTTGTTCACCCCTCTCTCAAACAACGCAGGTGGAAGAATAGATGCTCGTTCCGGAAAAGTGAAATAAGCATAGAATTAAGAATAATTTAGAAAGAGTATTTCCTATTGGTAGAGTTGTGAGCAGTGCAGGCCAATAGGCAAGCTATTCTTTTCCCCAGCCAGCACTCTTGATTCTTCTTAATTCTATTTCCCTCTTTATTCACTTCAAAAAAATTAAGGTATGCACAGTAAGGTCGAATTTGCACTGAAAATTTAAGACTTTTGCTTCTCGCTTTACTATATAAGACTCAACTCTTTGAAAGAATTTTGTAAAATATGAATAGCCCCAATGTAAAATAAATTAATAGAAAGTGATATATTTTGCTTGATTTTATAAATATTGAAAATGGCTTGTGGTACTGGGATTTATACCTATGAAGCAAAATTCCACACACACGCAGCTGGTTTACCGAGTCTCATAACTGTTTTTCAACCTGTCCATATTTGCATTTGATTGACTTTAAAAATTTAGACAAAAAACTTTTATTCAATTAATGATAAATAACAATAACTTACTGTAAAGGTCCTGGAGGAATGTTTCTCGAGTTTGGGTTTCTAGAACTCCACGGCTGCTCACCATACCTACCTAAAAATAAAATAAATTCATCCTTGTTTCAAAACTACAAACAATTTAGGTAGGTGAAATTAGCATGTGCGAATCAATGGAAATGCTTAGATAAAATTTATCATTTTTTTTCAAACTTAGATAATGTTGCACTATGACAACATTGTAACCAGCTGAACAGAAACCAAATTTTGAGCTATATTATTATTAGTGTTAGTGTAATTATTATTTATCAAACTAGATCTATGGCATATTGAACTTAAGTATTATTTTAAAACAGAAATTAATCAAAACTATAAAAATTTATAAATGTAAGTCTACTATGAATTTATTTTCTACTTATTTATTTTGCTTCTTAAAAATATAGCCTTTTTTTTTAAAGTGCACAAAGGAGCATTTATTATATAGAGAAAAATGTTTATTGAACATAACTAATTCCCATCCTCTGCATAAACAAGCTAAAAAATAGGATGACCACAGAAAATAAAACAACAGTTATGTGGAAGCCCTCCAGCACCCTACAAAATGTGGAAACGACACAAACAAAAGAGAATTTTATCATAATTGAAAATAGATATGGCAAAAGATGAATTGTGAACAAAAATGAATTTTTTACTGATTTACTTGTTAAATCATGAAGAAATTTTTTCTAAATACAAGTTACAAGACACGGGGATCAAATAAAAAATTTTATTTCATAACTTTTCAAAATAATTTTTATTTTGACTTAAAAGGCTTTTGATATGATGAAGAACAACACTTGACAACCTTTTACCGTTAGAACTATACCTCTAAAGTTAACTGGTTAGGAATTAGTTATTTGACTGTGGTAAGAAAGCACACCCTGTATATACGCATACTTAGAATAAATGTCCATATTGACCATTTGTAAATGACATCTTAAAAATAACTATCAGAAAGAAATATGCAAGTGAGCCATGTGGCCTAATCAAGGAAAAATAACTAAGAATACTATTAAAAGATACAGAATCATGAGTTTGTATATCTCAATTAGTTTAAGAGGGAAAAAACATGTAAACGGCAGCGCGAAAAATTCATTGTAATTATATTCCTATGCGACCATTCCAAGAACTTTTCTTCATAGCTGTAAACTAGTTTAAAATGTTGAAAGTTTGTATTTTATGTCAAGTTGTGTTAGTCTGAGAAATAAATGTGTATATGTTACTTATCATAGTTCATTAATTTAATAAAGTTATGTCATTCTTTAGTATATTAAGTTACTAAAATACTAATGGTTTATATATCCTGTATTGAATATTATACAGAATATCAATAATTTTAGCTTTAAATGGAATCCTGAGATGCCCGCAATATAGAGGCTATATGAAAAAGAGCCCATGGTAACTAAGAACATAGGCATTGTTTGCAAAAACAACACAAATCATTAAAAGTCATAAAAATCTAAAATGAAATAGCAGAACCAACCGGCTGTGCCGAGTTAACCATGTGGGGCCTTCCGAGGGAAAAAAATAATAAAAATGCAGCGATCACAATAACAGAGCTCTGTGGATTTGTTCTCATAAATCATTAAAAAGAGAATCAGAAATAAGCATAACATTAAAAATAATTTTTTAAAACACTCTTTTATAAGCATTCAATTTTTATCTTAAAAATCAAGCCTAATTTCACGACTGTGATTCATATTATTGCAAAAAAAAAAAATCTATTACAATATGTTAATTTGGCGTGGGTACGAATGGAAAATTCACTGCTTTGATTAATGCCCGGTAGAAAGGGCTATCTGGTGAATTTATTAAAATAATTATAATTTTTCTTACTTTTAAAGATATGGAAAAAACGGAAAAAAGAATGATTTAAACTATCTATTCGGGATTTGTAAATTATTTTCTCAACATATAATCAAAATTTATTAATATTATACTAATAATTGATAAAAGGTTCTATTTTAAAATATCACATTCTATATTTTTCATTTGTATTTAATTTTCTACTTTTTAGTATTTAAAATATTCTACTGTAGCAGTTGTACAGCCCAGTGACATATATTAGTGAGCATGGTTTGGCAAATAATTTTTTATTATTGTAACTCGTATAAAATTGTATTTATTTGGTGACAGTGCCTGGCTAACGGGAAAAAGGATAGGATCATTTAAACTATCTATTCAAGATATGCAAATTATTTTCTCAATCTATAATCACAATTTATTAATATCATAGTCATTAGACAAGTAAGCAATTTTCCTGATTACAGATATAAACAAGAACGAAAAATCATGCGTCAAGCATAGATTATGTAGCACTTTCCAACGCTTCTAAAATAATTTTACAAATCATTACCGTTTAATAAGCTGAAAGATGACATCTAAGTAAACAATTTGGAAAACGCATAACATATTTAAAAACGTAATTTCAGGAATTTTCAATATATACAATATTCGGAAAAATATCAGAATACTTTTATGTAGCCCTGTATATGATCTATAGATTTGTATATATACATAGGATGCTAAATTTTAGTTTAGTTAGGAAACGCGTAGCACAGTTTAAATTCTCCTTCTGGAGTTTCTGTCAATAAACGGAAATGTGTTCGCGAACTTTTGTGCTGCCCTGTATAGGATCTACAGAATTTATACACACCACGTAATAGACAAAAAGCTAGTTAAGATTAAAATCGCGTTCAGTAACTTAAAACGCACTTCCAGGAATTATTGTTAACAGGCAGTAGAGAATTCTTTTGTGTGTCCCTGTAAATGAACGATGACTGCTATACACACACTATTCTGTAGTAAGCCTCTTGTAATGCACCTTAGTAATATATATAAACTTCAATGCGTTTAAAATAGTGGAACATTATTTAAATAAGCCGCAGACGATTTTTCTCCATAGACGTAATGTAACGGAATTATTTTGACTGTCCCTGTAAAGTAATTCTAAGTGCTATACACCTACTATTCCATATTAAGCTTCTTCTAATGCATCTTAGTGATCTATATAAATTTCAATGCATTTACGATAGTGAAACATTTTTAAAATAAACCGCAAATGATTTTTCCCCATAGACCGCAATGTAACGGAATTCTTTTGAGTGTCCCTATAAGAAAACTATAAGTGCTACACACTTCAGTTGAAATAGGGAACGTGCCATAGATAACGACAATAACATATAAAAATTGCAGAGCAATCCGAGCATATTTACGGGAGTTAGAGCACGGACAGACGGCCATCCGGCCAGACAAACCGAAGTCATAAGCACTTTTCAACTAGGTTGGAAAGTGCTAAAAATGGCTGGAACGATTTTCACGAGATGTGCTTCCTATAATAAATAGAGCACAAGAAAATGATGTAGCTAGGTTTCAAGTTTGGGAAAATTCATTTACAAACCCACTTCTGAAAATGATGGTATAAATTAAAAAAAGTTCAGACGATTTTGTAATTATCAAAATTAATCTTCAGAAATTAGAATTCTTCCCAAAACTATTGGTCAATGATCAGCAACACAATTACAGGTGATATTGAAGACAGAGTAACAATTTCCAAGAAATTTGCCTTCTATACTAAAGCACAAGAAAATGTTTTAGCTAGGTCTCGACTTTGAAGAAATTCTTTTTCATAGGTTTAAGCAATTTTCAATAATCTGAAATCAACAACATGATTATACATAATATTGAAGATGGTGGTGTAACCATTTTCAGGATATTTTCCACCCATACTAAATCGAGCACAAGAAAATGGTCTAACCAGTTCCCTAATTCGAAAAAATTAGTTTTGTCTGGTTAGAACTAACCAAGCATTAAAAATGCTGATGTAAAATTTTTAAATCGAAAAAAGTTAAAAAATAATCCGGTTTCTCACTGTGTAACAGCAATAAATAAATAATTTAAATAATACCAATGAAAATCAGAGCATTTATTTAAGTATTAAGTTTACAAATGTTTCCATCAAAGTGGAGCTTGAAAAAAGAGAGCATCTTCATGAATTCAATAAATTAAGAATATAAAGTAGTCACTTCAACATTTTATTAAAACACTCCTTGATAAATTCTCTCATGAGCATGATTTTCAAAAGTCATTTTATGGTGCTGCCATCTATTATGTTATTAAATGACTAACAGACATATTTCATATATATATATATATATATATATATATATATATTAAAATTTTCAAAAGTTAAAAATTTAACTTACTAATTTTAAATATTTTTAATATTCATCCACAGAGCTAATGTAATACTCTTAATTGGCAAAACAAAACTTAAACATGAGATTTGTTATTAAATCTTTTTTAGTGAGCTATTAAGCAAGTTTACACTAATTATTTTTGATAGAAAAATTAATTAAAATTTATCACTACAATTAAATCTTTCTAAGGACGATTTTGAAAGCTATCAATGATAATTCCAGTAGTTTTCATTACTTCAGCATGGTTCTAAGTAAAAATAACTTAAGTCATGAAAAATTCTTAGGCATTTGCAAAAAACTTGGAGAGAGAGATTAGTTTATTTTTCAACGACCATAACTTGGTATTCTTCTTGGATGCAGGGGCGCTACATAAGCCCAAAACAACGGCAAATAAGTAAATAAAAATAAATTTTAACTCAATTCTGTGTCTACTTTGCTGAGAGTATGACGTGATTTACCAATACTCAACGAATCGCGCCAAAACTCTCACATTTTATTTCTTGAACATATTTCATCTCAAAATTCCTTAATAACCAAGTTAGAATTTAAGTAAATAAAACTGCAGGTACAAATATTTAAAGCAGTTAATTTTACATCACAACCAAAAATTATATGTGTTCTAAAAAACGAATCCAATTAAATTTGGGGAATCTAATAAAGAATCAAATTAAATGTGTTCTAATAAAATTCTAATAAAAGAATTGCTTACTGTGTTGTCCAGATGGATAAGTACTATAAGAAGGTCTATTAGAACCCTGCCTATAATGTTGAGAATTTCTATCTCTGTTATTGTAGAAAGATGGTGGAGGTACATTTCCATACTGCTGCGACATATTGCCGTGCCCATGCAAGCTGTGACTAAAAATAAAATATTGTTTTATTACATTTATATAAAAATCAAAGACATGAAAAAAGAAAAATACAAATGAATTTTTGGTACTTTTCGGTTAGTCGGGCACCAGTGATATATGTAAATATATAAATACATATGTATATACATATATTTGTATATATATACATACATGTATGCATATATATGTATATGTATACATATGTATATGTAGATATGTGTATATATATGTGTGTGTATATATATACATGTATATATATCACTGGCGCCCGGCTAACCGAAAAGTACCGAATTTTTTTAGATTTAATAAAAGTCCTACCAGCATGTACCAGTAGGAAAAGGTAGCTTCCTTATATAGTCTGACAATTGTCTGTGAATCTAATCTATATATATAAAAATACGAGATATATGTTACGACCAATGTGTTCTAAAAAATGTCTAGAATCTTCTTCGACGGAAATTGGTTCATTCAACTTAACATGAACTAATTAAGATATAGATAACTAAGAAGATTTCGCACCCCCTAGCAATGGAAATGGAAACTAAACTATATTGATGTGTGTGCATAGCACGCCTGCTATACAATGCTGTGCCAGAGTTTCGTTCAGGATAAGGTTTATTTACAACAGAATGCGTGCCAAAAATGACTTTTGATCGAAGCCCCAAAAGAAAGTTACTGATTTTCTGGAAGACACCGGGCGGATCAGCTAGTTATGAAATATCTGGGATTCTTACATAATCAAGTTTACAGTCAATTGGCGCATCTTAGCAAGCAATATTTTGCGAAAAATTAATTTCATCATTATATCTATTATACACTTGAAACTACATTGCCTACCACTATTACTCATGTTACCAAGATCTTGACCGAGTTCAATTGTATGCTTAATGTATTTCAAAATGTCTATCATTTATAGATTTCAAATTTCTATATGTCAGCCATTTTCAAAGATTGAAATAAAAAATATTTTGGAATTTTTGTCATCAAGACCTAAATCTTGATGTTCCTTTAAAATCATTTTTTCATTTAGATTTGTTTACTTTAAAATCTTTAAATGATTGCCAGTTTGAAACAAGATGGCCAAAAAGCTTGGATGAGATCTTGAGAAGCCTAATGTTTGCCCAGTTTTATCGAAATCTGTTAATAAATATGAGGACTATATGACAAAAATCTGATATAAATAAATTTTTTAAATGAAATTACATGTGTAAACTGAATTATATATATAAACAAATATTTGAATGGAAGATTGGTTTTAGTGTTTGGAAGTCATGATAAGCAGAAATGTTTCGAAAATATTCAGAACTGTTTTTCTCTGGATGACTTGCTATAGGTAGTGGTAACTTGCTTTGGCCAGGACACTCACACCGTGATTATCTGGAACTTCAAAATGGACTGTCTGTGAATGTTGGAGGTCAGATGAAAAAGCTTCAAGGAGGAGAGAGAATAGGAAGCAAGACTGGAGTGGATATTTTTTTTACTAGCTCAGTTTGTTGACTTTTTTTTTTACCAATGCTCTCTGAACTTACAGAAAAAAAAATCTGAGGCAGTATGACTCTTAATTATTAAAAAGTTTTGAGTTTTGTAAATATAGTTATCTGTTTGTTTTAGAGGTATGATTTAATTTAACTCTCACTGGTGCACAGAATATGTATCGGAAACCAACCTCACAGGAAATACAGCCTGTGACAGGTAGCTTATTACTTTTGTAAGGAAGCTACATAAAATACATTTGAAAACATATGAATAAAAAATCAAATAAACAACAGAACATCAAAAATACAGTTATCCTTTCAGATGTTCAAAGTTATTTATAAAAGCTTTGCAATGATATAGTTAGGAAGCTCCCATATTAATAACCTTTTAAAAGCCACTGTTCACAAATTAAAATAAAATAAATATTCAAAAAATAAATTTCATTCATACTGACTTAGCAGTTATAACAGAAAGATAACTTAACATTTTGAAATAGCGACTACATTTTAATCATAAAAAGGTCACAATGCACAACTTAAAAACTCATAAAAATTGAAAAATTGATCAAATACTTCTAAAAATCAGTAAATTAAAACTTTACTCTTGCAAATCTTTCCCTTTCTGTTTCTCTCTGTTGTACGTACTAGCATCTTCAATCCTCATGATATCTGGGATGTCTCTCAATAAAATTTCTTTTCAGATTAGTACGATCTTACTTCATTTCGATAATTGTAATAACGTTTCTTAAGCTTCTACAAAATCTTGTTTTTTCATTTTTATCTGTTTTTTCAATGCTCATTTCTTCCGTTGTGTTTTTTTTTTTTTATCTATAATGTTTTCCCAATTTTATTACCTTTTTTATGCTCGTATTTGATCTTGTGACTTTAATAAATTTTATCAAGATTCTCAGCATGTGCTAAACTAATTGAAAAATGATCTTCTAAACTCTTTTTATTTATGACTTGAAAATTTGAACTTTGGTCTTGTGAACTATTTGTTGCTGATATTTTCTTTTCATTTTGAGAAGTGACAGCACAATTTAATTCTTTAGTTGAATTTTCTAGAATTCTAATGTAACCTATATGAAAATTATTGCATTTTCCCACAATTTGAATTTTATCTTTATTTATCGCTAAATTTAACTTGTTAATCATAACAGTTCCTAATACTGCATCATATGCAAGAGGTTGCAAAAAACAAAAATGTGTAGAAATGGGAATACTATCAATACACAATTCATACAAAAACAACCTATAGGGTACAAGATTTCATCACCAACAACAGATAATGAGACATTATCAAAAGATAAATTTTCAGGAACCAATGTTTACATAGTATCCATAGCTTATTAGGCTCAAATCCATTCCTGTATCAAATAGTTTTACTTCTTTACCATTATTATCAATTATTCTTTCCATTTTGTTAAGGTTTAACTTATTTTTGGCAGCAGATGTATTAAAGTTAACTTTTTTTGTGAATGAGATTTGAAAATTTGATGGTGATATTTTTAATAGTCTTGACTAGAGTTTTGTTTGAAATCACCAGCTTAGCTGTTATTTTCATTTTTAAATTGAGATGTTACGTGTCTATGGCCATTACACTGAAAACATTTTATATGCAATTTGTTCCTTCTGTTTAAGACCATAGGATTCAATTTCAGTAACCAGGTTGTGTACAGACTGCACCTCGTCAAAAGTACAACATTTTGAAAAAGAAACAAATAAAGTTTTGAATTTCCATATTCACTCACTTTGGGCTTTCTATTTTCAAAATTAAATTAATTTCTATTTAATCTTCTAACATTGCATCTTGCGGCTTCATAGTCATCTAACTTGTCAACTAATACATCAATACTTTTAATTTTAAGAAGATCATCAATAAAGTGTTCTTGCATCACATATTTTGTTTAAGTTGATCAGTTATTATTAGTTCTTATAAATGATCAGAATTTGATATTTTGAGACCTTTAACCCATTCTTCAAAGAAATTTCTTAACTCAAAAGCAAAATCGAGCCAAGAGGATAAAGATTCTTATGATATACAAATTTTTGTCTAAATTCCTCAGGACTCATTTTAACGCCCTTTAGGAGTAAGTTTTTTTTTATGTAATCGTAGTTGTTTGCTTTTTGATATGGCTCTCAAGCTACAATATTTACTATTTCTAATGGGAGTAAATGTAACAGATACATAACCAAAGTTTTCCTTTACAATACTCATTCTAAAAATTTGCCTCACAAATAATGCAAAATAGACACTGATATCACCAGTACCATTGAAATGTGTCATTAAGTTTAGCAAGTCCTGTTGCTTACCTTGACTAGATATTGAAGAATCATCAGAAATTTAATGTGTTTTGAATATTTTAGTTTAATAAATTACAAAGATATATATATATATATATTTTTAACTATAGAGCTTTAAAAATTGTGATTTTTCAATGATCCTTTAACTTTAGTTTAAATCAAACAATTTTTTTTTAATGGGTCTTTATTTGAATGCAATACTCTAAGTAAGTCATCATTAATGTTAATATTATGTCCCCATGGATTGTGGATGCTGCAAAATTTTCACATAAATATGGAGTAACCTTTAAAAAAAACCTTAATTGTACATAAAGCATTTTTTTTTTTTTTTTTTTTTTTTTTTTTTCTATTTGAGCCAGGCCAGGCCTTTGCAGACTTCTCATTCTGCTAGTGATGTAGCGCAGCCTGCGTGCAGCCCTATAACGATGTCTACTTTTAAAGTGTTGAACTGGGTCGCACATGGCTTACAGATTTATGATACTGATTTCGTATAAACTTTAAAAAAAGAATAAAAAGGGAGTAATTAAATTTCTTACATAACAAAGGTAATATAACAAATCAAAATAAAAAAGCTGTTTTTCGCGGAAGAAATGTTTCCAAATAATTTTACACCAAGACACACAAACAAAAAACATTGTGGTAGATTTCTATTTCAAAAATTATAGACATCAGCCCATACGTTTGTTGTTTGGAAATATTAATAATGCAAACATTTTTTTATGTCAATTGTTTCTGTACACATCAAACCCTAAAAAGCAGTAATATATATAAAAAGTATAAAACGTTATAACATAACAATGCAGAACTTCCAGCTTCTACAAAAAAAATCAGGAGATATTCTTGAATAAATCAATATTTTGCTCAATGGAAAAACTATTTTCTTTTAATTATAGGAATGTATAATAAAATTTTAATTAATATTAAATAACGTTTGATTAGTGTTGAAGATTATAAAATGTATAATTTTTTAGCGCAAATAGTACTGCATGTCAAAAGAACTTTTGACTACGAAAACAGCATTTAAGATGTTTTAACATATTTTTTATTTAATTCTAAATATTCTAAATAACAGGGCTTATTTTGTCTTCCATGAAAATATATAAAACAACAGTGAAGATCATAAGTACTTTTATGCACATCTCAATTAATTTTATAAGTAAGGGTTAATTATTGTGTTTCGGGCTGCACAGAGAAGGTCGCCAGGCCATATGCAGCCCATAGGTTGAGAATGGCTGAATTAACCTTTTATTTTCCCTCATTTAGACTTTCTGCTTAATCTTTCATAATCTGGATTATTCTAATGATTTGTTTTATATGCTATGGATTACAGTTCCTACGTGGTTAAAGGAAAAGGGAAAAATGAAATATGTATGGGGGCAAATATGTATGTAAAGTAATGAAACAAAATATTTTTAATTTTTCAAAGAGATATAAAAAAAATTTCAAGTTATACACAGAAAATTAAAAATTTGACAAATGTATTGACAAAATTTAAAAATTTGAAGCTAATCTGAATAATTTACGACCCTTCAAATAGGAAATTTTAGCATTCATAATTTAACATTAAAATAATTATCCAAATACGGCATTTTATTTTCAATGAATAGTACTATTTGAAAATAGTCTGAATTTTCATAGAAAAAAGCATTATAATGTAAAAGAAAATGTTCTATATAAGAGAGTAAATCAAACTAATTTAATCCAAAACTATACAGCTTAGTCCGGATATCTTAGCAACATACCTACCTAATTACAAACTAATCAAATGCTTTTTGTAGCAGTTGTTGCAACACATACGCACAGACAGAACACAAAAAATTTTCATGTTTCAACAGGGAACCTAAGCTGATATATCAGCAACAATTCAGTACCAATAATTATTTTTTTACTTGGTAAAAATTAAATTACTTACTTTAGCATTCTGTGACCCCCAGCAGTTAAGGAAACATTCCTGTTCCAGGGAGCCATTCCCACTTGTGGACGCCTATTATTGCGCCTAAAATTATTATTTCTGTAGTCTGGAACTGGCATTTGCCCAGGTTTTAAGACTTTGGGTGGATCCCTAAAAAAAAGTACAAAAATTAAACATAGAAGATTTTTTTAAAAAAACTCTTACTCATACACAGGAATATACAAAGTGGCTACAACATACTGTTACACTCCAAAAAATAAGAATTAATTTTAATCATGATAATGCCTCAGACCAAGAGGTGAAAATATTTTTAGCCACACACAGGTGGCTTATTCTTTCAATCTCTATCATTTTTCATGTTTATGAAAAGTCACAGCAATCCATCGTTGCCACAGATTAATCTCGGAAAATGAAACATTTGAAGTTACTTAAAAAATTAATAACTCGAAAAATATTTGTCACAAAATTGTTTTACAAACTGCGTTAGAATGGTAAAAAATTGTATTTTTCTTGATATAAATTTCAAATCTAATGATTATGTCGTTTTTCAAATATTAGATTTCAAAAATTACAAAACTTCACAATGGAGTACCGTAGCGAAACTTTTACGCGTAAAAAGATAATGATAAAGGGATTGTGGCTCGACGTGTATCGTGTATACTGGCCATAGCATGAGTAACGAATTATAGTAAACTTATTATTCTCTTAAAATATAAAAGTGAATTATGTATATACATTTTTAAAAAATAAAGAAAAACATTTTATCACAAACATCAACAAAAATTTTTCTTCTATTTATTCCCTTATTCTAAAGATATCGTTTTATTGTCTGCTGCCATAGCAACATGAATTAAATTTCATTAAAAAAAATTGCTCAGTGGTAGAAAAATATTTTTCTAAATCGAATGGTTATTGAACAACTCAACACTTTAACAGGGGAATTTTTATTTGTTATTTAAATACTTTAAAATTGTTTGTTGTCATTGCGTTTTTATTCTGAGTTACAGCTAGTTTATTTATTTTTTAAATAAAAGCCGTGTGTGGCAGTCTATATTCGGCCTTATAGCAGAATTTTCCCCTCTTGTTTAACTATTGTACACACTTACTAATTTTTAGTGTGGTTTGAAGGTACTTTTTAGAACTGTTATTTGAGTGCACTGATTTTTAGTGTTTTTAAAAATAATATAATATATGTTTGAAATAGGTAGTACAAGTAATTATTGCGATTAATAATTGACATTATGGAGGATTGCATATAAAAAATTAAATAAGTGGTATTTAACTTACTTAATCATAGCCAATTAAAATTCAGAGATTTTATTACTTTACAAAGAGTAACGAATAAGTAACCAATACAATATCATACGCAACTTACGTAGCTGATTCTAATCTTGCTGCTGGAAATATGAACTTATCTGGGTACTTCGGATCAACGTAACTTACACTAAAAAGAAAAAAAAAAGTATTAATATAAAGGTGAATTGTAAAAATATATAAAACATATTTTTACTATGTAATTTTACATACCATACTGCTGCATTTCCAGGAACATCTGGTAAGGCATGAAGTGGGCTCGGAACATTTCTGGAGAAGGGAGAAAAATCTCAAATAAAAAAAAATAGACAAATCAGATTTAATTAAAATGTAATATACTACTTACATAATATAA
Organism: Maratus michaelseni; assembly: GCA_963931845.1. Taxonomy (NCBI): domain Eukaryota; kingdom Metazoa; phylum Arthropoda; class Arachnida; order Araneae; family Salticidae; genus Maratus; species Maratus michaelseni. The sequence goes on from OZ007589.1 coordinate 300,514,619, forward strand.
AGCTAATTAAAAATCTTACACAAGCTATGCATTTTGAAGGAATAAATCCATTTTCAATTAAAAGCACATACCAAGCCAGAGGACACAACTAGCGAGTAGTATAAAAAATAGTCGTTACTTTTTACAGTAGTTTGTAGTGTATCACGCTACATTTTTAACAATGTAGTGTAATGAGTACTACAATACAAAAAATCAGTAGTTTGTAGCCAGAACCGATGCTACTTTTAACGCTACTTCACTGAAAAAAGGTATCATTCTACATATCACGTGGTTATAATTTGCTTCTTTTGTGTAAAATGTATTTCTGCTCAACAATGTGCAAATCTCAGCTACAGTGTTTAGCAATGCATTACATGAAATCATAGATTTTTCGATTGACACTTGCTGGTAAAACCAAATACTGTACTACCAAAGAAATTATTTCTTACTGGCAACCAGGATTGGCATTAATCAATTACATTTTTAGTTGATTGATTAATCGACTAAACAATCAATCATACAAAATTTAATCATGACTAAAATTAAAAAAGTAATTACCCCTTTACAATTTTTTCCATGATTAATTCAATCTAAACCAATTCAATCGGGATTATTTTAATCATTAATCTAATTACACAAACAAAAATTAAATATGGCCACATTTTAACTTGCTTAAATTTGCTTTCATTGTTACAAGACTTATTAAAGGTCACTATATGATTTTCTTTATTCACATGAATTCTATATCAGAACTCAATACAATTACATATTAAGCTTATCTTGGAGATATATGTACACAAATCTATTGATAAATAGATGAGTCAATGATAATTTTATGTTCCAATTCAGTAATTACTGTAAGAATAGTAAATAAAATTTATGAAGTGGTTGTGCATAAATATGTTATGTACAAGAGTAGTACCCTTATTGTACCTTTTGTTCGCTGTCAGATATAGGTTATAGCTCTAGGCAAAATTTTTTCTACTCAACAATTTGCAAATCTCGGCAGCAAATCTCAGTTGCAGTGTATAGTAATGCATGAAGTCATAGGTTTCCTAATTACTAATTTAATTTCGATTTAACTAAACCCACAAAAGGAATTAATTTTCTTGCTGGCAACACTTGTCTTTTTACTCATTATTAGATCATGTTTTAATTCCAGGTTTTTTATCGTTTTAAATTGCATTAGATGTATTTATTGTTTGGATTTAGAGTTTTTTCTGTAATTTTCAAGATTATAAAATTAGACAACTCAATATAATTAACTGTGTACAGAACTCAATTAAATTAACATATATATTAAGAGTGTATTGGAAAGTTAAGCAAACAAGTTTATTGGTAGATACAGTAAAACCTCCATAACAGACACCTCTATTTAGTGGACATTTTTAGGTGCATTCATAATTACATAAATACGTAACACCTATAGTCGTCGTTTGGTCTGTCCGCCTGTTCGCATATAACAGCACAAAAACTACCAACCAAATGGTTTGAAATCTACTATATATATATATATATAAAATACAAATGGAAATTTCATTCTGTCTGACTGCTTATAACTCGAGTTCTGCTGAATGTATTTTAATGGAATCACTGTTAGATAAATAATTTTCCAGGGAAGGTTTTAGTATATAACATGTCGTTCTATATAGAATAGTTATGGAATTATAATGGAAAGTTCTGTTATTTTGGATGAAAAGGTTACCATTGGTTATTTTTTGGCGACCATTATCATTGGTGAAAGAATTGAAACGGCAACACACTTTGAAAAATAAAATAAAAAACAGTTACTAATTTTATCTTATTTTCGAAAAGGGAAGAAAATAAAAACACTTTTGATGAGAAATAATAATTAATTTAAACATGAATTATTCAATATGAAAGATTCCAATTGAAGCAATATTTAGCGATTTATCTTTTGCGTCAGGTTAAGAAAAATGCATCTGAAAATATGATTAGATAAAATCTGAGTAACAATTTTTTTTTTATTATTATTATTATTATTATTATTATTATTTACATTTTATTTTGATCTAACTCCTCCGTCACGTGACTTATACAGAAGAAACTAGCAGATGTAATTATTAAAATTACTGTACTTGTGAATGAAATACATGTAATTTGTTTTTACGTTTGTGATTTTACTCTTTTCGCCAAACTATTTGCTTTTAAGCCAAAATGGCATAAGCGTGGCATTGGGTCGAGAAATGTTCCCAATAATGGTATTTTTTCAAGTGTACGACAGTATTTTTGGAGTAATTTTTTATATTCAAATGTAAATTATATAAATAGCATTTATTCTTATAAAAATGGAGTTAACTATTTAAATTTCAGTGTAAATGTCTGCCACACACACACACACACACACACACACATATTGTAAAATAATTAATTTAACTGTTACATAGTTTTTCAAGAAAGATTATAATATATACCATATCATTCTATGTAGATTAGTTATAGAATTATGATGGAAAGTTCTATAATGTGATCAACCCGATTATGAAAGATTAGACTTTTTAAAAGATTCTACAAAATGGATTTTGATAGAACCTTCACTGCTAGTTATATAATAAAATATTGCCTAGGAAATTATCTAACATATCAGTCTGTGTTGCTCAGTTCTAGAATTATAGGGGAAAGCCATTTTAAAAAGTTTTAATAAAGGGTTTTTGATAGGACTTGCGCGCTGTTAGTTTGATAATTTTTCAAAGATGGTTTTAGTATATAATATATTGTTCTACATTGTTTAGTTATAGAGCAATGGAAGAAAGTTCTGTAATCAGGTGAACTCGTTTATGAAAGATCATAGATGACAGCTTCGCTATTTGACTAACCGTCGTCAATTTTCGGAAAAATATTTGTAACAATCAATTCTTGACTGATATTTGATGCCAAACTTGGCTATAAATCACTAATATAGACATCGGAGTGATACCTTTTATGACCATCACTATTTCCTTAAAAAAAATTTTGTTTTAGATTTCTCTTACAAATGTCATGGAAACCTGTTACATTATGATATTTTTCGTACTTTTATGGTAGCTGGGCGCAAATCTCACCAACAGCAGATTTTATTTTTTGTGTGTGTAAATTAGAAACAATGCTTGGATGATAAAATTGACTGTTTTGATTTGTAGATGTGAATGTTATTTGGGTAATAATAAATGTGTGAAAGGTGTGTATTTTACTTGTATGAAATATGTGTATTTTACATGTATGTATTTAAAATTAAATGAGTGAAAGGTTTATATTTTAAATGAAATTAATGTAATAAGAATGACGGCAATTTAAATATTTGGCTATTCATCACATGCACCCGACTAACATAACTAACCTTACAATTGTTATAGTAACTTGCCACAAGAATTTTTTTTAAATATTATTGTTGTCCAAAAAAAGATCACTCCAAGGACTTTTAATGATGTCAGAAATATTGATAATATTGAATATTATGTTAATATTTCTTAGGTAAAACTACAATACCTCAACAATGACAGACATTTGCATCTAGCTGTTACCACTGATTCTGATTAGAAAATAATTGTAGTTTGTACCATATGCATTAACCCCTTCGCGACGAGCGTCTTTTGCAGAATTTTTAATCTGTTACCACCGGTTTTTCAAATGAGAAATTTTCACCTAATTGAATGCCCAAAAATGCTATGATTAGATAAGGAAAACTTTACAAAAAAAAATTACTGGTGGGAATAATCGAGGATTCTGAGCATCTTATGCATCACGTATTCATAACGCTCGTCCCCAAGGGGTTAATTAAGGAAGTAAATTGTATAATCGAGTTTACAGGCAATTGACTTATGTTACTGGGTGTGGTTTGGCGCATAATTAACTTATAACAGGTTAAGTTGATTCTATATTTTTAAGCTTACCTATTCTATAACAGAGTCTACAGAGCATTGGTGTATTTGGTACAAAGTTTTTGGATACTTTTTGGTACTTTTCCGTTATACCGACATAATGCCAAAATGTATGCTAATGCGTTATTTATTTCAACCCTGAACATGCAAATAATTTTTATTACAACTTATGACTTGCTATTTATTGAACGACAATCTCTTTTTTAAAAATATTATTACTTAATCATAAGCATGCAAAGCTTTTTAATTTGCTATTTTTTTTTAATCGAAAATATTTTTTATTAAGTTATAACTTTTTGCTGCTTCAAAAAGGAAATGTTTACTAACTTATGCGGAAGGAATTTTGGCAAGACTTCCACTGTTAAATAATTTATCAGAGATGGTTTTAGCATCTTGCATATTGTTCTATGTTGCTTAGTTATAGAATTAAGGGGGAAAGTTTTATAATACGATAATGAAGGATTACCTTTTAAAAAGATTCTGACAAATGAGTTTTGAAGTTTCCATGGAACCTTAAGTTTTCAAGCATGGTTTTAGTATAGAACATATCGTTTTATCGTTCTTTACCAAATCACACAGTAAACAATCAACTATAAGAGTTGGTCCTTAGCAGTCCAAATTTTGTCTGACACATTATAAATATAATAGCGCAATGACATTCATATTGTTTTCAGCAATATGGAAGGACATTCCAAGTACAGGTCCATATGGTTTTAAAACACAAGGTCAAATTTTAGGTCACTATTTCGTTTGATTAAAGTTGCATTAGGAGAAACTGACCATCATAGCGGGCATAGTTTGCTAGTTTAATATATATATATATATATATAATCGATGCAGAATTTTATCAAGTCATTTCAAATTTTATGGAAATCGAATCAAAACCTAAAAAGTTATTAATAAAAGTGTTTTTCATTCTATTAAATCCTATCATACGTAAATCTATATAATAATAAAAACGCAAATCATGTGACTGAGGAAAGCAAATACAGGCTCGGCCATTTCTTTTTTCATATGCCAGGAGTTCATTTTTATTCAAAATTATTTTTTCGAATAAAATTGCATAAAAAAGTTACATTTTTAGAAAGATCATTCAAAAAATTTTTTTGTCTGAGAGATGAGTTACATTCAAATATGTATAGACTGAGAAAACTTCAGTTGAAATTAGGTTAAAAGCCAAATATCTCAATCCATTAAAGAAAATAAACACAAGATATTCATTCATTATGAGTCATAAAAATAATAAACCATGGAGGTAATCATTCGCAAAGCATGATCTTTATGGTGAATTTTGCAGTGCTGTCTGGTGTCGAAAAAAATATTTGCATGTGTAAACGTGGCAGACGTAATAAGAAAGAAAAAGGGCATGCTCATTTAGCTCATAGCAGACGATATAATTCATTTCACTGAAATAAAATGGATGATTTTTTTTTTACATTGTAAAACTAGTTATAATACAAACGAATCTCACTTGTCACGTTTAACGTACAATTTTCAATTTGTTTAGATTCTCAATAGCTATATACTTGTTCATTTTTACCAGTACAGTTAATTTTCTCAATGCAATTAACATATTAAGAAAGTATTGGAAAGTTAAGTAAACAAATCTATTGGTAAATACATGTCAACGATAATTTTAGATTTTAATATAATATTTACTGTAAGAATAGTAAATAAATTTTATGCATTGTATGACTGTGCATAAACATGCTACACTCAAGCCCCACGTTATACAGGGTGTTCCTAAATGAATATCGGGGTTTTAACGCTTTGTAGTATCTATTATAAAAAAACTTAAAACTATACTTAATATATAAAATGAAAGAGCAATTCAAACAGTTTCACCTACAAACTTACAAGTGTTCAATGTGAACACTTTTCGTCACACGGCACACATCAAGTCGATAGCTCAGTTCTTCCCAAACACCACTCTACGCTCACCCGATCTTGTGACGCCTTGTGATTTCTACCTGTTGGGGTTCATAAAGGATCGAGTGTAAGCGCCTCCACTACCAGTTGACCTACCCAACCTAAGAAACAGGATTGAGGCAGCTGTTGCAACAACTACCCCACAAACACTAATTAACGTTTGGGAAGAACTGAGCTATCGACTTCATGTGTGCTGTGTGACGAAAGGTGTTCACATTGTACAAACATTGTACAATGTGAAACAAGTGTACAAACATTGTACACTTGTAAGCTTGTAGGTAAAACTGTTTGAGTTGCTCTTTCATTTTATGTATTAATTATAATTTTAAGTTGTATGTTATAAATACTACCAAGCGTTAAAACCCCCGATATTCATTTAGAAACACCCTGTATTGCTTGTTCACATATATAGTTTTGTTTTCATGCATACCGAAAAATAAGCTGTAGTTTAATTGCATTTTTACTCTCCATACACATATAGTGTAAAGAAAGTATTGTAATCATAAAAACCAGATTATGGGAATATTGGTATATTTTTACACTTTGAGGTGTCCTGAATCCGTTTTAGCCATTTTTAGAATGATTTGATTATGTATGGGGGGATGAATACATGTATATTAAAAAAAATTTCACGTTTTCAGGTCCTAGAGCTCATTTTTGTAATATTAGGATTTAAGTTATTTATTGTTATATTACTATTTACCTATAGTACTTTGTATGTACAGTATTCTGTGAAACTTTCGGAAAGTCGAGTGGAATCACTCCAGATTTCTTTTATGCAACTATATTTAAATATTGATTGTATTATGTATATTTCTCTTAATTTCGCTAAGAAATTTTTAATATGTGTGTAAACTAACATTTTAGAGACAAAAGCAAAACATTAGTTGTATGTTATCTTTCTTATTTTTTTTATTCCCCCAGTTATATTGCACTTATTTAATTATATCCCACCAGACATGATTATAACAAGGGATCACTTAATTATTTAATCTGTGCCTTCAATTTTTAATTTAAATTGAATCCTTTGACAAAATCTGAAAGTAGCGAAGTAGGGATTAATTTTTAAAAGTAGTTTGTAGTTAACTACAGTTTCGATAAAGTAGTTGTAGTTTCACTATAGTAAAAAAGTTTTTCCAACCCCTGTACAAGGCTAACATAAGAACAGAAGCAAGACAATCTTGCTCCTGCTTGTTAAAACTATTATTAACTTATAAATTAAAAATTTTTTAAACTATAACTATTGAAATTATAAAAAACACTTCATTTAATACAAGAAATCAAAACTTTAACCATTAATATATTTTTACATTATGTTTCCTCCACTCAACAACATGAAATTTTCCGACAAATTCACGGACTCATTTTTAAATATAAAAGAATGAAATTGGCAGGCATCAAATTATTCATTTGCAAGGAGTCATTTGTAATTAAATAGTGTTTTCCTTTTTTGATAAAATGTATCACATCGAGTTATCAGTCAACGATGTCTAATCTCGACATTTCTTGGGCTGTCGCTACTGAAAATTCAGCTTAAAATGCCAACTTCAGCAGCATTTTCTGAAAGATCCTTTTGCCTTTATCGAAAAAGAGTTCACTATTCGATTTCACAGTTTCTGAATAAGAATCTACCCATTTCATGCATTTATGAATAAAAATAGATTCATAAATGTGCCAGAAAGTAACTAGTTTGATTTTGAGAACAATTTTATTAAAAGGGTTAGAAATTAATTGCCAGTCATTAGCCATATTTTGTGACCAAATTTTACATTTTGATGCCAAAAAATTACTATACTAGGTGACAAATTTGACAATAAACTGTGTGTGGGGGGGGGGGGGGGGAGCTAATGAAGGATTTGAAGACATAACATTAAGTTGAATCATACAATGCCCCCCCCCCAACAAAAAAGGGGGGGGAGGGATAGGGAATTGTCTAAAATATATTTATTAGGTCACATAAAAAAAGACAGTTTTTAAAAGTGTATCAATCAAGAATAAGCTAATAGCTAAATAAGAATAGTAATAAAAAATATATATAACAACTTACGCTTTAGGATGGATTACATCTTCTGAGAGAATAACATTACCGCTTATGCCGGAAAACAATTTTGGATTCATATTCAGCTCCTAAAAAAGAAAAGAAACATGCATGTTTAACATTTGACTAACATCTAAAAACAAAACTAACTGCAGTGGCTAGGAATGATTTACACAGTCGGTAAAAATACAGTTTAATATTTAATTCAAACTTGGATAATTCAACTTACTGGTTAATATGAATAGAAGCTCATTTCCTTTAAAAGTAGAAATGTAAACAATGCTAAAAATAATTTTCCAATTCAAATTTTAAGCATTTTTATATCTGATTTGTATATTATACAAAATTAAGTAATTACAAAATTTTTAGTGCTGAAAAGATAAATAGAAAAAATGCTCCTCTATCTTCTTTATTTCCTAACTAGCAGAACCTTGTCTGCTTCACTGGTCGGTTTTTCTTAAACGAATGTAAGGTTGGGGGTGGGGTCCACTGCCTTTAGCAGCGTTCATTCGTGACATTCTTTTACGAATATCAAAGTCAAATAATTGCTGCACAACATGAAAAAAAATCAAAGTTGACATATTAAATTTGCGAAAAATTCAAAAATCGCAAACATCAAAATGTACAATTTTGGGATAAGATTGAAACTGGATTCTTTTTACAAATGTCAAATATCGTTGCAAAATGCAAAAAGTTGGAAATAATTAATAAAAATGAGGGGGGGGGGGGGGAAATTTCTCCCTAGAGATTCACTATACCCAGAATTCCCAGCTAAAAAAATAAATTCCTTCCAGAGAAAAAAAATGTCTGAATTCAACACTGAGTAGCAATTTATAATAATCCAAATATTTAATAGTAAATAAAAATATTTGAATAAAATCATATTACTGTATGTAAATTTCAATTTCAAAGTAAACAGACATTTTAATGCCATAGATAATTTTCTAATCATAAGCAATATATTTTCCTTTAATGACATAGTTGCCAGCCCTTGAAAGTTCTTTCAATAATTAAACACAGTGATTTTCAATTATCGCCTTCGAACTTTTCAATTTGTCAGTAATATAAGTTGACCAGGTTTCTTTGGGATACAAATGAGAACATGCTTCTAATTTTATAAGAAAAAGCCCAAAGGGTTATAAAAAAAAAATTACATTTGATAATTTTAAAATGGCATTAAATAAGGAAAAATCTTAAACAAATGAAGAAACAAAAATATAAAAGAATTAGAAACATTTATTAACCTTTTTCGAATTGGATCCCTCTTCATATAGTGACACAAAAAAATCATATCCTTCATGTCCTTGCCGAACATAAAATCTGTCATTTCCTCTAACATTCCTTTTTACTAAAAAATAAGAAAAATTCATAAATTTTATTCATATTAAAATAAAATAACTATGTAATATAAAGAACACTTTGGTGACTACTGGAAGGTTATATAAAATAGTATTCATATAAACATATTAAATATAATTAGAGGTGATTGTGACAAAGTGAAAAACCATGAAATTTATTGATGCTAAATACGGATATCAACTTGCTGTAATTTTGGGGAGTTAAGCTATGAGTTAAAAAAGTTTGGTGCATGTGGCATATCTGCCATTTTTTCTTTTGGGGGTGGGAGATTTTCTTAGTTATAGAGCAACTTGCCAAAAATTAAAAGTGATAACAACATTTTCCCTTTACGATACCTGATGCAAAGGGTTTTAAAAAATCCAGCTCACTAGTCAAAAACCCGGGTTGTTCTGAGAGAAGGGGGGGGGGGGGGGGGAGTGTTTTGTTGAGTTTTTTTAAAGAACTCTTTTTTAGTGTTGCTACAAAGTAACAATACAGCATATAGAAGGGGAAAAAGGCAATTAAAAAAAAATTATAAACTGTGTGTGTTGGCATTGGGACAAAGGAATTACAGAAAAAGACATTTTTCTTTCTTTCTTTTATTTTGTCTGATGGTGGTTGAAGGGGTGCAATTTAGATTATTATTTGATTATTGTTGCTACAAAATCACAAATAGAGCAGAAAAGAACTAGAGAATTTTAAAGACTTTAACCTTGATGAGATGAGGTAGTGGGTGGGGGGGGAGGGGGGGGGGGGAGTGAATCAGAAATTTTGAGAGAAGGGATAACTTAGGCGATAGATTACTTATTGTTACATACAGCAGGGCTGTCGAACCTGATGCCCACGGGTGCTCTTTAAAATGTTTCCTGTTACTAACTTCTTTTTTTTTAATATAAAATCCATTTTGAAAAATGCTTTAAAATTTTCAGTCATTAATGTTTGCATACTTTTTATTTTATAGGCAGCATCAAAGTTTTTGGCTCTTTATCTGAGCAAAGTTTTTAAGATGACCTCCCTTTCAGGGAAATATAATTATAAACTTACTATGATTTATATTTTCTCTGCAGTCTATTTTTTTTCATGGGCATGACTATCCCTATGAAATGTTTATGTATCACATAAGACGTGTGTGTGTGTGTTTTGAATGTCTCGTGTTACAAGCTTTTTTTTTTAAAAAAAAGCTAAATATCAAAAAAAAGTTTTATTTTAAAACCATATTAACATTTGCATGCTTTTCTATTGTAGACAGCATTAAGGTTTTGCCCCTTATTATACTCAAGTTTTTTTTAGATAAGCTCCTCTAAGGGAAATTAATTCAAAATTTGCCGTAATTTGTATTTTCACTGCAGTTTATTTTTACTTGGACATAGTTATTACTATGAGATGCATGTACATCACAAAAGACGAGTATGTGACTACCGAAGTGAGATAACATTGTATGTTTCCAATCATGTGAATAATGGCACCCTTTATTGCACCCCTGATAACTCAAAGGTTGGACAGGTCTGATATACAGTACTAAATAGTAATAATTTTTTTTTTTTAATCAAACAATTATAAAGATTTAACTATGCATGTTTGGTAACAGAGGGGGCAAAGGGGGAAGTAGTAATTTCAGGGATGGGGAGGACGAAAAAAATTTAGATGAATGATTATTTATTGTCCCAAAAGCAGAAAAATTTGAAAAAATAAAATAAAGATTTTTAGATATTTTAAATTTTGTGTGCTGGAAAATTGGTGGTGGAGAACAAAATTTTAGGGACGATTTTAGATTATTCTTTTTTTTTTCTTCTCTAAGCTGAAATCTTGAAAAATGCAGAAGATTCTCCCCCCTTTGTTTATTATATTTTTACTTCTAAATTACTGATAAAAAGTTTTTTGAATGATTTAAAAAAAAAAAAAAATCTCGATTATAAAGCCCTCACCTCCTTTCCAAACTTACGAGGCTATTTCACTCAGGCAGAAACACCCGCTTGCTAATGTTAATCCTATGGGAGAAATAATTTACGATACATCGTTCGTATTTCAATATATTTTTTTTTTTCTTTTGCATTGGATAGCTAAGCTCAATCTCTATGCACGCTCCTTCGTACTTTTTCGATTTTGATTACGTTTTTTTTTTTTAATTAAGATACTTTCACTTTCATAACCGGCTTTGAAAGTAAACGTATCCTCGATTTAAAAAAAAACTGCAACCAAAATTGAAAAAGTACAAAGGAGTGTGCATACAAATTGACCTCAGCTATCCAATGCAAAAATCATTTAAAAATATTGAAATGCAAACGAGATAGCTTAAATTATTTCCTCTATTGGATTAACATTAGAGAGCGGGTGTTTTCGCCTGAGTGAAGTAGCCTCTTAACTGTTTTGGGGTTTTTTTTTAAAGGAGGGGGGGGGGGCAACGATCTTAATTTTATAGAAAGATAATTTACTTCTATGTAAAACAATTTACATCATAACACTTAGAAAAAGTTATTGAACCATTGCAAATATTTCTTTAAAATGTCATCTTAAATTTATGAACTTAAATCACAAAATTTTACCTGAATATTTTGCAATTTTTTTTTTTTTTTTTTTTTTTTTAAACTTGTCAAAAAAAAAATATTTAGCACAAGTATTTGGTTACTGTAATATTCAAACTTTTAGGTATTATCTTATATTCTATATTTTCAATTTATTTATCTAAATCAACAAAACATCGGATATTCTATACTGTTGGCACTGCAATCCCAACTTTAACCACTTACTTCAAATATGTCAGTTTCATTTATTACGTTCCATTTATCAAAGTATATTTTCAAGTGTGAATAATTATTACTTAATTATAAAAAATTCTTTTAAATTGTTATTTTTTATTTATTTATTTTTATTTTATTTTTTCAGTACCTAAATGTAAAACTTAAGTTTTTAAGAGATTAAGGTTTACTGATTTGTGACTAAGCAATTCTCACACAAAAACATTTCTTCAGATGTATTTTTTTTTTTTTTTACCTTTTTTTACTGTTTGTTTAAAAGAGATCTGTCTTTGAAGTGAGGAAAAAGCATTTTGATGAGTGGTAAGATAAGACCATAAAGATTTTTGGTGGGTTGTAACGGGTCCTCCGAGATCGCGCTGTTTGCTTTTTAGAATGGAAAAGATTAATAAGCTAGCATACAATAAAAATACAAACCTGCGCTGAGCCGAAATAAAAAGTAAATAAAAATAAAGAATGTGATAGCTTTATCACACCAGGCTCTGCCCAAATCTATAAAAAAGTAAGCCCAGCCCAATGCAGATATATATTTTTGCCATCAAACGATATATTGCCACCACACCTTTCTCTCCCCCAAAAAGCGCAAAACAAACATAATAAACTTTTTCATGAGTCATCTCAGTCAAAGCTTGGAGCAGCGATGATAAAAAATAAAATAGCTTCAAAAATGGAAATGTTACCCTAACAAATCAGCATAACATCACATGCACGTGACCTATTAGCCCAATCCCGAGCAGAAACAATAGCTTCAAAAAGGAAGTATGACAGTAACATTACCCCTCCCTCCAAACTTCAATTAGCAGTAAATTGTTCCAATAATTGAGCTATTGCCCATCACTATGGTTACATTTCTTCTTACAGTAACAGTATGTTTTGCAATTGAATTTTTTAGCAGTTTCAATAAAACATTGCTTGTAGAACATCTAGATTGTAGAATTTGGGAATGAATCGATGACTTTCTTGATTGTTATTTTGTATGATAGCAATTGTTCTTGATTGTAAAATTATTGAGCATCACCCATCGCTACTGTGGATAGAAAACATACCTCTGTCTCCAAATGATGCAGAGCAAAAGGTTTGTCAATTTTACTGTGATCAATATTCGCGCTAGAGTCGCTATAAGTAAAATGTTTATTGCTAATATTTGAATTTTTCCCCTTTTTATGGCACATTTTCAGTTTTGATTTTCAAGTTTCCAGTGTTAAACTTCAAGATACCTGGATACACCATGAACACAATCACCCCTATATAATGCAAAAGTTTTAAGAAAATTTTAAAAAATTGATGCTTTCAATGAATGTTTAAAATAAAATTCTATGTTAATAAAGTTTTAAACAAAAATTACAAGTGGAATTAAGAAGCTGCTTTTTATTTTTCAAAGCTCTTTACCCCAACAACAAAATTGAGGAATGAAATTTTAACTTGTGAATTTAGCTACAATAAATTTTATTTAAAAAAGGTTTATTAACAAATATTATGTATGATATAAAAGAAGAGCATAATATGGATATTATACATTATTAATTTACTAATTTTCTAAAGAAATATAAGGAAACTTACTTTCTGCAGTTGTTAGCTTAGTATAAACTGACTTTAAGGCTTTTAATAGACGCCTTTCATCCACAAATGGCAAAAGAGCAACACCTACATCAAATGAATAAAAAGAAGGTATTATTAGGTAATATCTTAAAAAGGTAATAACTTTAATGAGAGAAAAATTACATAAAATAAATAAAAACTCCCTTAATAGATATTTTAAACAACCTTAATTTAAAAAAAATTCTTATAAAACCACTTCAAAGATTAATACACATTGAAGTTATCATTATTTCTCCGTGCGGATACACACATATACACTATAATACAATTAGAGATTGGAAATATACAGAAGTATTTTTTTTTCTTTCATATAATGATTAAAGAACACAACTATAATTTTGAGAGCATCAAATTAGCATTATTTAATAAATTAAATAATAGCATCATTAATTAGCATCAAATGATAAATAGCAGAGAGTAGTTATCCTGGCTGTAAGTTTTTGTCCTTTTAGGGACTACACTTCGCTACTATTCACCTGATAATGAGAGCTGGCAATTAATTTTTCTTGAAACTATAGTTGTTATTTTATTAGTTTATATTTGAGGAAAAAAGATCTATATGCACAGACAATATGCACAGACAACAGTAAATGCCTCAACACTGCCTCAACAATGTGAATGTTTATTAATCTCACTTAGCATAATATTTAATGTTCTAAAATTTAAATTATATATATATATATATCCCCGTGGCAGAATGTACGTCAAGCTGCGATGGGCATCACAGACTTTTTAGGGCACCTGCAGACTAAAAACATACAGCAATGCCGCGGATGCGGTGTAAAGTACGCGAAAAAGCGACAAACTTGGTCGAAGAATTGCGAAAAAACAGTGAATTTCGTCGAAAGATTTTGAAAAAACGGTAAATTTCGTCGAATGATCTCAAAAAAAAAGGCAAATTTCGTCGAAGTATCTCGAAAAAATGGCAAATTTCGTCAAAGGATCGCGGAAAAAATGCAAATTTTGTCCAAAGGCCAAAGAAAAAACGCAAAATTCATTAAAGGATTTGGGAAAATGGCTAATTTTGGTGACATATTGTGATAAAAATGCAAATTTAGTCAAAGTGCCGCAGAAAAACTTGATTTTCGTCAAAAGACTAAAAAAAAAAAAAAAAAAAAAAAAAAAAAAGAGTTTCGTTGAAGGATTGTGGAAAAAATGTGAATTTCATCAAAGGGTCACAGAGAAAATGTAAATTTCATCAAATGGCCGCAGACCGGAAAAAGATGCAGCATTCCTTTATGTCATATCTCAATGATTAGTATTAATCTGTAATCAGAGATGGCGCTGCAAGTCCAGGATTTGATATCTCTTGCAGGAGAGTTATTGATACGAGATGTACTGCAGTGTAAGTCGTAATGTTCTAAGTAGCGGTTCGCTTGGCCGCAATTGTATATCTATACTAATATTATAAAGGAGTAAAGATTGTTTGTTTGTTTGTTTGTTTGTAGGGGGTAATCTCTGGAACTACCGAACCGATTTCAAAAGTGATGGTGGCAAATTGATGGTGACAACCCCTGCTCCAACATAGGCTATATTTTATATCAGTGCCACTACACCAGGGGGGTGCAGGAGCGAAAAACGTTCTAAAATTGCGATCTTTTCTATACTGAAGCAGCTAGAAATTTGAAATTTGGCGTTGTGGTTACTTATAAGATGTAAATGCTCTCTAAGAATAAAATAAAAAAAAATTCAAAATTTAAAAGGATGAAATGAGCGAAAAGCGTTCTAAAAACATTCTAAATTACAATTTCTATGGAATCTCTAGAACTACCAAACCGATTTGAAATTTGGCGTTGTAGTTACTTATAAGATGTAAATGCTCTCTAAGAACAAAATTTAAAAAAATTCGAAATTTAAAAAGGTGAAATGAGCGAAAAGCGTTCTAAAAACATTCTAAATTACAACTTCTATGGAATCTCTAGAACTACCGAACCGATTTCAAAAGTGATGGTGGCAAATTGATGGTGACAACCACTGCTCCAACATAGGCTATTTTATGTCGGTGTCACTAACCCCAGGGGGGTGCAGGAGCGAAAAACGTTCTAAAATTGAGATTTTTTTTATACTGAAAGAGCTAGAAATATGAAATTTGGCATTGTAGTTACTTATAAGATGTAAATGCTCTCTAAAAACAAAATAAAAAAATTCGAAATGTAAAAGGGTGAAATGAGCGAAAAGCGTTCTAAAAACATTCTAAATTGCAATTTCTATGGAATCTCTAGAACTACCGAACCGATTTCAAAAGTGATGGTGGCAAATTGGTTGTGACAATCCCTGCTCCAACAGCCTCTTTAATAAAAAACTATGCGTTTCTGACGACTGGGTTTATCGCTAATTGTTGCCACAGATTAATCTCGGAAAATGAAACATTTGAAGTTACTGAAAAAAAAATAGTAGCTCGAAAAATATTTGTCAGAAAATTGTTAGGCAAACTGCATTTGAAAGGTAAAAAATTGTATTTTTCTTGATATAAATTTCAAATCTAATGATTATGCCATTTTTCAAATATTGAATTTGAAAAATTACCAAATTTCACAATGGAGTACCATAGCGAAACCTTCATGCGTAAAAAGATAATGATAAGGGTGTCGTCTCCTGGCGTGTATATTGGCTATAGCACGAGTCACAAATTATAGTAGCCTTATTATTCTGTTAAATTAAAATATAAAAGTGAATTATGAAATGTCAATATTTTGTTGGATTAAAAGTTCGTTATAAGAAATTGACCAGCGTAGCGGGCGTAGCTTGCTAGTATTGTATAATAAATCTATATAGCTAATATAGATATCTCCTTGCTGTTCCAAATATGAACTCACACAAAAGTTAAAGGCAACAATGCAGAAAAGAACCCAAAATTTTAAATAAATGTTGCAGATTTTTTGAAAAGAAGAAAAAAAAGAAAAAGAAAATGGCAGAAACAGAAGTAATCTCTCTGGGACGTCTGGAAGAATATAATTCGATCATGCCCTGGTCAATTTATGTTGAAAAAATTTACTTTTACTTCTCTGCTAATAACATTAAAGATGCGGATAAGAAGGAAAATATATTATTACGCTCTGTTGGAACTGCAACTTTTTCAATATTGAGAGATATCATTGTACCGACTTCGCTGAAAGAGATAAGTTATGATGATCTCTTAAAGAGTGCGAAAGAACATTTTTCACCGTGTCCAAGTGAAATTGTTCAACGGTTTAAGTTTCAAAAAAGATTACGGAAGCAAGGGGAAAGTATAGCCAATTTCGTGAAAGATTTACGTTGGTTATCCGAATACTGCAACTTTGAAACTACATTAAGCGATCGCCTACGGGACCAGCTAGTGTTTGGAATTCAAGACGAGAAAATACAGCAAAAATTGTTAGATACGAAAAACCTAACATTTCAAACAGATGTAGAAATTGCAGAATCGTTCGAAACAGCCGAAGCTGGAGTTAAATCACTACAGATTAATGGAGGAACAACTGTAAATAAAGTTCAAGATGCCCGAATGGAGAAAACGAAAGTATACCAGTATTCGTCGAAGCCGAAAGAAGGGATGTATGCACCTGGAAACCGGAACAGTTATAAAGAGAAACCTTGTTATCATTGTGCAAGAAATCACAAACCTGTTGAGTGTCCATTTAAATCAGCGGAATGCCACTTTTGTCATAAAGTTGGACATTTAAAAATTTGTTGCCTGAACCGGAACTTCTCTACAGTGAATCAAAAACTGAAAAAGAACAGTAAAATTAAAACTGTTCAAGAATATTCTCTCAATGTTATGAGGGATGAGTGCAATAATGTATTGTGGGAAAAATGTGTTACAATTAATGGGATTAAAGTTAATTTTGAAATTGATTCCGGAGCAGCTCATACGATCGTAAGTAAAAATATTGCCGATAAATTATTTTCAGGTAAGCCTCCTTTGGTTAAATCTAATATTAAGCTGCAAACGTATACTAAAGATTCTTTAACTGTATTAGGTGAGTTAAATGTAAATGTTTTGATTGATGATAATTGTATACCTAATGCTAATTGTATACCTAATGCTAAATTGTATACCTAATGTGATGCTAGTTATTAAAGAGGAAGGTCCGAGTTTAATTGGTAAAATTTGGTTGAAAGCATCAAAACTATTTTGGCCGAATGTAAACATGATAAAAAGTATTTTGAAGGATGAATTAATAAACAAATTTCGTAATGTTTTTGCTGACGGGATCGGTACGATCAAAGGTCCTCCCGTTTCAATAAATTTGAAAAATGATGCAAAACCAATTTTCCTAAAATCTCGACTTGTTCCTTTTTCTTTGAGAACAGCAACTGATTTGGAATTGGAACGATTAACAAATGAGGGTATTTTAAAACCTGTTGATTATTCTGAATGGGCTAGTCCTATAGTAATTGTTCCAAAACCAAATGGTACTGTTCGAATTTGTAGTGATTATAGAGCAACAGTTAATGTAAATACTGAAAAGGATAATTATCCTCTTCCAAGAATGGAAGAATTGTTTGCTAAATTAGCAGGTGGAAAATTCTTTACTGTGTTTGATTTAAAAGATGACTATTTACAACAACCTGTTGATGATGAAAGTAGCAAAATTTTAACTATTAATACTCATAAAGGTTTATTTAAAGTGTTAAGACTGGCTTTTGGTGTAAAATGTGCACCAGGTATTTTTCAAAGAAAAATTGAAAATATATTAAAAAAGTTTGATTATGTTGGTGTATTTTTAGATGATGTAATTATAAGTGCCAGATCTGAATTCGAACATTCAGAAAGAGTTGAATGTATTATGAAATGCAATTCTGAGCATGGTATAAGATTAAATAAGAAAATATTTAAATTTATGGTTTCGGAAGTTAGTTATTTAGGACATAAAATTTCACAGGAAGGCATTAAGCCTATTCCAGAAAAAGTTTATGCTATTTTGAATGCTCCTTTTCCTACTAATGTTTCTCCATTACGTTCATTTTTGGGATTAATTTCTTATTATAGAAACTTCCTACCTAATATTTCAGTTGTATTAGAACCTTTGCATAGATTATTTGATAATAATGTAAAGTGGACATGGTCAGAGAAGCATGAAAAGCATTTCGGAAAGTTAAACAAATTTTATGTAAATCACCTGTTTTAGAATTGTATGATATAAACAAAGATGTTGTTTTAAACTGTGATGCATCTGAATATGGTATTGGTTGTGTGTTAAGTCACATTGTTGAGGGTAAGGAAAAACCAATAGCTTTTGCATCTAGAACGATGAACAAGAGTGAAAGAAATTATGCCATGATTGATAAAGAAGCTTTATCTGTAATTTTTGGTGTAACTAAATTTCATCAATATTTAGCAGGTAAACGGTTTAAAATCATAACTGATAACAAACCTTTAATTCGATTGTTTGATCCTGTAAAAAAAGTACCTGATACATTATCACCCAGAATGCTGAGATGGACGTTAATGTTAGCAGGGTATGACTATACAACTGAGCATCGCGAAGATAAAAATAATAAAAATGCGGATGCATTAAGTAGATTACCTCTTCCAGAAACTGTAAATGTAGTAAATACTCCATCGGAAATAATGTTCGTTTCTAATAGTAATGATTGGCCTGTTACTTCTAAAACGATTTCAAAGTGGACAATTGAAAATCCAGTAACAAAACAAATTTTAGAGTGGGTGTTATATGGATGTCCAAAAACGGTTAAATCCGAGAAATATAAACCATACTTTCGTAGACATGAGGAAATTTCGTATTTAGAAAATTGTTTATTATGGGGACATAGAGTAATTATACCAGATGAAGGTCGCGAAAAAATGTTACAATTATTATATTCAGTTCATCAGGGTAGGGGAGATGGGGGATGAATGGGACATTTTCACAAAAATATTTATTTTAAATATTTTATATAAATTATTATCAATATTATATATCACATGTCAAACTTTAAGTGTTTGACTACATCTTATGCACAATATTTGTGTTCAATATTATTATTATAGAGATATTAAATTAAATTTAAAAAAACATTCTTCTATGTCCCAATCATCCCCACAGCAGGGATGAATGGGACACAAACATTTTCCTCCCCGTATTCAATGTTAAGGACTAAAAGCTGAACAAAAATGCCGCCTTGGCAAAAGCTGAGAGATTATAAATTGTAATATGATTTCCAGGATTATTTATTAGTCAATGATCTTGGACTCATCTCAGCTTTGCCTTAAAAAGCCCATAAACGGTAGACTGAAGACGATGGCTACAAAGAGGATGAAATGTTAAAAGAATAATTACCATAAAGTATTAATTTATCAACCTATGTAATATTATTTAGTTAATAAAAAAATTTCAATATCCTCTAGGGACGAATGAAGCAGTCCCATTCATCCCCATTTGAAATGTCCCAATCATCCCCATGATGCATATATTCAACTGTCACTATTTTGTCTCAAATTATTTTGTCACAATGGTTAACCCTTTAGCGAGCGGTGGTCACAAAAAAGGACACCTAATTATAATTCCAAAACTGACAAACAGCACCAAAAATATTTAATTAAAATTTTCCTTTTATAAAGTAAGGGAAAATCAGCAAGTTATTCTTTTCTAAGGAAATTGTTTGTAAATTCTGGTGTCAGTCCATTATTTCATTATTTTACAGATTTATTCTGCGCCGGAAAGGGTTAATATGCATTAATTTTAATTACCAATATTGAGCCTTTAAATAAAAAACTACAACATATCTTAATTGTTTATATTGCATAAGATATTTAAGTAACTTCAAATGTAAAAAAGTTTAAGCAGAGTTTTCAGGAAATGCAAATTTGAAGAAAACTGAAAACAGCCATGTGCTCTTGCTTTTGGTTCTGAAGCACACTATGGTAGTGAAATCTATGAGGATAGGAAGCAACTAAAAAAAAAATGTTTATTGCCTGACATATTGAGAGCGTCCCATCCATCCCTTGTCCCATTCATCCCCTATATCTAGCATGAAAGTTAAAGCTCGAGGTGTGATCTGGTGGCCTAATCGGGACACAGAAATTGAACAAATGGTTAATTCTTGTAGTAGATGCCAAATGTTTGCTAGGGATAATCCTAAAATGAAACCTTTAAAATGGGAATTGGAATTTGCTTGGGAAAGAATACACATAGATTTTGCCAGTCCTTTTGAGGGTAAAATATTTTTAATAGTGGTCGATTCTTATACTAAATGGTTAGAGGTACAGGTGGTACCCAGTGCTGATAGTAAATCAACTACTAGAGTACTACGTAAAATTTTTGCTACATGTGGTTTGCCTGTTGAATTGGTCAGTGATACTGGACATGTGTTTACAAGTGATGAATTTCAAGAATTTCTTAAATCAAATGGAATTATACATACACATATTCCGCCATATCATCCATCGTAAAATGGACAGGCAGAAAGGTATGCTCAAACTGTTAAAAATTGTCTTAAAAAGCTAGATAAGGGTGACATAAATTTGTCAATTTCACGATTTTTATTGAAAAATCATTCCACCCCACATTCTGTCACTGGTAAGACTCCCGCAGAATTAATGTTTGGAAGGTCAGTTCGAACAGCTCTACACTTGGTATTACCATCCAAACCTAAAATACAGCAACCCTTACATAAATACAATCTTCATGAATCAGTTTTTGTTAAAAACTTTGGAAAAGGGGAGAAATGGATAAAGGGAAAAATTATAAAACTATTGGGGAGTAGATGGGTTTTAGTAAATAGAGATTACGAAATAATGTGTAAACGTCATGTTAATCAGTTGAGACACAACAGAGAAATAACTGATAAACGTCAGAGGAAAGTAAAACGGGTCAATTTGATAAACAAAACAATGATTTTGATAGTGATGATAGAGTTAAGAGAAATAAGTTTTCTGGATATGATGTAAATAATAAAGAGCAAATTAATGCTGAGAATGCTGAAAAATCTAACCAATCTCAGTTTTCACATGATATTGTAACAGGTACAGTTGTGAATAATAATTGTGATGATACTATGGATAAAAATGTAAAGGACAATTCCGTTACAAAGAATGATGTGGACTTACAGAAGAGTGCACCTATAAAGACTGATAAAAAGGACAGTCAACCTGTTCGAAGAAGCAACAGACAGATTAAACCAGTGGTTCGTTTGAACTACGGGGAGAGGGGTGTCATATCTCAATGATTAGTATTAATCTGTAATCAGAGATGGCACTGCAAGTCCAGGATTTGATATCTCTCGCAGGAGAGTTATTGATACGAGATGTACTGCAGTGTAAGCCTGAATGTTCTAAGTAGCGGTTCGCTTGGCCGCAATTGTATATAATGTATAATAAATCTATATAGCTAATATAGATATCTCCTTGCTGTTCCAAATATGAACTCACACAAAAGTTAAAGCCTTATTACTTTAGAAAACAGCAGAAACACAAAGTTCTATGCTTATTAATATAGGCATAGTTTTTAATCTGAAACAATATACTGAACTAACTTTTTAAAAATCATGTTAACCCGAACCCAATTTGCAAGAATCTACACTCAGCCTGAAATCGACTCTAATCAAAAGCAGAGTTAATCCAACCTGCAACAAGAATACTTATTGCTGAGAGAGGATTTTCTCCCCTCCCCCCTCTGTTGTAACCTTTCAGAATATTTGCTCTGCATTTCAGAATTTTTTTTTTACTCAGAAAGGCTGATAAATGCTGCCTGAATTAATTAGTACTACAACAGCAGCAAGTATAGATTTATATGGTATATTGCGTATTGCAGACTATTTTTGAAAACATCATTAGCGTTGCAGACACATGAAGATAGTTCTGTCACTGGGATATATATATATATGTCAGATTTCTGGAAGCTTCTGACAGTTTTACAAGTGGCACATTAAACACTGTTTTATACAATGATATTCCAATGAACTGCTGCTTATTCTAGTAATTCTTTCAGAATGAAGAGTACATTTCTTCAGATGGGGGGGGGAGGCTTTTTGCTCACTTGAACAATACTCCCATTGTCACTTTAACCCTTTTTATCCTGACGGTACTTATAAGTACCACTTTAACCCCTTCGCGACAAGCGTCTTTTACAGAATTTTTAATCTGTTACCACCGGTTTTTCAAATGAGAAATTTTCACCTAATTGAATCGCAAAAATGCTATGATTAGATACGGAAAACTTTACAAAAAAAATAATAACTGGTGGGAATAATCGAGGATTCTGAGCATCTAAAAAGTACTTAGAAAATTAATTCAAGATATAAAGGGTTAATTTTATGTTCTCAATTTTCAGTAATTAGGTTATTTCAGGGTTTGTATATGTATGGACACGTTTACTGCTGTAATTTAATTAGCTTAAATCATCTCCTTGTGCAGGAGATTCTATCCAATCTTTAAAAAACTTACCTTTCAACCACAAAACATCAGCATATGTTACAGAAATTGAATAAAATTTTCTGTAACAAAGATACTTGAACTCTAACGAGATATATCTAATTTAGACACCCAACATTTTTATTAATTTCAATTTGAAAAACTTTATTTCTGTTAAAAATCAGATAGTCTAATGTAGTTACTCTGTTAAAATTCAACAGAAATTTAAAAAAAAATTAACAAAAACGAACAGGATTATATGAATCCCCAAGCTCCTTCGAGTATACAACCTTCGACTGTCATTTGCTCCCAATCTGTAATCCTGTGCTTAACCGATTACGCCACCAAAAAGTTTCTCATAAAATATTTTAGACACATATTTTACGTTTAATAAATTTTATTTAATTACTTTTATTTTCATCAATCTTTTGACTTAACAAAGATTTAAACTTTAATGTTTTGGCAATTTTTTATATTAATTACCATAGGCAAAATTTACATTTTTAACTACTAAAAAACTTCTGTCTTTTAAATCTTGTTGATTAGCAATCAACTATAACTCAAAATATATAAAATTTATAATAAAATAATAATTGAAAACACTATTAGATTCTTAGTCTTCTAAATGCTAATGCATGCAATTTTCTGTCAAGTGTGAATTAAAATAAGATTGTCAATTGTTTGAAAGATTTAAATTGTTGGGGGGAAACAATAAAAATTTGAAAACAACCTTAAAAAAACACTGCATAAGCAAAACTTTGTACAGAATTATTCGGATTTTATGCCTTTGTGAATACAAAATGACAATATCAATGATTCTTAGGCAATTACAAACATGCAGGTTCATAATAAAATTAATATTGTTCAGAAAAAAAATAAGATTTGATATATATTTCACTGTTTAGTCGTAGTTAAAACTAAATTAAATTTCTAAAGATTTCGTTAAATGTATCATTTAATTTTACAAAAGGAGAAAAGAAAAAAGGCCACAGAGAAAGAAGTGAGGGGACTCATTAAATTTGACTGGAGACCCATGATATCTAAGGGCAACTTTGTGCCAAAAATTAGAGTTTTAAAATTCTATTTAAATTATATTCCTGATAAGTATATTTTTATCCATACACTTAAAATAAATTTTAAATAATTTAAATACGTAACAAAATATTAAACTACATTCAAACAACATATATTTTTTGCATCTAAACTATTAGGAAATTATCAGGATAATACACTGGTGTCCAGAAATTAAGGGGCAGTGACCAATTTCAGACATTTCGCTGAATATCTTACAGAAACTCGAGAGGAAATGCCTGGAATGCCCTTGAACTTTAAAAATTGAGGAGGAAATCTCATATAATCCTATGGGATGTTCTCCTCAATTTTTCAATTATTGCTGTAACTTTTTGAGTTTTCACGATATTTCACTGGTCTTTTTATATGAGTTGCCCTATAGTATTGACTATCAAATCATGACAAAAAATCTTTGCTGTAGTTTGTGCATGACCAGTTAAAATTGATTTCAGAAAAATACCTATATCTCACCAAATATCCAATATATTAATATTTTTATTACAGTATACTACTTCTACGATTTTCTGTCAAGTTTTTGGAAAGCGCTGTTAAATTCAGCTGAAAACTCTGCATGCTATAAAAAAAAGCTTTCTAATTTTTCACAGAAACGTTAACATCTTCACGAATATACATGCTATGCTTACACAAATGTTGAACAGGACCTACATAGTCATTTACTACAGTGACAGATCATTTTTATCATTTTCTGTTACTTGAATGATCGAAAATATTATTTTATTATTAAAATTATTATTGCCCTCCCCCCCCCCTAATTATACACAATATTTTGAAAATAAATATTAAATATGTAAAAATATCGAAAATATCAAACTTATCATTCATTTCTCCATTTTTATTTATTTCGAAGTTTTCATTTTTAAATAATTTTCTCCTTTAGATAATATAAATGTAATGTAGCTGATGGAAAAAATGATTCATTTTTACTTTATTAAATATTTAAGTGTAAAACCTTATATAGTATGCTTAGGTTTAATTTTTCAAATAACTTTGAAAAATGAAGAGACATATACATAGAAAAAAATTGGAAAACCTTAAAGACCTTTGGGCTTTTTGTATTTAAAAAATTAATGAACTATTTTAATAAAATTTGAAAAATTAATTCTTTAAGAAATAATATAAAAGAATTCTTTTATGTCTGACATGTGATGGCTGCTACAATATAATTTTTTTCAGGGGGAGGGGGGGGGGGCGACTCCCCTGTAAACCTCCTAAATGCCATCCCAGTACTAACAACAGTTTTTTTTTTTTTTTTTTTTTTTTTTTTTTATTACTGACTTTGTATTAAAAAGTTAAAACAGAACCAGATTCAATTAATTTAATGATGAAATTAATCATTCATTTACCATGATAAGAAAAAAAGTTATAAAAAAAAAAAAGAAGACTATATTAGAAATATGGTGCAGTGTTATTTCCTTTTAGGTTTCCGATTATAAAATTTGTTTCTGACATCCTTTATGGGGATGGAAAAGGATTGAAAGTGTGAGCCTTGAAAAACCCAATTCTGGAATTTCTGAATTTTTCGCGATTGTTGGCCTCTTGCAAGATTAGTAATAAAACATATCTATTTGTAATGATCAGCAAACAACAAAAAAGCAGAAAATATAATGAATGACCCCATCCCCACTTCCATTTCACTGCAAAAATCGGGTTACCCAATTCAATACAAAACTCTATTTTAAAGTATTTTTAATTAATTACAACTAAAATGTTCAAATAATACATATAAAAATTAATTTCTCATTAAAAGAATGCATAGAAATATAAATTGAAATTCGATGAATTTGGATTACAGATATAAAACTTTATATTTTTCAACCACAACCATGAGTACTGAATCAATATCAGGAAATATTCTCAATTGAAAAAAGGCCAAAATCAAAAATGTGCTGTACAAAAAAACATGGCCAGCATTGAAATTAGATGCCCAACCCGATGCATGACTATATTTTAAAAGTATTTTAGTTAATTACAGAATAATAGAAAAAAAATAGATAAAAAATATACCCAAACATGTGAAATTCAAATTTTTCATCGAAAGAACATATAAAAATATGAACTGAAATTCAATGAATTTGGCTTGCGGCCAAATTAGGACACCAGAGTCGATGTAAGACTCTACTTTAAAGGGTTGAACTTGAACTTGAGGGGGGGGGGGGGGGGGCATGAGACCTATAGCTACTTGGCTGTTGTCTCTAATTATCCAAAAACAAGAAACAACCAACACAGCGAACAAAACACCCACTTAAAAGCGATCAATACTATGGAAAAAGTTCAGAGTAGCTGCGCGAAACTCTTTCGAAGACCAGAGATCGTTAATAAAGCACACCATCGAGCGAAAAGACCCACTATTCAAAGTATCACTATTCTAACAACAACTACGCTGGGACTGATATTTAGTACACAAGAAACAACCAACACAACGAACAAAACACCCACTTAAAAGCGATCAATACTATGGAAAAAGTTCAGAGTAGCAGCGCGAAACTATTTCGAAGAACAGAAATCGTTAATAAAGCACACCATCGAACGAAAAGACCCACTATTCAAGGTATCACTATTCCAACAACAACTACGCTGGGACTGATATTTAGTACACCGAAACAAAATATGCTCCAAGGAGTCAGCTACTCCACATGTGCGGCAACTGCCGTCCGCTACCAGATTAAAACGAGCCAACATCGCGGGGGTTATCAGCATACCACACAGAAACCTTGAAATTAAAACATCCTCCTGTCTATTGCGAGACCAACGGAACGTCTGCTTAGCACTGGGAATATTCCCTTGCGAGTACTGATACTTGCAGGAGCTATAGGTGAGCCCAAACTGACTCTTAAACTTTTCCTTATGAGCGCAGATTAAATCTTCTGGAGAGACCCATTCGATCATGGTATTAAACTCAGATACACTCTTGGCCAGGTTGTCTGCTTTTTCATTTAAGGGGATCCCCCGGTGCCCCGGAACCCTGTACAAGAAGAGTTTCGGAATATGGGCTGAGACCTGAAGAATTTTATTATAGAGCCATATAACAACCTTAGGTGACTTCAAGTGCGTAGATTGGAGCGCTGATAAAACAGACAAGCTATCAGTGAGAATTACAACTGGAAGCGACACTGATACCAGCTCATCCAAAGCCATGCCCATCGCCAGAGCCTCCGCTGAAAAAATAGAGTTGACCTGTTGGATTCTATAGCCAAACTGACCTGTTCGTGAGCAGCCACCGATCGACGTAATAGAGGGAGACTTCGATGCATCAGTGGCAATGATGTTCCAGGATCCCGCAAACTCTTGGATAAAATCTGCAAAAAGGGAAGCTATAATACTCGATTCCAGCTCTGTACTCTGAAAAGGTAGGCCCGAGGAAAAGAATTGTACTTTATCTGTATTCATAGGCAGAGGAACTTGGAAACGCAGCAGATGATCCAGCCTGCAGCCGAACTCATTCAAATTCTCAGAAACACATGGTAAACTATCTACAAAAGAGACCAAACCATCCGTGCGAAATTCAAAGAAAGATGATCAGCTGCCCAGAGAAACCTGTTTAATCCAGAACCGGAAAGCTAGATCCCTGATCCTGTCTACAATAGGAAGAGCGTCAGCATGTTTACGCAAAAGCAAAATCGGGGTCCATCCCGGAAGTCCCAGTGCCACCCTTATAGCACAATTCTGCAGCACTTCCAACTTTAGAAAAATGGTCTTGCATGCTGAGACTAAGATGGCTGCCCCATATTCAAGGACGCTTCGAATTGCGGAGGAGGCTAGCGTCAGGAGGTGGGAAGATCTTGCTCCATAACTCCTCTGGGCCAGGGCCTTCAGAATGTTGATTCTTTTAAAAACTTTTACCCGAAGGTACTCTGCATGTCTACGAAATCCACCCCGGCGAGCAAAGACGAAACCAAGAAACTTAATTTCCGAGCACCAGTCAATCAGACCGCCGTTAATAGTAAATTGAAACTCGCATTCCTCCAACCTCCTTGATAGATTTATGGCATGACATTTGTCTGATCTGATCGATAGCTTCCAGTAGGAGCACCATTGCACTATGAGCCTGAGCGCATCTTGTATTTTTTCTCTGCAGGACTCCAAAGAGGCAGCCGCGCAATATATAAAAATATCATCAGCATATATAAGAAACTTAATGTCGAGACCCTCCAACACTTCATAAAAATCCGCCAAATAAATTGTGAACAAAATCGGACTCAACACAGAGCCCTGGGGCACACCTTTACCGATACCACGGGCTGTCGAAAGAACACCTCTCCAGGAGACCTTGATCCTTCTTATAACGGTATTTGGGGATCGCGATGAATATATAGGAAAAACTTAAGGAAAAGTGAATCACCAGCGACTGGCACCGGAGTGATTCCGAGTACCTAGAAAAATTTAGACAAAACATATATTCAACACTTTCCCCAAACACCATTATAGGCATGATCGTAAGTAGCAGCACACGTTGCGAAGCCATGAGAAGTAATAAAAATATTAAGTTAAAATTCATAGTATTACGTTTAACTACCTATTAAGCAAAGTTAAATTTATATATATTTAGCATATAAAATCAAAGACTAGATTTTACATTATATGCACATCATAAAAATTATTCTGAAGTTTATCTGCATATCAACTTGATCCTGGTGTAAAAGGAGAATATAAAAACAAAAGAACTCACCAGATGGAAGAAACACAGACTTTTATTGATATCTTCAATGCATTTAAATATTAATATTTCATTTGAATAAAATCACTTGTTTCACCATAAAAATAGATATCATATAATATTTCTCAAATCAATCATTCATTATATTTATAACCATATTAAAAATTTGGAGTATTCAGTTCACATAAGTAAGTTGATAATTCGTTATATTAATTTTCCAGTTAATTTAAATAATAATTTGATTTCTGCAAAGTTCAAATTGTTCAATTTATCGTGGAGGTTATCTATTTAGTTTCTAAAAATTGTAGCTGCATCATTAGAAGCTTTCCGAATGTTTGACGGAGAAACCTTTTTATATGCAATTGATTAATCTCCACGTGCAGCGAACAATTGAAAAACATGTTAAAAACCAGACCCTAATTACCAATAAGTACTTCAAGTGCCGCAGCTGAAAAACAGTGAATAAAACCAGAGACTGTCGAAACTAACTAATTGGAGAAATACTGCAGATGTCCCTCCTTCAAAGTACAGCTGTTTATCCCGCGCGTGTGCACAGAACTCAAATAACAATCTCCCTTCAGTTTCCAAAATGTTTCCGAGCAGTTAAGACGCTCTTGTATGTATATGATGTAAATATATTTAATATAATGTAAAATTGGAGCACTTATACGCAGCCTCCAAAATGCGATTTTAAACATGTACATCTAGCCAAGAATTATATTATATTCAAAGGAAAATGAATCTTCTGTTTATTTCACACAATTGTCATTTTCTACTAATACTATTTATTATTCTTCCAATATAAGTGAATCAATGGATCAGATAAATATCGCTACAACACTTTGGATTACTACTGTGGGTATATTCAGCGCATAAGGAAAATTTCAGGTAAGCTGAACAAACTTCTTTAACATATCAAAAGATGAAAATGTATATTAAATTTGAAGACTGATTTAACTATTTATAAAAATAAGAAAATTCATTACGCTACCGACGGTTCCCCTAACAAAGATTATGAAAGACTGATTCTGAAAAAAGAATATTATCCCAGTATCAAAAACGATAATTTAACAAATTTCTAAAATATAATAATAAATAAAAGAATGCTAAAGAAAAAAATAAAGAAAAAAATGAATGCGATAAAAGAAAATACTCAATTTATTGAAAAACTCAATTCTACGAATTATAGTACATGGAAGTTCAAGATGCAGATGTTCCTGATTAAAGAGGAACTCGACGATATTATAGTACAAGATCCACCAGCTCCACCCGACCCTGCATGGCACAAAAGAGACCGCAAGACTAGAGCTTTAATTAACTTAAGCATTGATGATTCTCAAATCGTAAATGTAAAAAACTTAGAAACTGCAAAATTAACATGGGAAGCTCTGAAAAATATACATGAGAGAAGCAATTTATCTAGTAAGCTTTACCTGTTACGAAAATTATACAGTACAGGGTTCCCAGCTAAACATGTCTGGCAATTTCCCTGACTTTCCATGATTTTCCCTGATCAAATCCAAACAAATTCAATGACCAAACGCAAACGGGCATACATAAAATATGCTTTAAATTACAGAAAAAACAAACAAGCAGCATTAAAAAAAAATCAGAAATTTGTATTGTAATAACAGGGTTTATACTCTTTTCCCAAGAGAAAATTCAAGAACCTTTCAAGAAAATTGCAAAATGAAATTCTATAAAATACTATAATGCAAAAAAACTTCATCTTTGCCAGTTTTTAAATGAATGCCATACAAAAAAGTCTGGAATGTGCAATGTCATGAAAAAAATTGTTGAAAATGTAGAAAATTTTTGTCCATATTATGGTCTTTCTGCATTGCATTTGAAGGAATTTCTCTATATTGAAACTAGGGATGCACCGAATATTCGGTATCTATTTGGTATTCGGCCTATTCGGTCATATTACCGAATATTTGGTTAGGCCGAATATCAAACTATTCTGTCTGAAAAATATTCAGCTTAGCCAAATATCAAACTATTCGGCCTACCGAATATTCGGTTTGGCCGAATATTTAAATATTCGGCCAAACCAAATACTTAAAAAAACTTTTTTTAATATTTTAAAAAACCCACAATTTGTACTTTTAACTGAAAGATATTCAAAATAATTAGAAACATAATCATATTTCAATGAAAGAGAATGCTTTTACATTATTCATTCGCTGTTTGAAAAGTGTTACTTAAGAAAATTAAAAATTAATGATGACCTTTATTGGAATTAATGATGTACAAATAAGTTCCTGAATATTGTCTAGGTAAATAATCTGTTTCTTTTTTTTTTTCGCAAACATCATGTTTCTAATTAAAACGGGAAAAAAACTTTCACAAGTGGTAATAGACACCAAGACAGACAAGTTTTGTTCAGGAAACCTGGATCGCAACACACTTATACAAACGAAAATAAAGTGTATCTCACTCCAGGTTAAATACGAATTTTCGTTTGTTACTTTAACAATATTTAAGATATTGTAACTATATTTTCAACATAGTTACTTTGATTTCTGCGAATCAAGGGAAGTACTGGAAGTTGCAACCATTCATAACTAAGCAACACTGAGCTAGATATTCCTTTATTCAGAGTGCAGTTGACAGTACTATTTATACTGTGTCACTGGCCAAAATTCAGCAACTTCCAATAATATCATCATATTTGCTACAAGCAAAATTAATGCGATGCAAATCTTGCTAAAATATCTTCATTGTTGTTAAAGTTGTGAAAGAAAATTCAGTTTCAGCTTGTGGTGACACACCCTTTGTTTTTACTGAATGTATTGTATTTTTGATGGAATAAGTGGATTGAGATAAAGTTTCTTGCTCAATAAATGTTTCCTTTGACCACATTATCTACGCAGAAAGTTTGTTCCAAAATGTATGAACATCCTGTATGTTTACAACCTGAATATGATCGCCCATTCCAGACACCTGCTCTCTGGTTCATTTAAAAATTTCCTTGCCAAATCAAAAGGAGCAGGAAAGTTATTCTTGCTGATTTGCCACCATTTTAATACATTGTATTGTTTTACTTTGTCCCTTCCTGACAAATAAACACTATATCATTGTAAAGTGTTTCTTTTAATTCATTAAAATTTTTTCTTTGATTTTAAAGTATTTGTTTTAGAATATAAGAACATTTTATAAAGTTATTTTATTTCACAGAAGAAGCTAGAAAGTTTAAAACTTTATTAATTAAAAAGTTTTAAGACTATCCTTTTTTTTAAGTTATAACTCAAAGCACAGATTTCTTTTTTTTTTTTTTTTTTTGTGTGTGTAAAGGTTTCTTGTAAAAAAGTCTAGTTTATAAAATGGTAGTATCTGTGTTGAATATTATGTAAAATTGTTTTATAATTTAACTTTTAATACTTTTAAACTCTGAAATATAAAAATAATCGGCCGAATAGTTACTATTCGGTTGACCGAATATTCGGTATTTGGCCTCACTGTTACTATTCGGCTAGCCGAATATTCGGTTGATCTGTGGGCCGAATATTTGGTATTCGGCCAAAATCACTGTTCAGTGCATCCCTACTGTAAACTAGGGTTGTAAAAAACCCGTTTTTTTTTTAAACCCAGCCCAGGCAGGTACCCGGGAGGCTACCCACTACAACCTTGCTTGAAACCGACAAGAGTCTAGAGATTTTTCAGAGGCGCCATGTAGCGAGAAATATAGTAACACTTTTCTGAAAAAGAAATGATTTCAAACTCAAATCCACCCCCAGACCTTTCCATGACTTTTTAGAAAATATTTCTAAAATCCCTGACTTTTCCTATATATTTTTAAATTTCCATGACTTTCCCTGACTACTTTGAAATTCCCTGACTTTCCAGATTTTCCATGACTTTCCCTGTTGCTGGGAACCCTGCAGTACTAAATTAGCGGAGGGCGGAAACATGATCTCACATATCACTAATATCTTGCAAATTATAGATAAACTTAATGCCATTGGAGAAAATATTAGCGATTCACATATTTCCGCGCTATTTCTGTGTTCTCTTCCCCCAAGTTACAATAATTTGATAACTGCGTTGGAGGCGAGACCGGAAAATGAGCTCACCCCTGATTTTATCAAAAACAAATTAACAGATGAATATAATCGTAGACATGAAATGTCAGAACAATCACATAGCGGATATAATAACAGTGAGAGAGCATTTAAAACAAATAGGAGATATACACACACTGAAAATAGAAGAGAACAAAAATATTGCAACAACTGCAAAATGAAAAATCATTCGACTTACGAATGCTGGCACTACAAGAGCAGAAACACGGTACAATCCGGAAATCCTCGTAACAATCAATTCAAAAATAAAAAGAATTTCTCATCTTCATTATGTTATGAAAAAAACGAAACTCGTAGAGAAAATAAAATTCCAAACGAAAGAAAATACGCAAATGATCAGACGCAAAATAAAGCATTAATCACTCAAAAAGTAGGCAAAAATAACTGGATTCTCGATTCAGGATCTACCTCGCACATTTGTAACGATAAAAGCCTATTTAGTAAATTTATTGATTATAATAAAACTTCAGTAACGATCGCGAATGGTAATAAACTGACAGCGTTAGGTTCAGGAGAAGTTTTTATAAAAACATTAACCCCCGAAGGAAAAGAAAAACTAACGAAATTACGCGAAGTGCTTTATGTCCCAGACTTAGAGTCAAACCTAATTTCGGTTAGTAAACATAGGCGTAACTAGTGGGGGGGCCGGGTGGGCCGTGCCCACCCCAGGTAGTTCCAGTGCCCACCCCAGAATTTCAAGTTCACGTGAAAATTTTATGACTGCGATATGGTCAAAATTTTAATTTTCAAATATTTGAATGATTATACCAATAAATTATACTATATACTTCTGATTTGAGAACTAATGTAACGAAAACGGCGCGCACGCATATGTAAATGTGTGTGTGTGAGGTATAAAAGAAGCAACAGACAAAGAAAATCCTATTAGTCTTCTACATTTTTTGCAACAGTTATATGACCCGGAGTCTATAGGGTTCCAAAAGGAACAAAGTGAAACTTTATCTGAAAGCTCTAAATCTGAACGAGGGTTTTCTTTTTTGTCATGAGGTGATGGGGAAAAAATCAGTTCCAGATGTCCAGTTCTGTATTCTTTCAACTAAGTCAAAAAATATCATCTGCTGTGGTGAGAGCCGATAAGAGAGAGAAGGGGATAGTAGGGGGCACAGGTGGCCGAACGGTTTTTTCCTTACAAAATAATGACCAATTTAAAAAACAGGATGTAATTGACAAATTACTGATCAATTAATTGTCTGAGTGATGAGATACAGCAAAAGTTGTAAATGAGAACATCATCGCAGGGGGCTTTACTTTGAGGGTTAAGGTAGGGCGAATTTTTTGCAATTCGCCTGCGGTTGTAAGCGTGTGGGATTATTTCCCTTTTCCAAGTTTGCATGCGAAATTATCAGTGCTCAAATAAATTCTGTAGTTTTGGCAATTTTTGTTTGTATTGCTGCATGCTGCTTCATGGATCGAGGCTCTTTGCTTCATGTTTCTGAATGTACTTTTTGTGAGTAAATTTTTCCTTATCAATCTTTGATATTCTGAATAAATAGAAGGGCTTAGTGAAATAAGATGTTACGCAACAAAAATAAAATTCTTAGACAATTTAAATGAAAGCTTTTAGTTGCAATTTTTATTTTATTTTTGTTCTTGTACCTTGTATTTAGTAAGTTAACGAGTAGTACAAAGCTCTCTCAGAAAAACTTAGCAACATTTAATTATCTAATATAAAAATTATTAATAATATTTAAGTTATTTTTATTAAAATATTAACTTTTAATAAATAATATATCAGATTTTAAAGATTAATTAAAATATTGGTATTTTATCTTTACCATATGACATAATATCTCATAACACCCTCATCGAAAAAATAAACTGTATTTTGAGAAAATGTAACATAACAGGTTCTTGCTCGAACCTCTTTAATTAATGTCATTTATTATTAAAAAAAAACTATTTGTTAAAGACAGAAATTTATTTTTGAAATTGTCAAATTTAACCTTAAATTTTTTTTTCAAAATTTTAGGAAAATCCTGTATGTTTGCAACTTCTAAAAATGATCGCTCACTGTGGTGCATTTAAAATTTTCATTGATAAATCAAAAGGAGCAATAAGTTTTTTTTTTGCCGAGTTGCCAATTGAATAGAATTTTTTTTTTCTTACTGACTTACTGTTTCTTTCTGACAAATAACACTATATAACAGTAAAATTTCCCTTCTATGTCCTTAAAAATTTCTTTTCAATATTCTAATATTTATTTTAAAATAAAGGAGTTCTTATAAATTTATTTTAATTTAGAGAAGGAATTATGGAATTTAACGTTTCATTAATTAATAATTTTTAAGATCATCCTCTTCTTAAAAAAAAAAAAAAAAAAAAAAAACTGAAAGCTTTTTTTTTTGTGTGTGTGTGTGTAAATTTTCCTTTAAAATAACTCATTGCTGTACTCATTCCTCAAAACACAAGTATTTGTGTTAAATATGGTGTACAATTTACTTTAAAGTTTATTTTTGAATACTTTTAAATCTTAAAATACATTAATATTAGGCCTACCGAATTTTCAGCATCTGGTTTACAGATGTCGAATATTCGCTATTGGATCAAAATCACTAATCGATGCATCTCTATAAGCACCTTTCAAATGTGATAGAAATAATTTTGAAGAATACTTTTGTTTTCCCATGAAAAAAAGGTAATACTTAAGCTTTTTTATTTATTTATTTTGGGCGAAAATTATTTTAGGTAAAAATGTTTTCCATGTGAGTTCTCTTTAATCAAATCTCTTTCTGCTGAATTCTGATGGAGCTTATTAAATTTAAAATCAATCCACTACTATAGAAATCATCGTAGTTTTAAAATTATAATGTACTATTAAAATTTAAGAATATATATATATTTTTTAAACTTTAAAATACTTCTGATTTCTTTTTCTTTCTTTTTTTAAAGATTTTATACACTATTTTATGTGATATGTCAACTTTTGAAAGGACTATTACTTATACAGTATCGAATTTAAAAATTGTGTTCTTATAAACATATTTTGCACATATTAAAAATTGAGGATTTTATGCAATAAAACAGTGGAGTATTCACTGAATTTTAAATAAACAAGAACGAAAAATCATGCGTCAAGCATAGATTATGTAACACTTTCCAACGCTTCCAAAATAATTTTACAAATCATACCGTTTAATAAGCTGAAAGATAACATCTAAGTAAACAATTTGGAAAACGCATAACATATTTAAAAACATAATTTCAGGAATTTCCAACATATACAATATTCGAAAAAATATCCGAATACTTTTATTCAGCTCTGTATAGGATCTATAGATTTGTATATATACTACATAGGATGCTAAATTTTAGTTCAGTTAGGAAACGCGTAACACAGTTTAAAATTCTCCTTCTGGAGTTTCTGTCAATAAACGGAAATGTGTTCGCGAACTTTTGTGCTTCCCTGCATAGGATCTACAGAATTTATACACACCACGTAACAGACAAAAAGCGAGTTAAATTTAAAATCGCGTTCAGTAACTTAAAACAAACTTCCAGGAATTATTTTTAACAGACAGTAGAGAATTCTTTTGTGTGTCCCTGTAAATGAACGATGACTGCTATACACACGGTATTCTGTAGGAAGCCTCTTGTAATGCACCTTAGTGATATATATAAATTTCAATGCGTTTAAAATAGTGAAACATTATTTAAATAAACCGCAGGCGATTTTTCTCCATAGACGTAATGTAACGGAATTCTTTTGACTGCCCCTGTAAAGTAACTATAAGTGCTATGCACAGCATATTCCATATTAAGCTTCTTGTAATGCACCTTAGAGATATATATATTTCAATGCGTTTAAAACAGTGAAACATTATTTAAATAAACCGCAAATGATTTTTCCCCATAGATCGAAATGTACCGGAATTCTTTTGAGTGTGCCTGTAAAAAAACTATATGTGCTACACACTTCTGTTGATATAGGGAACATGCTATAGATAACGACAATAAGATATAAAAATTGCAGAGCAATCCGAGCATATTTACGGGAGTTAGAACACGGCCAGACGGCCATACGGCAGACAAACCGAAGTCCTAAACACTTTTCAACTAGGTTGGAAAGTGTTAAAAACGCATCGTTTTCAGTACCGGTTTCGAAGATTTAAAAAAAAAAAAAAAGCATAAGAAAAAGTAAAATGCGGTCTATGTAGAGATTGACCTCAACTATCCAATGCAAAAAATAAAATAGAAAATCATTTTAAAAATATGAAAATGCAAACTAAATATTGGATGTTTTCGCGTAAGTGAAGTATGTAAACCAAAAGGTAAATGCTAGAATCATGTGAACTTTAATGACTATGCTATAGATTTGTTTGAGAAAGAGAATGTATACGGAGCATTTAAAAAAAAAGGTTCTAAAATGTATACAGTGAGTAACTTCGTATGCCCTCCACTATACCCCTTTTGATCAGTGAGTATAAATCAGTAATCAGTGAGTGAACATTATCTATATTTTAGTGTCCCAATCCTGATAATTATAAAGCTCATAAATGACTGAAAAGCTTTGCTTCTTGTGTTTTTAATTTGTATTGATATTTATGATATTATAGTAAATATTAACATTATTATGCAAAAGAATTCACGAATAACATAAGCAAATAATAAAACGTGCCGTGCTATTTTGCTTAAAAAATTTGGGCCCATACAATATATTTCAAAAGTTGGCTCCCTTGATCAATGGCATTCCTAAATAATAACCTTGATAATAAGTTGTTTCTAATTTTAAGTCAAAATTTTCATTAAATTAACGAGTTTGGTCTCAATGCAGTTTTTTTAAATATTCTTGCACGCATCAGTGGCGCAGCCAAAATTCTGCTCTATGGGGGGGGAGAGGTTGAATTGTTGATAATGGTGGTCGCTGGTTACTTGAATCACCGGCTAATCGAATCAGTTTAGGTAATGAAGTGATAATCATTTTTTTTCCCTCGAAGAGTAGAATCAATAGTTACATTGACCATAATTCATTTCACTATATAAGAGTTAGAAAACATAAAATGCACCAATGGAATAACAAAAAACTGTTAGATTAATATAGTGTTTGAAAAATGAGGAGGCAAACTTAAGAAATGGAAGGGAATAGTACAGCAAACAATTTTTTGTACAGAAAATCAGGAATCGATTTTTAAATCAGAAATACATAGGATTTCATTCCAAGACAATCCCGAATTCTTGTTCTTAACTTTAGTAATAATAAAGCAATTTTAGCAAAATTTCCAATAGACTTTACTTTGCTTTGTGTCAGATGTAAAATAACACGAGAAGAGGTAGAATTTATTATAATCCGCGTCCAAACAATGCCAAATTAAGTATTCCATATTTTAGGATGTAGTTGACATTAAACGCGGTATCATTGACTGAATTACTGTGCACTTCCAGCACTTTATTTGACATCTAATTTCGTATACAGTATACTGAAAATTTCGTTAAAATATCTTCATTACTATTAAAGTTCTCTAAAAATACTTGGATTCGACTCGACTTCCTATATCCTATATTTTTCACTAAATAAATGAATCGCGACCTGGTTTCCTATACAAAAATCTTTAATTGTAGTGTGCTCTACCACCTTTTACAGATTGTTCTACTTTTTTTTAAACACATTGTTTATGTGTTAAGTATGTTTGCTTTCTAAATATTATTTGTTTTTAACCTTTTTCATGATGTTGGAGAATATTTATCTATTAAATCACACAAAAATAACGCCTGCATTCAAGTCTAAACATACACACAAATATTATACACACATACAAGCTATAAATACAATAAACCCAACAAGTGTGAAAAATTAGCCAGAGCCAGGAGTCGAACCTGGGACCACAGCATACAAGACTAATGCTCTAACCACTGAGCTACCCCGGCCAATACGTGGGTCTGCAATTTATTAGTGAGAAATTGCAGACCCAGGTATTGGCTGGGGTAGCTCAGTGGTTAGAGCATGAGTCTTGTATGCTGTGGTCCTAGATTAGATTCCTGGCTCTGGCTAATTTTTCACACTTGTTGGGTTTATTATATTTCTAGTTTGTATGTGTGTATAATGTTTGCGTGTATGAATATTTATCTATATTTAGTTTTCTGTTAGAAACACCTATGCAGAATGAAAGATAGGTTGTACCTGCCTTCGGCCGTGGAAAAAAAAAGAAAATACATTATAATAACAATTTTGAAAAAAGAGGGTACTTTTTAACTTTCTCTGCCCCTCCCTGTAAGTAAGGGCGAAAGGATCTACTTATATATACATTTATTTAAATGAAATACATTATAGCTAAAACTCTAAAAGATATTACAGTTTTTACTTCTTATCTGATTTAAACACGACTGTATTTTTGTCCACATGAAAAACAATATGTCATAATTTTGATGATATAGAGGCAGCATTATTTAAGATTTAATAAGTGTAGATCAATGTATAACTAATTTATTACTTATTAATTTCAGTTAAAGCATAATTAGCATAAGTTTGTGTGTAATTATAGTAAATTCTATAAATTCTATGAAAATGCTTCATATTTAACGCTTTTCTTTTGAAAACCTTGCTCATAGGCATGTATCTGTAAGTCAAAGTCAATAAAATTGCAATCAGTGCTTCTTTCCTCCGGGGAACGCGTGGCCTGAAGAACATTTCGAGCTACCTTACTAGCTAATAAACTACACTCTTTAAATATATAGTCCCCCTCCCACCCCTCAGGAACAAATTGTTCGAATGAAACACTACAATAATCTGTTCAATCAAAAACACATTTTACATTTATATCTTTATAGCACATTTTCTTAATTCTTACTTTGTCAAAGATTTTTACCTGCATCACTCACATACCTTGGTCTTAGAAATAACTGATAGCAAAAACACAAAACAAGATGCACATGCAGAGGTTTGTTTGGGCTCGGTCCTGGCCTGAAACCGGACCAATCCATGGGCTAGTCTCCGGCCTATTTTCATTCATGGCAATCAGACCGGGCCTGGCTTCCTTTTTTCCAGGCAGGGCTGAAACTGGAATTCATTCTTTCTAAAGGTCTAGACGAGTTGAAATTTTCGGGTCCTGTTTTTATCAAGCCCATATGAAAATAATTGGCCATGCCTACCCTAACCTGACCCATGCAAAAATCAGTAAAATTTCGATCGGCTCAACAATTTTTGCAAAAAAATGCATATATTTTTTAATTGTCATTGTTCTATATTAAAATTTCAATTTTTTTCTTTGTAAAGAATAGTTCATTTTCTAGGCAATAAAATTAAAGTACAATAAAGCGTGTGAAAAAGAACCTGCCCATGACAGAATCCTGTTTCAAACGGAAAAATGTATTTATCCATGCAAAATGAACATAATAATACGTGAGAAAAGAATGTAATATATTTACAACCAACAGTGTATATGCTAAGAAGGTAACTTTCCTATAACGGATATTTCTGTTCTCCTATGCGATTCCGTCTTAGAAATTTTTACTATACTATAAGAATTTTCAGGTTTTTAAGTCTCCAAGCCATGTAATAGGGATTAAAGTTATTTATAACAACTTAGTCAGTTGCATACAAATCGAGATCCAGTAACAAAATAACTATCTCAGCACAAAGTGTTTTTTAAAAAAACGAAGAATGCAAACAACATGAAAAGAAAAACTAAAATAAATATTTTTGTCAGAACTCCTTGTAGAAGACAATTTTTAACCATACCAGTGTAAAAATATGTTTTTGTTGAAATTCAGGCGAGCTGGGAAGGGATAATTACGTTTTTGTATGAGCCGGGCCGGGCTCGGGCCGAGATTCTAGCTTTTATACTGGGTCGAGCCAATAAACTATGTGTATGGCCCAGATCGGATTCGAGTCTAACTTTTAGCTTTTTTTTTTTTTTTTTTTTTTTTTAAATGTGCCAGACCGGCTTAATATACATACATATATTTTTTACGATACGGATCGAACTTTTAACTTTTATACCCGGCTGAGGGGCAAAAAATTTTCTACAAGTCGGGTCGCGCTCGAACCTAGAAATTTCTCTGGTGCAGAAAGTCTTAACTGAAAGTAAACTGTCTTTAACAGAAAGTCTGAAACTGAGAAAAACCTATAAACATATATTTTATGTTTTTTTTTTCTTTTTTTCTCCTGGAAATTGATGTCTATTATCCTTTTGAAATTGGAGCAAAGACAGAAATTCAATTTAAAAACTATCCACTGTATAATACTCAAAGCGTATGACGGTCGAAATATTCATTCTTTTACTGTAAGATGTCTGAAAAATGTAATTGCTACCTTTTTTCAAAACAAATGACAGTTTTCACTTAACCACCCGCATAGCATGCACAGTCACAGTGACGTCAATGTGAGTCACGTACGTCACGTCACATCTGTGACCAAAATGCCACCACTTTGTAACGTCACACTGTGACCAAAATGTGAACGTCTTGGAGATCTAAAGAAAACTTAAAATAAACTTTAGAACATCTTATAACATAAAGAAAATTACTTTTTGACAGCTTTAGAAATTTTTGTGACGTTGCAATGGCGTCACTGCAAGTCACATAAGTCACGTAAAACCTATGATCAAAATGCCAACACTCTGTGACTTCACGGTGTGATCGGAGAGTGAATTTGGAAAAAAAAAACTCATAAAATATAGATTTGAATTATGTCATGTACCTAAATCATTAATAAAAATATTGTCACACACTATTTCAATATAGTGAGTATTTCCAAAATAAAATAATAAATAAATATCTGTCTACATATATGAGGCAGATAATTTTTTACAATTTTCATTACCATTTTCATGTAATTTAACAAAATATACTATATAATACACAGGTAAAAATCCTTAAATAGAAATTTAGTTATTTATCGAGTTATAAGCAATTCGTGTCACGTGACGACCAGTTTTTCGCCTGTCTTTCACTGTCACGTCAGATATTCAAATCAAAACGCAGACTTTGACATTCTTTTCAGAAAGATCTTCTGCTTTTAACAAAAAATGGAAAAAGTTTTTCAATAACATAGTTTCTGAACAAAACACGAGCCAATTTCGTGTATTTCCGAGCAAAAATGAATTAAAAACATGTTATAAAGTATATGTCATTCCTATAGCAATTTATCCAAAACTGGCCAGTGCTTAGTAAGATGTCACCTCTATTAGTTAGTTATATTGCTCTTTTCGATAGAGTGTAAAAAATAAAAAATTTGTATTTAGGAAATTTGATTGCAATTTAAATTTATATCGAAATTACTTTATAAAGCCTATTAAATCAATTATTATTTAAAATTTATGTTTACTTTTGACGTCTAAAGCAAATGCAATGGATTAAAAAATATATAAAAATGTAAATTTTCACAGCTTATTTCTAAGAATACAAAACTCTCTCATATAAAAAAAGAATATTATAGCATCATTAGAAGTTCATTTTTCTGCCATATAAATTATAAAGGTTTTGAAATGTCTTTATTTAAATTATTTTCTTCCTATATCATTTGCGGTAAAGTTGGAAACATCTGCTAGCTGTTATTTTGTTGTATTTAAACAATACTGCGCGCGCATATTGAAGGCAGACGATTTTTTCTCATTCGAAGTTAGGATAGGATTAGCGTGTGTTGCGTTCTTTTAAGTTTGTAGATTTATACTGTGTAAGTAAATTAACGTTTTAAAGTGAACAATCTCCATTTTAAAGTAAACCATCCATTTTAACATCTCCCTGTGTCTAGCCGAGTGCGTTCATAAGGCCTGGGTGATATTTGATTTCTCAGATCTATGAACACACCTCTCTGCTGGAATAATTTGAAAATTATTGTAGTGGATGTACAGTCTAATTTTTCAATGAAGGGGAAGCAGATAAGGAGCATTCAATAGTAACACCTTTACCTATAGATCAGCAGGTAACTTTTAATGTCTTCGCAGTTTTGTTAATAGTGCATGTTTAGTACTAGTACATTTAATATTGCATTATTTAAAAGTTAAGATGTTTAAATTTTCTTTTCAAAAATCACTTGTATTAAATTTTATCTTTAATGTTTTAAATTTTTTTAAATAGACTATTTGGAAAAAAGCTTAAAGTAGTTACAAACAATATGTATTCTAAATGTAAAGTGTTATGTAAAAGGAGGAATTTATTTAATGTTTTGCGTTTCTTAGTTCAATTTTCATAGTTATTCATTATAATTAAAAACATTGCAATTTTTAAAACTATTAATATTTGATTTGCAATTTAATAATTTCGTTGCTTGTGTAGGTTTCCAGAAATAATTTTCCGGTATATTTGAAAAAAAAAATGTGACATTTTAATGCATTGAATAATTTATTTGTCGAGATATGTCAATGTTAGATGCACAAAAATAATAAATATTGATGAAACAATAAAATAACTGTTTAGTTAAGGTAATTTTTCCAGCTGTGTTATCGAATGTTTTTACTATAAAAATTGATATTTAAGTTCTGCATTTAGTATTCTATCAAAAACTATAAATAAAATAATTTGTAAAGAAAAAAAATATATAATTTTTTTTTGGCATTTATGATCTTAAGTTCTATATTTCATTTACAACGAAAACTGTTTTACTGCTTGATACAATGTTTATTATTTAATAATATCGCACAATAGGTATATCTATTATTTAAATTGATTAATAATATAAATTTTTCAGAATGCTTATTTGAAAATGTATACTTATATTTTCTTTAAAGTTGTTCTCAAATCCAAAATAGCTAATTTCTGGCATATTTCTGAATTCATTTTTATTCGGAAATACATGAAATTGGCAGGTGTTCTTATTCAGAAAAGGGTAGATGTGCCAGTAATGGACCGCCTTCCAGTAATGGGACACCTTCAATGTTTTTGGTTTATAAAAAAATAACCAATAAAATTTCAGCTTTATTTATTTCATTAATATGCTATCTTTAAATTCTAGTTTTAAATGCAATCATAATATCAATTATCTATTACTTTTT
The DNA here is from genome assembly GCA_963931845.1 of Maratus michaelseni. Lineage (NCBI taxonomy): Eukaryota > Metazoa > Arthropoda > Arachnida > Araneae > Salticidae > Maratus > Maratus michaelseni. The sequence continues at coordinate 300,558,244 of OZ007589.1, forward strand.
GTGAGGTGTCCATTACTGGAGTTTAGGGTGTTTTGATTTATTTCTGTTATTTACAATTAAATTTAGATTCACATTGGGAAATGTGACTAGGAACATGGTTAAATATTGTTGGTAGAGTAATATAATATTAAAAAAGGTTGAATATAACAATTATAACTATTAATTAAAAAATAATTGTTAAAGAAATTCCTTAAGGGTGTCCATTACTGGCACATCTACCCTATATATAATCGAATGGCGTTATCCATTTTTTGTAACGGCAGATGATGTTTCAGAAAACACTATCAAAGTCTGTGTTTTGAACCAAATTTCCGACGCGCAGCGTCAGAAACGGGTAAAACGTGACCGACATTGATCTTAAGTATTACATTTATCTAAAAATGGAAAACGCTATTCATTCCAAATAGCTTTAATAATCAGGCATGCAAGTGCCATGCGTTTAAAAGTTTGTTCATAAATGTGTCAGAAAGTTTCGTGTTAACCGGTTTCTCAATCAGATGCAAAGTTTTAATTTGAATACGAGTTGCATCAATAAAAATGATTGCTGATCCAATCCTTATCGTCGATCTTATCCGTATTTGGTGAAATCTTGTTATCCGAATCTATGCGAAATCATTTATTGGGTTCGGTCGGGTTGTGGGCTTACAGATTTTTTGTTGTTGTTGTTGTTGGGTTAGGGTAAGAATACGGGTTGAATCAAAATATAGTTTGAGTCAACCATCATTCATGTTCAAGTTGACATTCAATCATGTTCAAGAAGTATATAACCGGATTCGTGTATGACTCTAGATCCAAGCCGACATCAGAAATTGTATCATAACACAATTTCTGATAAAATCTGGTTACTCGGTCGTATGCAAGATTATATTCCAAACAAGACTTACAGTAAAAACATTATACCCGACTCGGGTCAGATCGGGTTCACGAATATCAGGTCACACGACAACTAATTGAAATCTATTCTGTAGCCAAACAAATCCAAAAAGATCGATCCGAAGTTTCTGGATTGGATTCGGGTAAAATCTGGTCACTCGACCCGGTGCAGTGTCGTCACAAACATCACAAACTTGAACCATAAAAAAATTTTGATCCGAACAATCCGTATAGGATTCGGGTAAAATCTGGTCACCCTATCCGATGCAGATTCGTCACATTTTTCACATTTAAGTCGCACGGTGACTTCACAAAGTAGTCACATTGTGAGGTCACAGAAAGCCTTGAAAACGGCCATAACGACCTCGCATTTACGTCACAATGACTTCACATCGACGTCACGACGACGGTCACAAAGTCACAGTGTGACTTCGCAGTGACGTCGCCGTGACGTCACCATGCCTTACGGGCAGTGCATCTAAGATCTAATATACGCTTCCACAGTTTAAATATAATATTCGCGGTCTAATTTAGTCACTTTGTTGAATAAAATTTGATTCAACAAAGCTGCGAATTTCAAATAAACTAAAAAAACTTAATATTAACTTTAGTTTCGATTCATGAAAGCGTCTAATTTACTTAACTAGTGATTCATATAAGCGGCAATTATAATATTTTTTTTTAGCTCTGGAAGGGGTTTTACCCCTCCCCCCCCCTTGGGCTGTGCCACTGGACGCATACACACATACAAAGGACTTATGAAGTTGGGGGCCTGTGCCCACCCCACAAAATAGCTCTAGTTACGCCTATGTTAGTAAAGCCGCTAAAAACGGGTGTAAACTAATCTTCGACGATAATAAATGCGATTTGATCTTTGATGAAGAAATATATATTAGGGCGAAAAATGAGAAAAACTTATACATTATTGAGGAAATAGACAATGTGGAAGAACCACAAAATTATGTAAACATAACGTATAACTGTGACAGGAAACAATGCATAGATCTCTGGCATCGCAGACTAGGTCACAGAGATTATGACGCGATTAAATCAATGATAACAAATCAAATTGCGGACGGAATAAAGATAGGAAAATGTAAACATCAAAATAAAACATGCGTAACTTGTATCGAAACTAAATTAACTAACATGCCGTATCCTAAATCAGCAACAAATCGAGCTACTAATATTGCGGATTTGATCCACAGTGACGTGTGTGGACCTCTAGATACACCGACCTTAGGCGGAAAAATATATTTTATGACTCTTATTGATGACTATTCCCGATATACTACAATATATTTATTATCTAAAAAGAGCGAAGTTGCTGAAAAGATAAAAGAGTATATAACGATGATATACAATCAGTTCGGTAAAAAACCTAAGGAAATTAGATCGGATAACGGTCGTGAGTATGTAAATCAAGAGATCGATGAATACTTAAAACAGAACGGAATTTTACACCAATTGACTGTCCCGCATAATCCGAGCCAGAATGGAGTTGCGGAGAGAAAAAAAAGTTTATTAGATATGACTAGAAGCATGCTATCACAAGCAAAATTAAGCAAACATTTTTGGGGTGAAGCCATAAACACTGCAACATACTTACAAAACCGACTCCCAACTAAAGCAAACAACAACAGAACACCTTACGAATTATGGAAAGGAGTTAAACCGAATTTAAAACACTTAAGAACATTCGGTTGTAAAGTGCTATTTTACGTCGATAAAGTAAATAGAGGAAAACTCGATAACAGGGCTCAAACCGGAACGTTTGTAGGTTATGATACACGATCGACTGGTTATAGAATTCACACACAAGGAAAACAAATTACAATAGCGAGAACGGTAAAATTTCTTGAGAATGAAAATGTACACTCAGATAACATTGAGGAGATACAAATCACCACAAAAACATCAGATGACAATACACAATTACCGGATAGACATGAAAATCACTTAGAAATAAAACTTGACAGCGAAGAGACACCATCCGTGCCCAAACAGCAACCAATTGAACCAAGAAGGTCTAATAGGACAAATAGAGGCGTTCCTCCTGACAGATATGTTTGTCTCATAAATAGTTCATCTGAAAACATTCCCGAAAATTGGGAAGATATCGAAAAAATGGAAAATACTAATGATAAACAAAATTGGATAAAAGCAACACAAAATGAAATACAATGCCTAAGAAAAAATAACACTTGGACTTTAACAGATCCACCACCCGGAACAAAAATTATCGGTTCAAAATGGACTTTTAAACTAAAAAAGGACAATTTAGGAAATATTCAAAGCTATAAAGCGCGTCTAGTAGCATAATGATATAGTCAAAGATTCGGGATTGACTATGATCAAACTTTCGCACCTGTAGTTTCGCACGCTACAATACGAGCATTTCTCATCTCTGCATTGCACAAAAATTTGAACGTGAAACATGTTGACGTAACCACAGCATTCTTGCACGGTGAATTAACTGAAACTGTTTATATGAGTCAACCAGACGGGTATATTAAACCCGGTGATGAAAGAAAAGTTTGTAAACTTCAAAAAGCCATCTACGGTCTTAAGCAAGCAGCAAAGGCCTGGTACACCAAAATATCGGAAACACTCAAAAACAATAATTTCATACAGAGCAAAAATGATCCATGTCTGTACTTTAAATCAAATCAAGAAAATCCGACATACATCATCATTTATGTAGATGATATCCTGATAGCAGGAAAGGACAGTGACATCGAAGAAACAATAAACCAACTTAAGAAAGAATATGAACTAAAAAACTTAGGAGAAGTGAATAATTACCTAGGCATAAACATTAATAAAATCAACGATACATATTACCTAAATCAAAACAATAAAATACAGGAACTAGTGAAAAAACTGAATTTAAACGACATGAAACCTCATTACACACCAATGATTGCTGGATTCAACAGACTTGAAGACGATGATAATCTTTTACCTAATAACACGAAATATCGACAAGCGACAGGCACATTACTTTACATATCAACAATCACGCGTCCTGACATATCCGCAGCAGTCAACATATTATGTCGTAGAAATGAAACACCACGCCAAAAGGACTGGACAGCAGTGAAAAGAATCATTTCATACCTTAAAACTACAGAAAATTTGAATTTAACTCTTAACGCAAACAGCAAGCCCATCCTAACAGCATACGCCGATGCAGACTGGGCAGGTGACTTGAAAACACGTAAATCAACGTCAGGAAATCTATTCATGCTAGGAAAATCACCGATTTACTGGATTACAAAAAGGCAAAATTGCATTGCACTTTCGTCAGCCGAAGCTGAATACGTTTCAGCTAGCAACGCAGCACAAGAATTAAGTTGGATAACAAACTTGCTAAGCGACCTCAACATTCCACAAAAACTACCCATCACGATATTTGAGGATAATATGTCCTGTATAAAAATGACTGAAAACGATAAAGATACTAAGCGATCCAAGCATATCGACATACGTTTCCACAACATCAAACTGATGAAAGAAGAAGGAAAAATCGATTTACAATGCTGCCCCACTGAAGAAATGACAGCCGACACTCTCACGAAGCCCACTCCCAAACCTGTGTACGAGAAACACCGTAAGAAACTGAATCTTCAACCATTCCCCACACAGGAGATTACGGGGGAGTGACGGAGAAACCTTTTTATATGCAATTGATTAATCTCCACGTGCAGCGAACGATTGAAAAACATGTTAAAAACCAGACCCCAATTACCAATAAGTACTTCAAGTGCCGCAGCTGAAAAACAGTGAATAAAACCAGAGACTGTCGAAACTAACTAATTGGAGAAATACTGCAGATGTCCCTCCTTCAAAGTACAGCTGTTTATCCCGCACGTGTGCACAGAACTCAAATAACAATCTCCCTTCAGTTTCCAAAATGTTTCCGAGCAGTTAAGACGCTCTTGTATATATATGATGTAAATATATTTAATATAATGTAAAATTGGAGCACTTATACGCAGCCTCCAAAATGCGATTTTAAACATGTACATCTAGCCAAGAATTATATTATATTCAAAGGAAAATGAATCTTCTGTTTATTTCACACAATTGTCATTTTCTACTAATACTATTTATTATTCTTCCAATATAAGTGAATCAATGGATCAGATAAATATCGCTACAACACTTTGGATTACTACTGTGGGTATATTCAGCGCATAAGGAAAATTTCAGGTAAGCTGAACAAACTTCTTTAACATATCAAAAGATGAAAATGTATATTAAATTTGAAGACTGATTTAACTATTTATAAAAATAAGAAAATTCATTACGCTACCGACGGTTCCCCTAACAATGTTCATATGAAGAAAATTAAGTTCATAAGAGGCAAAAGTTATTATAAAAGTTAAATGGGCTATGTCAAAAGACATTTGTACGGATGGAGGATCATTGTAGATTAGACACAGTAGAACCAACCATAACGTTGTTATTAGGAACTTCTAAGCAGAGTATCAACACACTCACTGGGAAATGAATATAGGCGTAGATGAGGTGTTCAGAAAGCATCCAGAAAAAAAACTAACTCCTAATCATCTGGTGGCTATAAGCTGTGGACCCATCATCATCATCGAAAGCAATGCTGAATGACACTGAAAATGAATCTTGGTAGGATGATTGATTTATAATCATTCGTCTAGAATAATAAAGATGAAACAGAGATCTTCTTAAATGTTGAGAATCTTAAAAAATAAATGTTAAGTTGACGCTCGCTGAATCGGCATTTTACGGCCCGCTGCTAGGCCAGAGGCCTGGCAGCTTCAAAAAGGATGATCTTTACATGTTGGTGTTTCGTTGAGAAGTGAGTCCACACGGCAATCCCGAAATACTGGAAAACTTACGATTTTAAAAATCCCTCCAATCAGACAGCAGCATTTTCCAACGGTTACAAACTTAACTGTCGCGCTCGTGACACCACCCAATGGATTTTTTGAAGAAGCTCACCCACGCGGTCAAAGTTAAATATTAACTGTCTACGACACGTCATTGCGAATGTTCTATGAGCTTCTATCTGTCACCTTGAATCGGACTAATAATGACCTTGCCTCTCGTGAGTCACTGACCCAGATACAAATGCGCGGGAACTAGGAAATAACGCCTGCTTGTTTACCCAAAACATCTAAATACTCAACAATGGCGTCTGATCGCAAATCTCGACGAAATTCAAAACAGAAAAAACGAAAGTAATTAAAAATCTATAACTGCCAAACTAATGGATGAAAACAAATGAAATTTTAGCAATCTAAATAAAATTAAAATTTCTTTCCACCAGATATGTTTTTGAAAGTAATGATATATGGAAAAGTTCGTTATTCTGAAAGAATTTGCCTGAATTAAAATAAATGAATTTGAACTTTCTGAAAAGAATAAAATTAACAATTAACCAATTTTTAATCAATATTATTAAAAAGGAAATACACTATATTTTAGAATAATTTATTAAATTTAGACTGTGTGTTATTTAAAAGTTAGAAACAGTAAGTCAGAAATATTTTCTTTTTAGATAATTTGAAATGAAGTTTAATTAATATTGCAAAGTGAATAAAATGTAAATTAAATTGAATGAATAAATATCCTAAAACATATGTAATGGAAAGATTCTGAAATTAATTTATATTCTCACCAAAAGTAAACAATTTAAAAAGAATGTTTGATTTAAAATGCAAAAATGAAATTTAGCTTAATTTAAATGAATTTAATGAGTTTAATTAAATTGATGAATAAATTAAAGTTAAATATTAAAATCCTGAATAAATTAAGAGTCAAATTTTTAAATCATAACACTTCTAGTGGAAAGAAAGCGATGCAGCCATCGAAGAATCGAGCCCGTAATGCCCAATTGAGCACATTTAGACATAAGACCATCTATATAAACAGAGTCATACGCAGCCTGAATATCTAGGGATACACCCAAAATGAATTTCCTCTCCTTCTTTGCCAGTAAAAGATCCTGATGGAGAACGGCAAGAGCAGCATGGCAGTCATGGAACGGCTGGAAACCCAACTGTCTTCTGTCATTTAAGTTATTTTCAAGCAGGTAACGATTAATACGAGAGGAGATAATTCTCTCACAGATTTTGTACATAACAGAGGTCAAAGCAATCGGACGGTAGGAGGAAACATGGGATTTAGGTTTACCAGGCTTTAAGATAGGAAGGATAATCGCAGAGGACCAAGCATCCGGGATATCAACTGAGATCCAGCTGTTGTTAAAAATCTGCAGCAGACATTGGAGAGAGTGGTCATTTAAGGTCTTAAAAAAGGCAGCGCTCACTTTATCCTCACCCGGAGTGGTAATTCTTGTCCGATAGATGGCATCTTTCAATTCTTGCATAGTAAAAGAAGAGTTAAGCTGGCTGTTTACTTCATTACCATAGGTGAAAGGGAGGGGTTGATGGTCACATTCCTGACTAAACTGGTTGGCAAAGGCTTCGGCTTGCGCCGCTGCATCAGAGTTGAAGGAATTGGCAATATGGATACAAAAATGTGACTCTGGAGACGGGCTTGAGCAATTTCTGATTTTGCAGAAAATCTTGAATAAAATATGAGGGTCATTCGCTTTGCGGCACTCCGCATCCCAGAAACTATGCTTCGCCATTCTCACCACCTGACGGAGCTTTGCCGCAGTCCGTTTGTACTTAACCCAGTATTCCGTAGACACCAGGCGACAGGCTCTTTTAAGGAGGAATTGCTTCTGCTTGCTCAGGTTGCTGCACCTTGCCGTCCACCAAGCTGGAAGGCACTTCGCTGGCATGACCCTAGAGAAACTGTGTTTATTCATGGCCAGGAGAACTAACGTATGAAAGGACTGATAGTCTATGTCAGCAATAGTCTGCAGATTTTCATTGACCTCTTTACCTATACGCGACCAGTTGAAAAGGGTGAAGCCCGGCTGAACTGGAGTGCAGAGATCCATAGCAATAGTAATTGGGAAGTGGTCACTATCATATAATTCTTCTTCGACATGGATCGTAGAACGGGCAAGAAGATCCGGGGTGCACAGCGAGAGATCTATCAGTGAGCATGTTCCATTTGGAGCCACATGGGTAGGGGAAGTAGAGTTCATTAGGCAAAACGTACTTGCCGACATCCACTCAACAAAGCTATCACTAGCCCGCGAAGACACCGGGGAACCCCAAAGACGGTGGTGAAGATTGAAATCCCCAAGAATGAGAGATGAGTCAGCAAGCCTATCACAGAGCTTAGTGAGGTCGGCCACAATCAGGCCGGAGGAAGAGTAAACATTGATAATATTTAGATGCACCGAACCGTAGTCAAGATGAATACCCATGATCTCATTAGCAAATCCAAGGTTGTTAAAATTAAGTTGGCGGGACGACCAAGCAGAATTAACGGCAATAGCCAGACCACCACCTGGACGGTCAATCCTATCCAGACGATAGACAATTTTACCTGGGATGACCAAAGATTTTTCTGGCATGAGAAACGTTTCCTGCAACACAAGAACATCCGCTATAGTAAACAGAGGGCACCTAAGCCAGGATTGTTTGTTTAATATGCTTCTACAGTTCCATTGCAGCACACTGAACCCCATTAAAAGTGAAGAAAAAGGTCCCAAAACAAATAGCGGAGCAAAGCTGGGTTAGTAAAAAACTGGGAAACTGACACTTGCAGACACCCAAAAACAAAATTTTTTTTTTTTTTTTTTTTTTTTTTTTTTAGTGACTTCTGCTACCTTTATTCACTCGCTTACGCTCTGGAGAAGCCTCACTCAGCTTAGCTAAGCAGTTCATCAACATGACGCTGAGGGCATTAATCGCTTCGATGATTTTTTTCCGAGTGTTTTGAAGAGAAATCAACCAATACTTTGAGCATATTGTTGGTCCTGGCCTCAATGAATTTTCGCATTTCTTCAAAATCCGATGTCTTAACACTGGCCACCTCAGCATACCTGCCCGGAGTAGCCTTTATGGAATATTTTCTGCGCGCGTCAACGAAAGATAGGAAATTGCTACATTTGAATTTTAAAAAATCAACTTCTGAGATCCGGGAAGGGCACTGATTAAAGTCCGACCGGTGTTCTCCCTCACAGTTTACACATTTTACAGGTGTAGAGCACTGGCCAGTATGTTGAAGACCACAGGTGGCGCAGAGCTGTGGTGATTTACATCTCCCCGAAGGGTGGTTGAATTTGTAACAGAGCGAGCATTGTCGAGGCCTGTCGAAGAATTGGCGTACTTTCTGTATCGTGAACCACATTTTTATCTCTGACGGAAAGGATGTGCCAATAACCGTCACAAGAACCGGAGACACTGAATTTTTCGAGTCCTTACGGAGAAACCGGCGGAGTTCCAAAATTTGAACGTTATTACTTTCAGCGATTTCGTGGCCAATCTCATTCAACAGAATATCCACCGGGATGTTGAAAAGCAGGAACCTGTTGGTTATGTTTTCCCAAACAACACGAATTTTAAATGCCACACCCAAAAACTCAGACAGGCTACAAACCTCCTTGGCACAAACCACTTGTCGAGTACTTATAATTATACAACCCGCCCTTGTATACCGTACAGTATCTATGTCCACCGCATGAGTTACTTTGGCCTTAAGTTCCGCCTGCACGACACGAGGGTCACGAGTAGGTATAGCGCTAGAGTCCATACTTTGTAAACAAATATTAAAAAACTTTCTGTCATTCTCCGCAGCCATATCTAATAACGAGGACACCGGTGCAGATGACCGAGCGACATTAGGGTAGTTAGAGTCGCTAATTAATACATAGTTATCCACATCCCCCATTTCTATGCTAATTGCCGGTACTTGTTCAGCAATATCATCATTAACAAACTTAAAAGCCGAGTTGGCCATACCCGACATGCAAACCACAAGTTACATAGTAAACACAAGAAAAATAAAACACTACTTACAGCTACAGCACAGAAATATAGACAAACACCCAGTAAAAATGCGACCCAAACCGAGAAAAAGCAGAAACGATACACTTACTATATTACAATAACCGCAAGCCAAAAGAAAACATACGAGACAGCAGAGTACAACAGCCTTTCGCTACAAAACGGTCAACGCCCCCCAATACCTGCGGAGCGCTAATACAACCTTCACACTACACGAACAACCGACCAAAAAACCTAGGATCCATCTCCTTTAAAGGATTTTAATTAATAACAGAATAATAGAAAATAAAACAGAAATATTCAAGTATTGCCCAAACATGCAATTTTCATAATCATTTTTCATAAAAAGACTGCATTAGCATATAAACTGAAATCTGATGACTTTAGATTTTAAATATGAAACTTTACTTTTTCCTTTAAATCATATAAGTGCATAATCAATTTCCAAAAACTATTCCATTTACAAAAAAGGCAAAATCAAAAATTTGCTTACCAATCTTCACTTAAATCAGATTTTTCTTAAATAGTCTTGTTTTTAAATAGTTTTTTTCCTTAAATCAGAAGGCACGTCTGGATAGCAATACAGCTTACAGCGTTTGCTTAAATCAGATACTGCTAAATCTATGTAACCTCGGATTGTCATGCGGTAGATACATCAATGTAGATAAATTGTTTTTTCGATGTTAGCTCTAAATCCGTGTTTAGTTTTAAATAGATTTAAAGCCAATAGATAAATAGGATTTCCGATTTTAGCTTTAAATTGATTTAAGGCCCAGGCTTAGCTGCCACTATATCTTTGTTTATGTTTCATGTTCAGAGATGCTCACACTGAAAGTCACTTGCATCAAAGTCGATTTAACATGTTGTGTTTTAGTGTTTCATTGAGCTTGTGAGTGATTTTATAGTGACTGACAAGTGACATGGGTCCTAAAGTTAATGTCAAAAAGCTCTTGTCTTCAAAAAGAAAACATCTGACTTCCAGTTCGGCCCTAAAGCTGGAAATCGTGAAGAAACTTGAAAATGGTGTAAGTAGGTACATCATTATGAAAGACTATGACATAGGGTCATCTAAATCTACAATTTATGACATTAAGAAAATTAAGACAAGCTGAAACAGTTTTTGAAGAAATTGGAAACTTTGTAAAATCTCAGTGAAAGGCAAACTTAAAAAAATTATTGTTGAAAAAGCTAAACAGTTTCAACAAGATTTGAACATTAATGCCGATAGCAAATTTTCTGAGGGTTGACTAAGGAGTTTTAAGACTCGTCGTGGTATCAGAAAATTAGATATTTCTGGGAGCTGAAATCTGCTGAAGTTGTAGGTGGTGAAGAGTACAAAGTTAAATTCAAGTCTACTGTGTCTGAAAATGAACTGACAGCTTGTCAAATCTGTAATGCAGATGAGATTGGCTTTTTGTGGCATAGCCTACCAAATTCTATCATTGCTGGCGGGGATGAGAAAAGTGTAAAACATTTTAAGAAAAATAAAGATCAGGTAACAGTACTGATGTGCTCCAATTCATCTGGTGATCACAAAATAAAACCTTTTGTGATAGGAGAGTCAAAGAATCCAAGGGCGTTAAAAGCTTGCCTGTTATTTATGGAGCACAATCAAGTGCATGGATGAATCAAGAGTTGATTAAAAACTGATGCTTCAAAGACTTTGTACCAGCAACCAGCTGCTACAAACAATTTTGAAAAATTGAAAATGCCTGCAGACAGTAAGGCTATTTTGTTTTTATACAACTGTAAAGCTCATCCAGAAAAGGAAGAATTGGTGTCTGGTAATATTTCAGTAGCAACCCCCCCCCCCCCCTAATGTCACATCCTTGCTTCAACCCATGGATCATTGGATATCAATGTGAAAGATTTTCAAGGACAGTTTTCTATTAAAGACTCTATATCTTTGCTACTGCTTTGGCTTGGGGTGAGGCAAAACAAGAAACTTTTAAAAAATCCTTGCTTCAACCCATGGCTGGCATTGGATATCAATGTGAAAGATTTTCAAGGACAGTTTTCTATTAAAGACGCTATATCTTTGCTACTGCTTTGGCTTGGGATGAGGCAAAACAAGAAACTTTTAAAAAATCATGGCGTAAACTTTAGCCTGCCATTTGGTGAGCCGACAGAGTAAATTTTAACAGATGAGGCCATCATTCAGAGTGTTCGCAACTCAACAGCCCCTAAAGATGTTGACTTTGATTAAGATGATGTGTGGACGAATCAAACAACATCAGTTGAAATCAAGCAGCTGATGCCTTGAATACATTATCAAGTTTTCTGAGTGCAGCAGTTCAATCAACGATGTAGAAATTATGAAACCCCACATCATACGAAATGACTTACTTAAAAAAATAAATAAATAAATAAATAAATAAAGAAGACTACTACAAAACAAACTGATATTCAAATTTGTTTAAGATGGCTTCTATGAGTAGGTCTACAGTGCACATTTTTATTTTATAGTCATGTACACATATTGTACTTTACAGTATTTTTTTTTAATTCTATTCAAGTTGTTTAGAGAATAAAAAACATGCTTTACTGTCATTTTTTGTTTAATTCTAATTTCTAAATGTTTTTCTGATATTCATTGTAATCCAGAAAATTTCGTAATCTGGCATGCTTCAAGTCTCGAATATACCGGACTAGAGGATGTTTACTATATTATTGTTCTTTATATACAATTTACTTCTGTTTGTATAAAAAAATAGATAAATGTCTTTTTTATACTAAACAAATTGTATAAGTATTGAAAAAATTGCTTGTGTATATGAAACAGTTAATAGGTTGCCATAAAATATATTGGCAAATTGCTTCTCTCGCCAAGGCCATTTCTATATTATCTTCAAAACCATTCAAAATTAAAACTATTTGATAGGTGGGATTTTAAACTTTCACACGAGCTTTTTGCACTATTAGCTAAATTAGTTAATTTATTTTTAAAAGATGGAGAAGGTAATGTCAACTTTGCTGTTACGAATTAAAATGTATGAACATGAAACGCAAAATAAATTTTTGAACACTTCAGAATAAATTTACATATTTATCTGAGCACAAGAAGATATATTTATATACTAAGAAAAGTGTGTGATTATTTTCAGTAAAAAGAAAAAAAAAAGAAAAAAGAAAATGAAGGGGAAAATATTAATATAAGAACTATAATAGAAATCACCTTGATATCCATGGTTTAATATATAAATAATGTATGAAAATGTAAAATAAAATTAAAGTAATTATAAAAAATATATATTATAAATTGTTAGAAGCAAACAGCAAATTTTAAGTTCATCTTCTTGTCAGGCTGATAAAAATAAAATAAATAAAAAATTTTAAAAGGGTGTGTAATTTAAAAAAATTACAAAATACTAAATATTGATATTTTAAAAAGAGAGAGAGATTGTAGCAAGAAAAAAAAAAGCCCTACTCATTCAATTAATATTTTTTAACTCCTGTTTTAAAATTCATTTCACTAATTAAGTATCTTGCACTGACAGCACCATCTACTGCCTTATATGTACAGAAATAGCTTGCACTATACAACAATTCTTCAAATTTTCAACATTTTTACAATGAAACTCAAGTTGTTCACCGTCAAATCTTGACGATATTTATAGAGTAATCTAAATACACTTTAAAATATTATTAATTACTAAATAAAACAAGTAATATCACAACACCATTGTAAACGAACAAAGTACGTAGAAAATTTTAAGTACATAGGATGTTGTTTGAAGTGACACCCATGTAAATCGCTCTCAGAATCAGGCCCAGTAAAAAGAACACACAGTGTCATCTCTGAGCCCCCTCCCCTAAAGAAATGTACTTTGCATTCTACAAAATTACAAGAATAAGCAGATTTGGAATATTTTTGTATAAAACAATATTAAGCACTTTAAAGGCTGCCTTTAGATAAGTCGAGGGTAATAACACTGTTTTCCTATCTATGTGGCCATTGAAGTGGTTAATGTGACAGTTCTAAAACTTAATTTCCTGAAGCTTCAAGAAATCTTCTACACTTATAAATAAATATATATATATATATGTAAGCTAAAAATTTGAATTGCAGACTGTGGGACATTAAATACCATAATAATTTACATTAAAAACAATTCCTTGTAAAGTTGGCATTGAAGCCTCTGATCTGCAGATTTAGTAGTTATTTTACACACAGTATAGATAAATGATGCATAATATACCTTGCCATGCATACTTCTTTCCGTTAAGATCAATCTTGAAATCAGTGGGATAAAAGTCAATTATAGGCGATTCCTAAAAAGAAACACAAATTGAATGTAAAATATTCGAAATCAAGAATTATTTTAATGACACCTGTCATGGAAATAGCCCCACAGTAAAATTAGCAAAATACTTACAGGATCACACATCAGTTCACCCCAAGGTTCAGGGACATGTTGCTTGCTAGCTGCAGGAAATACAGCCATAAGTTGTTCTAATGGATTGAACTAAAAAATAAAAAATAAATATTTATTTTTTTAACTTCAAAAACAACAAATTATATACAAAAACAACACTAAAAGTATAAAATTTTTAGCTACTTATCAACAACACATCAAAAACTATTACTGCTAATAAAAGCCCATTGATTTGCTTTTAAAAACATGGGACTATTTACATTTAATTTTTGATGTAGTCAACAATTTTTTATTTTCTTAACCCTTTGTTGCATACTATCTATCACTGTGGACAAAAATGCTTTTTTTCCCCTATCCAACGCATTTAATTTACAGTTCCTATTCAAAGCTTATGCAACTTTGTGATATCTATGTTTTCAGTAGAAAAATCAAGATAGCGCCATACCAATGTCTAACTTACTGGTTGAAATACCATCAATATCGATGTCTATTCAGAATATTGACAAGCTATTAGGCATGAAATAAAATGTTTCTAAACATACAATAATGTTATTTAAATGATATAGTGCAATGCTTATTTATTTCCAGTCCATAAAGAACAACGTGTGTGTGAATGTAAGTATACATGCATTCATTCATATCTATTCACTCTATTCATTCATATTCAAACATATGTTGTTGTTGTTATTTTAATAATAAACAATGTTTTATCTGTATTTTCTTTTGAAAAATTAGGTTAGCTGTAATGTGTGACTGGGTGGGGCAAAAAAACCTATTGTGTTGGTATTCAGGGATGAATCCAGGCAAAAATTGGGCCCTATTTAGGGCCTCTTCACAAAAATCAATTTAAGAAAATGGGCTCCTTCACAAAATTCCTCTTAGTAAACAGGCCACTTCACAAAATTCCTCTTAATAAAATAGGCTCCTTCACAAAATTATATTCCATAAAAGCATACTCCTCATTAATTATTTTTATTTTGATAGGTTTTAAAATGTAATTTATGAACAAAACAAGCTCACCTAAAAGGAAAACTTCAACAGGAAGACTTAAAAAGTTATTAATAAATGGCTCGAATTTGAGTAACTGGATTTGATCTTTCGTTACAAAATGCTATTTTTCACAAAAATAACTTTTACTTTTCACAAAATGGGCCCCAAGAAAAAAAAAATTGCATCGACCCCTGGTATTGCACAATCATCTTGCTGAACAAAAAGCTGAATTAAGCAAAGTAGAATGTTCTAGTTCTAATGGAATAATATTAGTACAAATAGAAAATACAAATTAACTTAATGGGGGAAATTTTAGAAATAATTTAATTAAATAACTTAGAATTAATATTAATAATGAAGTAAATCAAGATTTCCAGAATTTATTTTAAATAATCAAAGTAAATCTAAATAATGAACAAATCACTTCAGTTAATGCAGTTTCAGAATTTTCTGTGTCCACCATCTCACTAAAGCCATTGTAAAAAGGAAATACCAAAAAATTTTCAATAATAAAAAATAAATAAGCTAGTTACAAGTTATTTTCCAAAAATTAGGCTCCGATATATATATATATATATATATATATATATATATTTTAATCACTTACTGAAAATAACAGAAAACACTGATTCACAAGAAATATAAATAAATTATATTTAATAGATATTAATAATGCTAGATCTAATTTAAATCCAGAAGACATTACTGATAATTTTGTAAGAGTTTTTGTATTATAATGTTTTAGGAACTTATAATTTTTTTTTATTTTATTGTCTACAGAGACGGAAAGATAAAACAGTATTTCAATGAACATGAAACAAAGAATAAATCATTCAAAACAAATTCTGTACACTTACAGGTTTTCCTTTTATAAAATCAATCTTGACATCCCCAATATTCACAAAATCAGAAGCAAAAGGCGCATAATGGTATGGGAAAAACCAGTCCCAAGAGGCACACCCCTAAAGCAAATGCATAAAAAATTTTACATGAAATTATACAAGAATAAAATTTAATTAATATTTAAAAAACATAAGGCATTTAACACGTAAAAAAAAAATTACATGTAAATAAGAAAACAAGTTAAAAACTGTCAGCAATGCACTTTAGAAGTAATTTACAAATCAAAACAATTAACCCAAAAACAACCACTGCTACATTTAATGTATGCTTGCTGAGCCTTATAATAAGAAAGGAGCTAAATAAAAAGATTTTTAACTTATATGGTATTATCATTATAAAAAAATAACATTAAATTTTGGATAATAAAATTATAAATTTTAGTCAAGCAGAATTTTGAATACTATTTTTAAAAGATAAATAAGGTTTCTAGAAATTTTTTCATGATTTATCTAAATTTTCTCCGGTCACTTTTTTTCCAGTTACTCACAACATAAATATATGCTGTAACATATACAATGAATTGTTGAGAAAAACATATTTCATCCATTTTTTTGTACTATTAGAAAAAAAAAAAATTAATAGAAACTAGCCAACTCTGATGAAATTTCATTAAAAAATACTGACTACAACAGAGTATTTTTAAATTTAATACATAAAGTTTTATAGAACATTATGCATTAAATTTTAAAGTACTGGGTTTTTGGTTTTAAATTTAACTGTATGTTACAGAGTATGACAATTGTGCATTTATCTCCATATAAATGTTCCTTATACAATATGTCAGAAAAGTTCAAAGCTATATATGACTGACATTTTGTAAAAAACATAAACATCCCTAACATTAAAAATTGTAGCACACTTCAACTGTTAAAATATATCGCATTAATAGAAGTATCGTTATTTCCGGGAGATAAGCCACGGCTTATATGTGTTAATTTTTTTACAGTGTAGTCTATACAATATATATACTTTTACATTCCCATCCAGGTGTTGCAAGCGAAATATTGTGTACAGTAAAAAAAAAAAGTAGAACAAAAAATTTCCAGAAACAAAAATCAAAGTTTTGATTTTTAAAAAAAGTGGGGAGGTGGGAGGGGAAATATATTATTCAATTCTTTAAGAAATTTTCACAAACAAACATTTTAATTATTATTTGAAAGTAGATATAAGAAGAAAAGAGCTAAATTTTGTTTATTACTAATAAATTCATATTACACATTGTCAATAAATATCAAAACTACTTAGGGTTGTATATAAAAATTATGAAGTATAATTGATGCATCCCTTAATAAATCTATTAAAATACTAAAGAAAATGCAGTGGCAATTTCTATTTTGTGCCTCAGTCAAAAAATACTTTTTCTTACAGATTGTCGATGCATTTGCAGTGATAATGAAGTGTCTCCAGTGGAGCTCCTATCACGCTTGGCACCTGATGCCAGGTCACCGCCTGCACCATCCTTGCTCAAATGCGCTAAGGAGTTTTTTTTTTTTTTCAAGACTAATCGTATTTTGCGTACTTTTTTTTTTTTTTTTTTTTTTTTGGGGGGGGGGGGGGGGGGTGGAGACTAAAATACATCTTTGATGGCACTTTCTTAAATTTTGTTACTTTTACAGGAAAATGAAAAATGACATCAGATTTGTTGGTATGTGAATTTTAACACTTCCAAGTTTCATGCATTTATGAATGAAAATACTTTAGTGAATGTATCAGAAGTTAGGAAGTTTAAATTTCAGAACAGCCTATAAAAATGGAGTTTAAATAATATTTAGATTTTTTTTTCCCTTGGACGTCTTCATTGTTGGTGTTTCACTAAAGTAGGAATGTTTAACGCTGTTCTCAAATCTAAACTGGCTACTTTCTTTCATATTTATAAAGTCACCTTTTTTAAAAAAAATGCTTGAAATTTCTAAGTATTCTTATTGATACAAAAATTGCATAGCTTTTATCTTTTTTAGATATAAATACAAAATCTTTCTAAAAAAGACGTCAAAGTTAGCTATGTAAACTGATTTTAGAGAAACCAGTTAGGGAAAAGTCATCCGGAATCTCAGGAAATAATGGATTTATAGGAACACACGATACGCTGTTATATTCGAAAAGAAGCAACTAATATTATCTCAAATTTTATATTTTTATTTATAACTAGCTAACCCGCCCGGCATTGCCCGAGCCTGAGATAATTACAATCTCAGGGAAAGGCGTTAACCCCCTCCCTCCCCATACCTGCAAATATAACGAATAATTTGTTCAAGAAAACCACTGTCACCTACATTAACGTTATATCATTAAAAAAATAATTAAATTTTTCTGATAATTAGAACATAACGAACATGCTACGCTAAAATAGCCGGCAGATGACACCCCTTCACGACCTCAATTTCAAATCTATATCTTAATTAGTTACCTAAATTTTTGTTCATTAGTAAAAATTGGCAATTATTTCCTTTCATTTTCACAAACTAAATGGAGGGATCGGCCAGAGAAACAGATCTCTTTTGTAGTTCAGTTTTTAATGAAAGCAGATCCCTGTCTGAAACTTTCTCGGATTGTTTTCACTGGCACCAGCAGATTTTTAGCAGTTTTTTGCATAAATTAATAAAAATAACTGACTGATTTTTTTTTTTAAATCACATAGTCGGATGCAGAATAGTTTTTTACATATGCTCAGAAAATTTCAAATTGATATCTCAATTAGTTTTCTTAAAATTTGCTAATTAGTAAAATAATTTTAGATTCGTTATTTTCCGCTAGCAAATCCAATGCGCCTGTTCTTTTCTTTAGCCATTTTGATTTAACAGATGTCATTTTAGAAGCGGTGGTTAATGAGAATCTAATTAATATCTTGGGTAATTATCAAAATATTAAAATTCTCAGACTCAGGTGCATATGGCCAGACCTTGGACTATTGACACGACACCTAAATTTTCAGACTTCTAGGTGGACTAGATTTTGCTAGCCATCGCAGACAAACACACACACACACACAGAGACACATAGAACAAAACTTTCCTTTATTAATATAGAAAAGGATTTTGCGAATATGTCAGAAAAATCTGCATTCTTGAGCAAAGAAAAATAAATTATTGAACCTTAAAATTATATTACTGAACTTTAAAATATTTTATTGAGCCTTTACTTTAACCACTTCAACAGCTGTCCCAAGATAAGTAAGGGGAAGTGCTTAAATATCAATAAACATCTGTTTCCATTGCAATTCAAAATAAGAAAACTTCATTCTAGAACTAAAAAAATGCTGTTTCATTTAATACAGGTGATTACTTATATACATAATATACCTGGTAGTAGTAACGCAGAACCCAGCAAAGGCCTTCAACATATGCAGCAGCCTAAGATTTAAAAAGAAAAAAAAAGTAGTAAATATTAAATTATTTATGAAAAATTTGCTATGTACTTATACATGCAAAAAAAAAATAAAAAAACATAATGGATTTAAAATAGCACAGCTTTGATATACAAATTACATAAAATATAGATAGGAAAATCCCTTAAGGTTTGAATGATCAATTCCAAATCCTTTCTAATTACAACTATACATATTAATCAGTTTACATTGGTACACTTTTTAAAAATACTTATAGTACATTTTGAATTATCCTGTAATAAATGTGTTGCATTACAAAACAGCATCCCAATGCAATAAATTATTTAAGAAATAGGAGCTAGGGATACCACACATACACTATAAAAACACTAACTCTAAAGAAAGGGGGAGGAACCTTTTTTTTTTTTTTTTTTTTTAATGCAGAAAGGAAAGGAAATTAATTTCTCTTCAGGATTTACAAAAATATTTATGCTAAAATTTAATAAATTTTAAGATGTCTTTTTTTAAAAGCACTTTTTTATTACAAGAATTATATTTTCAAAATTTTCTCTCAAAATAAATTCCGAAGACAATTTACAGAATATATAACGTGAAAATAATGTACAATTTCATAGCTTTATCTTTCACAGAAATTTATGTATATCAATTCAAATCTTGAAAGATGGCAGCTATAGGCAGTACAAAATAAAAAGGGTTAGTCTTTTAATCTAGTTATTGTATTCACGTGTAGTTTCACATACTTGTGTGTCTAAAAACTTTAATTCTAAATACTTTATTTTTTAAGTCTAAAAAGTAAAAATGCATATTTTCATTTATTTATTTGGTCGGGGGAGGGAGGATGTTTTTCTTTTGATCACTGAAAGAGAAAAAAAATATAATTTTAGAAAGCAGCTTACCACTTTATGTCTGAATATGATATCATCTTCATCAACTCTAAACTTAACTTCATAATACCGGTTTTTCCATCCATCTTCCCATAATCTGAATAAAGAAACAACAAAATTGATAAAGAATGGTTTAATTTGAAATATTTAACAACAAAAACACAAAATTTATTCAAATTATTAAAATATGAATCCGGATACTAACAATCGATACTCTGTTCGTGGAAACAAGAGAACAAAAGTAAACAAACAGGTAGCAGAAACATCACCAAGGAGCTACACTTTTGATCCAAATCCTTAGTTTGGTAAATTTTATTTTCTCTTTCGATTTGTTAATTTTTTGTACATTATATTTTGACATATAACTTTTAAAACACTTACCTCAGAAATCACTTTCAGAAGATGATGTTGAAGTATAGATCAGACATGTGATTGCTAAAATTTGAAATTAGCTGAAATTTTTGTTCCCTTTTATAGTTGGTTGGTTGGTCATCCGATTTCTGTAGAACAAGCATAGTTCATAAAAGCACAGCATGTGCAATCAAATCTTAATACATTTACTTTTGAATTAAATCAAAATTAAAATATCTAAAATTATCTGCCACCAGCTAAATGCTGTTAAAAAAATATATACAAACACGACTTAAAACAATGCACACATATATTTTTCGGCAAGAAAGAACGAACAATTTCGATTATTTTCGTGCACGCTGTTGTTTAATTTACAGATAAACATAACATGAGTAGCGTTTTGTTGCCATTCCAAGATAACAACATAACTCAAAACCCTTATTCACTTACGGAATTGCGATTGTGAGCGAGCGATTGTTTGTTTCGACCAATCACTATCGCTCGCAATCGCAAATACTGAAACTAGCGAATGACAAAACGTGTCGCCTTTCCCTTCGTTCTTATCCCGTGGCATGGAAGGAGGCGTGAAGCATATTCCCAAAGTTGAAAGATGTGGTGGCTTGTGATTGGCTGGCTCAAAATACTGGCTACAGATTGACGATTATTTATGATTGTTTGGATCAAAATTGATGGGCAAAGATGCCCGCCCATCACGTCTGTTGATCACGTGTTTGTAACTGATTTTATACATTTTCGCGGACTTCAGATATAATGTAAATACCAGATTAATAGAATTACAATTCGCGGAATTCCACGAATTAGGGGGAAAAAAAAATTCGCTGAATTCCGCGAATTAGGAAAAAAAAATTCGCTGAATTCCGCTAATTCGCTGAAAAATCACATGCCTGATAGATACTATTTGAGTGGAGATTTCGCAAAGCCATTTAATATCTGTAAAGTGTTGAATATTTGGAAATACTTTCACCTTGAGTTCTTCAACAGACACAACTGTGTTACAAAATGCTTCTCCAATTTTGATCAGACCAGTTACTGGGTGAAGCAGTATTAATCCATTCCCCATATTTAACAAATAGTCAGAAAATTGACAATTCAAAATTTTTCCATCCAGATGAACTCATATTTTAGTTAGTCGCAAACTGCGAAAATGCCTCCAAACATGTGAAGATTTAAGGCATGCGTTAAAAAATATATGAATTTACCTATTTAAAAAAAAAATCTATATCTTATGTAATTTTTTTAATACAAAAACATGGGAACTTTCTGCGACAATTTGGAAAATGTTAGAATAAACAAATATTGGTCATTAAAAAGTATTTTTATTGATATTTATGTAGAGATCTCATTACTTCCTTGTGCACATGTAAATAACAAATTGTTCAATATCCCAATGCAGTTTATTTATGGAAAAATTTGGAAAAGAAAAATAATAATTTCATGGTTAGTAATACTCTGAAATGTTTTTATATATTTTTTTTAATATAATTTCAATTTTAATTACTTATTAAGCTAATTGACAGCTAAAATTTTTAATCTTAAAAAAAAAAAAAGATTTTATATTTTTTATATTTTAAATCAAATAAATCCAACTTTGTTTCATTCTAAACTTCGTAATCACCTAGGAGCTCATCAAGCTGGAAAATTGGTGTATCTTTTCAAACATTTTAATAACAAAGAATAATATTTTCAGATCCATTGAAATTTATAGCATATAATCATGATCATCTTAAGTATGTGCAGCACATGCTCCAAATTCATTAAATAAATATTGTATATAATCCAGATGTAGAATAGAATCTTTAAAATTTCATCTATAACTGTTTTCTTTTTTCTGAATAAAATGCTTACATTATCTTTTAGGTAGCTTTCAATACAAAAAAGTATAAAGCTACCTATTGCAGCCGTTCGGAGGAAAGCAGTTCCAGAAAATTTCGATATATTTTCACCGATCATGACCCCCAGACCCCAAAACCACCCTCCGTCCAAATGTTGATTTATATATATAGATATATCCATATATATATATATATATATATCTGACCTATGTCATACGATAACGCCCGTAATTATGAATCGATTTTGATGAAACTAATTGTGTGTATTAAGGTCACTAATGTCTCGACCGAGTTCGTTGGCCAGCTTGGTCCGCCATCTTGAAACAAGATGGCGGCCATTTAAAGATGTAAAATAACTTAAAATCTAAAATAAATATACAAAAAATTTA
The DNA here is from genome assembly GCA_963931845.1 of Maratus michaelseni. Taxonomy (NCBI): domain Eukaryota; kingdom Metazoa; phylum Arthropoda; class Arachnida; order Araneae; family Salticidae; genus Maratus; species Maratus michaelseni. The sequence continues at coordinate 300,581,124 of OZ007589.1, forward strand.
AAAATTAAAATTTATTTTTTAATTACGTGTTAGGCCTTGATACAAGGATTCCAGAGCTTTTTTTGGTTTACCTCTATCTTAAAAAATGGCTGAGATAGAGCAGTTTGAAATTCTAGGGTGGCTGACATTTTGAAACAAAACAGCACATTAATGCGATTTCTCGCAAATTATTTTCTTTCATTGTTGTAATAATTTTCCCAATCATACGCATAAAACTATATATTCATATCCGTTAACGCCAAAATGGGCGACATTGGCGACAAAATTGGCAAAATTGGGCGACATTTGGCGAAATATCGCCAAATTTGGCGATCAAAATAAGTCTTCATAAATGAAGCCAATTTGGCTATTGCTCAATAATTTGGCGAATTTCTTATTCAAATTCAGTATTAGCGAATCTTTTGTAAACGTTTCTTTGCATTTTAGTTTGCTGTTTTCGTGTAACATTAGATAAAATTTTAAAACGAAGATATAGGAAAGCTACCTTTTCCTCCCGGTACAGGCCGGAAGGACTTTTATATTTTAAGATTTTTAATAAAGAAATTTGGTTAAAACAAAAAGATTTAGCTTTTAGTAATAAAGGGTGCATATGCTTTTTATTTTATCAAATGGACAATTTAAGGTGGTATATATATATATATATATATTATATTGAACAGGATATTTGTGAAATTACAATTAGTGTAAGTAAGTGCTCGTATAGCATCGACCAAGGTCAATGCTTGGGAGGGTGACAACCTCTCTCGACTGCCGCTGCTGTGGGACCGTGTACGTTAATGGGAGCTGGTGCTCGTAAAATCTGTTCGTGGCTCCCATCTCCTCCAAGTTTAGTATAAGTGTTACCTCTGGGGGTGCCAATCCAGGTGCAGGTCTCACATCTGGAATTGGTTCAAAATTAGGAGACCAGCTCTAGAAGTCCAACCTCTCTTGAGGCTCTGGCACCCCTTCTTTCAGAGAAGTGCCTTGGCACTTTATCTGACATGCCAACAACAAGTGCTCGTATAACACAAGACAAATTGTTTTATTTATTTCGTGTTTTCTAAACTAAAAGATAATTTACATTTTCAAATTAAATCTGTTTCTGTTGCTTCATTTGTTTTAACTGTACATATTTAACTGTTTATATGATTAAAATATTTCAAAGTTTTGTAAGTGTTTTTTTTTTTTTGTTTTTTTTTTAATAAATTGAAATGAGCTTTTCTAATTGTTAATTTTAATGATTTAATAAACATTATTTTACTTTAAAATGTGTAGTTTTAAAATTATATTTTGATTTTTTTTTTTTTTTAGATCAAAAAAATCTGATTTAAAAAAAAAAAAAAAAAATCAGATTTAAATAAAAAAAATTGGATTTTTTTGAAAAAAAAAATCACGAACCCTGCTTATGATTGATTTTTGTTTAGAAATTGTTTAAATGTGTTACACAAGATCAAAAACACAGCTTTGTTTAGCAAATTTTAGTGTATTTCAACTATATTAATTTCATTTTTTTTCTTTCTTCAATATGAAGCACTCTTAACACCATCATAGTTTTTTTTTTAATTTATTCTAAAAGCAATTATAATCTATTATTTTATTTAATAAATTTTGTTACCTGACATCATCTTCAGGTTCTGGCTCACTATCAGAATCTTCACCCTCTATTTTTCTTTTTACACCAGTTGGTGTACTGCCAGAAGTACTAGTTGCACTGTTATCACCTTGTTCCTAAAAAAAATTATTCAATGGAAATTATAGAAGGTGTAAGTTAAAATTTGAAAGTACAGTGTGTGTAAAAACTTTAAGGACAGCTAAAATTTTTAAAAATTGATAAAATATATTATCAAATAAAACTAGTCGTTGGGGGCCACCGTAATACTTACCCATCATGGATATGCATAATGTAAAATATTAAAACAAAAATGTGTAAACTACTTATAAAATGCATAGCAATTCAAATAAAATCGTGGCTTGATGACGTCATAACTTTATAGGCTCGATTACTGAATTACTTGAAAGAGGTTTTTCCTTATAACTCCAAAAATAATAATCCTATTAACTAGCGGTTTATTGCATCTGATTAAGCGTCAAATTTCCAATTAAAATATATCTTTGAAGTGAAATTTGTATGAAATACAGGGTCATGAAAAATCGAAGAGTGTGGTAAATAGGATTCCAAATATCTCAGCAACTAATTATCCGATCGACTTCATGCTTTATGCAAAATTTATGTTTTTTTATTGTCTTTTATATTCATTTCTTAAAATAAACAATTTCGAAAATTTTTATATACCTTTTATCAGAACGAATATTTCGAGAGTCCGAAAAAAATAGATCCGGTTAATCGAGGTTATTGAAATGAAATAGGCTTCTTCCCATTATTACATACTAAGTACATACCAAATTGCAAGTGTCTATCTCAATTTTTTCGGGAGATAGAGCGTTTACAGACACACACACAGACACACAGACGGACGGCAAAATTTTTTTTCTAAAAATATGTTTTTTGGAATCTCCAGTGTCTGAAACGTGTAAATGCGTCAAAAAATTTTTTTCGATTTTCAAAACGATTACAAGACTTACCCTATACTACGTATGATGGGTAAGTAAAATGAAATTGAAAATATATAAAATTTAAAATAAGATAATTAAAATAGAAATTAAATTTTGATCATAATGTTGAAACACTGATATGGAAGTCAACAAAATATATCTGATATTTTTATTGCGAAAAAATAATTATGCAAACAAATGCATTTTTGCTTGTGTAAAAACTTTAAGGACTACTATTTTTTACAGAAATCTTATGCATAACTATTATTGATTTGCACGTTAAAAACTCTTGTATATAGTGATTTTTGTGACATTTTCTATTAAGAGTTTTTTTAATTTTATAATAATGCCAAAAGCAAGTAAACTGACTGAATATGAAAAAGGTGATGTTGAACCTTTTGCATTGTCAGAAATGAAGTGTCGATGTATTGAAAAACAGATAAGATCTAAAACCGTCATCAACAATTTTGTAAGTTTAAAAGATGAGTAAGGTGAAAAGACAACGCTGGAGACAGACCAAAAGCCTTGCTACCCAAAGATGAAAAGAGGATTTTAAAGTTAGCATCAACTGGAAAAACTCAAGTGAAGAAATTTCATGAATGACTGGGTTCAATGTTTACAAGAAAACAATAAGCAATACAGTTACTCGATCTGGGAATTTCCAATACACAGCAAAATTGTGTAAACACTCTTTACTGACTCGACACAAAATCCAGCGTTTACAGTTTTCAAGACAAGTGATGACTTGGGACGACAAATGGCTGCAGGTTATTTTGTCTGGTGAAACAAAATGGAACTTAGGTTGCCCTGATGGCTGGAAGTATTACTGGCATGATTTGAGAAAAGAAAAAGAATTTCTCACAATGTCAATTAGGTAATGAATCCATTATGACATGGGGCTGCTTTTTGTTTAACAGTGTGGAGTCACCTGCATTTCTTTCAGGTAAAGTTAATTCAAAGGATTATCTAAAATCTCTTTCTGGCTAATATTTGATCTGTTGCTACACTTTTGGTAGCAGAAAAATGGATTTATCAGTGAGATAATGCACCTATCCATACAAACTGTAGGACAAAATTCTGGTTCCAGAAGAGAAATATTTGAGTTTTGCAATGGCCACCCAGAAGTCCTGATGTAAACCCTATCAAGAACTTATGGTGGAATTTAGCAAGACGAGTTCACAAAAATGGAAGGCATTTTTCCTCAGCTTCAGAACTCATATCTATGATTCAAGATGAATGGTACAAAACCACTCCCGAATAGTGTCAAAAATTAATAATGTCTATGAAAGATAGAATATTTATGGTCATTAAAAACAATGGTGGGTGCACAATATATTAAGTTTTTGTTTCTTCATTACTGTATTGTTTTTACTTGGCTGTCCTGAAAGTTTATTCAGGCAAGTGTTTTTTTTGTATAATTATTTTATTTTCATAATAAAATACATAAGAAAAAAAGATAAATTTTGTTGACTTTTTCATTAGCTTTTTAACTTTCTGATACATATTAGAGTAAATTGTTTTGCAATTGATTTGAAATTTATAAAAAAATTAACATTTTATGCTGTCTTTAAAGTTTTTACATACACTGTAATACAAAGCTAATTGACAATGCAAAATAATATCCAAAAAAAAAATTTTTGCATTTTAAATAAATTAAATTAAAAATTTAACTATAAAAAACGGCAGAAATTGGTGAAGTTTATGATAAAAAGGAAATTTAAAGAAGATATGGTTCATGATATAAGGTAAGTGTTTTTCATAAAAGTAGAAAATAAAGAAACCGGTCACATAAGAGTACTTAAAGTCAGCAATATGTACAGTGATAATATACAGGGTGTTATGATTTAAAATTCTCAGTATTCATTAATTCATATATTCAAATTTCTTAAATTTAATTTATTCATTTATTTTAATAAATTCATAAAAATTTATCTTATTTAATAATAGTTCATCAATTAATAATTTTAAATCAAACATTCTTTTATTTTATAACGTTTGTGCTAATTTAATTTAATTTCAAATCTCAAATTTAATCCTTATTACTTATTTTTATAAGATTAAATAATTTCTTATTAAATTTAAATAGTCAAAAATTAAAGCACATTTACTTCATTTTTATTATCATAATTAGTATTTTGTTACTTCAATTCATCTCAGTAAGTTGTGTTATTTGTTTTGTCATCCTAGGATTTCTCATTTCAGATTCACGATCTTTGAGATATTTTCAAAGTCCAACAATTACTTTTCAAAATTCTTTAATTTAAATATTTTTACTTCCAATTCATGATAGATGGAAAGAACTTTTTATTTTAGTACATTTCCTAAAATTTTATCTGTTTTCATCCATATGTTTCTGACTTATGGATTTTTCATTATTTTCGTAAGTTTTATTTTGAAATGGTACAATTTCGCTAAGAGCGGCCATTGACAGAATTTCAGATGTCTTCATGTAAACAAGAATCCTTTTTCCCGCGTATTTTGCGCAAGGTCGTTTTAGCAGAACTCCAAGGTCGTGATTGTATGTTCTAAACACTATTTTTATGCTGTTACCAGGGGTGGACGCGTCAGTGATACCTTTAACTTTCTCTACAGGTTTTTGGGCTTGATCAGTGACATTCAGACGGTTAGGATTTTTAGATTGGTTATTACGTAACCGCCGAAGAGTTTTACCTGAGTGGGAATGCATAGACTCTCTCTCTTCTTAAAAATATTTTCAAGATGTAGGTTGCGTAAGTTTCGTTCTCCGGACCTTTGCCATTTTTTTGGCGAGAGTCTGGAATATTTGGAGTGTGCCAAATGTCTGCAAAACCAAGTATATACATTTCCGATAACTACTTTCAATGTTAATAACGAAATAACATAACTTCTATTAAAATAATGATGGATGTATCTCTAATATTTGATGCTTTTTATTCTACAAAATACTGAGATGCTTGGTCTCAGGAACCCACCTGGATGTCGTCTTTGTACTTTCTGCTTCTTCATAATCCGGTTTCATAATTTCCATGTATACTCTAATTGAGAGTTAGATGGGCAATTTGGAATTCTGCTGTGTAGCGATTCTCTGATACATCGATGAGATATCGTTCTCATTTATCATCATGACACCTGCTATAACTACTTTGTGATCCTGAATCCAGTTTCCTGTTTTTCTTGCCTTTCATATCCAAATTTGTCATCAACGATCATCATGATGTTAGATATAGCTTCTTCAATGATGTCAATCTAGTTTCCTGTTTTAATGACTGTCTACATTATAAAACTTTCACCACATTCAAAATTTAATTTTTCAGAACATTCAACGATGTTCATAAAGTTCTTATGATAAACTGAATTGGACTAGAGAATTTAACTGCTATAATATGATATACTACATCTACTTGGGATTAAAATTGTTTACAGAATTAAAAATGTTTCATAGAGTATATAACTTACAATTTTTAGTGATTTAGACATCAGATTATTGTTTTAAAGATGTTCTTGGAAGATAGTACTTATGGGTACATATGTGATCGAAGAAGTGTGCGTTGATATTATGAAGTAAATGATTTGTTTGATTTTGCTGCATTTATAATTAAATAAATACATGTTTGACTTCATTGGGGTGAGTTTGTCTTTTTATTTTTATTTTAATGATGGAATAAATTCTATTTCATATATTATAAATGTATAATTTAACAAGAATTAACTTTAACATTTCTCAGATGAATTTAACGTAATTTTAAACTTATCTTTTATGGCTTCGCATTGTGTACTACCACTTACGTTCACGCCTATAATGGTGTTTGGGGAAATATGTTTTGTCTAAATTTTTAGGTTTTCGGAATCACTCCGGTGCAAGTCGCTGGTGATTCACCCTTTTATTAATTTTTCTTTTTATATTCATCACGATCCCCGGATATCATTATACAGGGTTTGCCTAACAGTCACTGTTTGACAATAAGATTTTATTCCAACCTTTTTCTAGAAGAAATTTTGGCAGATTATTCTAATATTTAATAATGCATCCGATCTCACATTGCTTTTTTTTTAAATTGCATTTTGTTCACTGTTCGCATACTCTGTGGCCTTTTTTTTTTTCACATCAATGAAACGTTCTTTTTTTATCCCACGCATGTAGTGCAATTTGCTGCAAGCAGCGGTTTACTGTTCCAGTCTGTGAAGATTGGTTTTCACAAGAAGCAGCAGCATAATACGCAAGATGTGCATTTGATTAAATTGTGAGTACAGGTCACAGGGCCAAATATAGAGGAGCATGATGCATGAAAGACTGTAGTACAGCGAAATGCCCACAAACAAAAATAAACTCTGGAATTTGTTGCCACACATGGAAACTCTTGAAGCAAAATGTCAGTACAAATAATCCAGAAGAAATTTCCATTGAAGTTTTTTATTAAGGCATAAATGTCTAAATGTAATAGAAAGGAGGCAAAGAATGGCCCTCCATGAGATTTTACATGTAATCAAGACAAAATCTAGGAAGTGAAATGAGTAAAGATCAGTTAGATGATCTCAGCCAAAGAATTAGAAAGCACGCCAATGGTGAGAAAATAAATCACCAAAGTTAAGACCGTTGTATTTAGAGCTATGGATGCATTTGAATTACTTGATATAGATAAGGGTTGTCCCGAAATTCTTTTAAGCTTTATATCCCTGAAAAGCCACAAAGTAACATCTGGAAATATATGCATGTATATCTCGTAAGATGGAATGTGTGAGCAATTGTTTATGATTTTTGTATATGATTGCATCTGCGTGAAGTGAAACTTATTACAGTACGTTAGATTCTTTCTTGTTCATGCTGACTAAAAGGTAGTTGGAGATAAAAAAAAACATGTTTAACAGTTGTATATAAAAAAGAATGATTCAGGTATAAAAATGTGCTTTGCTCTTAGAGCATACGATCTTGTACAATTTTATTATTTATTTCATTGTGGTGGCGGTTTTGAATAGAAAAGAAAGAGAATTATTGAACAGAGAACTGATGCATTAATTTAAAAGAACTGCCACTTCCTATTAATAAAACAGGGCATAAATTTAAAATAAATGAAAAATAATTTTTGACAAAATTAAATTAAAATATAGGATTTCCATCATACGGTATTTTTATATCGATAAAAATTCTAAGAGTTTGGACAACAAGAACTATGAAACTACCCTATGTGAAAAAACAAGAAAATGTAAAGAAAATGAACAAGCACTTTTACATTTCTTGTGAATTTTTCATTAAAAAATATAAATTCATACAAAATCGGGTTAAACATTTAAAATCAAACAAATTTGAGGCTTATTTAAGGATACCACGGGCACAGGTAATGCCAAGCATGTCAGCTAGTATTAGATAAATTGCTTCTCAATGTATATATAATGTAAATAAAGAAAGTGCTTTTGAAATTTTTTATTTTATTTTTGCAAAATTCAACTTTTCCCTTTTCTCTCTCGTGGCCAAGGCACATATAACAAACTATCAAAATTTCACTGTACAAGCCAATATTTAATAAAACAAGTAACTTACAGGTTTTAACATAGAATCTAATCGTTCACGAGAACTACTTTGGTTTCCACTGGTATTAGCAGATGTGCCGTACATTCTCATCTGGTAAGCTTCCTGGCGAGCATTTTGTACAGGAGATGGTGTACTTGATATTGACTATAAAAGAGAAAAATTGTTTTGAAGATTGTATATAATTTATAGTGCAGGATGAAGATTCATAATTTGAAATCTTAAACACAATAAACCCATAACATAAAGCAATGTTTTACAACTAACACTAACCAACAAAAAACACAATCTACTATTAAATGGTGTTCATGAAATAAACTACATATTTGATGCTGAAAAATTGTGGTGACGGACTCATCAGTTGAGTCATCAGCAATGAATGTGTTAAAATTTGAACTAACTTTAAAATTTTTAATAACAACAAGTTTTGCCAATATATTTTTATTCTGTATTTTTGCCTAGATTTCAAATCATTTGAACTAAAAGTTTTAGAATTAAAATTACGCTGTTTTGATATAATGTTAAACTACTTTTATACATTTTTATTTTCTAAAGTAATTAATAACCTTATGCTGCTTTTTTTAAGGGGGGGGGGGGGTGATATTACTTATTTTTAGGGGAGACTTGGGGTATATAACAATACTTAAAATTATTAAAATATAACTTCATAAATCTTACATTGGGGACAAATGGGAAAATTTTAAAGTAGTAAATATGAATTTCTTAATTAGATAATTTTATACTTGTCCTGTGGAGCCCTGCAATTTATCTTGAAAATATAACAATAAAATTTTAGGCTTGAAAATTGAAATTTGTAGTTAGTAGCCAGAAACCAGTAGACCCTTTGAGCTTCACAGCCATTTTATCACAATGAATCTTAATTCTTTTTTATTTAAAGTTAATCAGATTAAAGTTTCTTAAAAATAGATTACAACAATGAACAGAGCTTCTGCTGAAACTGATAACTTAAAATGTAGGGTCTCAAGACTATCATGAGTATAAAAAATAACGGTTAAACTTTTTAAAAAATACAAAAATAAAAACAGTGGATGGTGATTTGTTTTAGTCAATTAGTACAATATTTGGTTTAGTCACCACGTCGCTAAATTATCTTCACTATTTGTTAAAGTTGTGAGTGAAAATTCAGGTTCAGCTTGAAGTGAAACACCCTATATTTTTGACTGATTAAATAGATAGTGATGCTGTTTCCTGTACAGAAAATGTTTGTCTTGACCGCATTATCTCCCTTGAAAGTTTGTTCTAAAATTTTAGGAATTTTATTTTCAGATCTAAATAAAACTACTTGAACTTACCACGGGACTGAATTGTCCAGTAGGAGTCCAACCAGGTCTATCATTATTCATCTGAGGAAAAGAAAGGAAAAAGCAAAATAAAAAATGGATGAATTCATAATTAAAATAAAAGCATTAGATGAAATAAAAATATATAACTTAAATTATTCCAAAAACAGTATGGAGTAAATGGCTGTTATTCATTATATATGCTAATGGCTGTTACATAAAGACATTTCTTTATGTAACATTCAACCATGAGAACAATATTGCGAAAACAAACAAATGTCGCCTTAGTGGTCAATAATTATCAAAGTTTGAAAGCAAACAAAAAATATATCCAACATTGGAAGGTGAGGTTAAGGCTGCTTATCAGTAAACTTCCCGATTCCCCTCACCCAATGGGCATAGGATGCATTCGTATTTTTAAAATATCTCCTCAGGAAATTAATATTTTTAACTTCTGTTTCCTGTGTACTGTTCTTAAAGAATGTCTCTTTTTTTCTTAGTTATCAAAATATTTCTAAACTATGTGCTTAATTTATATTTTTATGTGTTAAAATCTTAGCAAAACTGCATAAGATTTTAGCATTTCATATAAAATTAAGTATATATTTTAGAAAAAAATTGACAACTAAGAAAAAAAGAGACATTCTTTAAGAATAATACAAAGAAAACAGAAGTTAAAAATATTAATTTTCCCAAGGAGATATTTTAAAAATACGAATGCATCCTACACCCATAGGAATAACATTAGCGAGGGGAATCGGGAAGTTTACTGACGAGCAGCCTTAACAGAGTCTAATATAGATGAATGTTTGAACACCATTCTCAATTTAAAAGAACTAAAAATATCTTTCTTTCATTTACAGCAGTCATGTCAAACTTGCTTACTGCTGTGGGCCAAATTAAGCATTATATAGAATGCCACAGGCCACAAAAAAAGGTAGATAGTATTATTACCACTGCACAAAATAAAATTTGTATGTACAACTACAAAACACAGCCATGTTAAGGACATATCCATACAACATTCCAAAGTTATTATACATAGTTTATTTTATTTTATTTTTCAAAATATATATATATATACTCTAAATTACTTATTATCAACCAAATATATAAAAATTGAATTTTCTAAATTTTATTTATTTTAAAAATTGATTGTACACTCTAGTCTGTTAATCTTGATGTAGCAAAGGCTTAGCTGTCAATCTTTTATATTTTCTTCAAGTAAAAAATAAACATATTTTGAATCAGAAAATTTTATAAAATGTGTTGTATCTAAGCGTATCTATTTCATGACATTTATTAAATATGTTTTCTGGTTCAAATGACGTTTATTTGATTGGTTGGCAGCTATGCAAAGATGTGTAAAATTGCACTACCAAACATAGCTAAAATATGCCTAACTCTGTTGCACACTCTTTAAAAAATAGTCAATCGATGAATAATTACAGAAAATTGGAAACTCCACATCCATATATTTTCACTTTAATTAGGAATTGTATTAAATTTTGATTAATCGCAGTAATCAATTCTGGAGAATAATTTCAACATAAATCATTAGAGGCATAGTTTAAAATGATTTTCATATTTTTTGAAATTCAAATAGCTTTTTTAAAAATTCATTTTTAAATATAGTTTTAGTATGTTCTAAAAATTTCCATTCACAAATTTTTTGTAATGCCTGGCAACAATTCAAATGAAATGCATTTTCTTTTTGAAAATTTGTTTTATCAAAATAATAAATTATATTTGAAAAGATCTTAATTCTATAAAATAAGATTAAATTATGAAATTTGCCTTGAAGTTAAAGTTTACTTACATGCTTTGTAATTTCAAATGAAAACTCAAAGTACTTTGCCTTAATAATCCAGATTTATAATTTGTTGATTTAAAATGAAAATTGTAATCTTGTGTAATAGTTTGAAAATAACGCTAAAACTTTTGTGATGGACACCTGTCAATTATCTGTATAAGAAGGTAGATCTGTTTATCTTCACTACTTGTATTTCAACGAAATTTTCTAGATTGATGATGATTGAGCATGCACGTAGGAATATAATATCTCATCAAAAACAACTCGTTGTAAATGATCCCGCCAAGCTACAAACCTAAAACGTCAGTCACAAAAAGAAGTGATATCACATAAAAAGAAGCGATATAGAAGTGCATACTCCGAGTCCCGTGTAAAAATCTATCACCACTCATAATGTTTCCAAAGGACTCTGAGTGAAGTACAGTATGTGAAAACTGCTTGGCGACCTGCAGGCTTTTATAATATATGTAGTATATCAATTTTGAAAATCGAAAAATAAATTTTATATTTTTGTTATACCACTTTTATAAATATTTTTGCGAAAGAACTGACAGAACGGATTTTCTCCCAGATCTATGCCATTCCCTTACGCTAGAATTACTGCAATATATCTCAATTTAGTTAACGTTTATTATAAGGTTTATATATATATATATATATATATATATATATATATTACAAACTCAAAATCTTTATACGTTTATGTAACGATAAGAAATGGGACAATGCGTTCAAATTAAAATTACATTAAAATTTAGAGAATTAATTGAAAGTGGGGAAAAGCAAAGGAAGAAAGGGGGGACTGTATCAATTTTGAATATTGATAAAAAAGAGAAGCATTGAATTTTCAAGATGAGCCAGTGATCTAAATAATTATAAGTATAGTGGTAATACCTGGAAAAATATGAAGAATGTTCATGGTGAATAACAGAAAGATATCTTACCTGATTCATAAATAGTAAATACCTTTAACATATATGTCCTCTACGCTGAAATATATATATATATAAATATTTAAGCCTAAGAAATTTCCTTAGAATTTCTATGAGTATTAAATCAATAGTATTATTTATACAATTGTTACATAAATAGCGTAGATATAAATAAAGAAATAACAGGAGATTATAACGTTTAAATTATTTATTATATATATATTCAAAATAAGAAAAGGAAAGTTACTGCGCAGAAACCCCTATATAATAATTATTTACTATATCATTAAACAAACATGACTTAGGATGCATTTAGGATAGGCATTTGACTTAGGATGGATTTAAAACATTAAATGATGCAGTACTCTACAGTCTTAAGGTAATCAATAAAGATGTTGTCTTAGAGAAAGTTCATATTTTACGTTCCTTAACACAAAAAGGTTTCTTCAGAAAACAAAATAAAATTGTACATTACCCCATGTCGGAGAAATCATAATTGATTATACTCAGAACAAATAGTTGTACAATTGAAGAAAGACACAGAACATCGTATATTCGTCATAACCTTCGTTACTGATATTGCGCACAAAATGATACAACTTGAACATCAGTTAACACGAAATCTGAGACTGATGGCTACCGTCAAAATTTCGATATTATATCTATTTCGATGATTACTCTAGGTGCTTGAAATGATGAAGAGTTTTTCAAGATATTTGACTTGTGAAATTTATTTTCAAAATGATACTGAGATTAGTATCTGGAGAACACCTGTAGAATCTCAGCACCCACTGAGAAGAAGTATTACTCTGAGCTGCAGGCATCATTGGTAATAAGTACTGAGTAATCGTACTCGAAGGGATATGGAAACGCCAGTATTTGTACATTCTAAAGTTGCCACTGCAGAACTGAATTTAATTAAATGTATACCATCTTCAACACCTATAGTTGTTGTTCGCTGCAGAATCTGTATGATTCTAAAACGGTTAATTTTTTTAAGTTATTTTAGGAGCACCGGGATGTACGTGCTTACATCCCGGCGTCCAGACAAGCAAGAGAGGGGATGCTACGAAAATTTTTAAGAAGTCGCGGGAAACACTAGCCGTTAAAAAGACAGTTAAATTATTTCAACCGCTGGGGCTAGGATTGAAGAGTTCCTCCAATCAAAAAAAGTATTCGCGATTGGGGTAATCTCAATAACCGATGCTGTGTTCAAAATCCCCGAACGGTGCACATCGCTGAAGCAGTGAACCATAAGTCAATGACCTCAGCAGCCGCGTAGACACATTGCAATGAAAGGAATTTCAAAGAGGCGAAAACAGGGGATGTTTCCTTTCCAGACTAAAAAGTAACGTAAGATAAGATAACTGAAAAAGGAAGATGCAGAAATATTATAAATGTAATAGTATTTTATAAAGGACTATCTTTTAAAGTAAAAATTTAAGAATAATATTAGAAATAAATAATTTTAAATGATTTAAATTAGGACTTAATAAAATATTGAGTTTAAAATATTTAAATTGCAAAAGATTTAAATTAAAGAAATTTAAAATTATAATTAATACACAGCCGTCGCGTAACAGTTTACTTAAAAAATCCTCTTCATAAGAGTGGTGTTTTTAGTTTAAATAATGGTAAATAAAATCAACAAATTGATTTTTCAAGCTCATAAATAAGAAAGGACATGCAAACACAGAAGCTTCAACTTTTACAATTTTATGGGAACAAAATAAATAAATAAAGAAAAGAAAAGAAAAGAAAAGAAAAGAAAAATAATACAGCCATATGTAATTGCAGGAAACGCAAACATTATAAAAGCCTGCAGGTCGCCAAGCAGTTTTCACATACTGTACCTCACTCCGAGTTCATTGGAAACATTATGAGTGCAGATAGATTTTTACACGGGACTCTGAGTATGCACTTCTATATCGCTTCTTTTTATGTGATATCACTTCTTTTTCTGACTGACGTTTTAGGTTTGTAGCTTGGCGGGATCATTTACAATGAGTTGTTTTTGATGAGATATCACTCCTTTTTGTAAGGTATTTAATTTCAATTATACGGATTCCATTTTTATTCAGAAAAGAAAAGATGAAAGGGGCAAAAAAAATAATAGTGATGCTATAAACAGAATTATACAATTTATTGAGTGACTTATTCCAATGTACATGTCGCTACCATAACAACGGGGAAACTTTTATATTAATTTCCTTACATTGTATTCATCAGATTATTTATGACATATTTATTTTCCTTTTTCTTTTGTTTATATCACTCTTCCATTTATATACATTCAAAAACAAAAATTAGACAATTTTACAGTAGTTTACAAACTAATTAAAATACTACAGTTTCAGAAAAATGTGGAAAAATAAGAAGCACTTTTTTTCGAACAACTACAACGATAAGTTTATGGTGCATACTTTACCAAGAATAATCAACATTTTTTTTTTCTACAAACCTATTTCTATTAGTATAAAAATTTACAGGGATTTTTATACTAACATATTAAATATATTATTTTTTAAAATTACTGAGCACCTTAGAAGTTTATTTGTTTAAGTTTTTTAACTCAACGTTTCGAGAATTTGAAAAATATAAAATTCGCAACATTTGCAAAAGTATAAAAACTATTAAAGTGATTTCTGTTCATATAGTCTGTTCATTCCTATTCGGTGATCCTAAAATATAGGTCCCCAATCTCCGGCAGTCCATGAATTAATTAGGACATATGTATGCAACTATTAAAATGTTCTCAAAGTTGACAATAGAGGCAATAAGTATAGCTCGGCAAATATGAAACACGGCATTGCTTCATTATGGCTTTGTTTCGTGAGGTGTTTGTTCTCCGAACATAAAAATCTCATGCGAAAGTGTTTGTTAACCGATTTGTTCGTAAACCGAACAGTTCGTTACCGATCACCTATTGTATACAAAATTTAGCATTTTAAGTTCGTCATAGCCGGAGATTCGATGAACGGCAAATATTTAAATGCAAAACTTGTAATCTTGGGGTAGCAACATTTTTACATTCTATTACTCAGCACATGAATGTAAAGTTGGAATTTTGTAATCGCTATTTCAATCAATTCCTGATACGCTAGAATTATAAATTTATAAATAAACACAGTTTTTTTAATCGATGAAAATACTATATTTTAATAGATTTAGAGCTTAATATCGACGAGATTTCAGACGGACAAAATGAACTCATATTAAATTTTAAAGCAAGATAATGAAACCTTACAGAGATTGATACAGAGTAAAATCATTAAAATACATCTCACTCAGTAAATATACATCGGTTGTAATGTAATCAAGATCTTTTAAGAGACTTTGTAAACGAAACGTATATGCTTCAATGACACTTTACAATAGAGAGGATGTAGTAACATATTTGAATATCTTGTGTATATAGCCAATTTGACAAAAGTTATGCAATTTACTATTGTTTTTCCTCTGTGTTAAGTACATGACTTCAACGTAAAAATTCGCTAATTACACAACTTTTTAGTCTTATTAAAAAATCTTTTGAGTTACCCTGTAAACGAACAGTAAATTCTACAATTCTGTTTTACAATAGGAAGCTAACTTAGGTCGTTCGTAGTAACATATTTTAACATCATGCGCATACGTTCTTTTTGAAAAGAGTTAGACCATTTAATATTTTTCTTGCTTAAGTATAGGAATAAATCACTTTAAAGTGGTATACATAAAAAACTAATTAATATTTTTACATGAAATTTTAAACATTTGAACTACTCAAAAACAATTCCAATGCTGCAAATCGCGTAAAAATCGGATAATTACAAAACTATTTAGCCCTATATCAAAAGATCTTTTGTGAGACCCTGTAAACGAACCTTAAATGTTACAATTTTTTATAATAAGAAGCTTACTTGGGTCGAGTGTAATAACATATCTTAATATCATGTGTATATGACCATTCCTAAAAGAGTTGGGTCATTTATTATTTTTTTGCTCTATGTTAAGTATAGGAATCAATAACTTTAAACTGATATAAATCAAAAACTAATTAATATATTTACATGAAACTTACAAAGGTTTGAACTACTCATAAAAACGATTCAAATAACGTAAACCGCGTAAAAATCCGATAATTACACATTGCTGTAGCCCTGTCAACAGTTTTTTGCCCTGTGTTAAGTATAGGAATCAATAACTTTAAACTGATATAAATCAAAAACTAATTAATATTTTTACATGAAACTTACAAAGGTCCGAACTACTCATAAAAACGATTCAAATAACGTAAACCACGTAAAAATCCGATGATTACACATTGCTGTAGCCTTGTCAACAGTTTTTTGCTCTATTTAAGTATAGGAATCAATAACTTTAAACTGATATAAATCAAAAACTAATTAATATTTTTACATGAAATTTACAAAGGTCCGAACTACTCATAAAAACGATTCAAATAACGTAAACCGCGTAAAAATCTGATAATTACACATTGCTGTAGCCCTGTCAACAGTTTTTGGTCTGAACAAGATTTAAAAAGTGCAAAAAACAGCACTTTTAAAATCGCATTTACTGAAAACCTATTCGTCGGATTTTGCTTTACTTTTGAATTCTTAGTCCCTTGGCACGCCCCATTCCATAGAATCAAGAATTTTGTTTCTATCATAAATAGAACGCGAGATATAGATGTGTCAAAAACCCGTTTTGTCCCGTCCGCAAAATATAAACTAGACAGAGTGCTAAAATTTTTTTGTAAAATCGTTTGGCATCCATTGGCGAAAATTCCTTTCATTTCCAGTTCAATGCATTGCTGTTTCTTATGCTTGGCGAGAAACTCTGTCGAGTTTCTATGATAAATTTATAAGCGTTATACATTTTTACGCACATATCCGACTTTTAAAAATCTATCCATTATGTAAGAGCAATAATCATATAAATATTTCTAGTAATGGTACTTATGCTTTAGTATTTCCAAATTTCTGTAACTGCTCTAGACATCATTTCTTCAATTTCGTAGTGAATGATTTCGACTTGCAGGATATTTATTGTAATAAAGACAATAATTAGTTTTTTAAAGCAAGTGTATTTTCTTCAATAGGCTTTGTGAAAGCATTTTGATTCTCTTTTAAGAAACAGGGTTGTTTGATTTAAATCAGCTTGATTTAAATCGTGATTTAAATCATGATTAAAATCAAATGATTTTTTTTAAAAAATCTTTGATTTAAATCAGTTTTTTTAGCATTCATATTTACTGGCTGAATAAGGATCAAATTCCTCATTCATGTTAAAATAAAAGTTAAAATCATTCATTTCAGATTAAAAATTACCTTTTAATAACATTAAATAAAACTTTTTTAGATTAAAAACACGATTATATTATGAAAGTAAATGCAACACTGCATTAAAAATATTATCTATCCATAGTACATTCTCCAAAACTACTGATAAATACTTACTAATTTTTAAAGTTTTTTTTCTTAGTCACTTCCATTTTTTGAAAGCAAGATGCTGAAGCTAAAGCTATTTAATATAATAGTATTTTCAGTGGAGAGTCACTGTCTCTAAAGCAAATTATACATAATTCACAAGTTTTTTTTTTTACATTTACCTGCAAATTACAATATCCCATATGTTGATGTTTATGTATTGATCATATAATGTGATCAATACATGAACTAATTATAACATAAATATTTGGACTGTTTGTCTAACATAGAATTAATTCCAGTTTCATGTTTCTTCTATAATTGAAAATACTTTAATCCCTGTAACTGATCCCTTTCCTCTTTCTTTTCCTAGAATTCATTGCTTATTGCAATGGGAAAAAAAAAAAAAGAAATGTTATTGTACTAAGCTAAGCACTAAGCAGTCATTCGTATTGTCAAGTAAGCAAGATTGTTTTCTAAAATTGACCATGGCTGAGTAAGGGGAGGGGGCAATAACACTGATAATTGATAGCTTCACACTTCTAGTTATAGGATTACCTTGCATTTGGTGCCTTAGAATAGTATAGTGTGAATTTGACTAATGATGAAAAAAAGAAAGCCTTATTTTTTGCTAACGACAAATGCAGTTCACATTTTATATATGTGATAATGAAATTTCAAGGAAAATCTGATCCTTTTTCTAAATTTTTATTTGATGAAGACATCGTAACAAAGATTTCTCCCTTAGACTGGTGGAAAACACACTTTGATTCAGAAATTTGTGTATCAGATGGTGAGGGGAGTGTAAAGAAAGCCATAGAGCAACTGTTTACAGCAACAGCTACTTCTTCCTCCGTGGAACGGATTTTTTCAACATATGGTTTAGTTCAATCTAAACTTAGAAATAAATTAGGAAATGATAAAGCAGCCAAATTGGTGTTCTTATACAAAACCTTAAATGCATAAATAGTTAAAAATGTTAATATAATTGCATATATGTAAATAATTACAAAATAAGAACCAGATTTTGTAAAAGATTGAATTGTAATCTAATATTAAACTATTATTTTATATTAATGATTTAAACAATTATCTGTTTATAGATATTCACCAATGTTAAACTGTTTCTATTTAATATTTTGTCATAACTTAAAAATTATAGAATTGTTCTTGCATGATGCATAATAAATATATACCCATATGCATTTAGCATTCTTTGTTGTATTTATTATATGTTGTTATATAAAATCTGTGTTATTTGGAATAATACACGAAAGAAAATTTTAATAACTGTAAAATTAAATAGAAATTTATATAACACACATATTTATATGTATAACAATTTAATATTAGAATGTTTTAAATTTTAAATGAATCATCTAAATTTGTTTGCAACAATTTTAAATTTAAGTTATTTTTAATTCTTATCTAGAAAATGTAATGAAATTAATAGAAATATGTAAATCTATACAGGAAATATAAATAAATATGTGCAGAGTACACAAATAATATTATACTAAATAAATATTTTAAAAAATAAAAAAAATCCGATTTAAATCAAAATAATCTGATTTAAATCAAAAAAATCCGATTTTTTTGATTTTTTTAAAAAAAATCACGATTTTTAACAACCCTGTGTAAGAGCAATAATCATATAATTATTTCTAGTAATGGTACTTATGCTTTAGTATTTCCAAATTTCTGTAACTGCTCTAGACATCATTTCTTCAATTTCGTAGTGAATGATTTCGACTTGCAGGATATTTATTGTAATAAAGACAATAATTAGTTTTTTAAAGCAAGTGTATTTTCTTCAATAGGCTTTGTGAAAGCATTTTGATTCTCTTTTAAGAAGTATCAGTTTCAATTCTGGCAGTTTATCTTTCCGATGTTCAGCCAGTTTTGTGAATTTTCTTTATAGTTTGTGTTGTAGCTCCTCTTAATGTTACATAAGTCCAACAGTATCTACACATCAAACATAAAATTTCAGTTTTCCTTTGAATGTAAATGCATTGTAAAACACCTTTAAAAAATCTGCAATGTTCATCTTTACTTTATCATATTTATTCATAATGGTAAAGAACTTTAACATATTTTTGTATAAATCCTCAGATGTACAACAATGTGTCAATAAAATGTGTATATTAATAAAAATCCCTGACAGCTCGACCTACAGGCACAGGTAGATTTTGAAGATGCAGACTGTGGGGCGCCTGTTTGTTGGGAATTGCGGAAGAAATGACCTTTTTGCCATGATGCGACAGTTGGGACCGCCCACTTCGAAACCTAACTTGTATGGAGGCAGAGCCGGCACGGAATTTTTTTAATTATTTTTTTTTTTTTTTTTTTTGCTATAAGGGTTGGTTCTATAAAAAACTTGTCAATATAAAAGTTTTAGATAATATTAAGAGGATTTATAATAAATTTAAGGGGATTTGATATCTTCTGAATTGACGAAGTTATGAATTTTTTTTCTTCTTTTTTTATAGGTACTTTAAGCACACTACCACAATACTCAATATGATTATGAAGAAAATCTTGTGTGGATAAATATACAATAAAATGCAACATTTAACACACAATATCGAACTGTAGCACAATAAACAGACATACGTTTCATGAGTAACTTGGTCTCACATCATCAGTGTCAGTAAAAATAAAAATTATTATATCCCCCTAAAGACATGAAACAGAAACAAAAACCCAAATTACAGACAATAACACACCGAAAGCTCATCATGCACGAGCAACCAATAAGATTAAGCCGTAAGTGATGCACTATGGAACAGTAAATCAATCCAGAAAGGTGAGATGTACGGTATGCTTGAAAAATCTTTGACCAAGGAGTTACCGAATCTATGAATATACTGCTTCAAAATAATCTAAATCTAAAGGAGTATTGCATTTCTTAATAATAGTGGCTGAATCAAAATTGAAATTACAGTGGAACTTCCCTTTAACGAAGTCCCTATTTAACAAAGTTTTCTACTTAACGAAATTTTCTGCAAAACTTTGAACACCATTAACATGGAAATTAATCTCCTTATTACGAAAAATACTATTCTATATAACGAAGTTTCTTTCACTTTTGTAGGCATATACAGATTTCAAATTAAGATGTTGCTGTTGTGATGGATATACGAAAATGAACACATGATATGAAAATGAACACATTTAAATAATTTCCATTCTGCTTGGTGCTAAATAAAAGATTTTTAAACACTAAGAAAAATTATTGTTTTCACCACTCTACCACACCGAGATCCCTGTGCTGACAGTTGGGGAAATCAAAATCGCCCTTTTTAATTTCAATGATATAGAAGATGCAGCGACGCAATGTCACCAGATGCATTGAAGCAAAAAATATCAATAAATGCAAATCGAAGAACATCAAAGTTATTTTTGTTCCTGCCAATACAGCTTCTAAACTTCAGCAATTAGTTTAAGGAATAATAAAAAATCCTGAAGAATACTATAAAAAAAAAACAGAAAAAAGACAATATAGTGAAAATTTTAGTTTAAGAATCTGTGTATTAGAGCTGATGAAAGCTTGGGAATGTGACGTGATTCCATCGACCGTACACAACTGTTTTTTTTTTAAAGACTGCTTCAAAATTGAAACAAAATAAAAGGCTTCTGAATCCAATACCTGGTTATCATATCCGAAGGGAAATTTTCAGGAATTTAAGTTGATTTCTATTTAACGAATTTTCTTCATAACGAAGTTTTTAAATGTGATGATGAGACTTCGTTAAATGGAAGTTTCACTGTATCTCCCTCCCTCCAACAATGACAAGCAATAGAGGATTTTTGTAATTCCTTTTTCTTAACGTAGTTTTTGTGTTCATTGATTCTGAAATGGAGTTGTCGTTTAGTCTGTCCTATATAGGACAGACTAAACAACAACTTCGTTTCAGAATCAATGACATATCAAAACTTCAGGGGTATTTACAATATCCAATGTCAATGTGGTTTGTCCTACATAGGACAGACTAAACGACAACTCCATTTCAGAATCAATGCACACAGAAACAAAGTTAAGAAAAAGGAATTACAAAAATCCTCTATTGCTTGTCATTGTTGGAGGGAGGGACATAATTTCAATTTTGATTCAACCACTATTATTAAGAAATGCAATACTCCTTTAGATTTAGATTTTTTTTAAGCAGTTTATATTCATAGATTTGATAACTCCTTGGTCAACAATTTTTCAAGCAAACCTTACATCTCACCTTGGTGTGTTATTGTCTGTCATTTGGGTTTTTGATTCTGTTTCATGCCTTCGGGGGATATAATAATTTTTATTTTTACTGACACTGATGATGTGAGTCCAAGTTACTCACGAAACGTATGTCTGTTTATTGTGCTACAGTTGGATATTGTGTGTTAAACGTTGAATTTTATTGTATACTCTATATGATCTTTTATAATTCTTAAAGAAATATAAGAATGTTCTTTCAGATTTTCCACTTCCATATTTTTGTTAATAGAGAATCCTCTCTCGACAAAAGCTTGTCCATGGGACAAAAGCAACACAAGTTTGGTGACATGGAAGGCTTTAATGTGCCCTTTAACACACATATGATCATAAAAAAAATCATCCAATCTGTCTGTCGATTCATTAAAGCTCATGAAAACTGATAAGTTTGTTGTTTCAAGGAAATCTTAATAATCCTGAAGAGTGGTTTTACAGTCATCTTCTGGGATCGAACCATTCTTGAAAAGCATTTAAGAAATGCAGTTTTCTTTATTCCGTGCAATTTTACCCGGATTCAAACAAGATGAATTGCATACAGTACTATAATTTATTGAGCTTTTTTTGAGGATTTTTTTCATCATTGCACAAATGAAGTCCCTTATTTCTTGCTTCAGAGCAATAACGTCACTTTCTTTCAGAGATTTCGGCTTTGTTAGATTTTTGAGCAATTTTTCCCCAGTGAATAGTTTCTATTTTAGCAATGGAATTCAACATATCAGTTTTGAATTCAAATCAACAAAGTTTCGAAACTGTTACATTTTTTATTTCACCATCCTTAAGAATTTTGTAATTCAATAAGCATGACCGAATTAACTTTGTTAAATCAGCGGCAAAAAATGGCAGCACAGGTTTTTCAATTTGATATTTCGTCATGAAAGGCTGCACCAAAGATGCAACTGATGAGAGAAAATGCAACTTAACATTTAACAATTCATCTTTAAAAAAAGATTTTATGGAATCAAATGTGCGATTGTTGGGATTGTGAATTTTTTTTTTTTTTGACACAAGAGATAAATAACTTTAAATCTTCCAAGATTTCAATCTGGCTCTTTTTATAGCTGGTAGGCTGTCAAGCCATCTATGTCTGCAAAACTTCAAGGCAGTCTTACCAGTTGATGATACTTCATAATAATCTTGAAGCCTTGCTGGAGAGTCCTTAAATAGCCTATGCAAATTAATCAAAAAAAAACATCCATTTGCCAATTTGAAGAAGCTCTACCAGCTTTAAATGCATTATGTAACACATGCAAGCCGCAGCTACCTATATTTAGTATACAATGATCATACTGTTTTTTAAGGTCTTTTTGGAGTTTTTTATATACCTTTCAGTTAAAAAAAATCAAATAATTTAAATCATTTAATTTAAAAAATTAGAATTCCAACAAGGGCGACGACCTTTCCCTGCTCCCATTTGCTGGTACCCATAGATTCACGACACGTGAATAACATTGCTATCACATCGCCTCCAATCTTCCTCACATAAGAACGGAATTTCCAATCTTGCAGTCGGTAGTAGCAACAAGTTACCCCTATTTTCATTTTTTTTTTTTTTTTTTTTTTTTTTTTTTTTTTTTTTGTTAACTTAATCCTATAGAGCAGGTCTGTCCAACCTTTCAATAAAGAGGACCGCCCTTCAGCTGCTAGCAAACAAGGAATGGCACCATTATTAATATGACTCAAAAGATGCGACAATATTATCTCACTGTAAGTGTTAGAAACACACACCCGTGTTACCAATTTATCGCATTTTTTATTAAAAATATCTACCACTGTTTTCAAGTAGTGATCTTTGCTTTTTTTAATCACTGAATATTTGGAATTAAACAAATCTAAGATTACTATAGGGAATAAATATACATATATACATATATAATACATATATATTTTGAATAAAAAACAAGCTAAAATGGCAATTATGAATCTTAAATGATGCCCATATATCTCGCAACGGTAGCCATAAGGCCCCTATACGATTCAGGAATTCCATGAAAAAATAATTTTCAGAATAATAAAAAAAATAAGTTGTAGCTAACTTAGAAGTGCATTTTTTCTGAGAGGACACCTATCTCCAAAATGTTTGCAGCTGAAGGGGCCAGGCACCTTTATCGCGTTTAGTCAGAAATGTGCAAAATTTATTTGCATGCAAAAAAATTTACTAATATTATAAGAAAGCAACCTTTAAAATGGGTTTTTATTTTTAAGAAAACCTAGTAAATAAAAATATTAGAAAGGGCTCCAAGAAAACAATCAAGGGGCGCCATGGAGCTCGCGGGCACCGCGTTGGACAGCCTTGCTATAGAGGGAAGGGAAAAGGGACAAATGCTTGAACTCTGAGCCCCTAAAAAGAAAATCTCGGAACAAATATTTTAGCCGATTTTTTTTTAAGCTTGCAATTATATTTTATTTCGAATATCTGAATAAGAAAAATTAAGCACCTATAAAAAAAATAATGAAAATTAAGCACCTTCATTAAAATATAAGCAAATTCAAGCACTTTCAAGGACCTTTTTTCTCTCAAGGTCTTTCAAGCACTTTCAAGCAGAGTATGAACCCTGACAAATTTTAGGCCCTTTTCCTAGAAGTAATAATAACTTTAAACGGATTCGATACGTATCATAATTAAGAAATTATGCGTTTTTTTCTGTCTTCACAAAAAGCCTCCTCCTTTTGGGTTCGATTTTGCCCATTAACGAACTTGAGCGAGATTTTATGCCCCTTGATTTTATATATCAGTTTGGAAGAGATTTGTGCAGAATTATGGGAGTTATTGTGTCCATAAAAAAGTAACATAGATAGATAGATAGCTAAAGTTTTGAACTGGGGGTGGTTTTGGGTTCTGGGAGTCATAATCGACGTATATCTGCAAAAAAATTTCAAAAATTCCAACTTAGGTGAGAATGTAATAGATAGTATTTCTTACAAAATCTACCTAAAAATGAAAGAAAAGAAAGGGATACCATGCAGGATTCATTAACAATAACACAATACACATACACACTATCCTATGTAATGAAAATAAATAGTTTAAATCCATCTGTTCGACTAAAGCCCAAATGCAGAACCTAGATGACATATTCTGGGTTTTGGGCCAAGAACAAAAGTGATAATTTGTGTCACTTTCAAAGTGACTCGTTTAAAACTATTTAATTTCATATTTGGATTTTTTTTTTTTTTTTTTACTGTTCTTAATTAGTTACGAAATTTATTAATTTTACAACCCATTTCTTACTATTTAATAAATATAGTATGTTATTTTGTAATGTGGTGTAAAATTGAAGAGAGTAGTAAAATAAAATATTAGTTTTGGCATAAAACAAAGAAAAATTAAAAGTAAAATACTGTACAATTTTTGCGAATTTTTAAATTTTCAGATTCAAGATCTCGCACTTTGGTACGTTCTGATTGGTTATTTTTGCATCCACAATTGTTTTATGCTAAAATATAAAATTGAGTTATAATAGTTGCTAGATGAGTAGGATTTTTTAAAATGCGAACGCTACCACATTCTGGAGGAAAATATTCTCCTTAATTAATGACAGAATAAATAAGACAAACATTACTATTCAAAAATAGTGGTAGCATTCTGAATTAACTAACAGCAAAAACAACTAACAATTACATTAAACACAGGTAAAATGCCAAAAGCTTCATGGGTCACAGATAAGTTGTCCATGGCCCACGTGTTTGACATGCCTGATTTACAGGAATGAACTCTGCATATTTTTACATAATCAGAAAATTAACATTTTTATAATTTAACTGATAGTCGCATTTCTTGAAGAAGTAACATTAACAAGGTAGGCAACACTTGAACTTTTTCATATTTCCCAACTTTTCCAGGTTATTTTCTGTGATCTTCCTAGATCATTCGCTTATGAAATCGAACCATAAGAAGTCAACAGACATATTACAGTGAAATTTCCAGGTTTCAATCAAAATTACAGACTTTTGCGTGGATGCAGACACATAATTAGTAAATTTCAGCAGAAAATTTTTGGAGAGTAGTTGTGTTTAACAAACAGTTTCCCCAATGAATATAATTATGAGAAGGAGACTATTTACAGATCAAGAATCACTTTAAGTTCTATGACAGCTTTATTTTATGCAGGGTTAAAATTATTTTTCCCTGTATTAATAATTGTTTCTTATTTTTCTCTGTATTCAAGGATAATTTATAATTGTAAATATCAATGAAAAAAGAAGAATGAAGATATGCAAGAACCAATCCATCTCTCTTTATTAAAAATACCAGAAGAACCAACGCAGGAATATACTGCCCTATGAACCGAACACATGCAAAACACATTTTTAATTTAAAACTAGTGGATTTTTGACACTTAATTTTTTTTTTAAGTTGTCCACTAAAACCACAAAAAAAAAATGCATTCTTACATGAAAAATACAAATTATTCAACTAAAGTTTTAAAATTTATTAAAAGTGATATTTTCGTATTAGCTTCATGCCAGGGGTTAATAGCCGAACAAATCGACAAAGATTACAGTAACCTTTTTTATTCCACTTATTTCAGTATTTAAGTGCGTAGTTCATCATAAGTTAACTGGTCAATTTTTGTTTTATTTATCTATTTATTCATGAAGGTTTTATTCCGTCATATAATATTAACCAGAAACAAATGTTGAACTATTTACACTGTGTTAAGTGCAAACAGATTAATCTTCAATTATCAGGCTGCACATGATTTAGATTTTTTTCCCCTTTTTTGATGGTGCAAAAATTTTAATTGGGCAATGGTTAGAAGTTAATAAATTTGTGAAAAATGCAAAATAGATTGGTCAAGTTGCTGCCAACATCAATATGACATTAATTGTTACTTAGCCATGTTTTTGCTTTATAATATAGTTTTTGAAAACAAACAATAAAACAGCTGCAACCTTTACACTCACCCGAGCGTAATATGAGGCTCCTAATGTAAATAAAAAATGCAAGGTTTCAAACACTGTTTTTAATTAAATTTTATTTTGAATTTATCTTTTAAATATCCATGAACCATGACCCATTTATAGATTAATCATTTTTTAACACAATCTTCGATAGCGTTTTGAAAATGTCAATCGTATATATTATTTCTGTTGTCAACATACTTCTTTCTAAGCAAATACAAAATGCAGAACGATAAATGAGATATTCTTTTGAAAGGATTTTGAACCGGCTTCTGACATAGTACACTTACATTTCATTAAAATATGTTTTTTAATTAAAAATCGCAGTTAATAAAACATAAATTGACATAGTTTTCATAAATGAAATGAAAGGTTTTCCTCAAATTAGTGTTGACGCAAAAATAAAATATCACATTATATAGTGCTCAATAATGATTATATATATAAAAGAAAGTAAAATAAAGTGAGACATTGTTGCTGCATGGTTTATTTTATATTTATGATTAAAAAGCAAAATTTAAATTCAAATGTTCAATTTATTTTTCTTTGTCCCATGTTCGTTTTTATTTTTTTCGAAACCGATGATTTCATCCTTTAATGCAGTTAAGTATGATTGATTTTTTTTTTTTTTTTTTTTTTTTTTTTTGTTATCTGCAATTAGTTTTTACTGCAACTTTGATGGAATAAATTAGATAGTAGCAGGCTTAACTAATGCTGTTTGCAGATATTTTAAGTCCTTATTTTTTATATAAGCTTAAACCTGCATCTAAAAAATATTAGACTGCAGGGCGAAATCTTCGCACGGGTCCACTAGTTCAATAATAATCTCGAAAAAAACATTAGTATGAGAGAGAAAGATTGCACAAATTGTTAACTTTAGATTAGTGAAAGGCTGAATTCATCAACATACATAGATTGGAAATAAATAAGTTTATTGAACTGATAAAAGCAATGGAGTGCAAAAAAAAACTTTACATGTATATGAATGTCCATTAATTTTTTAATAAACTGCCCAAACAGAAATTAATTTTTGAGTACAGTTTCATAAAATTTGTGTAATTTGAAACTGAACACACACGTTCAAAAACCAAAGCAAAATTTTAATGTCCAAATGCATAAGATAAACAATTTATACAATTAAATAATTAAAAAAAAATCTTTAAAATCATTTACTATTAAAATGTTCATAAACTCATTGCATACTGAAAATATTTGGAACCTAAACTTCACAATAAGACAGTTACTTCTTAACAATAATTATATTTGAAGAAATAGATTGTTGAAAAAAGGCATAAAGTGTTAAGAACATCACTTTTTTTCTCTATGAATTTCAACAAAAAAATTCTAAATAAGAAAAACACTCAACAACAATTAAATTTAATCCTAAGCATCAACAGTAATAACATTGAATTCTAAGTATCAACAAGGCAATAAAATATACAGTAATCTATTTTTAGTAGTTATTTATCATTTGATTTTACAGCTGACATACAAAAGGTTAAGATTCAGCAACAATACATTATTAACCAGTGGGGCCCGTGCGAAGATTTCGCACTGCAATCTAATATTTTTTATCAATATCTAATATTTATTAGATGCAAGTTTAAACTTCTAAAGAAAAAGTAAGGATAAAAATATCTGCAAACAACATTTAGTTTTTAGTCAAGCCAGAATATCATCTAATTTTTTCCATCGAAGATAGAGTAAAAACTGATCCAAGATTGCAAAAAGCATGCGCGAGAAAAAAAGAAAAAAAAATTAACAACTGTATATTAACTGCATTATAGGATGATGTCATCCGCTTCAGGAAAAACATGGAACATATAAATATAAATCTAAACATTTCAATTTTGCTTTTTAATCATAAATATAAAATAAACCCATGCGGTGTTTATTGTATTCATTGCTGAGCATCATATAATGTGGTATTTTATTTTTGTGGCAACAGTAATTTGAGGAAAACCTTTCATTTCTTTTATGAAAACAATGCCCATTTAATTTTTAATAATCAGCAAATTTTAATCAAAAAAGATGTTTTAGGAAAACGTAAGTGTACTATGTCAGAAGCAGGTTCAAAAACCTTTCATATGATATCTCATTCGACATTCTGTGTTTCGTATTTTCTTAGAAAAAGGGATGTTGACAGGAGAAATAATATATACGAATATAAACAAAAACTTTTGCAAAATATTATTTTGTTAAACATTTAATCATGCTTTTAAAATTAAAAATACAGAAAGCGAATAATTATCATTGAAAGATGCATACTAGGTAGGATAATGCAGGAAAAAATTACTAAATAAGTTAAATGTAAAATACAATAGATAAGAAATTAAAAGACAACACTAACCTTCATTCGCTTCTTTCTTTCTTTTTGCCGTGCTTTAAATATTAACTGGAAAATAATAACAATAAATCACAATTGAGCTACTTTTGACTAAACTTTTGATTTATAAATAAAATTTATATACAGGTTTCCCTCAATTAGTATGATTAAATTGATACCACAATATCACACTGATTGAAACATATATTCCATAGGTGAAACTACGTTAGATTTACAATCAACTTTTTAAAAACACAATACACTAAAATAAGCAATATAATAAAGCATTATGATATTGGTTTTTGCATGTGTATGTGTGTGTGTGTGTGTTATTGTTAAACAGTACATATTCTAACTTGATTTGAAATTGTTTAAATAAAATTTATCTAATTCACATTAACTTAAATTAATATTAACATGTGTCCTAACCAGTGGTCAGCGGTAACAAAACAACAATAGTCACTACTTTTTACGAAGTTTGTATAGGGTCCATACTCATTTTCAGAAAAAAAATCCACAGAGTTTCCATTGAACTATTTTTGATGATCAAATTTTTTGTACAAATAGTTAACATATGAAAACCAATATCATCAGAGTCAAGCTTCTAAAATCTTCCAGGTGGAATAGTCTAAAGCCCCGACCTTCTCCAACTAACTTTTTTTTTAAAAGGTATATATTGATTATAATGATTTTAAAAGTCAAATTGGAAATAAAGTTTAAAAATAAATAAATAAATTTATCTTGTATTATTGGTATATTCAAAAATGTTAACAGCTTGCAATATTTGAAACACCTAGATAATAAAATGCGACTTTTATTAAATTTTGCATTGCTTAATCAGTGTCATCAATTTCAAGTGTACATTGAATCCTTTGACAAAATCTCGAAGTAGCGAACTATTTTTTTAGTTCGTAGTTACTAACTACATTTTCAATAAAGCAGTTGTAGTTTGCTGCAAAAATAAAGTAGTTTTTCTGACCACCGATTTTACTTTGATAAGTGAAAATAAAGAAAAATGAAAAAGGTGACATTTTAAATTCATTAAATATACAGAAAAAACCTTTTCTAATATTGGAACACTAAATTCACCTTTGTACATAAATTAAAAACATGAAAACATTTAAAAGGAATCACAATTCATTGCTCATTACTAAAACAGGTGTAAAATAAAATAAAGGTTTTAAAATTTTTCATTTCAAATTTAGAAAATTTCTTAAAACACATTAATAGCATAGACAGCAGAATACAGTTTACCTTAGAAATAGAGAAAAATGGATCACTGCCCTTTCTGGATGTTCAACTAATTAGGAATAACTTAACACATAGTATAGACAGAAATATTTACAGAAAACCATGCCGATTGAATAATACAATAGCCAACAGCAGTGAAGTACCATTTAATTATAAAAAAGCAGCATATACTTTTTATGTGGAAGAGCATATAATGTATGTTCAAAGAAATATATAAATGCAGAGTTAACCAGGATTAAAGAAATTATAACCGAAAATGGATACTCCAAGAGATTTACTAACAATAACTAAGTAATAACATTAACTAAGTAATTTATGAATTTAATAGCAGACAATTAATAGCCAAAAATAAAATGCAGTTTTCAAAGTTTTGTAGTATAGATTATAGCCTCCAACTTTATGAAAGAATCCGATATGCTTTAAAGAAATATGACATAACATTAATTGCTAAACCTCTAACTAAATTACAAAATCTGGTCCACAGGAAAATAGATTCCATAGATATGCATGAAAGAGCAAGAATATATGTCATCACATTTAAAGGTAAAAATGAAAGAAATATTTATATACATAGGAATTGACAACAAGGAAATTACAAGACAGAATAAAAGAATATAAGGCAGATATAGCAAGAGGAAAACCATCTACAGCATTATCTCATTTAAATTTAAAAACAGAAATTGATAGATATTTCAGCAAAGTAAAGATTATAGCACAAATGAATGATTGTAGCACACGTATTCCAAGGGAGTCTGTGGAAATACTGACAAGGGGTAGGAAATACTATAATATGTTACCATGCAATATACCAAAAATTGGTTTAATCTACTTGGTGCCAATGGTGCATTTGGTTTCAAATAACCCTCCTCGCTCAATAGACTCACCCATCCCCTTCCTGTTTTTTTCATATTTTGTTTTGCCTTCTAATATTTAACCAGCATACATTCCAGAAGTTACAGAATTTTTTCTCATTTTCGTCCTCTTGATGATTGCCAAGTTCTGGTCAAAAGCACTCGGGACTCCAATGATACTTTTGTTTTAACATCTATAGAAGGGTTTTAATGTTTTAAAACTGTGTTATTTCATTTTACATCTATTTTAGTAATGAGCAATAAATTATGATTCATTTTAAATGTTTTTGTGTTTTTAATTTTCAATTCAGCTCTACATAATGAAGCCTATTGACCAATTGGTATGCTATTGGTCAAATTACTTATCAAAATTTCATTTAATTTTCTTAACAATTCAACACCTTTGGTTGGCAAAATAGGATTAGTTATTCCGTGCTTTGCGTAGTAATAAAAACTTTCTCCGCATTAATTGAAGGATAGTCTGAAAATAATTAACACACTAATAAAAACTGCATAAAGCAAGAGAAACCTCTACAGATTTTAATTTTTAAAAAAAATACTAATTCATACTTCACTTTCTTGTCTTCTTTTGAAAATTTCATCTTCAGCTTCACCCAAATCTATAAAATAACAAAACACATAACTAAATTCAATAACTTCATAAATATAAATCAGGGATGAGATTCCTCCAACTTTTTGCATACCAGTATAAATCTTAGAGAAAATATTTTTTTATTTAATCGAAGCATTCTGCGATTTAACAGAACAACATTTTCTCTAAGATTATACTAGCATGCAAAAAGTCAGAAATCTCATCCCTTATAAAATAATTGCACATAATGTTTGAAACAAAATAATTGAATAAGCAGATAATTTAGAGAGGTGTGGGGTGTGTGAAATGATTCTACTCAACTTTCTGAACACTTTACAGAATATTATGCATCTACATTATAATAGTGCAAGTCATGTGACTGGATATTTGGAATTATCAGCTTCAAAATTTCATTCCTAACGTAAACAAACAGCTCAAAAAATAACTGAATTGATTGAGATTTTTACATTTTTAAAAAAACACTGAACAATATGCACTTTGTTCACCTGCATGGAATAAAATCAGAAAAAACCTTTGATGTAATTCGCCTATAAATCAATGAAATTTGTTTCTGTTTTAGAAGTTAAGTTTTAGGCAACTCAACTCCATTTTACTCATATTAATTTCTGAAACGGAAAAGCTAATAAACATAGTTTTTTTGTTTGTTTGTTATTTTTATTTTGATAAAACTAATAGATTTAATGAATTTAAATATTTATCAGTCTACTAAGATGACTATTCCAATCAATCACTATAATCTTAATTAATTGAGACTTTTTTACCCATTTGTTTGATATCAATTTATCTGAGTCATAAACCTTAATGCAGTTACAAATTATTTTGGAAACGTCGAATCATATTCCTTCTTTAACAGATATTCGCTTATCATAGTTTTCAATATTACACCACCATTGTTCATCCCATTTGCAGATAAAGTCTCATACCATGTCCATTAATACACACTTTTTTTATGGCAGAATCCCATAATCTAGAAAATAGTATAACACATCAAGTTCTGTGTAGATGAAAGATATGTTTTTTTCCCTTTCAAAATAAAAGAGAAAATAGGGATATAGCAGTTAATTTATATTAGACAAATTAAACGTCTTATCAGCAAAATAAATAAAAATGGAATATGTACATCGAATAATAACTCTGCATTTTAAATCAAACTCGATGTCATAACTTTCTATTTATTATTTTTTTTTAAGAACATAATTGACTGGATAATGTACAAGTACCATATTTTTTAATATGTAAATTTTAATCAGTGATTTAACTCCCCTTGCTATGAATGCTGGATTTTTTTCATTTTTAATGGTACAAAAGCATATATATATATATATATGTAAAACTAATAAAGAAGAACAGGAGATTGAAATTAGACATTTTAACAAGCATGGTATTGAAAATATGGAATTGACGATTTTAAAGATAGTTCCTAACAAAAGGGAAAGAATGATATGTGAAAATGATATGATGATTAAATGTGGTACTGTGTACCCTTACGGGTTAAATGTTATGTTCAATGGAACTAACGTTATGAAAAAATTAAGAAACACATTATTGGATGTTTCAATATACGAACGTATCGAACATCCCATGAGTTATGGATTCATTACAGAGATGGATCATGGGGTAACCGGAAAAGGATATGATAGTATAGATGAAATTAAACGCTCAATTCTTGAGAGTGATTTTAATGGTATAGTAAGAAATATAAAATTTATTATATTTAATGTGAAAAAACGTTTTATAGGTGATTTGTTAAACTTTTTATATTTATATAAGAGTAATTACAATATTGATTTGGCTTTAGATATTTTGAGGTTAAGGATTAGATCACAACATTTGGAGCAATATTTGAGGAGATGCAATAACAACAATAATTTGGCCAATCGTATGTATTTTGTAATGGACTACATGGAACATAAAAAACGTGGTATTAATATAGGTCATGTATTGAATAAATACAATGAATTGCTTCCAGATAAAGACATAGAAATTGTCAAGGTTTTTAAATATGATAAACCTTTAGGACGTACAGTTTTTAACTATAATAATTTTTCAAAAGAAATTGGTAGAAACAATGATAACAATTTATGTCATTGTCATGATCCAAGGTATAGTAATTACGTGGATGTGGATCACGGTCATGTATTGACTGGTAATTTAGATATTGTCAAGGACAAAACATTGAGGAATTATATGCAATACGGTACAAAATTTCGCTTAAAAAGGATAAATACAAGGGATTTTATAAAAAAACGATTAAAAATCAACGTTGACATGTTTATACATAAATTAATGAGCAAGTTTTGCTTGCCGGAAATTGCTTTTTTGGAATGGAAACATAATGTATTGAAGGATTTGAGTTCAATTTATTGCGGTAAAACGAGGGGGATTTCGATAGAAGATTATAATTCATTAAAAGAATCTATTAAGGATTTACAGAGTAATTTTGTTATAACTTATATAGATAAAGCTAATACAAATTTTGCAATTATTTGAAAAAAGTTATACAGTGACCAACTAAAACAAAGTTATAATAAAAAACATAATTACAGGTTATTAAATACCAATGTAACAGAGACAGAAAGAAGAATTGGCGCATTTTATAAAAGGTTAAATACACACAACGTAGTAAAGAATTACCTTATATGGTATTGATTCCTAAATTTCATAAGGACCCTGTTGCCTTTCGTACAATTACATGTGGTTTTGGAACTTATTTAGAAGTTGCTAATAAAAAGTTTTTGGATATTTTGCAGAGTTTATTTGATGTGGCATTAAAACATAATAACATTTGTATTATAAAAAATAGTATTGAGTTACTTAATAGATTGAAAGGTTTGAGTAATATCAAAGGTTTATATGTTTATGATTTTGAAGATTTATATAATAACATTGATTTAATAGATCTTAAAAATAAAATTTTTGATTTTTTTAAGCGTTACAATACTTTGGGTAAAGATTTGGATCATTTAATAAATTTATTTAATTTTGTAGTTAATGAAAATTACTTATTTGACGGTAAACATGTGTTTCAGCAGATTAAGGGTATTCCTATGGGGGGTAGTTGCAGCTCGGTACTTGCAGATATATATTTATTTTTATACGAAGTTAATGATACATTAAACAAGGATTTTTTAAGTTTCAGATATATTGATGATGTCTTGTTGGTAAAGATTAACGATTCCAACAGTGAATTAAGTTTTGATTATTACCCCCAAGGTTTGACATTAAAGAGAACTTCATATAACACAAAACATGTAAATTATCTAGACCTTGCTATCGACATCGAGAGGGGTGAATTGCGTACTTGCATTTACGATAAGAGAAATGATTACAAATTTGAAACAATCAAGATATTAAATTTTAATTCTAATGTACATATTTCAATTTTTAGAAATATATTTATCAACAGTTTAATTAGGATAACAAAATTAAATTCTAAACATGATAGTATAATGAGTGACATAATAAATCTCTATCATGGTGCAATGGTTCAAAGTTATCCTATTGCTTTGTTAAATAGTTTGGTGAATAGTTTTGTCAAAGGTAAAGAATACAGTGATACTCTCCTTTTGGCGATTAAAAATATCGCCAAGTGAGTGTAGGTTTTATAAGGAGCTTCGTCCGGCTGTGTCGTTCTTTTCATCTTGGTTTAATGTTTCCTACGGTTAGTTTGGTCGTGACAGGCATGGGGGAAGTTTCATGTGTAATGCCGGTATAACCCAGCATGCAGGTCTTTGGCCCTGCAGCCTGTCTCCATTGGTTGTGTTTTTTCTGTTTGTAGTTTTTGTTTAAAGTTTTGTTAGTTCGAATTTTTATGGTTATTTGTTTGTTTTCTCTGCCGTTTCAGTAGATTTGGGATTGAAAGTATGGTATGTGGTTTTCGCATTATATATATATAAGGGCTCTTTGGTATCGGGATTTCAGTGTATGTGGTCAGTTTCTTATGTTTCAATGGTTAAATTTTACTTAAAGTTTTATATATATATATATATATATATATATATATATATATATATATATATTTTTTTTTTTTTTTTTTTTTTTTTTAAGCCAGCATGATTACTCTTGAAAATTTAGCTTTTCAAACCAAATTCAACCTTGCATTTGCTTGTGTGTGTGTTTGGGAAGAGAGAGAGAAAAAATGTACAAGATTTATTACTACAAATTTTGTACTAACAATAAATAAATTAATCTTCTAAATTGGCAAAAGGCTCCAGGGCCACAAATCAAAATAACAAATATAGAAAAAAAAATTAAAGAGAAACTTTAAGTGCTAGCAATCAAAATAGAGAAGTGAAATTTTCAGGGAAAAAGTGGGGGGGGGGGGGGGGTTACATAAAATTTTTAAAAAACTGAAATTGATCGAAAAACGAAAGATCCTTAACCAACTTACCTGGTAGCACATGCATAAAAAAATAGTCTTAAAAGGTTTTTAGAAGGTTTAAGGAAAAAACATTTTACTTTAATTCTGAATTTTTTTCTAATTAAATTCCTAAGTTTAATGCGGTTCTCTAAATTATTTTTCTGCAGGAAACTGATACATTCACAGGAATTTTTTTAATGTAAAAAAGCAGGAATTTAGCATGTATGACTGTTCAATTGATTTAGAAACGAATACATTCTTTTTTATTTTTCAATAAATTTATTATATTTTAAGTTATAAATGATTGTTGTCTCATGATGACCATTTCCAGGCTGTTCAAGACGTCAACTTTGACTGCTTTTTCTGAAAGATTCGTTGCTTTGACAAAAAAGGGAAAATGCTATTCTCGATTTTGTAGTTTTTAAATAAGTGAACCTATTAATTTCATGCTTTTAAGCTTGACTTCGCGAATGTGTTAGAAAATTGTGAGTTTGGATTTGTGAACTGCCTTTAAAAAAAAATTCGCTTCAGGAATTTCTAAAATATAATAAAATATCTAAAATATTTCAAAATTTTCTGGGAAAAAAAAAAATACCCATCTTCTTTTGAACAGCTTAAGATTTCTGACATTTTAAAACTCCTATAAAGAATCAGCATAGCATTCCAAGCATGTTGGTTTTGTAATAAAAAATAATAAGGCACTGAAAGACAAACATTATATTCATAACACAATCATAAATACAAGCTAAATAGAGAGATCGAAGTAATCGAAGCAAGAAACCAAACCAGCCACTCGCTAGATGCCACTCATGCATTGCACTCATATTCAGTTATACGAGAATTCTCCCTACTTCATCTACATTTACAACTGCAGAAATTTTTGTTTTTGTTTTCATTTTTATTGATTGAAAAGTTCTTGAATACAGTAAAAATTAATGCAAGAAAAATATTTTACTTAAACAGTTACTAAATGTTAAGGTTTTTGTTTGCCTTAGAAAAGATTACTTAGCAAAATAGCATTTGTACTACAAACCTTTAAACCAGCAGTTCTTAAACTGTGGTGCGCAGTACATTTTCTGGGGGGGTACTCAAAGACAACGTGCTCAATGTAAAATTTTTCAGTTATCTAGAATTTGAGAACAGTCTTGTGAAAGAATTAAAAAGAAAAGCTAAGAATACTGTTTAAATATACTGTGTAATTATTTTATAAATATCTATTAGTCTGATATACAGGGTGAGTTAGGTCTTTACTCTGAGCACCACTATTTTCGAATAGAAATTTTTGCATATTTAATCACAGAAAATTGAATTTTCTGTGATTAAATCATAGAATTACAAATTCTATGATTAAATAAGGTGAAAATTACTATTTGAAAACAGTGGTGCATGAAAGTAAGGTCATACGAACCCTGTATGTGTTAATGAATATGAGTAACTTCAGTTTAAAATTGTGGGGGTCCGTACAGACACAGGAAATTCGAAAAAAGTCCGTAATAACCAAGTGTTTAAAAAATGC
Organism: Maratus michaelseni; assembly: GCA_963931845.1. Lineage (NCBI taxonomy): Eukaryota > Metazoa > Arthropoda > Arachnida > Araneae > Salticidae > Maratus > Maratus michaelseni. The sequence goes on from OZ007589.1 coordinate 300,618,693, forward strand.
TACTTTAAATAATGAGCTCTTAAAAAAAGCAAGAAATTACTTCAGAAATTTTATTTTATTTTTGTATTTAGAATTTCATAATCTTTTTACACTATTTAAAGCTTATTTTGAAAGTGAAATACTTACCAGCCATTATTAGTTGAACTCGGCTTAATTCAACATGACCACTGTCAGTAAGAAAACCCTAGTGATAAAAACATTTATTTTTAAAAATGCCAATGAAGCCAAGAAGTTACATACATACAATCAACAATTTAAGTAAATATCTTCAAAACCAAACAGTTATACAGACAAATCTTGTTAGAAAAAACTCCAAAGGGTTGCAAATAAATAAATATATAAGCAAATAAACTTTTTTACTTAAAAGTTATGTCACAAGACAACCCTCCTGTTGATTTTCTTGCAAGTCAGGTTAACCATACTGTAACTGTTTTCAGTTGGTTTTAGGCTGAGTTTAAATTCTTGCAGGTTGGGTTCAGGTTAACCTGATTTTTCAAAGTTAGTTCAGTATATTGCTTCAGATTAAAAGCAATATCTATAATAATAAACATAGACGTTTGTCTCTGTGTGTGTGCTGCTTTCTAAACAGACCGCTGCACGTAGAAGCCAAAAGATTTGGCAGGAAGATAATTTAAAAAATCTGACACATGTATTAATAAAATTTCAAGCCAAAGGGAATTATTTAAGACCCTTATTGGAAAATTTTAACATCAATAATTTATTATTTAAATCCATTAATCCAAAGCATCATTCCTTTTCAATGAATGAAAATAGTTGAACTTTAAAATGCACATCATAACTGAAAATGCACTCCGAGCAATTATTGATAATATACAGTACTATGTACATGATATTCTACAGCAAATACCTTGTAATAAACCTCAGTAATGTATATCAATTTCATTACATTTCAAATAGTGACTATTTCGACGAATTTAACATAATTAAAATACACTGCAGTTTTTTCCACAGACCATTAAGCAAAGGAATTATTTTGTGTGGCCTTGTAAACAAATAATAAATGCTTTGCACTCCATAAATGCATATCAATTTCATAATGTTTGAAATGGTGTAGCAACATCAAAATGCACATCCTCCCCACTAATTGAAATGTAACTGAATAATTTTGACTGTCCCTGTAAACAAACTATAAATGCTACACACTTCATTTTCAATAGCAATCATGAAATAGTAAACGTCAATGACACAAAAATTACAGAGCAATCCAAATATATTTATGAGAGTTAGAGCACAGCCAGACAAACCAGGGTCATAAACACTTTTCACTGGAAAGTGTTAAATCAAAATTACTTTGGAACCACTGAATCAATTTAAAAAAAAATTTCAGAATTATATTGCTGATAGTCTATACTGATGGATGATATTATACTAGTGGTAGTTTTTACAAATTTCGACATTTAAAAAAATAAAATCCCTGATGGCTCGGCCTAGAGGCACAGGTAGCTTTCGAAGACGCAGATCGTGGGGCGCCTGTTTGTGGGGAATTACGGAAGAAATGACCTTTTTGCCATGATATGGCAGTTGGAACCGCCTACTTTGAAAACTAACTTGTTTGTAGGCGTAGCCAGCAGGGATTTTTTTTTTTTTTCGCTATAAGAGTTGGTCCTATAAAAAACTTATCAATATAAAAGTTTTAGATAATATTAAGAGGGTTTATAATAAATTTAAGCGGATTTGAAATCTTGGGAATTGACAAAGTTATGAATTTTTTTCTTCTAAAACCCCCCTCCCCATGGGGCCATTTTTTAATGATATCAAAAATCTGTCATACACAAATTTTAGGCCCTTTTCCTAGAAGTAATAATAACTTTAAACGGATTTAATACGTATCATAATTAAGAAATTATGCATTTTTTTCTGTTTTCACAAAAAGCCCCCTCCTTTTGGGTTTGATTTTGCCCATTAACGAACTTGAGCGAGATTTTATGCCCCTTGATTTTATATATCAGTTTGGAAGAGATTTGTGCAGAATTATGGGAGTTAGATAGATTATTAAGTTTTTAACTGGGGGTGGTTTGGTGTTCTGAGAGTCATGATCAGCGTAGATCTGCAAAAATTTTTCAAAAATTCCAACTTAGGTGAGAATGTAATAGGTAGTATTTCTTACGAAATCTACCTAAAAGGTACAGAAGCAAAAAACATTTTAAAATTGCGATTTCTGTATTATGTTAGTTAGAAATTTGGCATGGTGGTTACTTTCAAGATGTAAACACTCGTTAAGAACGGTTTCAAAAAAATTTGAATTTTAAAAGGGTGAACTATAACTTATACTCTATATTCGATAATTTAAAATGATTACTTATAGTTCATATTTACTTGCAGTATACAGGGTATTTTTCTCTCCAGACGACACTTTAAATTAATGCAACATTAATCCACTTTACATCTTATTTTTTTAAAACTCACTCATAAAATAACTTTACTATAACTTTCATAAAATAAAAGATAAAATACATACACCTGTCTTAAACACAGCCCTTTTATAAATTTCAACTAATCTGTCAATGGCTCCTTCTCTAAAAAGACAAAACAGAAAAATCAATGCTTTTAATATTTAACTTTAAAAATTTAATTTTTTAAAATCCATTTATGTAAAAAACAGCAATAGTAAATAAAAAATAATTTAAATTACTTTACCTTATTTCTAAAGAAGGTAAATGTGGCAGAAAGTCATTACCAACAAAGAAACAAAGGAAAACCCAGTCATCAATAACACGCTGAAACAGATAAATAATGTTAAGAATAGAATACATATATAAAAAGTCAGTAGAAAGGCAAAGAACTTCTTAAAGTAGAAAAAAATTAATATTAAGAACAAAAAGCAAAAAAATAAGAAAGACAGTTAAGTACCTTTAAATAGGTTTCTTTGTTATTAATCATTATTGATTGTCGATCTTCCTGGTTTCAATAGATAATGTTAAAATATTTCTTTATTACATCAGATTTCCATTTATCTTTATGTTACATATCGCTATAAAAATGCCTGGTATGTCTAAAATTGTTGCTTGTTTAGAAAATGCTCTCATTCATACTTTGGCGTAAGTACTAAAGAGAGGAGAACCATATCTTGGGATCTATAAGGCCCTTTTAGGATGAAATTTTGTGGAATTGTAATTTTTTTAACATAGGCGATGGATAAAATGGTTGTCTTTTAAAGGGGTGTAAAACAATATCTCATAATTTATTAGTTTGTTATACATAAAATTTCGTGGGAAATTTAATTTTAGAACTTTTAATTTATTCTTCCCCTTCCTCCCGAGGAACATCAAACCATACCTTGGCATATATCAGGATCTTAAAGATAAAAATTTGCAGGATAGAATATTTTAGAACATAGACTGGGGTAAAGTTCTTTTTTTTTTTTTCGGAAATACAATTCCTGGTCTCCCAGGAAGGTGCAAAACATAACTTGGAACGAGTTACTTATTCAGAGCCATTGGAGCCATGGCCTTTCTGTATCTGCAGTAATAGCAATGTGGATCTTAAATTTATGACCACACCCGAAATCCAGAACAACAATTATACTGGAAAAAAAATTATCTGGGATCCTATCAACCTTTAATTGAAGGAATTTTTTGAGATAGTGAATTTTAGAACATAGCCAGGTGCAAAAGAGTTCTCAATTCAAAATTTTACATCTGTGCCAATCCCCCCACACACACAACCATCCCTGCTACCCAAGGAAGGGAGAGGGGGGACTATGTTTTGTGCATGAGTGCAAGAAATCCATCCAAGCCAAGACTGAAAACATTTCCAAGTATTACAAAAAATAAAATAACAAGTTGGAAATTGTACGTCAAACGTTACAAACGAGGTGCGTTCGTACACACGTTTTAGAATTAAATTCATGATATCCCGTGCGTAGAACGGGTTAAACAGCTAGTTAAGTATATATTTTATGACACTGTTCATACAAATATCTTAACTAGTTATATAAATATTCAGATATATATGTATCAGCTAGTTATATAAATATTCAGATCTTGATGATTTTTAATTCTGTGAAATGAATTATATCGTCTGCAGATTAATTTCTGTAATAAAATAAGTATCTCGGTCGCTTGACGATTTAACATCCATCGGAAGCTCCTATAACAAAAAAGCACCGATTTAAAAAAAAAAAATCAAATTTCTTAATAAATATTTTTATTAATATCTCCTAAAGTTTTGATTCGATTTTAATAAAATTTGAAATGTCTCGACAAAATTCTGCAAAGATAATATATTTTAAATTGCAAACCATTTGGTTGGGTAGTTTTTGCGTTGTTATATGTGGACAGACAGACGGACAGACAGACGGACAGACAGACAGACAGACAGACGGACGCACAGACGGACGGACCAAACAACGACTATAGGTGCTACGTATTTATATAATTACGAACGCACCTAAAAATGGGCTAGAATAATTATATGTCTTGCATTATGGCTAAAAATTTATCTACATTAAAAGAAGGTGATTAAAAGTTCGGGATAGTAAAATTGCTATTATTTAAGCATATAAAGTATGAATCAAAAATCTCTCCAAGACTGAAATCAGTCCTGAGACTGAAGATCTTGCACCCATGGTTTTGGGATTTATCAGGTCATTTGCAAAGAAATTTTTATCGGATTGTGAATTTTTGACTATAAACATGGATAAAGAAATAGACAAAATTTTTATCCCTACCCTCCATGAGGAACAAAATCATATTTCATCACTTATCAGCCTTTTAATGGTAAGTTTTTTAATATAAGCAAGTGCAAAGAGGTTCGTTAATTACAAATTTTACCCCTCTGTCCCCACCCATGTAAGTAAAACCATATTTACTAATCAATCATGGCCTTAATAATGAAATTTCGTTTAATGATGAATTTTTATTATATGCATGATAAAGGAGTTATCTTTTATAGCCCCTTTACTTTTATATATCTTTTATAAGGGGTTATCTTTTCGACCACTGGTATTCAAGGGGAGGGTGAAAAAAACATATCTGGGAGAACTTAAAGAAAATTTGTGGGGTAGTAAATTTCAGAACATATGCTTGGAAACATTGTTTTTTAATAAATCAATTCCCTTCTCACCAAGAGGGTGAAAAATCATATCTCAGGATCAGGGTTAGAAATTAACGGTTGTTAGTTGCCAAATGCAACTAAATTATTCCATTTGATGACCACAAAATTATACCTGGTCGCCAAATTTGACTCCCGGCTTTTTTTTTTTTTACAGATGCTCTTATTCCTTTTACATAAAAAAAAAAGGAAAACGCTATTACTTGCTTTATTATTGTCTCCTCTTTAAACCAAGAGAAACTACTATTCAAATTATATTCTTTCAAGACTCTGTGAACGTGTCAGCAGAAAAAAGAAATAAATTATTGAGCTGCAAGTAAACAGAGAAATAAAAGAAAAGCCAAACCCTTTAAAAAAAAAAAAAAAAAAAGAAATCAATATCTTCGCTGTTAATTGAGGGATTTCCTTGAAATTTTCACCAAGTTACAACAATAGTAAATTAGGCAGTGTAAAATTTTTTTTATTAAAATGTAATAGTTTATTAGAAAATTAGAACCCCCACAAAAATTGGCCAGTACAGAGCAATTAGAAAGAAGAAGCAATGTGGTTTTTTGTTTATCCAACGCTGTGAAGTCTGAATTGGAACTGAAACATAAGGTTGTACTTTATATTATTGAGTATTTTTTTATTCTATTCAAGCTATTTAAAGAATAAAAAACATGTGTTACTGTCATTTTTGGTTTAATTCTAACTTCTACACTTTTCCTCAGACATTCATTCTGTAATCCAGCATGCTTAAAGTATGGAACCGTGCTGGATTAGAGTAAGTTTAGTATAAAATATCGTTTATCTGATCATTAGGCAGTAGCTATAGTTCATTATTATTATTATGACAGAACATTCTGCCTGGAATGATATACAGTCGAACCTCGTTAACGTGAACACTCAAGGGGAAACTTTTTTTGTTCGTGTTAAAAGTAGTTTGTGTTATCCAAAATACATTACATAAAACTGGACAGGGTAATCCGAAACAGTTCAGTTCTCGTGCTAAAAATAAAAATAAAATTCTCCTTAAGCGTGTTCGTGTTAACGTGTTCGTGTTAACGAGGTTTGACTGTACTATACTATCAAAAAGTAAAATTTTTTCAATAAACAATAACGAAGAGTACATTAAAAATATACTTATTATTGTTACATAAAAATTTTATTAAGAGGAATAAAAAATTAATTTTTAATTTATATTTTTAAGAGATTTTTTTTATTTAGCATATCTTAATTTTATATTGTTTTGCAACATCTGTATGTAAATGAGTAAATAACTTAAATTTAATAAGAAAGAACTAAGTCATTTTATTTAAAATTTGCGTTATTTTAACAGCACATAAAAAATATTTAATAGAGAAGAAAAATGTTTTTGACTTTTTAAAAAATTAGTAAATTTTATTTTGAGTTTGTATTAAAGTATTGTTATTTTTCCAGGTTTAAAACATTTTTTTTTTAAATTTAAGCTTATACCTGGTTGTATCTAACAGTTCAAATTTTCTTCCTATGGATGTCATTGCTTGATAATCTGTTTTGTATGCATATTAGCTTTATAAAAAGAATTATTTAAACATCTTTCTAGAATCTAAATAATGCAGTTTAATGCTGTTTTAAAATTTTAAAGAAAGCCAGTTTTTATTTTGTTTTAGTGATTAACACAGAGATAAAATGTTTAATATGTACAGTCCCCTTGCCCTTAACACATAAAGATAATTACAATATTACTGTTAACATGGGTTCGAAAAGAAATGCGAAAATATGATATAACATAAAATTGAAACCATGAAATGCAGTTTGGCACCTAGGAAAAAAATTGCAGGCGTCATTTGACGCCTTACTCCTGGAGACTGGAAATTTGCTATTAATTGTCATTAAACTGTTGATACATATTTTAAAAACAACAGTTCATGACTGAATATTCTTAATAGAGTTGGTTGCTTAATTTACGAGGATGGATCCAAAAAAAGGTTAAAAGGGTAATAAACTATTTATTAAGAATAGACAGAAAATACAAAAGAGAATTAAGTGGCATACTTATGGATCACTTTTGCACATAATCACCAAATCTATTTAGACATTTATCTGAACGCAGGACCAACTTGTTTAACCGGCTTGATAGAAATCACGTCCCTTCCCATTCAGCCAATTCTCGGCTGGCAGCTGTTTTCACATCACTGTCTGAACACAACCTTGTTCTAGATAAGTGTTCCTTCGAAAGAAGGAAATAGTCACTGGATGCCAAATCTGGGATGTATGAGGGGTGGCTCCAGGCTTCCCACTTTCACTTTTGCAGCAATTCTCGAGTTTGTAGAGCAGTTTGGGGCCTGGCATTGTCATACAGGAATATGACACCATCATTCAACATGACATACATTCTCTGCCCATAAGAAACTAATCATGGCTTGCACCTCCAAGGGAGACCACTTTTCTAAACGTCTTGTCATTTCAATCGTTCTGACGTGTTTGTGAACTTACACTACCTACCCACACAACCGCTGTAAGACAACTAGCTCCATCTGTCTCCACTTTGGGGGAAAATATTCCTCCCACAATTACTTTTCAAATGCTGCTGCTTGCAACCTTTTTTTTTTTTTTTTTTTTTTTATCCATAATTATTTAATTACATATACAAATTTTAATGATTTTAATTACATATACAAATAGAAACAATCATCATTTATTGCCTAGAGCATTTTTACAAAATCTTTATTATAGATTTAAATGCAGAATACTTTCTGAGCTCAAGAATTGCCAAAAGTGAGATAACATACAATAAAAGTTTTAAGTAATTTCCAAGCAATAAAAAGGACTAAATTAATAAAATTTAAGAATTAGTTTTAACTTAAAAAAATTAAAGATATCATATAACCTTTATAAAACTTATAACACCTTATTTAGGGGCCCTAGTGGAAGCAACAATTTAATAAACTTTGCTATATTGTGAATCTTTTCGATCTAGTTAATTTTTTTGAACCAGGAATTTCTGGTGGCCATTTAAGGATTTTTTATTGAAATTTGGCAATTGCATTTTTCTTTGTTCATAATTATCTATGAAGATATTAAAAATAATAATAAAATAACCTTTATGAATGTTACATTGTAACATATCTCCATTAATTTTATATCAATAGGTTATTTCTTTATTGTAACAGATATTATAATGTATAAAAAAATTTAACTGCAATCAAGCTTCAATACTACAAATAATGAAAAATTCTCAAAAATAAAAATTACCTCTAAATCAAATGGAAAAGGCAGGTTTTCCATAACTAATTCTTTGGCAAGGTATTCTCTCAAAACATTCAATCGAATAAAAATAAACTCCACATCTGTCTCGAGTGGTTTTTCCAATTCATCAAACTGAAATGATAATTTAAACTTTAATATACTGCTTATTACATAGTGTTACAAAAAACAGAGTAATAATGTTTTAATTAATGTATGTCACAAAAAATAATAACAATAATTAAGATTTGCACATAGATTTTGATGTCAAAATATTGTTCAAGTGGTTCTAATTAAAATAATTTTTCTATATAAAAAATAACTACAGATTGAAAGTCTAGAAAATTATTTCCAATGGAAATAATCAGAAATCCTTATTTCCTTTTTATGTAACAACACTGAGATATTTGAATAATATAATTTTTCAGTAAATGAAAAAAAAAAGGTGTAACAAATAAACATAGATAATGATTAGTTAATGAGAATACAGCTCGATTTTTTTTTTTTTCAGTTAACTAATTCTTCTCTAATTGGAAGATTAAAAATTACTTTTTCACAGTATTCAATCCACATAAAAGCATTTGAATGGGAATTACCTGGATACATAAGGTTAATTCTGGACACATAAGGTCCTTTATCAATACTTTTCGATTGTAAATGGAGAAAAAACTGCTGGTTTAGTAAAAACTGGGAAAAAAAACTTTTATTGTACATAATGCTCTCACTTTGACTCAAGAAAATCACTATTTTGTCTGTGTCTTTGAGTGATTCCCATTTAGAGCCAAGTGACGAACCTATAGTATCCATGCCCGAAGTGGTATGTACAACAATATCTCTGGTGCACGAAAAATTTAAATTTGATAATCCTTATATAGATTAAAATTTATTTTTTTTTTAAGCTATAATACAATTTAAAAAAATTTAACTCTTATTAACTGTCACAGATAATGTAATTATTTCTACATGAATTAACAGTTTTCTTTTCCTATGATGCACAGAATCACCGAAAAATAATGCTATGCATCGACATATAAGTATTTGGACTTTCTACATGAATTTTAAAAGCTTTATATCTTCAAATGAATTTCATAAGACATCAATGCAATAACTGGATCTCAATATGTATATTATTAAGAATAACAAAATATGAAATAGGTATAAAGCATTTTCTATCAATCATACAAAAGCAACTCATTAATAAATTAATTCTTTTTTAATGCAAATTGTATTTCAATTATTATAAGTTAGACGTTGCTTTAAAAATAAATTAAAAATTACTAAAAGAAACATTCACATTTTCTTTTCTTATTACAGTATGTGCCATTTAAATTTCCAAATCAAAATTTCAATAAATTAATAGCTGATTATAAAATAAAGGAAAATCACATTTTGATTTTTGTTCTTAGTTATTTAATTTATTAAAGTGACAATATTTATGTTTAAGTAGCCTATGCTGCAATATCTTTTTATGTAAATGTAATATATTGGTAGGCAGATAGGATGAAACGTAACTTGAAAGACTTGATTAGTGGAAAAAATTGACTGGGGCCTCATTGTAGACCAAACTATTTTATTTAGCAGTAACAAGATACAGTCGCAGTTGTGAGTTCACTTGGGATTGGAGCCATAAATTCTAATATTTTTTACATGATCCTCAGGTTAGTAGGCTTGCTTAAATCTACCAATCTGTTATTTTTACATGCGTTCTGGGTTTTGATCAGCACATGTAATATTTATTTAATCGGTTTAATAGTTTTTGAGTGAATCTGGCACTGTGATGTGAGCAAGGCCTAAATATAACTGAAACACAAACTCTCGTAAATTGTGCTTAGCTTGCATGTTAAATCTTAAAGTGGGTTGCAATTTAATAGCTGAAAGTAATATTTGTTAGGTTAGGAAAACAAACTTGGTAGTTAGAAAATATTTAATTGGAAATTAATTTAGATTTCAGATTTAAAATGGGGTTTTAAAACCTTTTATAAACATCTGATTGCAATGCTGTATTATTCATGAATTTTTGGCACACATATATAAAAAGCTTCATTCATATCCAGGTTTTATTAAATAAATATTTAGGTCATCAGCAAATTACACATAAAATATGTGTCATAAAAATTTGTTTTACACACCTATTAGAAAACAAAACTTTAATCATAAAGTAACTACAGAAGATGACAGAATAAAAGATTTAATGTAAGCAAGCGTTTCTAACAGCAGCCCAGTGGCAGAAAGTTTTGTAGCTGTCTGCGACAAGCTTTTAAAATTTCATAATCTGTCTGCAAATTTTAATGAATGAATAATACACTAAACTAGGAATTTTTCATCATTTTATTTAAAATATGGTAAGCATGATGCATTCTCATTAATTTTGCTTATATATGTTGATGTTACATATCATTTCATCATCTCACTTCTTGTGGAATTTCTAAAATGGGAAGGATAAGTTTATCCCGGAACCAGGGGTGATTCTGAGTAAAAAAATATTTTCTGAAATTCTCAGAGAATTTTGTGAAAGGATCCAGGGGGAGGGGGGGGATTTCCCTCCCCTGACGCAGCTACAGAAATTCCTTCTTTAGAAAAATGTCTTAAGTCCTGCGTCAGCTGCAGATCAGGTTATGTCTGTTTTCAGTTCGAGCTGAGTTTACATTCCTGCAGGTTGGGTTCAGGTTAACCCAATTTTTTAAAAGTTGGTTCTGTATATTGTTTCAGATTTAAAAATGTATGAATTAAACATAGATGTTCGTCTGTGTGTCATGTTTTTTGAAAAAACCGCTAAGTGCAGAGCTGCAAGATTTAGCAGGAAGAGTCGAAAGTGTTGTTTTTTCTGAAGTTATGCACTTCAAAGCCCGCTTTTGGACTAGTTTTCTTAATTTTTATGCTTTTTTTTTTCTTTTTGCATAGAATTTTCTACATTAGTAAAAGTAATCCGGAATTCCTACATCTATTTTTGAATTTTTTATGCAATTTTTAGCATTTCTTCTCGTTTTGCGACGATCTTTAGACATTAGTAAAAGAAACTGGGTTTCAATATTTTAGCAGCCTTTTTATTCAGTAAATTTTGTCGATACTCACGATTATTTTTTTCCACAATCGTTTGATAAAAATCGTGTTTTTTACCGTGATTTTTTGCCGAAATTTGCGAGTTTTTACCACAATCTTTTGCCGAAATTCACAGGTTTTTTACCACGATCCTTTGCCGAAATTCGTATGTTTTTACCACGTTCCTTTGCCGAAATTAGTGTTTTTACTGTGACCCTTTGACGAAAATCGCGTGTTTATACTGTGTTGTTTTGCCGAAATTCACGTGTATTTACCGCGAACTTTTGCCAAAATTCGGGTGCATTTACCGCATTCATTTGCCGAAATTCGAGTGATTTTACCCCGTTTCTTTGCCAAAATTAGAGTGCTTTTACTGCGATCCTTTGCCGAAATTCGTGCGTTTTTACCACGATCCTTTGACGAAATTCATGTTTCTACCATGATCCTTTGACAAAATTAATTTCATTAGTGCAGACAAAAATTGTCCGCAAGCGATTTTCTTTGTCCGCAACTACGTCGCCGCATCACAGTGTTTCTGCCACTGGGGGTATTTATAACTTTAAATTAATAAACAGAAAAATGCAAATGCTAGCATGTTAATACAGCAAAAACACAAAAAGTATCATATACTTAAGATTTATTCAACTTAATTTGGTTCATACATGTAAAAATGTAATGTAACAGATTTTTCATTCCTTTTCCGTTATGCTACAATTAAAAAATGTATGTGCACAGGCATATTTCCGATGGTAATACAGCATATTAATATTTTTAGAACTTAATTATAAATTAATAAATTAATTTTAAGGCATTTTCCTGTTAGCTGGGTGCAAGTGATATATCGCCAAATATTTTTTATATTTCCAACTGTATATAAGTTACAACAACAATAGAGTTAATTAGGGACGAAACAAAGCTCGCTAAAATGCACCAACTTGCTGTGAAAGTGCAACAATGAATTATCAATAAAAAGCAGAAAATAAAATAAAAATAAAAGCATAATTTTTTGTTTAATATGCCTCTAGTAATTAATACTAATTTAATTATAACTATACATTGAGAAAATAGTTTAGAAATCCTGAATAGAGTTTAAATAATGCTTTTTTACCTTTCCTGTTGACATATTTAAAAAATACAGAGTAAATATTACAGTTTTTTAAACAAATTCATTAGTTCTTCCTTTCTACCAAGCATAAATCAAAGCTGTGAATTTTCAATAATCAGTGTCTATACCAAATTCACAAATTTGTATCAGAAATTTTAAAATGGCACTTTTAAAATATGCACAGGTGCATTACCCCATTACCTCATGCTATAAATGTGTTCTCTAAATAACTAAACAAAAATTTGCAACCTTTTTTTTTTTTAAGGAATAAGCTTAGAAAGATCTTCGGTTGCATAATTTAAAGTTATGTACCAAAACATATACATAAATATTAATTTCTAATTACCACACGCTACATAATGTTTATCCTTTGATTCCAGGCTGTAAATTACAAACCTTGAATTGCAATTTAATTACATTTTATATAATTTAATAAAAAATATAATATAGAAGCAATGCATACTTCTCCTTGTTTTTCTTTAGCACCCCCAGTACATTCTTTCATCTCATGACCTACAGATAAAAAGTGGAAATAAAAATCAAATATTACAATTAACATGGAATACTTTAGTAAAAACACATACTTCAATTTATTTTTTTTTTTACCACTATTTAAGTTATCTCAATTTTAAAAATAGAATCTCAAAACAGGGAGAAAAAAAAAAAAAAAAAAAGCATATGACAAATTATTCAATTAAATTTTGTTTACACGAAATTATAGTTATATAAGAATCAGGGCTATCATTCCAAAAATTGTTTGAAATAGTCATTTTAGTAGCCCTCAAAACCAAAAATAGTGAGTGTTGTCTTGTGGCCAATTTAATAGCAAAATAGTTGCACATAAAATATTATCCAAAATGGTCGCTGTTTCAAATAAGAATAACTAACAAACACTCTGGAATTTTATAGATTACTTGGAGCATGAGCTCACTCAAAGTTCTTAGTTATTTACAATTTATACAAGGGTATCATCCCCGCTTACAGTATTAGTCACTACCACTGTATCATAGTATAATTGGGGATCCATATAAAAAATTCCCAAAACCTAGGGAAATGTTTTAGTAGTAATGAGCATATATTTGCTAAAGTATGCACAATAGCTTTATGTCTATAACAGCAGGGCTCATACTCATCTCACATAGAGAGCTGAAGCAGTCATCATTTTTTTACGTTAACCCTCTTAAGAGGCTACTTCACTCAGTTGAAAGATCGAAATAGCCGAAAAAAGAAAAACCGTTGCCATCTGTAAGGCGTATCCTGTGACTAAGATTGACACTTTTAAAGTCCAATGATATTTACTAAGCTTGCGATTGACAAACACAAAGGTCATCCCACAACATAAAACAAGACACATTTTGCCTCAGGCGGATAGTAAGGGAGAGTGATACCCCACCGCGAGAAAAGTGATTAGCAAACAGGAGATAGGTTTCCAATCACACTTTCTCAGATAGCTCCGCTGGGCTCAAGTCTAAACTTTATTTTCTAACACATTCTTAAAATCAATTATATATCTTTTTAAATGCACGAAATTATATAATTCAGGTGCTATTTTTTTTTCCCTATGAAGGCAAAACATTATTCGGAAAACGATGGCAAAGATGGATGGTGTTTTGTATTGATTTTATACACAACAGGAAAAAGTTGTATTCGAGTAGCCATTCTTTTATAATTCAAATTATATTAAAATAAAAATGTAAAAAAAAAAAACGATATTCGATTCCAAAGTGATTGAGTAATAATGTCACCAAAGATTCACGCTGTTGAGTGAGTCTCTGTTCTTTATTTTTAACACTTTCCTACATAGTTGAAAAGTGTTTATGAATTCGGTTTGTCTATCTGTCTGTCCGTGCTCTAACTCACGTAAATATACTCAGATTGTCCCACAATTGATATATGTTATTGATGTTCACTATGGCATGTTCGGCATTGAAAATGAAGTGTCTCGCGCTTATAGTTACTTTAAAGGGACACTTAAAAGAGTTCTGTTATATTACGGTCTATAGAGGAAAATTCTTTGCGTATTATTTAAATGATGTTATACGATTTCAAATATATTGAAATTGATGTATATCACTGAGAGTTGCATTACATGGGACTTTCTTACTATAGATTGCTGTGTGCATATCATTCATTGTTCATTTACAGGGACACACAAAAGAATTCTGTTAAAGTTCTGTCTGTTAACAATAACTGCTGGAAGTGTGTTTTCAGTTGCGGTGCGCTATTTTAAATTTAACTAAGTTTTTGTGTATTACTTGGTGTGTATAAATTCTACAGATCATACACAAAATATCTCGATCACATTTTCGTTTATTGACGGAAATTTCAGAAGGGGGATTTTAAACTGCGCTATGTGTTTACAAACTAAACAAACTTTTATCATTCTATTATATATATTCTAATACGAGGAAATCTTGTGTGTGGTTATATATATAATATGTATATATATATATATAATATGTATATATATATATATAATATGTATATATATATATATAATATGTATATATATATATATATATATATATATGCAAACTTTATTTTCAAAATGGCTCTAACGTTTTTGACGAAATTTTGTATCTTACCGTTTTGGGGCACCAGAAAACCATTGGGCTAGGTCACATGTTCGAGAATTTTCGATTAGTAGGTCACCATGGGTCAGGGTCAAGCTAATTGCATCTAAATATAACGGCTCAGACCATTTGACTGAATTTTTTATATCCTGAGACTTTCGCGCACGAGAAAACAATTGGCTTGGTCACATGTTCGGGAAAATTTGATTAGTGGATCATTTTGGTCATGGTTCATGATATTTAAACTCAAAGCTAATTTTTACCGAGCATAGCTCGGTCTTCCCTGCTCGTGCATTACATATACAAATCTATTTATCATATACAGGAAAGCACGAAAGAATTCGAATATTTTTTTAATGTTGTTGGTAATTCCTGAAATTGGTTTTTAAATATGTTATGCTTATTCCAATTTATTTATGTAGACATCATCTTTCATCTTATTAAACGGTAAAGATTTGTTAAAGTATATTGGAAGTATTGGAAAGTTTTATATAACCTATATATTGATGCATGAGTTTTCGTATTTCTTTTTTTTAAAACAGCTTTAAATAATGTAATGAAACAATAGAATTAGAAATTTTATTTCCTCTTTTAAACATTCACTTCATATGAAAAAGTAATAGTTCAAACATTCTTTTTCAGATATTAATAATAATACATTTTTCATATATTCTTTTCGTATAGTTTCATTCACTGTAATTCGGAAATTACTAAGTTTTTAGTGCAGAAGTGTTTGACATATTTTTAAGAACATTTATTATGTATGTGGATGTGTGAGCGAGCATTTGTGATGTTTGTTTGAAATGCGTAAATTTTTACTAACTTTAAGGCTCGATCCATACAAAAATCAGTAAAATGTGTCCCGACGCAAAAACCAAAGGCGGATCCAGCCCTGCAATTAGACGGGGAGACATAACTCCTTTTTTTTTTTGGAAGGGGGGGATCACATCTTTTAATAAGCAACTCTTATATTAAAGGCTAGCAGTTGCCATATCCAAAATGGCTACTTTTCTGAAACTTTTAGAAAGTCATTTTCCTTAGTAAAAATATAAAATTTACACATTTTATTGAGATACCAAGAAATTGAAGAATTTCCCATTTTTTTTATAAAGGCAAAGAATCATCCCTAAAATGAGCATTTTAAGACAATTTTTAAGACTTGGCAGTTACAGAAATGCCGTCATGAGGAAGCAATTGGCTGATGTGGCCTGAAATTCAGATTAAAACACCTGTTTTACAGATATTTCCCCGAAAGTTTCTTTGCCTTTATCGAAAAATGGAAAACGCTATTCAATTATATTTGTTCTGAATACGTGCACTTGTAATTGTCTTGCATCTGGTATTAAAAATGATTTCATGGATCTTTCAGAAATTGCCTAATTTGGGTTTGAGTAGAGCTTCAGACAGTCGGAAAGATTCTCTTAGTTGAGCAAGGGGAAAATTTAAAAGAATTTAATATATATTTTTAAAATATTCTTTAGAAGTTTTCTTTGTTCAAGGGGGCGGTCATGAACCCATGACCACTTCCTTGGATCAGCCGTTGGCAACAATCTTTGTAAAAAGTACAGATAATTTATTCGTAGAATAATGATGATTTGAAACTATTTTTAATACTTTATGTCCCAAAATATGAATTCATGAAAATTTCATCTTCTAAAGTATTTTTCGTGAATTTTTGAAACCACGTTAGAGGATTTACATAATCATTCAATCAATTTTAGAAGGATTTTGCCAATTAAAATTAATAAACCAAAGCTAAATGTGTAGGAATTACGTGCAATATTTATATCTCCATTCAAATTTTTTAATTAAAAAAAATATTTTTATTTTATAGAATTAGGAAATGTACAAATATTAGAATATAAATACAAAAAATTTTCAGAACTGAAGCTTTTAACTCACCATCTTCCAGCATCAAGAAAGCTGAAAAGATGCAAATGAAATAGAAATCATCCTTTTAAATATATTTTTGTTTTGTGCAATCAATAATGCTTTTGGAATAAGATAAAGGAAAGTATCTTTAACTCATTGTATACTGTATTACTACTAATCGATGTATTAAATGAATTTTATAACAAGTTTTTTTCAATGATACTTTAAAGTACTGTTGGAGCATAAAGTATTAAAGAATAGTATAATTATTTTTGTAGTCTTTGTTTATAGTCCCTTTATTTATAGTCTTTGAAGCATGATAAACATTTTGATATTGTTGATAGATTTACAGCTACTAAAAATGTAGCACTGCGAAATAAAAATACAATACATATATGATGGTTAAAGGTTTTTTTTTTTTTTTTCTACTTATTTTCTTCATTTTTGAACCTTTATTCTCCACCACGTTTTAATTTCTCTTTTAAATATCATATAACTTCAATTTGTTTTCAAAGATGTGAAGGGTTTTGGAATAGAAACATAATTTATGTTGATTTTTAGATTATTTCAATCAAATAAAAATCATATCAAAAGTGATATGTTAATTAACAAATTTCCTCAAAAATATTCACTAATATAATCATTTTAAAAAGTTTTCTTCGACACGAAAACTTAAATCAATTTCCGTGAACGGAATAAATGTAAAAAAGAATAAATAGAAATACTAATATAGAATAACAAAGAAAAAAATTTGTTCAACACTGAATTTTATTAAAAAAGTATGAAATTTCAAGCTTATCAAAAAAATTTAAAGAATCATATATACATAAAAAAATACGCAAATTGTGATTATCAGAACTATTTTATTGATTGTTCACATACTACACTAACGATTACACGACACAAAAGAGAATAAATACCCTGTTTATTAATGATTTTAATGATATATACATAATATAAAAAATATACGAGTGATATAAAGATACTACAAATTTTATTTGCACAATTTGCGCGCATAAAAGCATACTTACTACTCTTTTCAAAATCAAATTAGACTATTTAAAATATTATTAGTAAATTCTAAGAATTGACACTTTCTTCATATAAAAGAAATAAAACATCTTTAGACTTGCAAACAGTACTTAAAATATTGTACACTGAAAGAATTTTTTGTAATTTAAAAGATTATCAAAATGTAAATATTTTTATATTAAAAATTAATTTCCTTTACAATTCTGAGATTTTCAAAACCAAAACAATAAATAAAAAGAATTAATCAGTAACTCTGTTTACATTCAAATGCATTACTTAGATTACAAAATCAAATTATATGTAATATATATATATATATATATATATATATATATATATAATAAAACTTTTGTAAATAATAACCATTAAACCACATATATATATATGCATATATATATATATATATATATATATATATATATATATATATATATAGTAGATGTCTTATTCTTTTCACATCTCAGGGTTTTTCCGATATGTTATAAGGAGCTTATATTATCATTTTTTATGCTTGACAATATTCGACGAATTAATATATGTTTACAATGAATTATTCTTATGAAACTCCTCTGATGAATCCATAAGATATTCATACTTTTTCATTTTACACTTTCATTTTATTGTTTTTAATTTTTACAATATATTTTCCTTTGATTTTCACGTAATGTGATTTCATTTTAATCATATATACACACACACACACACACACACACACATATATATATATATATATATATACACACACACATCGGGGTTTTACATATTTGATCAAATTTGTACCCAGTAATAAAATCTTGTCGCCAGTAAAAAAGAAAAAAATATCCCCCCACCCAAACCTCCCTCATCATTTATTTTCAAAAAGAAAATAATAATAATAATAATAATAATAATAATAACTAGTAAATCTACAGATCGGAGGCCTCAACGTCAGCTCCACAAATCATTGTTCATTGATCTCACTAATTTTTAACATTATCTGCATAATATTGGATATCCTAAAATTCAATTTTTTAAAGTTATTTATACATTTATAAGAATGTAAAATTTATCGAAAGTTCCGGAAATTTTAAAAGTATCGCATTAAACACAATGTTATGCAATGATATGATAAACTATTTATTACTGTATTTTTTCAGAATAACTACATTACTTCAGGGGGGTGGAACCCCCCTGAACCCTCCGTTGTCGCTTTAATTATACAGTATGGAACCGTTTATCCGGAATCCAGTTAACCGGAAAACCAGTTATCCAGAATGATATTTCCAATTGTCTGATTTCAGAATTTCTCCAGAAAAAAAGTGCCACAGTGCTAATTTGACATGTTCATTGTTTGATACATTACTCACATGCATGGTATAATTTAATGCCAATATCTGGGATTTTAAATGGAAGAATATATAGTTAGATATTGGGAGTTTTGATTTTTATGCAGAAATGTTGTTGGGGAAGTGTTATGCAGAAACAAGGGATTACAATAAATTGTCTTTTCTCAAATCTGAATAAAATGTTGATCTTGATTGGATCCGATTCTTAATCTGTGTAATCTAATAATTAATTTGAAATCAGAAACAATGCCACAGCCACATATATTCTACAAATACATGTTGCTTTAATGCCCAACCAGTTATCCAGAAAAACCAGTTATCCGGAATACGTGTGACCCCAGCCATTCCGGATAAATGGTTCTATACTGTATATCCTAAATTTCCAGTAATTGTGCTATTTCATTTCTTCAGTATATGTCTGAATGTATTTACTATTTTAATTTCATTAGAATAACCATCTCTTTGTACAGGAGGTTTTATCCTATCCTTAAAAGAATACTTATTTTTCAACCACTAAATATCATATGTTGCCGAAATTGAATAAAATTCCGTGTATTAAATATGCTTATACAAATGTAAATTTCTCTTATGAGACTTGTATTCCATTTTCACATTCAACGTTTTTATATTTTTCGTTTGGAAAGCCGATTTGGTCACCTTTCTTTAGTAGTTAAAATAAATTCTCATCTATTTCATTAGAAAAAGCATATTAAAAAATTAAATCACCCGAAAATTAGCTATTTTGTTAATAACATTTCACGACAAAATAATTCACTTGAATTTTCCTTTGTTGATATTCTTTGAAATATAGTTGCTTAGCAACCATTTAATGAAAGAAAGAACGAAAATACATTGGAATTTTTTGTAAAAAATGAGAAATTAAAATTTTCATATCTTCCAAATTAATGCGTAAAATTTCCCAATAATTTATACAATTACTTTAGAAATTCTAATAAATATATTGGGAAATTTTCAAAGCGATCAAATTAAATTAAGATATTCATTTCGTAAATTTAATATCCATAATTTAGCATTTACAATTATCCCAATGAGTGATTTTTTTTTCGCGGAATGTTAAAATTAAAAAATCGTCTGACTTCCCATAGAAAAGCATTATGACTTAAAATAAAATGTTCTATATTTTTCGAACGAATGAACCAAAAACTATACAGCTAATTCCGGGTACCTCGCCAATATACCCACCAAAAATCAACCTAATCGGACCCTTTTTGCGGCAGTTATCGCGGAACAGACAGACAGACAGACAAAGATACTTTTCGGGTTTCAACAGAGAGCCTTCACTGACGTTTCGGCAATTACGTTTACAAAATAACTGAACTGTTATTATGTTATTTATAGGAAAAACATTGCTAAAACAAAACTATGCCAAAATAATCTTGATGATCAAATGCGATCTTGCGACCGCATTTGTCAAGCCCTGCACACTCATTTTTAAACACAAAAGCATAAAATTGGCAGGCCTGACTATTGAAGCGATTTGGAATAGAAATGAGTTTCCAGTTTTTTTCCAAACAAAAACGAATTAAATAATATGTCATAAAGTAGTCAGTTTGGATTTGAGAAAGCCAAAAACATTTGTTACATATGGAGGAGTGAGCATTTATAACGCTTGTTTGAAATGTAGAAATTTTCACAAACTTTGAGGTGGTTCTCAAATTATCTGCTCAACAAACGCGAAACTTTCTTTTAAACATAAATTGGCAGGCCTGACTATTAAAGCGATTTGAAATCGAATACGTTTTCCATGTTTTGATAAACAAGTTACTTATTGATTTATAAGCGATTTTTGTCATCTGGCGACAAGTTTTTCTTCTTTTCCGGTCTGTCGCGTCCGGAAATCGGTTCAAAACGCCGAATTCGATAGTATTTTCTGAAAGACTTTTGCCTTTACCAAAAAAATGGAAAACGCTATTCGATTGCATAGTTTCTGAATAAGAACAAGTGCCAATTTCATGTGTTTCCGAAGAAAAATGAATTCTGAAATGTGTCAGAAAGTAAGTCCTCTGGATTTGAAAACAGCTTTAAACAAAATATATGTCTGACAAAAAATTGATTACTGACACATTTATTTAAATTCTTACATGTAAAATAAATAATGCTTTATTTATAGTAACTAATTATAAATCGCACTGAAATATGTTTTTTTTTGTTTTGTTTTTTATCTTTGAAGTATAATTTAAAAATGTTTCATTTGTGAAAGGAGAATCACGAAATTTACCGAAAAAAAGAGAACCCGTATAATCTCATCATTTCTGAGTTTTAAATTAGTGTAACAAATTTTAATAATAAAGCTATACAATAGTTATTTTTTAGTTAATCTACCGCATAAATATTTAATATTTTCGAAAGAAACGTTAAAACTAACTCAGTAAGAGTTATGTAATAAATAATAGAAAAAAGGTATTGTAGAAAATTTAAATACAACTGTATTTATTCGCTGGATATGTCTATTGTCTATCGATTCATTTTAATGACACTTGCCACTGTATGTTTGTTTTTTCCCGAGAAAGAGTGAATAAATGATAGTTCTAATATTTTTGTTTAGCAAATAAACGCTTTTTCATTTTACTATTGTAGGCAATTAAAAAATATATCGGGTATTAAACTTCAGAGGTGAGAGGTGAAAAAAAATCTTTATTGATCCCAAATCAATAACGTTTTTTAAAAATCTGTATGATGCCTAGTAAAACAAATAATCAGCATCTATTTACATCATTTCAAAATACCATTTTAAAAACTTTCTTCTCTGCTCTTGAAATGAAATTGCAGCTTTAGAAGTTGCATACTGATAGCCAAAGGCAAAATTTCACACATTAGGTGGTCTTTCTTATCGCTCAATGAAGATTTTTCCCGTTTGACTTCCCGTTGAGTTCCCGGAAAGAAAGGGAGGTAACTTGTTTGGGGCGGTCATTTTACTGTTTTCGGCTGTTTTAAAAAAGGCAGTACAATTTTTTTAGGATTGTAGCATCGATTAAATTTTTTTTTAAATCGAAATAAAAAGCATTTTTGGAAAGCTAAATAATCAGGCTACGATTGTGTCTTTACCAAATTTTAAAATGTCAAACAGATTTTTCGCGATAAGACATTAAACATGAATCTTCAAAATAACGCACTTATATCACATTAAAAAAAAATAAATAAATAAAATTTGAAAGGAGCATGCATAATTTAAATGTACAGGTTTTGAAAGCTACAAAAATTACTAAATTCGAGCAAAATGCGAAAAGATGACACTTCTAAATTTCTCCCATTGAAATAACATTAGCTGCTCTGTCTGGGAGAGCCAGTGAAGTAGCCCCTTAAGTGTTTGGAACGTAAAATGCTGTATCTTAAAACTTGTCTGTAAAGTGCTAAAAATGTAATATTCCTACCCATTTAGTGGTCACTAAGAATGAATCAGACGTAAAATTCCCATCTTGTTTTCTGAGTTCAAAAGTGCTTGGAACGAAAAATCCCATGCTTGCTTACCCCTCTCCTTAATGATCTTATTGACAAGTTGATGGATTACTTGATGACTGCAGTAGAAGGTGCAAGCTTTGAGCCTTTGAATGTTCAATCCCACTTTTCTCCAAGAATTTTTCCTGCAATTTACCCGTTACAAAATGTGGAAGGAAAATTCTTGTTTTTATTTGCACTCCGGTAGTGTAGCTATAACATTGCAAATATTAAAATGTAAATATTGTGCATTTCTGCATTAAATTATATTTAGAAGATTCTATTAGGATACCCTTTGCAGAAAATTTCAAAATTATGGCTACAAAAAAAGGGTTTTCATTTATTTCCTTTTTTCTTTATTTTCTTCCTTTTTTGTAATAATATTTAATGAGGAAAAGCATGTTGAAAAAAAAAATTAGTTCTGTAAGAAATAGAGAAAGATAGATATTTTATTTATGTATATTTACAATAAAAAGTAATGAAATTCTATCAGCAAAGAAAAAAAATAAAAGAATAAAATCAAAGAAACAGAGAAAACACTACTGGTAAAAAGAAACTTATGATCCATAATTTTAAAAGAAAATTTTCTTAGTTAAATATTGTTTACAGTATGGTTTATGGTAAAGTAAATTGGCACTACTGCTTTTCAAATGCTAATACAACTCTATTAAAATAATTTTAAACTCTCTATATCCTTAAATAATTTTTTTTTTAAATATTGCAATTAAAGCAACCTTGGTTTTATAAATAGAATCAAATTTCAGTATTTTTAAAGAAATTTTGTATTGAAAAAAAAATCACATTTTAGTTAAAAATATTTTGAGTAAAATAAATTCTAGGGTCAATTTTTAATGGAATTCTGTAAAAATTGCTGTGATAGATCCACGAGATACATATCTTCTATTAATACATACATAAATAAATAAAATAGTAAAAGAGGATTTATAAAAATATCTATAATGTTATTTTAAAATTTAATTATTTTAATTATAAAAAGATAGAAAAATTCTTAATAATCAGATATAATAAATAAATTTTGACATATTAAATATAAATCAGTGTTCATACAGATTCCTTAGAAATGGAAAAGTTTCCTAGGAATACTTACAACTCCTTAAATAATCAAAACCAGTGGACCCATGCGAGGAATTCACGCTGCAGTCTAATATTTTTTAGAAATATCTAATATTTTTTTTAGATGTAGGTTTAAACTTCTAAACAAAGATTAAGGATAAAAATATCTGCAAACAACATGAGTCAAGCCAGAATATCTTCTTATTTATTCCACCAAAGTTACAGTAAAAACTGATTGAAGATAGCAAAAGGCATTCACGAAAAAAAAAAAATAATAATAATAATAACAATCTTATTTTAAATGCATTAGAAGATGGTCATTCGCTTCTTGAAAAAGATGAAACACAGAAAAATAAATTAAATGCATTTAAAATACAATTTAATCTAATATAACAAAGCATACCTTTTATTCTACACGTGAAGTACCACTGCTTCGATTGATCAATGGTGTCTTTTTCTTCTAAACATCTGAATTTCAGTTTTGCTTTTTAACCATAAATATAAAATAAACCGGTGCAGAGAAATCATACTTTTATCTTATTTTTACTATTTATTTTTTATAACCATTGTTGAGCAAAAACATTTTATTTATGAAAACAATGCTGATTTAATTTTTAATTAAAAAAAACATGTTTCAAGAAAATGTGAGTGTACTACGTCAGAAACCGCGTCAAAAACCTTTCGAATGATACCTCATTTGTTATTGTGCGTTTCATAAACTCATAGAAAAAGGGATGTTGACGACTGGCAATTTGGGTTCAGAGAAGGCAGATCATGTGAAAAAGCATTGAATGAAATTATTTCCTGCGCCTTAAAAATTAAAGAAGGAAAATACACCTCCCTTGTCTCAGTGGATATCAAAGGAGCGTTCGATAATGTCGAATGGAGAGACATCTTACTACAGCTCTGTCTCCTAAACTGCCCAGGATGCATCGCTGGAGTCATCAGAACCATCTATCGAATAGAAGCATCCTAGTCAACTGGGAAGCAGGTACATCCAGTCACAACCAACAGAAGGGATGTCCACAAGGCTCATGCCTTGGGCGAATCCTCTGGCTCCTCAAAGCAAACATGATTCTTAAAGAATTAGATCATTTAGGCTTTCTCCTTTTTGCTTTTGCAGATGACTTCAGCTTCATCTTCTCTGGCCGAAAGCATCTGGATTTAGAACTGGAGGCAGCATCAGCCCTTCCCTTTTTTTGCCAACTCTTGGAGTCTCTACATCTGCAACTATCAGCTGCAAAATTACAAGCCCTCACATTCGTGAAACCCCACAAACTAAAAAGGAAACCAACCATCAGAATTAATGGCACCAGTGTACACCATGTCCCCGACTTAAAACTTCTAGGCCTAACCATAGACCAACACCAAAATTGGTTTGCACACATAAATTACTTAAAACTTAAGCTCATTAACTACTTCCACAACTCCACTAAATTAACATCTAAATCATGAGGTACTAAAAATACAATGCTAAAAATCTGGTACACAACAACAACAGAAAAAATCATAACTTTTGGGGCAGGAATTTGGGGAGGCCACCTAACCAAGGCAGCACAAATAAAATTACTATCCATCCAATGCATGTTCCTATTGCAGATTTCTAGAGAATATAAAACTATTTCTAGTGATGCACTAGCAGTCATTACCGGCATCCCTCCTATCACATTTACTCTTCTCTACGAATTTCAAAGGAATAACATCTTACACCTACATAACAATGCCATAACACAAATCTACTTTCCACATTTAACCATTCAACACAAGATTCCGGGCTGGCAAATTCATCCAGCTGATGAAACTTCCCACTTGCAAGTTTACCCTAATACTACGTTCAGATCGGATAGTTAAGATAACTTAGACCGCCGAACTCACTGAGGGAGTTCCAGAAACTCACTTAGTGAGTTCGAACTTTCGATTGCTAGATACAGCCAGTACCACTCACTCTGATTGGCTCTGGAGGCCGATTGACTGTTGAGGTTGCCTTTAACATATGCGCATGCGCACATTCTATGTTTGTTCAGATCTCGGTCACAGTGTTGTTCAGTGAGCTATCTTAGATGAGTTTTGCAGTGTGGACAGGTATTCAATTCCCGGAGGGTACCACATCAAAAATGGCGGTCTAAGATATCTTAAATGTCCGATGTGAACAGGGTATAACTGTAATTCCTACTCCCTTTCCCACCGCCTAACAGTATTTACTGACGGATCATGCACCAAAACCAGCATAGGCGCAGCTTTCTGCGCTGCGGAAGGCGGAGTACTTGTTTAAATAATGTAGGCAGTCTATTTCGAAGTAAGCAGAGTATAACTTTTAGTTATAGCGTAGTGAGAAGCTTTTGCTGGTTTTAGATAGATTATCATATAAAAGTTAAATAGTGAAATGCAGAATATATATAGAATTCAATGAAGACAAAAAGTTATTCAAACACAGGAGATTTATTCAAAGTACTCACATATTATAATACAGCATCTTGATTCTAATAACTTGATATTAAACAGTTTCGTTTTGAAGACAGTAACGTTTTCACTTTTCACAGAACACGGATATTTAGCAGATAGACGTAAACAGAACAAGACAAACTTATTAAACACATCAAATATATTTACACTTTACTGTACCAAGCTGCTCGAACTTTAAATACTATCGCCATCAACCACAACGATCATCGTTTACTTTTATATAACATTAACAAGCCAGATATTCCAATACTACGACGATGTCTATTGAAAGAACACCGCCGATAACTTGATCAATCGATTTCCAATATACGACCTATGCAGAGATATAGCAACTATTTATACTGGTAGAATGTCGGCTAATCACTAGAAACACCCACTTTACTAGAACGATCCATCGAAATTTGCATACACGTGCCATTGTTGATTCGACGTTCGGTCTTCCAATCCGAACGGTCTACGTGTGCCGCCATCTAGTGAGTGGCAGAGGCACTACCTCAGAAGTGCTTACGATGTTTACGATGTAGTGCGGTTCTCGTTAGAAGTAAAATTGTGTTTGTGTTTCTGTAGTTACGTTTTAATGATGGACTAAATAAAAAGTATTTGTTCCTGAAAGCAGCTCAAATTATGGAAAGAATAAAGTGCAAAAGGTAAGTAAAAACAATGTATTTACAAAAGTAAATTATATTTATGAAGTGTATTTTATATTTAATAAAGGTAAAACTTTAATGTTTATTACTTAATATGAAGAATACTAAGAGTGTATGAGTGATAATGAATGGTAGTTTTTATGTGTTGCTTGAGTCAATAAGACCAACAAATATTCTGGAGGCATGTGATTTTCCTGACATGTGCCCCCCCTCTTATTGTCTCAACGCAACTATCAGCCAATTGTCCAAAGAATATGGAAATGACTTGAAAAAGTCTGAAAAGACTAGAAAAATGGATTTAATATCCAAAAAACTTCACTATACACATCTCAGCTGAACTGAACAAATTAACTTTAAAAATTACCCATGTTTGATTTTTTTCATATAGTTAAAAACAATGTTAAAAACAATTTAAACACTTGAAAAAATTTGGATCCTCGATCAATTAGCATAACTCTCCAACAACATTAGTGAAACTCCCACAAACGACCATAACAATTTTAACCTTACAATAATTTAATTTTAAAACAATGTTCAACACTTGAAAATTTAAATTTAAACTAACTGCCTCAAAGATTAATATATTGCAACTTTCCCATTTATACTAGTACGACCAAAATTTAACTTCTCAGCTTAAGTCAAATTTTCACACAAAGCCCCAAAGAAAAATTTTCAAAAAAAAAAAATTCAACCCATGGACTTAAGGACTAGCCGGAAAAATCGTTGCAAAAATACTAACAGCAGCTTAATACATTACAATTCCTAATACAAACAATTTTAAACAATTTAACAAGAAAAATATTGCAAATACGTACCAACAATTTAATCTTCAATTTGAAAGATTAAAACAAGTTTTCCAATAACAAGAAATTTTTCCAACTGCAATCCAACATACACATATTTAACACTAGAAAAGTTCTTTATTTATAACATCAAAAAAAAAAAATTTAATTTGGAAAAACTTTGAAAAATTTAAGAGACTTGACTCCTTGGGACATTAACTCAATATCCAAAACAAAATAGTAACTTTAAGGAACTTTCAGCATCTGAGTTAGGATAAAACTATTGACTACAATCAACTACTTTCTTACATAACACTCAGCGTCAATTACTCTCCACGCCTGGATTCCATTCATACCGATTGAAGTCTCAGATGCCTAAAAGAGATCAGAATTAGATATCTACATTTATAACAAGGTAAAGAAAAATACATATACCATATTTTTGACATTAATTATAACAGATTATTCAACAGACAATTTCAAAGAAAAACATTTAACTTTAAAAAAAAAAATTAGATAAGTTCATATACTGTTATCCCTTTGGAGTCAGCCAATAATTTAATTTTTAATTTTACAAATCTAATGATCAAAAACATTTCCTCATCTGGTTATCCATGGATAAACGGGATCCCTCCCAGACATAGAAAAAAAATGCAAAACTTTCATTACCCATATAACTATCTCTACACTACATTACAGTAATATTATCAAAAAGAACTTTATATCTTCTATCATCATTTCCCATCCGGTATACGGGAAAAAAGTGACACTCCCATTAATAAACTAAATAAAACTGGACTTACTGACTTAAAAAATTTAACGTGCCCGCGGAAAGGCCCTGATGTGGCAGTTACCCCCAACACAACCCCCCGAAAGAGTTCTCTGTCACTTACCGGTCAAGGGTCACCCTCCCGAGACGGTACTGAGGGCTGATCGAACTCCTCGAGAGGAAGTATTAAAGGACACCATCTCCACACCAAAGCGGGAATTTAAATGTATACCGAATGAGAAACTTGCAGTTTGAAAAAAAAAAACCTTTTACCTTACACACAATTTTCCATAAAAAATTCCATATTAAAAAACACTTTAACCTTATACTTCAATATATCACTAAAAATTCAAGAATTATTCTAAAAAAAATATATTGCACAATTTCCGTACACTTATAAAATTTACAAAGAGGATAGGTACGTATTTGACCAGAGAAGTAATTAATCTATTTTAAACAAGATTTTTACAAATCTCAGAAGATCATATTTGGTGAGGGGTTTGGTAAACACGTCTGCGAGGTTAGCCTTGCTACGGACAAAAGTTAAATCAAAAAGATTTTTATAAACCAAATCTCTGACAAAAAACAGTTTAACGTCGATGTGCTTACTACGGTGATTTTCGATTGGGGACCTAACGAAATCTATGGCCGCCTGGTTGTCAACGTATAATTGAGATTTAACATCGCATTCACGAATGATCTGCCTACTCCGGCATTCCCGCAGGATCCGGTCATACCAGACTATATTCTTGGTAGCTTCAGTCAAGGCCACAAACTCTGACTCCATGGTAGACAGGCTTACACATTTCTCCTTGAAGGTTCGCCAATCCACGGGTGAGTTTCCCAAAAGAACGAGCTGGCCACCAATAGAAGTCCGGTCATCCCGGTTCGCTGCAAAGTCTGCATCAGAGTAGGCGATCAACTGCTCCTGATTACATGATAATCGGAGGCGATAATTTCTAGTATATTTTACGTAACCTAGCAGCCGTAGAAGTCCGCCCCAATGAAACAATCCTGGATTACTCTGAAATTGACTAAAAATATTAACTGCATATGATATGTCAGGTCTAGTGCGATTCGCTAAAAATGACAGACAACCTAGCACATTCCTATATGGTATGGATTTCATGACATCAATATCTGACTGTGAGGTTGGGCAATCAACTTTAGAAAAAATTATACCCTTGCTAATTGGGAGTGAAGATATAGGTATTTTAAAGCTTTTAAATTTATTACATATTTCATCAATATAATGAGATTGATGAATCTCTAAGCCATTCCTTTCTTCGAATTCTACCCCCAAAAGCTTTTTGGTTTTTCCCAATACCTTCAAGTCGAAAAATTTCCCCAACATTTGTAAAGCATTATCTATGACAGTCTGATTTTTCCCAAACAACACTATGTCATCTACATACAACAAGAGTACTATTTCAGATTTAAAGATATATACACAGTTACAGCTATCCAATTTGATGAAACCAGTATTAATTAAGACTTCGTGTATCTCAAAAAACCATTCTCTACCACTTTGATGTAGTCCGTACAAAGCTCGATCCAGCTTGCAGTACAAATGAGACTTCTCAGGTATGGTGAAACCGGGCGGTTGTAGCATATACACGTCTTCTCTCAATGGTGCGTAAAGGTAGGCGCTGGTTACATCACACTGAATGTGACGCCATCCGCTACACGATACCAAGAGAGAGAAAAAGAATCGGATTACACCAAAATTGACCACAGGGCTAAAGGTCTCATCGTAAGATTCGCCTTTAATTTGTTTATAGCCCTGGGCAACTAAACGAGCTTTAAAGCGGGCAATCCTCCCTAATTCATCTCTCTTGATAGTGAAAACCCACCTACATCCCACTGGAGTTACGTTGGCAGGTAAAGGAGCCAAATGCCAAACCTTCCGTTCACGCATAACACTGAGTTCGCTCTGCATTGCAGCAAGCCATTTCTCACGTTGCACGGACTCCATCGCTTGTTTAAATGTTTTGGGTATTGTCGGACCATATAGTCATGATTCAGGATTGACTTGATTAGATTCAGGAGCACTAGATTCTTCATCTTCACTATCAGAGTTGTCTACGCTTGAAACAGGACCAGAATAAAGATTATTACCCTTAAAATCAAATATGTCAGGATTATATTTTATTTGATTTCTATCACAATATCTTTCAACATCCATTATTGATCTCAAACGATCAGTTTTCCCAGTTTCGTAATAATAGACATCTACCCGTTTTCCGGTAGGCCTAGGTACTGCTTTACGAATCCAGCTAACATCTCTAAGTGAGGAAATAGTCGGACTGGAACTGTCAATGGACTCGGAATCGGACTCCTCCTCTCCAGATGCCTGTGAATCACTTGCTTCGTTGGAGGGACCAGGGATGACCTCTGGTTCTACCTCTACTACGGTATCATTTTGATTACTCACAAGGCTATCCGGAAAGAAGTCAACCTCCTCCGGGCCCATCACAGCTCCACTGTTGTCTGGATCAAACCTGGATTTTTCGTCAAATGTGACGTCAATGGATTCTATTATACTATCTGTTTCAGGTATCCAAATTCGATAACCCTTAGTTTTAAAAGCATAGCCAACCAGAATTCCTCGTTTCGCCCTTGGACCGAGTTTCCCATCCCGCTTTTGTCTTGGGATTCCCACAAAAGCTACAGACCCAAAAGGTTTTAGATGTTTAACTGAAGGTTTATTACCTCCATACAACTCAAAAGGAGTCTTACATGAAGTTTTGGGACACACTCGATTCCAGGTGTACACGAAGAATTTTACGGCCTCTGGCCAAAAACTTAAGTCCAAGTTGCTCTCTGATAGTAAGGTACGGGCTCCATTTATGACAGTCTGCATAAATCGCTCGGCCGTTCCATTTTGCTGTGGAGTATATGGATTTGTGAGCTCATGCATAATACCCTTGGATTTAAAAAAATCGTCAAGGTCATCATTGACAAATTCCCCCCCATTATCCGTCCGTACATTTTTGACTTTCCTTCCCATGAAAGTTTCAGCTCTAGTAATATGATTACGAACAATTTCATAGGAATCTGACTTCATTCTCATAGGATAAATGGACACACGGCGGGAATAGTCATCGATAATAGTGAGAAAATATTTCTCGCCATTTCTACCTTGTACTTGGCAAGAACCCCAGACATCAGCAAAAAGAAGTTCCAAAGGGTACTGCGAGCGTCTTTGACCTATTGCCTTAAATGATACCTTTTTATGTTTACTTATTTTACATTTTTCACATTTAAAGTTAAGATCTTTAAGCTTTGGCATTCCCCGGACTCCCTCTTCATTACAAGTATGCACTAGTATGGCTGGACTTATGTGTCCGAACCGCCTATGCCAAATCTCCATTTCTGAAAACTTTGAAAGAGAATTTGTCTCAATTTTTAACGATTTTGGAATCCTAGGAAAAATCTGGTATACTCCCCTTTTAAGATAAGCATTAAATAAAAAATGTCCTTCCCTCGAGACGGTTACCTTCCCTCTTCCACCAATAAAAGTTGCCCCGTTTTTATCCAATTGAGGACCAGATATGAGACTACGACGTAATTTACTTGAATACATAACATTCTTTAGTAAAACATGGCGTTTGCCAAATAACAATTTTACATCACCTCGGCTCTCAATTGGGAAAGATATGTTCTTAACAGCAACAGTCATTTCCTGATCTATTAAAGGAGAAAATTTTACAAAAATGGATTTATCATTAGTGAAATGGTGCGTCGCACCAGTGTCCAGGATCCACCTGGCCTCTACATTTATACAATTTACATTAACATTTGATATAAAAATATTAGAGGACTTACAAAAATTTACTGGACTCTCTGAATGTCCTGGCGACTCATTCCACCTTTGATTATTCCTTCTGTATCGGGGTCGGTTACGAGGCATGTTTCCTCCAGGAGAGTTGTAGTTTCCTTTCTCAGGTCGGCGACTTCTTGATTGACATCTGGACGATGACGGTGAAACCCTTCCATAATCAGGTGTTTGGGCATGACAGGATGGTGAACCAGTATGACGAGAAGTTGAACGAGCATGACAAGATGGTGAATTTCCACGAAGAGAGTTCCTATTCGGTGTATTCCTTCTGTAAAACGGGGAGGAGAAGCGAGATCTTGAAAAACCAGATTGTTCATATTTACTATTGGCCTTACTTAAACAATTTTTCTGTAAATGACCGGATTGACCACATTTCCAACACTTCCTCTTCTTAAACCCCTTGAAATTCTCTTGCTTCCTTCTAAAATTCAATTGATTTGCTTGGAGATTACCTTTACCGGAGTCTGAATCTCTTACATTCAAACGAGTTTCTTCTGCTACTAGTTCTTCTACTATTTTAGAGAACTGAAAATCAGATTTTCCCCATCGCAAAATATTTTGTACTATTGCATCGAATTTCCTGGGAAGAAACCGGAGAAGCTGAAAATTTGCATAACATTCGTTAAAATTTTCATCTATCTGTTTTATATCTCTGGTAATTCGTGCCAATCTTGCCGCAAAAAGATTTATAGTTTCATTTGTCTTAATCTTGCACTCCATTAGATCCGTAAATATCTTCATATGATGGGAACGGGAATCTGGACAGTAATTTAATTTTAACTTATTCCACGCTTCAACGGGATTTTTGCAATTCTCAATTAGTCTTTTAAATTCCACACTTATATTCAAATAGATAATGGATAGTGCTTGATTAGATTTTGCTTTAAATGCTTCAATTTCCTCAGCAGTTGGCTTTTCTTTAGTTGGTGCTACCAAATTATCTTCTATTATATACCAGAGATTTTTATCCAATAGAATGTATTTAATATCATTACACCAATTTCTATAGTTTGATGAATCCAATTTCTCAATCAATATGTTAGCCATTTTCTTTTTTTTTTCTTTTTTTTTCTCAACTCCTCGTTTTTGTATTAAAAGATATGTATGTATATGGTTAAAAACTGATAAAAATCTTAAATTTCATTCAAATTATGTTAAAATTTATCATAATTAAAACTTCAACTGCAAAAATAAAGGTGTATAATTTAAAAATTCAGTCTAGATTTGTTAAAAATTTCAAAGTTAAAAGCCAGTTCTCTTATAAAAAAAAATTTCATATACTTCAAACAGAAACCTCTTCACTTATTTTTGATACTATCTTTCGTTAATCATCTATTTCTCCATATTTTCTTTCACTCATGTCTTCAATGATCTCATTTCATACTATAATACAGGCAAACCGCCCCCCCCTCTCTTATTTTCGTTGCCGGGACTTGCGTTATTACGATCGGGAGCGTTTGTTTACCTTTTTAATCTTCCATTTTTTTCAGCATTTTCACTTTATCAAATCATAAATAGCTTCATTATATGAGCTCTATCGCCCATAACCGCTTGTTTAAATAATGTAGGCAGTCTATTTCGAAGTAAGCAGAGTATAACTTTTAGTTATAGCGTAGTGAGAAGCTTTTGCTGGTTTTAGATAGATTATCATATAAAAGTTAAATAGTGAAATGCAGAATATATATAGAATTCAATGAAGACAAAAAGTTATTCAAACACAGGAGATTTATTCAAAGTACTCACATATTATAATACAGCATCTTGATTCTAATAACTTGATATTAAACAGTTTCGTTTTGAAGACAGTAACGTTTTCACTTTTCACAGAACACGGATATTTAGCAGATAGACGTAAACAGAACAAGACAAACTTATTAAACACATCAAATATATTTACACTTTACTGTACCAAGCTGCTCGAACTTTAAATACTATCGCCATCAACCACAACGATCATCGTTTACTTTTATATAACATTAACAAGCCAGATATTCCAATACTACGACGATGTCTATTGAAAGAACACCGCCGATAACTTGATCAATCGATTTCCAATATACGACCTATGCAGAGATATAGCAACTATTTATACTGGTAGAATGTCGGCTAATCACTAGAAACACCCACTTTACTAGAACGATCCATCGAAATTTGCATACACGTGCCATTGTTGATTCGACGTTCGGTCTTCCAATCCGAACGGTCTACGTGTGCCGCCATCTAGTGAGTGGCAGAGGCACTACCTCAGAAGTGCTTACGATGTTTACGATGTAGTGCGGTTCTCGTTAGAAGTAAAAATGTGTTTGTGTTTCTGTAGTTACGTTTTAATGATGGACTAAATAAAAAGTATTTGTTCCTGAAAGCAGCTCAAATTATGGAAAGAATAAAGTGCAAAAGGTAAGTAAAAACAATGTATTTACAAAAGTAAATTATATTTATGAAGTGTATTTTATATTTAATAAAGGTAAAACTTTAATGTTTATTACTTAATATGAAGAATACTAAGAGTGTATGAGTGATAATGAATGGTAGTTTTTATGTGTTGCTTGAGTCAATAAGACCAACAAATATTCTGGAGGCATGTGATTTTCCTGACAGTACTGACTCACCGGTGGGCCTGCAGATTGGACAACTTCAACTCAATATGTCAAGCTGAACTCTTCGCCATCCACAAAGCTCTAGAATGGATTTCGGAACAACAAACAACCATTGCAATCCCCATCTACAGTGATAGCCTATCCAGTCTGCAGGCTATCTACACCTTTAGAGCCACCAATCCACGAAATTAAATCATCACTTATTAACCTGCTACATAAAACTTCCCTAGGACATGTGACGGCACACAAGGGGATCTTCGGCAATGAATCTGTGGGCATGCTAGCAAGGGAAGCAACGACAAAAACATCCATAGACATCTCGCTTCCTGCACCCCACTCCTATATCAAAAGATCCCTTAAAACGCATGTGTTGCAGCAGTGGCAAGACCACTGGGACTACTCAGAGACAGGTAGATATACCTATGACATAGTCCCAGTGGTATCTTCAATCTTCTTACTTTAACTCCCTCAACCACTGCCTTCCTAATGGGAGACGGCCCTTTCAAGTCATATCTAAACAGGTTTAAAAGGGTCCGTACTCCCCCCTATGAGTGTGGCGCAGAGGCATCAGCCTCACACTTCTATTTTAATTGCTTCTTACAGTTCGCTGGCACATCTGTCGCCCCTCTTCTCCCCCTAGTGGTTGGCTGGATAATATCCTCTCCTGTCCAGCACTTTTAAATAAACTGAAAAAATCTTTAAGTTCTTGATGGATCTATCTAACTTGACCTGCTCCTGAGCTATGGACTTCATTCCTGATATGAACATCATTCAATCATAAAACATCTTCACTGCCCCGTGTCGCACTGGAGGTATGTCTTCGGCAGTGAACTACCTGTAATATAAATTAAGATAGTATCACCTTAGCATGGCTATTTCCACCACGCCCCCTGTCGCATTTTCCAACAGGTTCAGCTCCAGCTGTAATATTTATTTTTTTTTAAAGACCTTAATAAAGGGACATCTATGCTCTACAGTTCTGGTTCCCAGTCCCTCTTAGGCATTCAGAATATATACCAGTGAACCCGTGCGAAGATTTCACACTGCAGTCTAATATTTTTTAGATGCAGATTTAAACTTCTAAAAAAATATTCAAGAGATGGTGAAAAAAATAGAAATGCATCGATATAAAAGTAAATACTTTTATCTTAAACTTTTAAAGAGAACTTTAAATCAAAAATAGCATTAAATATGTGCATTATATGAGATTCTGAATAGATGCATAACACAGTCAATCAAGTAAAAAATCTTAGAAATGTTGTGAAATTCGTCTGTTGATCAGGGAGAGAAATCGCGAAATTCTTTAATCAGTCACAGGGAAAAAACACGTTTAAAAACATGAAATTCGTCGATTAGTCCAGAGAAAAAATACCGAAAGTCGCTAGTCAATCAAAGAAAAAATCTGAAAAATACAAAATTTGTTAATCGTTCTAGAAAAAAGATCGCAAAATTCATCAGTCGGGAAAAAATGTCTCAAAATTTGTCGGTTGGTTGCGGGAAAATATCACAAAATTTGTCAGTCTATCGCGGTAAAATATTACAAAATTCTACCGATTAATAGGGACTTTAAACAAACCAGTTCAACATAATATGCCTTCCGAACAGGATGCAATAGCGCCCCTTTTAAAATAAGTGTGCCTTTTAAAAAAAATTCCCACCTGGCAGCCTTTTAGTTCTAGAGTTAACACTATATTCATTACTTACTTGCAGATCTTGGCGATCAAATCAAAAATTTGAAATTGCATGGTGCAGTGTAGTCATATTAAAAGTATAAGAGATTTTCAAAGGGTTCTGAATAATACACGGAGCATAAATATGAGCAAGTACAAAATGTAGGTGAATATGACATCAGCAAGTGAATATATAACATCGTATGAGTTTGAGGAACATATTGAATCATGATTAAAACTCTATTATGAAAAAATTGGCATATTTTAACATTTTGAGGGTCTATGAATTCACTTTCACTATTTTTAAATCTATTCCACATACATATGTATATTAGACATGTATACATTACATGTGTATGCATGTATGTTAGAATTTCCACAAATGTTTAGGTCCCCACAGCTCATTTTTAGTGAAGAACTGAAATAAAGATTTCAATTTTATACACACACACACACACACACACACACACATATATATATATATATATATATAAAATTAATAGAATTTTTTTACTTGCTATTTTTTCTTTATCGTGAAAAACTTATTTAAATAAAAAAATACTCTGAAACAACTTTTCAGCAAAAGGTTTTATTCTCTGTCTCAATCCCAACCACAAATTATTTACTTTGGTAGGAAATTTGTCATCCGGATTAAATGAAAAATGAGTGAAAATTATGCAAATTACAACTCAAAATAAAAATGTAAATTAAAACATTACTTTTTTAGAATGGTAATACATGTACTTCGTATATATGCAAAGTTACATTTGAAGGAATCTTAGCAGTTGTGAATTTTTAGATTTTACTACTCCAATGATGGATGGAAGATAGCTGATTTCTGACGAGTTTATTATATAAATGTATATACAGTGAAGCACCGTTTATATGTTTTTCAAGGGACCAAGAAAAAAAAACGTATAAATGAAAAAATGTATAAACGAAATTCACAAAAGTACGAACAATTCCATAATTACGAACAATAAAAAAATCAGAGATAAAATACACGAAATACAAGAGATATATACAATATTTTGTTATTTTAGGTTGTACGGACTTTTTGGAATGCACCGAAAAAAGTTCATTGTTCACAGTTAAAAGTGCCATCTTAACATTATCATTCAAATCACTGCTGATGAGGTATTCTTGCATGGTGTTGTAACCTGCCAAAGCTTGTTGAAAACTTGGCAGTGGCTTTTCAGTGCAGTTATCCTCTTCTTCAATGCTAGTTTCCTCATTTGCGATCATTTCATCGATTGTTAGAAGAGAACATGTTGCAAGTTCCGAATCACATTGCACAAAATCTTCAAATGTAGTAACATCACTTAAGTTTGACCAGTTTTCGTGTGGAGCAAAATGATCAAGTTCGGCGTTTTCAATAGGATTGACATCCACTGGAGTTAAAAATTCGCCAAGGGCGAAGCAGTTTATCGTTTTGGGTAAAACATTTTGCCAAGCCATCATTATGAAATTCATAGCTTGCAAGATGTTAATGTTCACATGTTCGAAGTCACTGTGGTCTAAACTGGTGATAGCTGTTTTCACCAAAAGTTTTCGATAATGTTGTTTTAGGGATTTTATGACCCCTAAATCCAGTGGCTGCAATTTGCTGGTACAATTTGCAGGGAAGAATTTGACAGTTATGTTTTTTAGAAAATCCGTATCAGGTGGATGAGCTGGACACTGATCAATGAATAAAATGATTTGCCGCTTCTGCTTTCGCATTTTATCATCTAATTCTTTTAACCAATCAGTAAAGAAAGACATTGTCATCCATGATTTTTTATTGGCCAGGTACATTGTTGGTAATATTTTCACATTTAAAATGTAAAAATGATTTTTGAAGCAGCGGGGCTTTTTTGATATAATCAAAGGAGGCAATTTTTCTGATCCATCTGCATTGGCACACAACAACACTGTTAATCGCACTTTACTCTTTTTTCCCCCATGACAGGTATCCGATTTGATTGCAAGAGTTTTAGATGGCAGAAGGTTATAAAACAAACCGGTTTCATCGGCATTGAAAATGTCTTTTTGTTCATATCCTTTTATCAGATCTGGCAATTGGTTTTGAATACAATCATCCACTGTTTCGCAATCAACATCTCCAGACTCTCCACTTACAGTTTTGCCTGTTATGCCATGTCTTAATTTAAATTTGTGAAGCCATCCTGAAGAAAATGATGCATCACATTTCACATTCAGCTTCTTCGAAATTTCTCGTGCTTTCTCCATAAGCAAAGGACCGCTGATGGGAATTTTTGCACTACGACACTGATTAAACCACTGTAAAAGCAATTTTTCAACATCAGCGAATTTTCCGCTTTGGACTTCAGCTTTGGAAGTTTTTTTTGAAGCACTACATCCACTTTGATGATGGCTTTCCTCGATGATCTTACGCTTATAGATTAGCATGTTTAATGTTGAAACTGGTAAACCCAATTCTTTGGCAAGATCCACTCTTTTTAAATGTTGGTTTTCATCCACTCTTTTTAAAATGCACATTTCTTCCTTCAACGACAGAGATTTTCTATTACGCAAAGTCATCGTGAACCGCTAGTGAACATGATACAAATCCAGATACTGAAGCTGAAAGGAAAAGAATTTGCCCTGCTGAGGCCTGGTGACAGCACATCAACAACCCTTATCTATAGAAAGTGCGATATTCACATTCCTTAGGGATATGGCTTTTGTTCAGTTGGGCAGGTGTTGGTCAAGGTCACCTGCCTTTTGTAAGACTGGACAATCGGGAGTTAGGAATTTGAGGTTGAAATGCGCATTTTGTCTCTTCTTGACTTGTTGAAAAAACCTATAAATGAAATTAGCGATTTAAGAAAAATGTATAAATGAAATTATTTAACGTTAATATCCATTGGATTTTGCTGGGACCATTAAAAAAAAAGTATAAATGATAAAAACGTATAAACGAGAAACGTATAAGCGGTGCTCCACTGTATTTTTATAATCGGTTTATATTTGATTCATGTGTATAATATTTCAAGTAAAAGCAGATGCATGATAAAACCAGTGGCAATATTTATCATTACTGGATTTATTTAGACTGATAATCTATCTGACTAATTTAAAAGAAAAGAATACTAAACTAGTCGGATGTGCCAATCCCAAAAATTTCTTCTATCTCATACATGTTAATACTTCAAACTTGCTATCACATTGCCAATAAAATCGATATTTTTGTCATTCTGTTATACATTAGCTGCTTGTGAATTGTCGGGAACCCTTCGTTGCAAGAGCAGCCGATGTACAACACGACTACGAAAAGTCATTCTGGAATGTACAAGTGAGAGAAGATAGCCTCCTTATTCCTTGGTTTTAAGATTTTAACTAATTTTATTGGAAAACAAAAAGCTAAAATGCATAGAATCCAATTACAGAAGATGCATTCTCAGTTCTCGTCAATATTGAATTTGAATCAGAATTTCACCAAATTAGCCAGCTATAACCAAGTTGGCTTCATTTATGACAACTGATTTTTGTTGCCAAATTTGGCAATATTTCGACAAGTGTCACCAAGCTTGACAAGAATTTGACACTGACGAACATGAATATACAATCGGATCCTGATTTAATGAACCCCTATTTACCAAACTTCGCGATTTAACTAATTTTTCTTTTTCCTCCAATTAAAATGAAAGCAAAAACCCCTATTTAATGAATAATAAACAGCAAATTAACACATTTTTTCAACAGCCGAAAAAAAAAATTTCGTTGTTAGTTTGGGTTGGAAAAATATTGGATTGCTTTTCAAATGACAAATCCATCTGATCTGGAACAGAAAAAAGGCTTTTCTTGTAACCCGCAATTTTCGATGGAGGAGGATGCAGCCCATTATTATCACAGATGCAAATGTGTCCTGAGTATAACCTGTGGGTTTTTAAATAGGACAGGAAATTCCTTTGTTCTCTCTCCCCACTTCACAACACAGAGGATACAATTTAAGAATTTTTACCAATTGTTCTCTTTCTTGAGAGAAGTGAGGTGTATTGAACACTCAGTTTTGCAGAACATTTGATTTGTGAAACTTTGTGAAGCATGGCAGATTGTCAGAATCGAAAACATTTTTCGTCGAGTGAAAAGCTTAGCATTTTACATGAATTTGACAAGAATGTTGGTGTTGGACCACAAAATGCTTTAGCAGAACACCTTGAAATCACCTTGTTGACATTAGCTACAATTGTTAAACAATAAGCAGAAATTGCAAAAAAGAATCAGCAGAATGTGGTAAAAAATCGTCAAAAACAAGAAAGTCATTGAAAGCCACTCCTATTTCTGTTCTTGAATCTGACCTAGTGGAATGGTTCAACATTGTTCGTGCCAAGAAAATAGCCATTAGTGGACCTCTAATCAAAGAAAGAGCCCTTCAACTTGCCAAAAAGCATAATGTGAAAGACTTTTCTGCCTCCAATGGTTAGATTGACCATTTTAAGAAAAGATACAATGTAGTCCAAAAGAAAGTGTGCAGAGACAAGGCAGATGTAAATGAAAATGTAGGAAAAGATTGGGAAGAAAAGTTGCTCAGACTAATTGAAGGGTATTCACCATCCAATATTTACAACGCAAATGAAACAGGATTGTTTTATGAGTTGCAACATGACAAAACGCTTTGCTATAGAAAAAAAAAATGCTTTGTCCGGGGAAAAAAACTAAATGAGAATTACGGTTTTGCTACTGACGTACTAACATGTTGAAGCCATTTGTGATAGAAAAGCCGTGATGTTTTAAAAACGTAAAGACCTTACCGACAAAATACACAGCAAACAAAAAATCCTGCATGACTTCTTTCATATTTACAGACTTTTTGACCTCTTTAGATAAGGCTATGAAGATACAAAAGAGGAAAATTCTTTTGTTTATTGATCAATGTCCCGTTCATCCTCCAATTTGTAATTTAAAAAACATCAAAGTCTTGTTTTTCCATTCAAATTGCACAAGTGTACTTCAGACACTAGACCTTGGTACCAGTCACTCTGTAAAAGTTAATTACATAAAGTTGCTTATGAGAAAAATTACAGCATCATTGGATGAAAATGCAGAGAAAAGATACTAAGTCGATGTTTTGGATGCTCTATATTTTGTAAAACAATCTTGGTAGCAAGTTTCTAAAAATACAATTGAAAAATGCATTGAGACAGCGGGATTTCCAGGCACACAAGTGGAAAGTGATGAAAATTATAAAGATATTGTCCCTTCAGAAGAAGTCATATGGAAAGTAGTCGCTCCTGAGATAGACTTTAACAATTATGTCACATGTGATGACTGACTGTTTATCTGTGCAACTAAAGTTAATGAAATTATTGATTTGTCAGATCCAATGAATAGTGATTCTGATACAAAAATCGATAATGAAACTCTCATTAAAACTGTTTATTTTTCTCATGCATTTCTATTTCTCTCATGGTTTGGAAACTGTGAAAACTAATGTTTCCCCTAGGCGTTTTTGAGAGGACGCAGCGCCCTGCCCGTTTTTTTATAGTTGTAAATGCACCCTGCCCATTTTTATATAGCTGGAAATGTGCCCTGATTGTTTTGGATTCACAAAAATTTGCTGTCACGAATTTCACCAAAAGGTTGCAGGAAAATGTCGCAAAATTCATCTATCGGTCGCAGGAAAATATCGCAAAATTTGTCACTTAGTCGCAAGAAAAAATTACGAAATTTGTCAATCGGTCGTCTGTAAAAAATCATGAAATTCAGCAGTTGGTTATAGGAAAAAAATCTGGAAATTCCTCCACGATCGCATGAAAAAAAACCATAAGTTTTGCCATTAAGATGCGGGAAAAATCGGAAATCTGCCTATTGGTCGCAAGAAAATATCCCAAAATTCGTCAGTCAGCAGTGGGAAAAACCACGAAACTATTCAGTCAATCATGGTTAAAAATAGCGAAATTCATCCATTGATCGCATAAGAAAAATCGCTAAATTTGTCAATCGATTGCGGCAAAAAATAGAGAAATTTGTATATCTGTCACGAAAGAACATTTATTTTTCTTAGAATGCTGTATTGAAATTTGTGAGGAAAAATGACTAATTCGTGTTCCAGAATTTATTACTTTTTTTTTTTTGGAGGTAGTAAATATTAAGAAATTTTTTAATAAATTATATTGTTTTAAATAAAAATGTTCCTGAAATAAATGGCTATTTTTTGGAGGGGGAAGGGGGAGGCAGGTAGTGGATAGGCAGCATAGAAATGCATGAAAAAACTTGAACGTGCAAATTGATCTCAAGGAAATGTGTTTTTTGGAATAATACATATTTTTAAAAACAAAATTTTTGAGTAAAAAAAAAAATTAAATATCAAAATCTGTACATTACTAAAATAAAAGGCAATTAAACCATATTTGTAATGTTTCGCATTTCATTTGAAATAAAATATCACTTTTGTTTGATAGGCACACTTAACTGATGATGCACTTTTGATATTAAAAAGGATTATAATAACATTTCTCTCAATTCTAAAAAAAGTAACCGGTGCTCTTTCTCGACTTATATTAAAGAAACTATTACTTATAAAAACATGAAATTGGTAGCTTTATAGAGATATGTATGAATGACACACTGAAACAGACAGTTTTTAAATCTAAGAATTATTTTGAGCACTATTTAACGTTGAAATTGGTCAATTTATTTCACTTATATAAGCTTTATAGGATCAAAAACTATACATAGCAATTTAACCATTTTTTGCAGGTACATACTTGACTAGATTCTAGTGTGCAAAGTCCAATGATTTTTTTGTAATTTGACTAATTTTGTAGAGTTTGTAGAATCTTTTATTCAAAATATCATTAGCTGAATAAAGATTTAATTCCTAGTTTGAACTAGCCTATTTTTTTACCTACTATTGCCAGATTTTAAAAAGGGCAAAAAATAAAATTTATAAATACTTTTCAATAGAAAAATATGTTTATGTGTGAATATTAAAATAGAAAGAAAACTTTAAAATAATTAAGCTATTACTTACGAAAAGCACTAAAAAGCCTTTTTCATAAAAAATGTGCCCATTTTGTTCAGCTGTAGTGTCTCTTTTTTGAAGGAGCACCCTGCCCTTTTTTATTCTGAGTGAAACACAAGATAACATATCTCATGCAGCAGGATATAAATGATGCAGTATTTTCTTCAGTCCATAAAGTCAAAAAAGAACTTTTTCGAGTCAGGAATCAAAGCATTTGTCAAAAATATATTACTCAGTTCTTTAAAATTTCAAATTAACTAGTGCAAATTATTCGCTGTATTTTCAGCTGCTGAATAAAAAGTATAGTTTCTAATTATGGATAGTTCACTAAAACTCATAAATTAAACCCTTTTATGGAGGAATCCTGCTGCCTTGTTTAAAAATGTCAGCCACCCTAAAATTTCAAACCTCAGCCATTTTTCAAGATAGAGGCAAAACAAAAATTGTCCCTGAATCCTTGGATCAAGGCCGAACATTTAATGGAAAAAACTTTTAAGATTTCTAATTTTTTTTGTGCATCTTTTTGAATTTGAAATCTTGAAACATATTTTTCAGGATCTCTGATCCTTAAAACATATAAATCCATCGAAAACCAAAAGTTCAATTCAATTACAAAACTTTCTGAAAAAATTTCGATTACAATACTTTCATCTATCATAGACAGAAGAAATTAAAAAGAGTATCAACAATTAAACAAGTAAAATAATTTGAAATACCAAGTTTTATGGGTATCTTAAAAATTTATTAATTAAGACTGCTGAAATAAAATTATGTTATATTATGTTATATTATATTATATTATTATGTAGTTAAGTTTTTAAAATAAAATTTTTAATTAAAAATTTTTATACAATATAAAGAATCTTACCAAATTGACCACACAATTCACATGGTCTAGGTTGGTTAGGCTTAAACTCTTCACGAATAATGGTAAAGTTGGGCTCGTGGGTAGCCAAGCCTAAATAAAAAGGGAAAGAAAAATTAAGAGCCAATATTTTAATTTAGATAGTAATTTCTTAATTGATTTTCAAAAATAAAATTGCATTTATTTATTTAAATAAGTTGAGGTGAATATAATATATTTTAAATTACTCATTTAAATAGACAAGACTACGAAAAACTTATAGCTTTTCCTCAAACTAATTGCCACATAATCCATGACTCTTGCACACCTTCAGATAAAATGCGAACTTAGTTCTTAACTTGCAGACCTCTGGACCGGCTAGAAAAGGATCATGTAATGTTGACAAGGAATAAAATCTGATCCAATACAAACTGTTTTTCCTTATTTACCACATCTACATACTAAACAACTCCAATGATTGGAAAAAGAATGAGAAATGACATCCAGATTTGTGTCGGAAAAAGTATTGAAGCCAAAATTCCTTTCATATACAGTGATACATCAGTTTTCATTGATAATCTGTCCAAAAACAATCAGCGAAATCCAAAAACAACAAAAACCGAGGCAATTATTTCCA
Source organism: Maratus michaelseni (assembly GCA_963931845.1). Taxonomy (NCBI): domain Eukaryota; kingdom Metazoa; phylum Arthropoda; class Arachnida; order Araneae; family Salticidae; genus Maratus; species Maratus michaelseni. The sequence goes on from OZ007589.1 coordinate 300,663,669, forward strand.
TATGAATCTATGTAAATCCAATTAATTTGTTCTAAACACTCCAAAATACATACCAAAAACACATTTTATAGAGAATAAGTATAGCGTTTAATACTAAAAACAATAAAAAATTAATATAGTGTTATTGGTGTATGGTATCAAGGCACGATACCTGAGGTCACTTTCCTTTTTGGTCTTTAGGCAGTAGCACTAGTTTCAGAGTTAGAGGATCTATGTCACTCAAAAAAGCTGTCCAAAGTGGTCTGTTTCTGTCGCCTCTTTAAGATTTGTCTAAAATGGGGTCATTACACATTGTCATTAAACAAGTTGCTTACAAGAAACTTTCTTTGATCCCATGATAGAGCACTTGTAATAAAAAAAAAAAAAAAAAAAGCACAAAAATGCACTAGAAATAAACAAAATCTGAGGCAACCAACGAAAACCTAAACAAATTTTTCACAGAAAAAATCAATGAAAACTGAAACCAAACGATAATCGAAGTCAACAAAAAACGAAGTATTACTGTATATTCCGCAAAGTTACTTCAAATTATTCTAAAACTTCTAAAGAGGAATTTTTTCTTAAATTATCCTTCTCTTTTAGAGAATAATTTTTAAAAAAATAAAAATGACATGAGTATTTAAACTACTCTTGTGCATCCTAAATCTAATTACTTAAATATTTTTAATTACAAAACAAAAATATTTAATACAATATATTTTTAATACATTTTAATTCATAAGTTATCACAAGTATTTATTCAATTGTAAAAAGTATAAAAAAGTTACTGCAAAGTTAGAAGTAAATAATTGAAGCAAAAAAACTTACCCAACATAATTAAATCAGCTGAAAATAAAATAAAATAAAGGATTTAAAACAAATAATAACTACAAAAGGATTAGCATGAATGTTAGTTAACGATAATAAACAATTAATATTCATAAATAAACAATTAATAATAAATAAACAAAGAATTAAATGTTAATTCTACACTACATTTTTTTTTTCTTTTGGAAATTTTTGTCATAGCCATTTTCCATGCTATACACACAACACATAAAAACTATTTCTTTTTAAAATGGGAATGTTTTAGAAAATTTTGATGCTGCTGTATTCATATAAATACAAGTTGGTTAAATAAAATAAATATCTGATTTAAAAGTTCAGGCTTTTTTAAAGCATTTCTATACAAAGTCCATTTTAGCTACACTCATACCCATGGTTTGGGCATAGGGTGAAATTTTAATTGTTTCACATTAGGGGTGGGATCAATGTTCGGCCACTATTCGGTATTCGGCATTTTTTGCCGAATATTCGGTTAGCCAAATATTGAAGGCTATCTGGCCGAATGCTGCTGATATCTCGCCAAATATTGCTAGATATGTTACCAAATAAATTCAGGATAATTTTTTTTTTAAATTTTTTCTTTAATCCAAACTGTTTACTTTTTAACACATTGATGAAGTTATCTTCATTCTTAATAGCACAAAATGTACAGTTATCCGGATGCTACCATTATTATACATATTTTTTTAATTTACATTTTCCTTCATCATTCATATTGTTTATCAGTTTCTGTGCATGCTTTTAATGCATGTTAAGTAAGTTGTAGAACTTTGTGTTGTTATATATTGTACATGCTGGTTCAATTGTCAAAGGTCTTGTTAAACAAATATATATATTACTACACTACATTGGGACCTCAAATCTGGAAGACCCGAAATACGGAACTTTACATACATTTTTCTAAAAAAAGGCATCAGGTGAAAATATTTCCCACCGGCAGCAAAAGATGGCACTACCTACTTGTTTACTTTAGAGTTCCTACTTTAGATTTAATGTAGGATCTCTAGTTGACTTGTGGAGTTCTGTATCAAAAGTATGCGGGGCACACACCTGACCTTGGCACGAGCACCCCTTAACCTTGAGAGCTTCTGAATGTGTAGGCATTTTTTTTTTATCATTCACTTGCTAATTCGTTCTTCACTTGTGCTGACATTCTTGCCTTGCGCTTTCTTAATGCTTAGAATTCTATTTGGTTTGATTTGTAAATTTCTTTGTGTCAGCAATGTTGAATTCATATTCACTTAAAAGAAAACATTCCTCACTCACCATTGCTAATAAAGTGCAGTTATTAAACAAATTAGATAGTGGTAAAGGGCAAAACTGGTAAATTTCATTAGTGGCCAGTGGCCAGTAGTAGCAGTTTTATAAGGGGCCGTATTTTTATTTAAAAGTTCTAAACAATAAATTTTTGTTAAAATTTCATTTAGTATTGATCTAAAATTAAATAACCCTAATAAATATGTTAATATAAACATATTTCAACAAGCAAAAGTAGAATCCTTAATGAAATGCAAAAACATTTTACTCTTTCCTTGTAGGAAACTGGCCATAAGGTGGCCACTGACAAAAAAATTTTTTTAGTAGCCACTTTTTTCCGTTTAGTGACCCTGTGGCCGGTGCTAATTTTGCCCTTTAGATAGGGGCACTTTGGTAAAAAATGTGTGTAATGCTATCGGAACATCGACTGTTTAAGATTTAAAGAAGAAAATAGAGAAAATTGTTACAGTTTTTGTGGACAGTGATGTTGACAAAAAACACTACACAATTCGAAGAGTATTGATATTGATAGAGTTCTACTAATAGAGTGGATTCAGCAATGACAATTAGAGAACTTCCCATTAGATCATGCAGTTATTATGACACAAGCCAAAAATCTCCATACTGAATTAAACAGTTCTGTTCCCTGTGATTATTCTGTCCCCTGTAGATATCAGGATGATATAACAAGTTTAAGAAGAGTCACAGATTATGGTTAGTTCAGGTTTCTGGTGAGAGGGCGTCAGCGATTTTTGAATCTGCTGATTCTTTCAGCGAAGAATTTGAAGACATCATTTACCAGGAAAAACTTTTTCCAGAACAGATTTATAACACGGATGAGACTGCGTTGTTTTGGCGTTATGTGCCCAGAAAAACCTATGTGACACCTGAGAAAACTTCAGCTTCTGGCTTTAAAGATTCCAAGGAAAGACTGACTTACGTCATGCAGAAATGCTGCCAGAACCCAAAAATGCAAATTGCTAATGTTCAGCAAAAGTAAATATCCAAGAGCTTTAAAGGGAGTTCAGATTTTGCCAGTTCTTTACAAAGCGAATAAACGAGCTTGGATGATAGCGGAATTATTCAAACAATGGTTTGAAAATCATTTTATTCCGGAAGCCTGTGACCATTGCCGGAAACAAAGTCTTCCAGAAAACTACAAAATCCTTCTTTTGCTCGACAATTGCATATCTCACAATGCTTCAGGAGTTGTGGAAAATAATAATGTTGCTGTGCATTATTTTCCACCCTCTGCATATCACTTATCCAGCCAATATATCAAGGCATTCTAAGATGCTTGAAATCACACAAAAAGGAGAGCTTCATGAAAGATATGCTAAATGCATGCAACAGCGGTAGTGGTGTATCGGAGTTCCAAAAGCAATTTAATGTGAAAGATGCGTTGTGGCATGGCAAGCAACTAGTGCTTGGCAAAGCATTCCGATAAAATTCTTGCAAATGGATGACAACCTATGGCCGCCATTAATCTCTTTAGACAACAAACAATGTAATGCTGAGTTTTGTGGGTTTTCAATTTCTGCTGAAAAGATCATTATCCAAGACCTACTGTATTATGCAAAATCTATGATGTACAACGACAAAGAAAGTTTGGTTAAGCAAGCAATCAAAGATTACTTCAATGTAGAAAATGACAGAGCTGCCAACCTTAGCAAGAGAAAAAACAGGAGATTCTTCGCAGTTTAAAGGGAGTAAAAGGGAGATTTTTTTTTTTAAGTGAATTTACGTAAGAATGAAAAGTTATTTATAATTCATTTAGAATAGATTAATGATTGACTCAATAACTTAAATATAATCATTAATATATATATATATATAAAATTTAAAAATAACACTTACTTTCATGTATTATAAATTACACAAAAAAATCTTAAGATATCAACAAATGAAACAAACTTTTTTCCAAAAAAAAAAAAAAAATTATTAGAACTTAATGTGTTTTTTTCGCGATCTTTTGACGAAATATGTTCTTTTTCTGCAATCTTTTGACGAATTTTGAGGTTTTTTTGCAATTTTTTGACGAAATTTGCAGTTTTTTTCGCCGTTTTTTAACGAAATTTACAGGGTTTTTTTGCCGTTTTTTGATGAAATTTGCAGTTTTTTCGCCGTTTTTTGATGAAATTTTCAGTTTTTTCGCCGTTTTTGACGAAATTTTCAGTTTTCTGCCGTTTTTGACAAAATTTGCAGTTTTTCGCCATTTTTGATGAAATTTGCAGTTTTTTCGCCGTTTTTGATGAAATTTGCAGTTTTTTCGCCGTTTTTTGACAAAATTTCAGGGGTTTTTTTCAGTGATTCTTTGACGAAATTTACGTTTTTCTGTTATCTTATGACGAAATTCGCGTTTCTTAGCGATCCTGTGGCGAAATTCTAACGAGATCGGAAATTTTCTTTTTTTTCAAAAGTACGTTTCTAGGAATTTTAAAGTATGCGTGAAAAACGGCAGAAAATCGTACTAAACGTAAAAACAGGAGATCGGACTAAAAAACGGGAGTCTCCCGCGAAAAACTGGAGAGTTGGCTACTCTGAAATGATGCACATATAACACATTCACTAACAGATCAAGAGATTTGCAACATGGTTTTAAATCCAGAACATAATGATGAAGATGATACTAGCAACGATGACATCAACTTGCCGAGAGCTACAAACATTCCTATAGATAAGTGCACCAATCTGACGGATGATTTGATTATGGGGTTAGAATAAAAAAAGTTTTATAACCCAAGAACAAATTATGTAACTCCATAAAATCAAAGAGAAATATAAAATCCCTCGTTCTGGATAGCTGTAAATGCTAGCTGATATTTCACAGTAGATATAATTTTATGTTCTGGTGAAGTCAAGATTTTTTTTCTAACATTAGGTAAGCACACTTTCAAGATTTTTTTTTTCTTTGACAATTTTTGAACTAAAGCTTTCTTTTAAAAAAAGGACAGTTTTTTTTTATTTTTTTTTTAATCAATATTTGTTTTCTAAAATATTTTTTAATTTTAACTACTTTTAAAAGCAGAAATTAGAAGCCATGCTAAACAGAATGGATACTGAAATCCCATCATATTATTGCCGTTTGTAGACTCGTTTTTTGAATGAAGACCTAAAATCCAGAAAGACAGTGGTCCCAAGTATTCTGAATTTGGGGTCCTATACTGTACTTTAACCATACCTCTTGCTTCAATTTAATTTGTAATTTAAGAGTAGAGACTGATTTCAGAACATACTCATTCTTGCAAATGTGTTGATAGCTAGGGACACTAGACTCACAAATAAAATTTAATTGACAAAAGATTATTTCGGGAAATATTTCTCTGTCACAGAGAATAACTATTATCATTGATTTTGAATGTAAGAAAGGATAAAAATATCATTGGGTAGTAAAAGTGGAGTACATTCTTTATATTTTAATGGAAATAACATACCATACCATCAATTTGATATATCTGAAATAAAAGGATAAAATGTAATTTCCTTATTTTTTGTGCTAAAATAAATTTTCTGAATTAAAAGTACATTAACAGTGGTAATGATTAATGAGTTCTTATTTTAAATAAAATGTTATTAATTTCTTTCCTGTAGATAAAATTATAGTATTATAACTTGGTTGTAGTAAAAGTTGTCTTATTATTAGCATCAAGCTGTTTGAAATATAAGAAATACATCAAGCTATTAAAAATTTTAATCTCATAAATACTAAAACATTTTCTGTTTAATTCTTTTTTACATTTTAAAATTTTAAACTGTATATATAATCAAAAGTTATTTTCTCTTTTTGAGGGAAAAGAAATGGTATTTGGCCTAAAATTTGGAATTTGGCAAAATCACTATTCATCACATCTCTAATTCACATTTACTCTATGCAGTGTAAAAGGTTAAGGAATATTTTCATATCTCTTTTCAGTACTTTACTGTCAGCCGGCTGCAAATATAGCCAACAAGAAATATTTATTTGTTATTTTTGACAACAGTGCATCATATTATCCTAGGTTAAAGAAAAATGCGAACATCAGTATGGAAAATAGAAACACATTTGAAAAAACCTTTCACCTATTTTATTTAGAATACAATAAGAAAGCAACTATTTTTTACAAGATGTTATAAGATAAACCAATAACAATTAATTTAAATTCCAAAACAGTGTTTGTAATTCAATTCCAGATATACAGTAGATGATCTTTATAATGCAGTTCTATATAATGCAATTCTCCATATAACACACAACTTCTCAGACTTAAACAATGAATTTTGTAGTTTAGAAGCACCTGCATTCCACACTCAAAAAATTGCTACTCTCTAGGGGACTAATTTTGATGCATTAACTCAACTTTATCTCTTGATTCCACTAATGCCCATGGCAGCATATCTGCTACCATATGTTCAACTTTAATTTTTAGCACATAATTTCATAAATATTTATTTTAAATCATTACAGCAATAATTGCACCTTTATGTAATATTAGTATGAAGTTTGAATGCAGATGGAAGCATTAAATAAGAAAAAAATTAGTTTGAAACAACATGTCTGATAAAAAGGACAAGATGGCATTTACAGTGTTAAGTTTTGTTTAAATTTTCAAATATTTCATCGAAATAAAAAACAATTGCATATGATATATAGATATAAAAAGAGTAACTTCTATTCTCTGCACAAAAAAGTTCAATGTAAGTTTATTTTTTATGGTAAAATGAGTAATTAATACCAAGATCGGCTACCACGGGCATTAGTGATCATGAGCCCATGGTAGCATTTTTGCTAGCATTATTTTCACAAAAAAATTATATTTCTTAGTGTTAGCTTTGTACTTATGTTATTGTTTTACTTTTAATTCACATGCTCATGTTATTAAATAAAGCCAAAATAAATTAGTTGAAATTAAAATTTCCATATACAATAAAATAAAATTATTTTTGTATTTACATTTTTTGAACAAAATATTGAAATTACTTTTTTTGTATAAATACACAAAATTATGAGAAATCCAGAATGAGTATTTTCAGCTTTATATTTTTAAGTATAATATAAGTATAAAACAAGTATAAAGTTTTGTATTGAACCGTATCACTTAAGTATATTACATTTAATATGCTTGTTCTACGTAGTATATAATAATCTATTCCATGCAGATCAACTGTGCTGTAGTTTACTATATTTTTTATTAGTATATATTAGTAAATTTTTTGCTTTTTTTTTTTTTTTTTTTTTTTTTTTTTGAAAAAATTAACTGTGCGTTTTGAATTTTTGGCAACAAAAAATAGGAAATTTTATAGAAAAGGGCTGTTATCTTATTGGTGTTTTATTAGTGAAAAATGAACGGTAATTTATTTAGAATCCGTAATTACCGTATTGCCTCCACAATATTTTAATACACCTGTATGTAAAATGTCATGATTCTAGCTTCTAAACTGTGAATAATTTTAGAAACAGACAGAGTTACAAAATTTCATTTTTATATGTATTAAATAAACAAACCACTAGTTGCCATCGGCAAAAAAAAATAATAATAACATTTCTTTTAACTGCTACGTATGTATGTTAGTGATTTATATATATATATAAATTGTAAATAAAATCATAAATTTTTTTTTTTTATTTGAATAAAAAGGGAAAAAATAAAATTGTATGAAAAAATTGTATATATATATATTTGTGAATATTGGAAGTACATATTTTATTCACTTTTAGGAAACAAGGACTGATGGCATGCATAATTGGTCTATATATGAACTAAAACGACAAAGATGCCATATTTTCTTCAATTGAATGTGAAAAATGCAATGTAAGTATAAACAAAAGAAAGAAATTGTTTTAAGTCATACCACATGTAAAAATATAATTATTTTGAAATATGGTAAAATCTTCCATATTTCACCCTAATCTGCCCATGGTAGCAATACATGACACCAAACCAAAATCCTTTAAAATATAACAAAATCTCATTTTTTTTTTTATTATTATTTATTTATTTAGCCCACAACAGCATAAATAAGGCAAATAAATAATTTTTTCCATAGAAACTTCTTGTAGTGGGCAGTAGAGGATTAATTAAGAGCTTTTTAAGGAAAAATTGCTATTACAACAATAAAAATACTTGAAAATGAGTAATATAATGAATGATTTGGTTCAGTCATATTTGGACCAAATTTATGCAAAATTTTATAGTCTGCACAGTGCCTTGTCCCAAGGAATGCAATATAAATACACTCTACTTAGAGATGCAACGGATGTCAATTTGACCGGATACCAGACACCGGATATCCGGCATAACTTGCAGCCGGATGTTTTGATCTGTCCTTTTTAAATTTTTATTTATTTTTAAAGAAATTAAACGTGTGTTTAGATTAGCTAGCCATCACTATGTTATTTTCTTTTTTATATAATTTTTTTTAATTTCTATTAACAATTATTTTTATGATAATTTCAGTTTTAGTACCAATATTATAATTACATTATTTTAAATTTTTAGTTATAATAGTTTCAGCTAAATAGTTTAGTAATAATAAATTAATTTTATGAGAAAAACTTACTACTGAATACTTTTGGAAAGATAATATTTAATACTTTTATCCTTTTTCTTTAACAGTATGATGTTCAAGCTGTAAACTCCCCTCATTATCTTTTATTACTTTAATACTTAAAAAAATTTTGTGTTGTGATAACAAAAACTTGTTCTTGCTTGGTGCTGCTAACATAACTGAATTGTATAACAACACAATGTTAATAGTAAACTATTAGTTTAGTAATAGAAGGTTATTTTCGCGAAAATAACTTAAAACTGAATATTTTTGTAGCAAAATGTTTTATTTAATATCTTCTCTTTTTTTTTCTTGAACTTCATTCTAATCTATGCACAGCTTTACCTTATAAAAACAAGTTTTGTGTTATGGGAACAGAAAAATTCTTGCTTGCTACTAACAAGCAAAAAAAAAGGTTCTTATTTGATGAGTCATTCTGCCACTTTTTAATTTTTAACTGTGTCTGTTGCTCATATATGCAGGCACATGTGTATGAATAGTTATAGTTGTCTGCATGTTTGCTCTTTTATAGGTTTAGAAACATAATTTGCCATAAATACAAGTAAATTATTTGTAGTTTAATAAATTAATGCTCTGTATTTTTCAAGATTAAAGTCTAGGCCTTATAATATGGAAATTTTAACAATGAGTTCAATGAAATAATTTCAGGCCGGATGTACTGCCAGATAATCATAACATCCGGCTACTGCCAATTATCTGGCATAGTGGCCGGATCAGCCGAATACAGTATGTTCGCCAGATATCCGTTGCACCTCTACTGTATTTTGATATGTTACAAACATATTTGGCCATATGTACAGGGTAAGTTTAATGATGTGTGAAATCTCATCTATATATCGCAAAATTCTATATAACACACAACCTTGCGTTTTTAGGTTTGCATTATAAAGATCTACTACTGCATTTTTTTTTTTTTAAGCATCTGCTTTCCATATTTCATAAAAATGTTCATAGTCTTTTGTGCAAGTTGAATTAATAGGCAAAATTTTGCTGAAAATAAAAAATTATGGTTTGTTCCTCCATTGTATACAAGGTTATAATTTTCTTAATAATTAAGCGCAATAGAATTGTCGCAAAATAACCGAGCATCATATTTCAGAAATCTGTGCTGAGTATGGCAGAAAATGTTTTCAGTGTCAATGATTTCAATTAAAACAATATTTGATGAATTACTTGCAACTAACGGAAAAGTACTCTCTTTTTTCACATAACTGCTACCCTTACATTAAGTGACCCTGCTGAAACTCTAGATAAAAAAAGACAAATTAAATTTTGCACTATTTTATTGTTTTGCTTTACCAAAACTCACTGTCTTTATTAGAAATATATATATTTTTTCAATATGATGACTTTGAAGGATGTAAAAGCTAATAAATATTAAGGTCAAAGAATAAATTAAAGAAATGTTTTTTTTTTTTTTTTTTTTTTTTTTTAACATTTTCTTAATCATATAGCAATTGCTTATCAAATTACGGATTCTTTGCAAAACATATATATATATATATAATGAATAGTTGAATTTGGGAATGAAGGGCTGAATTTGATTAAAGAAACATGCACATTAGGGTCCAGCGAAAAAATTTTTTTTTTTTTTTACAAAAAACGAGTAGGTGCCAAAAGTTGCCTTTATACTAGTACATCAAATATCTGAAATTTTTCCGCTGAAAAATAATGGCTTGAGTCTGCGCTTTTGGTCCAAATGTCGAAATTTTGGGTAAAATTTGACAATTTTTCAAAAATAATAAAAATTTTCTGTAGAACTGATTATGATTTAATAGTGTCATTTGAACCTTTATTAATAAAGATTTAAAATATTGAAACGATAAAACGATATCTTTTTTATTTTTAATAGGAGCAAAACGGACAAATTTCGGTAAAAAAGGGACGTTGCCATTCTGGTACAGCATAGAACGACTCGTTGAAAAAAAAATTAATAGAAAGAAGATTAAATAAAGAAGCACCGCAATTAGAAGATGCAGCATGTGACATTGAAATAAACGAATCAGTATGCAATGATTCAATAATAGATACAATTGAATTTCCATCTTCATCCTCCTTTACCGAAACTCGAATGAAGTTTGAAACTTTTTCTACAGCATGTGATAGCTACAGAATTTCTGATCAGTCTGCTGCAGTTCTTGCTTCAGCGGTTCTTCAGGATTGTGTATGTACAGCAAATGACACTGGAAAACATAATGTACCCGTACGCGTTACAGATAGAAGCAAGGTAAGGCGTGAAAGCCAATCGGCTTGTTCGTCTCAACGTAAAGAACAGAACCCTAAAACAGAAATAAGAGCCTTATATTTCGACTCTTGAAAAGACGACACAATGTGTATAGAAAAGAGAAGTGATAAACGTGCGTATCGTAGAATTATGAAATAAGAACGTGTTACTATCTTAGAAGAGCCTGGCTCCAAATATTTGGGGACTAATTTTGCCTAACATTTCCTCATCTGGAGCATCAAAAGATTTTTTTAAATGCATATCAAAGATTTTAAAAGATGAAAATATTTATTTGTTCAACCTCTCATGCTTGAGCGGAATGGGTGTCCGGTGTCCTGTGAATACGGGGAAGCATACTGAAGTAATCCGCCAAATGGAAGAGAATCTTGCAAGACCATTGCAATGGATCATATGCCAGCTCCAGTTAAATGAATTGCCTCTGCATCATTTGTTAGGCATGATCGATGAAAACACTTCTGGCCCAAATGTATTAGGGAAATTCTTGTCCACGTGCCATTCACTCCCTATTGCAGTTTTTGAAACTATAAAGAGTAATTTAGAAAACATATTTCCTGAAATCAATGAAAAGGCACTCAGCACAGACCAGAAATACCTGCTGGACATTTGCAAAGCTATTTCATCAGGATACTGCTCTAAAGAACTAGCGAATAGGAGCCCAGGAAAATTGTCCCACGCAATATGGCTCACAACGACGAATAGAATTCTTCACATTAATTATTCGCAATTATTTTCACTCACAAAGTATGTGATCTAATCTAAGTTTATGCCCCAGGATGGTTTACCATCAAATGTAATCCACAGCTAAAGAATGTATCTAAAACCTTATGGGAAACTTCTCGGCTACTAAACAACACAGCAAACGCCATAAAACGAATAGTTAAAAAAGTTATTCAGGACAATGGTTACTTTTCACACTCAGAGCAAATTCTGATTGCAATCCCATTAAACAACTAGCTGCTCATCCCATAATAAATGCAAGAGGTAGAATAAATGATGACATACGCAAATTTGAATACTGATAATCAACATTGAAGCAGATGATTATATAAATCTAATTGATTGGAAAACTATTGCAGTAACAGGACCCCCAATCACTATGCATTTATAGAATGCAAGTTTGTTGAAGATAATAGACGGCTGCATAGATTCCTGTACTAGCATCCCCAATGAGTTACTTTGCATGCCTTTTCATACTCAAGCAGTACAAAGATACGTGAAGGAAGTCACAGCCAGCATCCTCCAAAGTCTGTGGATACGAAAGAAGAGATGAATACACCAAGACTAGGTTGATATACAAAAAACTCGTGCCAGTCTGATAAAAAATCACAATTCATTGTATAAATAAAACATTGTGCTCAGATGGTAGGGTGGTTGTGATGGTTACGGATGGGACATGATATGCACCCACCTCCACTCCTGGGTAGTTGTAAAAGCAACTAGCGAAGAGCTGCATTCAAAACAACGATTCGTTGTATGCTGTACCAGAATGAAAATGCCCCTTTTCTACCGAAATTTGTCAGTTTTGCTCCAGTTATACAGAATAAAGATTTCGTTTTATCATTTCAATATTTTAAATCTTTATTAATAAAGGTTCAAATGACACTATTAAATCATAATCAGTTCTACAGAAAATTTTTATTTTTTTTTAAATTTTTTCAAATTTTACCAAAAATTTCGACATTTGGACCAAAAGCGCAGACTCCAGGTATTTTTTTTCAGCGGTAAAATTTCAGGTATTTAATGTACTAGTATAAAGGCAACTTTTGGCACCTACCCGTTTTTTGTAAAAAAAAAATTCTCTTTTTACGCTCCACCCTAATGCACATACATATGAAAATACACATATGCAATAATAAAATTTTAGAAATAATAAACTGCTCAAAAGGAATTAAAAAAAAAAAAAAAAGAAATTACCATCAGCTCCACACAAGCAATGTCTAGTGTTTGCATCATGATCAGGATTTGCTGAAAAATAAATAAAAGTTAAAATTTAGAAGATTTACAAAACTGGAAAAATTGTTAAGAGGCCATGATGTTCAAGTGTTAAATAAAATAAGCTGGCTAAGGAGTAGTATAAAATTCTTACATAAAAGTATTAAAATTAATTAAAAACAATGCCAAAATACTTAAAAGCAATTTACATGATATTCAAAATTAGATATAGTCTGATCTAAACATGACTAGATTAGTTCAGTAAAATTTGAAAAATGCAGTTTTATTAATCGCAAAAGTATTTGAGTTTGCTTTAATTTTGAATCTAATTTTTTAAATAATTAAAAAAACTCCTGTGTTTATATGCTTCGAGAAATGTGAGGAGGGAGTCTAAAGTCAACAAAACTATGTTTAAACAATACTTGAACACCCACAAATTCAAATACTTTTGGAAATAGAATCATTTCACAGCAAGACAGTTGCTAAATCTTAATTAAAAACTGAATTAGAATGTTTCTTAGCAATTAAAATGTATATTATATTTATTTATTATATGCTAGACAAATTTGTGGCTTTGCATGCATGGTTGTTGAAATATGCTAAGTGGTATTTATGGGCCCAACAACATTAGAGAGAAATTATATAGCTGCAGATAATTTAAATATTGCTGATTAAGTATATCTTTAGGAAACTTCATTCCTGTACTGTATTATGTGAACATGAGACTTGAATTAATGAGAAAACTCTAGTAAAAAATGAGAGCTAGTCAAAAAGGAATCTGAGTTAGATTTAAAAAAAAAAAAAAAAAAAAAAAAAAAAATTGTGAATTACAAAACTTACCAAGCATGAAGAATTCGTAAGCACATATAAGAGTGAATGCTGAGATTTGAATGAAAATTGGAATGATGATATTGTAGAAAGAAAAAAAAATGAACTATAACACTAAGAATATATATGAGACACCTGAACTTGAAAGAATAACAATACAAGAAAGTTTACAGATGCACTGCATTGTTTCTTCACACAGGAAGAAAATGAAGGATGTCTGATGTTTTTGCTGATTTAGTTTACACACAATCAATGAAATATACTTTGGATAATCGGGACAAACTCTTTACTAGGTCAAAACATACTAAAACAGATGTGACTCAATTAACCAGAATCTACTATATATACATACTAAAACAGATGTGACCCAATTAACCAGAATCTACTATATATGAAATTTCAATAGGGCATTTTCTATTACAAATCTTCAATTTTTTTTTTTTTTTTTTTAATACTAGGGGGCTCTGCCCCCTACGAGCTGCGCTCGCCAACCCCCGTTCTGACACCGCGTGATTTAAAAACACTCTGATTTGATCATCTCTAAAACGATTACGGAAGATTGTATTATAATTAAACAACCAGTGGCGATCTGCTGTAACAGGGTTTCCATTCATTTTCCTTTCACTGACGGATTTTAAGGTCGCTGATGAAACAGATTACAACTGTAACTGTCACCAAAATATATGATTTAACGCCAAACGTGCATAATCGTGGCGTCGCGTCACTTTCAGTTGACATCAGATGTGTTAACACGAGTTAGTTTTTTCATCGGAGAATTTTTAATTAAACGCTTATTTGTGTTGAGTTGTTTTGTTTTTGTTGCTAGGTGAGATGCTATCACCTTTTTCAAAAACAATGAATGAGTGCAAATTACCTGTGACTAACAATTGAAATGAATCCTGTCAATATGCATACCTACAAAATTATTCTTAAACTAAAATAAATTTGGAAAAAAGAAAATGGATTAAATTAAACAGAAACAATTAAAATTTACTTGAATTCTAAGTTTTGAATTCAAAATAGTATAAGAATTAATTATTTAAAAGCACTGACAAGATCCTCAATTTGCACTACATCCAATTCCCCAACAATCAGCATTGTGAATTCAAGAATTAATATGAAGAGTAACAGCAAGGAATTTTCATAAACATAATAATTTAGACTAAGTGAAAATTTTGGAATAAAAGGGAAAAATCTTTCTTTTAAAGAAAGTATAGAAAGGGGGTTATAAAATTGATGAGATAGGTTAAACAAAATAATATTTGGCCAATATTAAAAAAAATGCAGAATTAATTTCAAGAATTCACAACACTGAAGCTGTGATCGTATAGTTTCATCATTATTTAAGAGACCATGAGTTAATAATTAAATTTTGAATAAGTAATTCATTATAATAAAATGCTTCTCAAAAGACTTTAGATCAAAATGTTAAAATTACTTTATATAAAAATTTCAGATAAGTATGTCCTGTAATTAATTAAAGAATAGTAAAAGGTCTCAGCTAATTAAATAAAATAATTTTGAATATTAAAGATTACAACATCCAGTAAATTAGCAGTTTATTTTTCTTATTAGATTTAATGCTTAAAATAATATTTAGAAATTCCATGACTAGAGAATACAATAATTTATTTTAATTGATTAATTTATTTGTTTATCTTTTTTACCAGAATTAATATTTAGATCAATAGAATAAATTAAGTAAAAGGATTAATATAAATCCTAGAGAGATTGACTCTCGTAAGTAAATAAAAGGTAAAATTTTGAAAGCAGACTTTTTGAAGTAATTAAGCAAATAATAAAAAAAAAAGGAAACAGAGAAGGAATTAAATTAGAAAGAACAAACATTTATTTACTAACAACACTTTAAATGATGTAAATATCATCCTATATATATATGTATCAAAATACTAAGACACAAATAAGTTCAGTCATATCAGACAGAAAACATAATTTAAAAATCATAATAATGATAAGAAATTTTTTTTTTCTTACATCTCGATATAATAGAGTGAAGGTGACAACAAACCTTCTCGCATAGAGAATATTTAATGTATTGGCGATTCGTTTTGCGGTTATATCACTTGTATTTCTTTTTCACACTGCAATTAAGTTAGTGAACATAGCGTTATTCTATGGGAATCATAATAGGACTACCAAGTTGGTGACATACTTTGTAGTAGTGATGAGATGATCAACCATTAATTGCACGAATAAAGTTACCCTGTAGAGGGTGAGACTGGCGTTAAACAAGCTGCGAAATTCACGAAAATTAAGGACATCTATTAACCTTCTTACTATTATCGGCACAGAGTCCACAGATTCTCAGAATACACTACAAAGAGCATGTGTAGTGTCGGCAAGAGCACTCGATAAAATTCTCGCTGTCATCATCATTTCAGCAGGTATCTTCTCACAATTTATCGTTCCCGATAAATACTATGCACTTAATACAGTGTCACTATAACGAACTGTTTAGAACATCCACATCGTGACAGAATGGTAGAATACCTCCTTCGTAGGTATGCACTTTTTAAAAAAAAAAAGTATTTTTTAGGTCGTAGCAGGTTGCTTTATGAACGAACATAGTACATCAACCCACTGTGTCTACTGCCAGGAGAGAAGTCTCTCTCAAAAAAAAAAAATCACCACTGCCTAACCGGCGGGGTGAGGGAGGGAACCCTCCACCCTCACACACCTAAACTATCCGAGCTTCAAGACATGACTGCCTGCTAACTAGCTCTTCGTTCCCTTGGTAACGCTACCAGGGGGGAAAAGGGTCAACGCTGATTGGTTGAGTGGGGGGAGCAAATAACACGCTTATTGGATTATTGTTGCTAGGTGAAAAATCCTAGCTACAATTCCTGGAAATTAGCCGTCTGTTGGGTCCCACGAAAAGGAAGAAATCACGTGTACGCTTGCACCTGTTATTTCGTAAACAACGACTCGAAAGCAATAAACTGTGCATCTTCCTAACAAGCCTTCGAAATAGTTTTATGACTCTCTTTACTGAGGGTAATAAAAAGTCGCACACAATACAACTGACCATAATGCTTCAGTTATTCCCATGACTTCTTATAAAAGCTTATTGTACTATATCCAATCTGCCTGTGTGTGTTCCGAATTTACGATCCCTTAAACTACGTGAGAATTTCAAGTAAAAGTTGTTTGCGTGGAAACTATCTCATAGTGAAAAAGGGAGAACTTGGGTGGTCTTGACTTATAGAGAAATACAAATGTTTGGATTTTGAAAATAAGAGTTTTAATTAATAATGTTTAAGAAAAATAAGAAAAAGGAGGAGGGGGTTTGATTAAATATTAAAATAGAATGAGTTTATAAAAAAGAAATGTTTTAAGATATTAATGAAAATATAAATATAAAAATTTAGATTAAATTACCTCTAACATTTGTCTTTTGATACTTCTCCATTATCCCGTCAATCAATTTTCATTTAAAAAAAAAAAAAAAAACTATCGTTAAATTGTAACACCAAATAAACAAATAGAAGAATTTTGACATTGGAAAGGAAATATTATTTACGCTGTTTTAAAATTTGCAATAATAGGTAAAAGATATGTCGAAATAAATTGATCTCTCATGAAAATATAATTATTAATTGAAATTGTTTGGAAATATTGTTATTTGATCATTTTAAATGTGACGTAAATTTCCCTAGTTACTCGTATTTCTCTTTTTAATATTCACGCGCAAGAATATTTTTATTACGTCATTTTCTACATTTATTGCTTTTAACACGTGATCATTTAAATATTATTTTAAAGTTTTCTTTCTGTTTTTAATAGTCTCGTGTAAATACATTTCTTAATTGAAAGGGAATATTATTATGTGCGCTATTTTACAAATTGGCAACGGTTCAAATAATGGAATTTATGAAATATGAAATAAATCTTCGTCAAAATAATGAAAATTTTGAATAAAAAATTGAAATATAACCTCAAAAAATGAGTCAAATTGAAAAAATAATTGCAGTCTGCACACCGCAACCTTGTAAACTATATCCTTACAAATTATGGTTAAATTCCTGTGCATAGTTTTCATTTCTATAAAACTTTTATAAGAAAATTAGTTTGACCAACTTTAATATTAAATATCTCTTAAAATAATTCTTAGATTTAAAAACTGTCTACTTCAGCGTGTTTATCGAACATTTCTTTATAAAACCACCAATTTTTAAATTTTTATTTGCAATAGTTTTCTGGATATTAGTCCAGAAAGACTTCAAGGCACAAAATCTTAATTGACAGCGGTGGCCGCGGTGGTTACTTTTTTTTAATATAGAGAGAAACAAAATGAAAAATACATTGTTAAAAACACAAAAATGTTTGACACATAGCTTTAAAATAACAAAATTGCTACTTACATCTTTGTCGTCTTATAAAATCCATAATTTTGTGTTCTCCCTCTCCTGGGACATTAGCATCTGATAATATTACAATTATGTTACGCCAACCTGGATCATTATTAAGTCGATCATGGATATAAAAATGGAGGCACTTGGCCAGCCTTGCCATAAATGGAGTACCCTAAATTAAAAATAAATACAGAAATACAGCTTATATGGAAAAAAAAATATTCTAAATTTTGATGCAAATACAAGTTGAACCAATCATCGAAAAAAAAACCTTCGAAACCAGAAGAATATAATATTTATACTAGCTTATTATATTATTATCAGGGTGGCAGGTTTTTGATGCATGACAATTTTTGACTGTTTAAAACCCACAACAAAAACCTTATATTGCATTTAAAGGTACAGTACAAAGTCCAAAATCCGGAATCCTCCGGACTTCAGCGATTCCGGATTTCGGATTTTTCCGAATTTCGGATCATTTGCAGTTTGCCCCCCCCCCCATTATTTATTTATGACGAACGCATTTCAATACTGAAAAATATTATACTGAAGCAAATTAAATATTTTAAAAAATGAATATATTTTTAAAAAGGTAAAAAAATAATAATCTACACCCCACCCCCGTTTATTTTACTGAAATAAGGTAATAATAAAGCAAATATTTCAATAAAGGAATTTTTTTTTTTTTTTTTTAATTATCACAATTTCAGGAAATTTTACTTACAAAACGTAATTTTTCTGTTAGGTAATTGAATATGTCCGTTATTTTATGTTGCTTTATCAATTATAAATCATTTGCAGTTATTAAAAAACTAATCACCCCCCCCCCCACACACACACACACACACACACACCGATTTATTTACGTCAGGAAGGCATTTGCAATGCTGTATAAAGATACACACTAATACGATATTCCAATAAAATAATATATTTTTTAAAGGGTTTAAAAAAACGCTATTTGTTTTTATGCTCCCTATTGTTCCCATTTGATGTTCTCAAAGGGTGCTGCGCACTGCCCTTTTTTTTTTTTAAGTGCCGATGCGCCCTGCTGTTTTTAGACGTGAAAAATGTGTCTTGCCCATTTTCCATGTTATCTTTTTTACGTCGTCGTCTATTTTTTTTCCCTTTAAAAATATTTTTCCTTTATTTTTTTCGTGCAAAAATAGAAGAAAACAGAAGCTTTGACTCACATGTCATCATTCCTAATCCGCTTAAGAAGCCTAGCCTAATAATAATAATAAAAAAATCTGTGCATGGTTTCTTTCTGCATAACGAAACATAGTACCTACTGAAAGCTGATAACTTTCGACTTCTTACGGACTAAAATAAACAAAACAAACAGCCAGATAATTCAATCCTTTCTTTTTCTTTTCAGTTACCCTAGTGGCCTTTTTTGTGTGGTGCTCCGATTTTGGAATAAATTATCATATTTTGATAAAATTTGGGAAAACAGCCTAATTTGCTATTATTGCAACTTGCTGTAAATTTGAACATAATTCGTCAAATAACGACGGAGATATTTTTTTATTTTTTATGGTAAGGAAAACGTTTTTTTCATTCTTTTCTTTTAATTACTTTTTTCTGTTTTCCTGCAGCTAAATACAACTATGAATGCGGCGCTTCCTATGCTATTGACATTGGGAAGTCGCCAATAAAGATTATCAGACATCTATATCACGGCTTCAATTTATTGAATAAATTGATGCAATTTTCGGAGATTGGTGGGGAGGGGAGGGCGTTGAGTAAGGAATGATCGAATAAAAGCGTAAAGATATCAAATTAGAAAATATATGGAGACAAATATAACAGAAGCGGGAAAAACGATTCAGTCCAAGGCATATATAAATAAATATTTTTAAAAAAAAAAAGAAAAAAAGCTAGTTTCCAAAATGTCCGGATTTTGGAGAATTACGAATTTTGGATGTCCGGATTTGAGACTTTGTACTGTACTTACGTATTATCTGTGCCAGGAAGATAATAACCAAAAATGGTTGTTAACTGCTATGATGTTTATCATTGTCAATGGCCAATAGCGTTCAAAACAGTAATTTAATATACATTTATGGAATACATAAAACAGGGCTCCCACTCAACTTTTGCAGTTAAAAATGGAAAATAGAGACAATTTTTTTCAAAAAAGGGGACCAAAAGGGACCATTTTTTTTTTTTGAAAAAGGGACCGAAAAGGACCACATATTTGTTAAGCAGGACCTATTCTGGCAAATCACAAATAAAATAAACACAGAACCTCCCCCCCCTCCTATTTGTTACTTATTTATAAATGTTCAAAGTATAATTTGTTATATTTGTATATTTGCTCCGATTCAAATTCACTTAATTCTGAAATTCATTATCTGAAAGCCATTGCTATTGGCAGAGGTTACAAACTTCTATTATTAATACAACTTTATTTGAATTACAAGGGTCAGTCAGTAAGTTAATTGCACTGCTTAAGAAAACAGGATCAAAATTTTACAATAACTTTATTTGTATCCTAAAGTTTCATGTAAAATCTACTTTTCAACATCCATTATTTAAACATTTATCGAGACATGGCACAAGTTTTTTAATGGCTTCTGCAAAGAAATCCCGTCCAATGTCCAGCAATAATTTTATGCACACTTACATGAGAAATATTCACTTCATTTGAGATTTCGTCTATTGTTATGTGTCTATTTGCAAAGATGCATTCACGAGAGCAGCGATCTCATAATTTTATGCAGGTGATCATGGTCTTCTTTTACGCTCAGCGTCGCCAATATCTGTACATCCATTCTAAAATGTGTTGCACTGCTTCGCGATAACTTTATGTGACATTGCATTTTCACTATACACTTCATGAAACTGACGATAAATTTCAATACAGTTACACCTTTTCGCCCACAAAAAACAAATCACTGCATTCATTTCCCATTTGGATGTCACTTGCAGCTGCCGAGATATGCTTACAACTGATTATCAGATAAACTAAAACTCTAAAACTGATGTGTAAAAGCCGAAAATCATATTTACACAAAATGAATAACGAAAATTTTCACATCCTTATGATGGAGCAAAAAATTTGAAAGTTTTGTAACCTATTGAGGATGTCTGTGTGCTGATTTTAGCACGACTGATTCAATTTCACAAATTTTCCCATATCATTTGAAGAAATTCATGTTTCTTTTGCAATCCTTTGACGAAATTTGCAATTTTTTGCAATTCTTTGACGAAATTCGATCTTTTATTCTCAGTCCTTTGACGAAATTTGTGATGTTTTTGCGATCTTTTGACGTAACTTACGGTGCTTTCGAGAACCTTTAACAAAATTCACGTTTTTTTCATGATCTTTTTATGAAATTCACAATGCTTTCGCAATCTTGTCACGAAATTCGCAATCTTTTGAAGAAATTTGCGCAGGGGTAGTACAGCCCTAGATGATATTTCAGGACATGCTTTTTTCGATATTTCAGGACACATTTGCTTGGCATGCTAACAGAAAAAAACCCTTAACTCTCTCTTCAATATATTTTATTATCATAGATAGTACACTATATACACAATTTTTTTGTTTTTAAAGTATACATTTAAAAGAAAAGTAATTTTACCAGAACTCTTTGACCACGCTGCTGAAAAATCACGATTTTTGCATTTCTGAAAGACAAAAATCGCAATTTTTTTTTTCCTTCACTGATCGACGAAAATTGCAAAAGATTTTCTGTTTTTATAACTGACTGGTAAAAATTGTGATTTTTTGTGAATGGCAGATGAAAATAGCTTTTTTTAACGACTCATCGATAAAAATTGTGATTTTTGGTAACTGATCACCAAAAATGTAATTTTCTTTTGTGCAAATCGACGAAATTTGGTAATTTTAACGATAAACTGAAGAAAATTGCAATTTCGTGGTAATTTTGCATCAGTAAATAGGTACATCTACCCCCTATTTGATGATATCAAATGCCAATATAGCACAAAACTCATAAAATTTCAGGAATTTTAGGACAGACTACCATATTTCAGGACATTTTAATTTTTTTCAGGAATATCAGGAATTTCAGGACAAGTACTACCCCTGATTTGTGATATTTTCTCGATTTTTTGACGTAATCCACGGTATTTCCGCGATTTTTTGACGTAATTCGCGTTTTTTTCGCGATCTTTCGGCATAATTCGCGTTATTTTCGACGTAATTCGCGTTGTTTTTGTGATCTTCTGACGTAATTCGCGCTGTGGTAGCGTGAGACGTTGTATATATAATTAATAAATTCCATTTACCGTTTTAAACGAAAAAATTTTTATTTTAAATTAACACATTAAAAAAAGAAAACAAAAGTAAAAATGAAAAATTATGATAAGCATCCATGCCGTAAATTTACATGGTCAGCCAAATTCCGATTCTGACGTCCGCTCAAAGTGGAACCTCACTCTCGAGTATTCCAAATCCAACTCCTTCCACCTTCAACTGCCGTCCGCAATTTCACTTCCCAGGGGCTTTCCTTGCATTCCTGGAATTTCCCAGAAAACATTGCATTTCGTAAGGGCCCAGTTCTTTGTATCCACAAGAACAATACTTTACAATTCTTATCTACTCATTCAGATAACATACCATTCAATACAAAGCATGTATTGCAGCTTGGCTTATCTCAAAGTGAAAATGAAATTCACACTATTGATAGAATTTTTGTCAATAGAGATCAATCTGTCAGATTATTTTCATTCCAGAGAGATTATCCTTTTTCCACAAATAAGGGAGGAGTTGAAACATGTCAACTCATCACAACACCTCCCCCTAAGAAAAAATTTCTAGAAGAAATTTGGCATATATATTAATAGAATAAGCTCCTTCAATCAATTTCTAAAGAGGTCAACAGAGCACAAAGGAATTTTGAATAACACATGAAAAATCCCTATAGAAAACAAACACATTCCCATACTCAGTATTTGATAGACCACACTGTCAACAGGATTTACTATGATCCCATACCTACAATACCAAAGTATAATTCCAGGAATAATTTATACAATTGATGCCCTAAGAAACAATTTTGAAATACTTCACATACATATAATACCAAATACAGATTACACTTTACATGATTCTAACAAAAAAAAGTAATAATAAGAGGAAAGAATAAATCTATATACAACACAATGCCTAAAACAATTCTCTTAAAAACCTGCCTAACAGACTAAATTTAGACGCTTCTACAAATAAAAAGAACGCATACTAAATTATGCAATTATTAAATTAATGAAGTTTTACCATTGCGAAAATATTAAGCATTAAATGATAATTAAACACATTACAGATATTACAATAATGAGTACTCCCAAATTTAGAATAAAACTTAATTTAGAGATTTCTCCCAAAACCCAATATCTAAATTACCCTTATCATAAAATCTTTTCAACAATAAATTTCGCTTTACAACTTCATGATCATAATTTTTCCTTTCAAAATCTTGTTTGACTTTAATGAATCTTTCTTTGTGATTCGTTTTAAAAACAGAATGCTCCATTCTTTTTAACTTTGAATTTCCACATTCATTTTCTTGGCATTTAGCCTCCCAATTTACTCTATTATCTTTTATCCCAGAGTTAATTTTTCTGGCCACAGTCATAGGTGAACTCAATTTCTTTCTAATTCTCTTTCTAACATGCTCAACTCCCATACTACCAACAAAATACCTGGTTATATTTACCGCATGCTCAGAATTCTTTTCCCGAAATTGACCTATACCTGACCTTTTATCACCATCCGTTTTAGACGCATCTTCTTTTGTATTGATCAATTTAGACCCTTTTTCCAAATACCTATCAGTCACGTCTTCCGATGAATTTACCTCTATCTCATTAACAGACTTATTATCCCTTTCACAGATTTCATTTACAACTATTTTTCTAACAAATTTTTGCTCATGATCGTTAGACAATCTGAAGGTTCCCAGCCCATTTAATTCTCTCCGATTTTCCACTTGTTTACACACTGAATTTTGCTTATCCATCTTTCCTAACTTTAATAATTCATAAACAGCTGGTGTTATAAGGGGCGGAGAATTTAGTTTTCTCACAACTGCAACCACCACATTTTTTTCAACATACTCTTTTTCACCTTCCATCAAAGCAACCGGCACTGACACCAAATCCGCTTTTTGTCTATTTCCGAGGGCCGGTATAAGAAAGACATTTCCCACTTTCTTAGCACTCCACGGAATGTCATTAGCATCAAAAACCGCAATTTGCGCACCTGTGTCCTTAATCGCTTTCACTTTTTTACCATTCACGCATAAATCAACCATAGGTAATTCGGTTTCCACACCCTCCCTATTATTTTCACTTTTCCCATCACTAGTAGTGATCCAAGCTATGCTTTTATCCTCATAATTAGTTTTACTTTTTAACAATTCCGGACAATTTGGACGGATGTGGCCCACAGCCAAACAATTATAACATTGGACTTGTCTTTGCTTTTCGAAAGCATTGTCCTTCTTAAATTGATCAAATTTCCCACCCTCTTTCGTATTCTCAAATTCCGATTTTGGTTTAATTTCCTTTCTACTTTTAGAATTAAAGCTGTCTTTTTGCTTATCCTGAAAAGATTTATTTTCCCACGGTTTTCTATCCGACCTGTTAAATTCTCTTCTTATACTCTCAAATTTATCCGATTTTTCCGCGAGTTTAGAAGCAATCTTTATTTCCTCCCAATCATCCATAAATTTTTCTTTTATCTCAAAAGGGACTCGTTTTTTTAGTTGCTCCGTGAGCATTAGTTCTTTTAAGGATTCAAAATCCCTCACTTCTAATGACTCTAACCAATTATCTAGATAACCCCTTAACTCATAAATCAGATCTACCCATAGTTCACCAGATTTTCTTTGATGAGTTTCAAATTTTTGTTTTAAGGCGCCTGTACTTAGCCTAAACCTATCTAACAAAACTTTCTTTATATGTTGAAAATCATCACATTTGCCTGACGGTTGTTTAACTATAATTTCGGCAATGTCAGAAGGTAATAAAGGAATTAATTGACTGACCAAATCTTCCTGAGAAATTTTAGCTTTCTCGGCTTGCCTTTCAAAAATCATAAAGAAAAGAGTTATATCAATTAATTTAGAATCAAAACGTGGAACCAAATCCTTTAAATTTACCTTAGGAGTTCTATGAAAATCTACATTTGATTCATTAGATGAGACGCTAACAATATCCGCAGAATTTTGAATGCGCAATTTTTCTAATTCAAATTGCTGTTGTTTCTCAAGTTTTTGTAATTCAAGTTGTTGTTGTTTTTCAAATTTATCTGCCTCAAGTTGTTGTTGTTTTTCAAATTTATCTGCCTCAAGTTGTTGCTGCTTTTCAAGTTTATCTGCCTCAAGTTGCTTTTCAAGTTTATGTAATTCAAATTACCTAAGTTTATCTTTTTCCTCTTGCGCAATCCTATCTAATTCAATTTGCCTCTCTCTTTCTTTATGATCTTTTTCAATTTGTGTCTCTTGTTCTTTACGATCTTTTTCAATTTGTTTTTCCTGTTCTTTCCGCTCTGCCTCCTGTTCAAGAATATATTGCAAGCGAAGTTTTGCGTAACTTTCTTTATAATCCTCAGCACTAACGATAGCCTGAATTATAGCTTGATTTTTACACGTTTTTGACACACTGGTCTCAAATTCCTCTGCTAATAATAGCAAGACGTTTTTATTATATTTTACTAAATAGTCTGCCATATTTTCCCCCAAAATATAATAAATTTCAAAATATCAGATATATTCAATTTACAATAATACAATAAATACAGAAATAGAATTTTCTTCCCTATACGTATAATAATGTATTCAAAAACGACACAATTTCAATATAGCAAATTCTCCTGCAACAGTGACGTCTTTCAAACTGAGTATATCCCCCAAAATAAATTTTATACCCAACAGTACAGTATAACATCAATTTATTTTGAAACATTAATCATAATCATCCACAGTATACCCATAAAATTAAGCTATAACTTTATTACTGTAAGAAATAAAATGTATATAAACAAAACTCTTATTTCCAAAAGTTTTATACAAAATTATGATTAAAATACCCTGATTAATAATCTCAATTAATCAATAACAATTTACTATACCCCAAGTAAATTTTAACATATACATAAGTATATAATTTTCTTAACCCAATATAATACCAAACAGATACCAGAAAATCAACAAACATAAAAATCAAAATCCTAACTAAAAATTTAAATACCAAATTAATAGCTTCCCTAGAATTCTTAAATTTCACATAGAGTTTTGTTCCCCAAAATTAAAATTTATACACAAAATTCAATTTAAAACAGACCTCTATAGAAGATATCATAAAAGAGCTTACCTCCAGATGCAGATATTTCCTCCACACTGATACCAGGCTTCCAAGCACTTTTAAAGATGACACACACAGATGTTTGAAGATTTGAAGACACTAGTTTCGCTGATGAGGCACTAATTTCACCTCAGATCCGTATGTAGACAACTCAGATGGTACGCCGCATATCTTCATTCCACTGGATATATTAAGAAGCACAAACACGTATCACCAATTCTATAGTTGACTGTCTATACACTACACAGCTTTTGTCGATAAAGTTCTTTTACCAGTTCTCTGCTTGCTAGAACTCCGAGAAAAAACCACGACTCCAATTAGACTTCACGAATCCACAACTCTGCTTGTCCGTTTTCCACTGGCTCATCATCTGTTTAATCAGGTTAACATAGATCCGTAATCTAATTTATTCTAAATTACATATCCCATTTGCTGCCACCAATTAATTATATATACTATTGCTGTGGTAGCGTGAGACGTTGTATATATAATTAATAAATTCCATTTATCGTTTTAAACGAAATTTTTTTTTTTTTAAATTAACACATTAAAAAAAGAAAACAAAAGTAAAAATGAAAAATTATGATAAGCATCCATGCCGTAAATTTACATGGTCAGCCAAATTCCGATTCTGACGTCCGCTCAAAGTGGAACCTCACTCTCGAGTATTCCAAATCCAACTCCTTCCACCTTCAACTGCCGTCCGCAATTTCACTTCCCAGGGGCTTTCCTTGCATTCCTGGAATTTCCCAGAAAACATTGCATTTCGTAAGGGCCCAGTTCTTTGTATCTACAAGAACAATACTTTACAATTCTTATCTACTCATTCAGATAACATACCATTCAATACAAAGCATGTATTGCAGCTTGGCTTATCTCAAAGTGAAAATGAAATTCACACTATTGATAGAATTTTTGTCAATAGAGATCAATCTGTCAGATTATTTTCATTCCAGAGAGATTATCCTTTTTCCACAAATAAGGGAGGAGTTGAAACATGTCAACTCATCACAGCGCGTTACTTTTGCGATCTTTCAATGTAATTCACGTTATTTTCACAATCTTCCGACGTACTTTGCGTTATTTTCGCGATCTTTTGACGTAATTCGCGTTATTTTCACGATCTTTTGACATAATTCGCATTTTTCTGCACTCTTTTGACATACTTCGCATTTTCTTTTTTTACGATCTTTCGACGTAATTAGAGTTATTTTCACAATCTTTTATGTAATTCGCAGTTTTTTCTTGATATTTTGACAAAATTCGCGATCTTTCGTGATCTTTTGACAAAATTTGCGTTTTTTTCTCGATCTTTTGACAAAATTTGCGGCTTGTTTGCGCTCTTTTGACAAAATTCATGGTTTTTTAGCGATCTTTTGACGAAATTGGCGGTTTTTTGCAATCTTTTGTTGACGAAATTCCCATTGTTTTCGCGATTCTTTGACGAAATTTGCATTTTTTCGCGATCTTTTGATGTAATCCGTGATATTTTCTGAATCCTTTGACAAAATTCGCTGTTCTTTATCGATCTTTTTGACGCAATTTGCGTGTTTTTTTTTTTTTTTTGTGATCTTTTGACAAAATTAGTGTTTTTTTTTTTTTTTTACGATCTTTTGATGAAATTCGTGCTTTTTTCGCTATCCTTTGACGAAAGTCGTGCTTTTTTCACAATCTTTTTACGAAATTAGTGCTTTTTCGCGATTCTTTGACGAAATTAGTGACGTCTTCTCGATCCTCGAAATGCGTGATTTTTCCGCGAGGCTCGGATAAATACAGAACATCAATAAAATTTAAAATAAAGGTCGATTAACAGTATCGAGAAACGGACTTTACGGACCTAATAATGAAAAAACGGACCAATACGGACTTGAAGCAAAAAAAACGGACCAATTCCCTAAAAAGGACCTAGTGGGAGCCTTGATAAAATCATTAAAAATGGTAAATAATATAAAAGCAAATTAAAATAATACAAAACAATAATTTAGTATACATTTATTAATGACATAAGATTGACAGCTTTTAGCTATAAAATATATATTTATGATTGTAATTTTATTTTGGGTTAAAGAATATAATATACCTATCTATATTATACAGTTATATATTCTACAATTGCTTTTAATATTTCTACTATATATTATTAACATAACTATAGAGTTACAATGTAGAACGGGGGGAAAAAAGGTTATAGTAATTGGTATTATAGGCACCATTGTTTACACAGTGTATTTACCTGGCATAGGTAATACATAAGTACACATTTAAATATAAAAATTCATTTTGAACATAACAAATAGACATTGCATATGCAGCATGGCATCTGCTGCCATGCTGCATGGTTTTTGCTACTGGAATGTAAAGTATATATATATATATTTATTATTATTATATATTATTTACATAATTTTTTAAGTATCTAAATAAAATAAAAGATAGAGAACTGTTCTTATGAGAGCTGCACATTTTTTTTTCACTTAAAATGTCAGAACAATTCCAATAACTTACCACATTACTGGTATTGAAAAATATTAAAATTCCAACAAATATCAAGATTGTTTTTTTTTTTTTTCTTCTATTAAGGAATATCCCAATTACTTATAATTTTATTTACAATAAATTTCAACAAATTAACTTTAAAAATATGTAACACAAATAAAGTGGGAAGAATAAACATACCGGTGTTATGCAGTTGCTGTCAAAGTGTTCTTCTTTTGGCTTTTCTGGCGGCAGTTCTACACCTTTTTTATTCAATTCTTCTCTTAAGCGGGACATAAGGTCAACTTTCTCAACAGTTTCTTTAGAAGCACGAAATCTTCGAGATCTCTGCTGGTTCATTTTAGCTCTCGGAGCCTAAGAAGATAAATTAATGTTAATTTGTTATTTTGAAAAATGCTGACTCACTCCCACAAGCAAAAAAAACAATTTTAACATATGAAAGATACATAGTCCTTTCTTTTACTAGAAATGAACCATACAATGCATAATAGCTAAGTTTTTAAATAAAATGGAAATAAAACAAATAAAACATTAAAAAATTCTATAAAATTTCACAACTTTAAAGATTTTATATAATTTATATTCAAATTATGGTACTACTTTTTTTATATGAGGCTTGGTGCTTTTTAAAATTGTGTTGGTACAATTTGGGGTTGAGAAAGTGAGATTTGTTGCCAAATGCACAGCTGCTAACTGCAAAGATTTTTTGGCACCACAATTATAATAAAGTAATTTTTGTCTTACTTTGCAGATTTCAGAGATAAAGTAAAGCAAAAATTATTTTTCTGAATTAGCAGTACCAAAAAAAATCGTAGTAATTGGCAGCAAATGATGTAAATAGCCATGAAAACAAAACTCATGAAGTTTTGCACTCATTTATGTATATTTCATAATCTTACCCAAAAGAAATTTGAAGATGAAAGCAACCACACACAAACTTCTGCCTTTTTTTTTTTTTTTGGGGGGGGGGGGAGGGGGGGGGACAGTGATTAAGTGAAAGAAGCAATTCAATGTTCACTATCAAAATAGTTGTTCCGGCTAACTTGTGAAATAGCTATTTAGCCAGCGCATGCGTAGTTTGAACTCATATTTTCATGTGAACTGAAGAGAAATAATTGTTGCTGACATGTAGATTCTAGATGTAATGCGTTGAATACTTGGCGCTAATATTCTTTTATGTATTTAAATGTCATAATGTCCTTTTGTGCCGTAAAATGATTGATTAGCTTAGATTAGTTTACTAGATTAATGTCCACTGAATCACACGTAAGATTTAGAATATATTTATCATTTTACTCAAATTAGTTTTGATTGAATTTCAAAGAATAGAACAGAGAATCGTATATTTTTGGTGCATCGGCCGGGAAAAGGATTATGATAACTTCGTTCGGAGAGTGATTGCGCAACAGAAAGTAATTATTTTGTTTGACTGGAAATCGGTGAGTTTCTTTTTATGATTATATTTTGTTTTGAAAATGTCTGAAAATAAACAAACGAAAATGCGTGATACGCATCGTAATCTTCTCAATAAAATTTTTGAAAGTATCGATCAATATTTAACTAATACAGAATATTCTATACAAGAATTAGAAGAGCTTCTTGACAAATTCAACGAAAAATATAAAACTATTAAGGAACTTGATAACACCATTGTAACTACGATTAACAGGGCTAGCACTAGGATTTTCAAAATTTTAGGAATTTTTTCCCAAATTTTAGGAAAATTTTAGGGGCATTTGCGATATTTTTAACATTACAAGTATGTAATAACAGTATTTTTGTGCTAGTCAGGCACATGCGGTACACTGCCAAAGAATATTCCCATCATTCCAATGAATTCAGCCCTTGTTCCATGTGCTTGTGTTGTTTGTTGCGAATGAGGGCATTTAAATTTGTGCAATAACCGGCTTCATATTACAAACCGTTTTGACAGCTTATGCTTACTGCAATTGTATTAATTAGAATTTTGAGTTCCTGGATCATTGAGCCTAGCCAGAATAAATGCTCTCTTTCTCTCTCTTTTGGATGTTTCTCAGTGAACCTAGAGAATAAGAGACAGGAAGAGGGGTGATTATGGGAAAAAAAATTCTGAAGCTCACAGAAAAATTGTCGAAAGGTTTTTTTCACACTTCTTTGTCGAAATTTGTGTTTTTTCTGCGATATTTTGACGAAACATGCATTTTTTTCAAGATTCTTTCACAAAATTCACCTTATTTGCACGATTTATTGACAAAATTCCACTTTTTTCGCGATCTTTTAACGGAATTTGCGGTTTTTTTTTCACGACCATTTGACGGAATTCACTTTTTTCCGTGACCTTTTGACGAAATTCGCATGATCCTTTGACAAAATTCGTATTTTTTCTGCAATCTTTTGACAAAATTTGCGATTCTTATATGAAATTCACGTTTTTTCCGCAATCTTTAGACGAAATTTGTATTTTTGTGCGATTGTTTGATGAAATTCGCCTTATATCCACGATTGACAAAATTTCGCTACCTTCAACGAAATTGCCGCTTTTTTTTTTCACAATTTTTTGATGAAATTCGTGTTTTTTCTGCGATTTTTAGATGAAATTATCTTTTTTCCTTAATTTTTGGATGAAATTTGAGGGTTTTTTTACGATTTTTTTTTATTGAAATTCATGTTTATTCCGCAATCTTTTTAAGAAATTCTAGTTTTTTTTCTCGAGATGTTTTTAAAAAATTTGCGATCCTTTGAAGAAATTCGTGTTTGTCGCAATCCTTAGATGAACTCTGAGCATTTTTCAGGATTGTTTGTCGAAATTAGCTGACCCCCCCACCCACGATATCCTTGGATGAAATTTAAGTTTTTGTTCTCGATTCTTTCTCGAAATTTGCATTTTACCGCGATCTTTTGGCGAAATTTGAATTTTTTTTCACGATCTTTTGACGAAATTTGTGTTGTTTTAGCGATCTTTTGACGAAATACGCGCCTTTTCCGTTGACCGTTTGTCGGAATTCGCGATATTTTTCGGTGAAATTTTGGCGATTTCAAATTTTTAGGAACAAGAAGAAAATTTTAGGAGAATTTTAGGAATTTTAGGGGATAAAATAATAGTTAGAAAATTTAGGAATTTTAGGGGGAATGCCCTGGATTAATGCTAAACATATCAAAACCAAAATTTTAAATTGTGACTTGTATGACCAAAAAGTAATATCATATAGATCAAAGCTGAACTTTAAGATAAAAAATTTATGTTCTAATGATAACAATGCTTATGTTAACAATGTTTATCCAGTGCAAGCAGATCATGCTACTACTGAACTGAAAAAGGTAAAGCTTCCAAAATTACATATAAATAAGTTTTTTGGTGAACCTGATAAATTTATGGAATTTTGGAACACATTCGAAACAGCCATAGATAAAAACACAGGTCTGTCAGATATTGAGAAATTTAGTTATTTGAAAAGTTTAGTTTCGGGAACGGCTGCAAACACAATAAGTGGATTCAGTCTAACGGAAAAAAATTATGCAGCGGCCGTATCCCTTTTGAAAGAAAGATTTGGCAGACATGATATGCTCGTACATGCTCATTTGAATAATTTATTAAATATGGAATATCTGAAAAGTTCTTCTGACACTCGGGGTTTAAGAAATCTGTATGATAAATGTCTAGTACAAATTCGTAATTTAGAGTCACTAGGTGTAAA
The DNA here is from genome assembly GCA_963931845.1 of Maratus michaelseni. Classification (NCBI taxonomy): domain Eukaryota; kingdom Metazoa; phylum Arthropoda; class Arachnida; order Araneae; family Salticidae; genus Maratus; species Maratus michaelseni. The sequence goes on from OZ007589.1 coordinate 300,696,182, forward strand.
ATCAGATACATACAGTGGATTACTTTGTCCAATATTACTTAAATTAATACCCCCAGATTTAACGTTAGAATTCAATCGGAAGTTAAATGATGGAGAAATGTGGAATATAGAAAATCTCATGAGTTTTCTTAAAAACGAAGTTGAAAGTAGAGAAAGGGTATTAACTATCCATGATTTAGATGTTAAAAAATCATTTTCCAGTGATAATAAAATTGAACATAGATCAAAATTTATTGACAAACAATCAAAATATAAACCGAGATTGCAATATAGTACAAAAGGATTTAAACAAAATAATGTTTCAGCTACTGAATTAATGACTTCTGTAAATAAGAATGCGTGTTTATTCTGTAACAGTATTGATCATAACAGTGAAATGTGTAAATCTTTAACTATAGATCAGAAAAAAGAAATATTAAAAAGGCAGGGAAGATGCTTTTTATGTTTACAGGCCAAACACAGAATAAAAGACTGTGAAAAAACTAAAATGTGTGATATTTGTAACAAAAAACATAGTATGGCCATTTGTTTCCAACTTGAAAATGATTTAAAGGTAAATACGGATAAGAGTGTCGTATCTGTTTCACATTGTGACAACAGTTCTACTAATAATGTACAAAATAAAAACACCCAATGCAACATTTTTTTGCAAACTTGTTCCGTGATGGCAAAGGATCCGAAAGATAATAGAACTGAACCAATTCGTATTTTATTGGATAATGGTAGTATGAGAACATTCATAATTCGCGATGTTTCACAAAAATTAAATTTACCTGTTATTAGAACAGAAACTTTATCTGTTTATGCTTTTGGAGCCGAAAAGGCAACTGATAAAACGTATAATGTAGTAAAAGTAAAACTAGAAAATAGAGATGATCCATCTTTAAATATTGAAGTTGAAGCCCTCGAGACAGATCAAATTTCAGCTGCTTCCTTACCCACTCCTGATAAATACATTCGTAAAACTTACAGTAAATTAAAAGGGTTAGAACTAGCTGACAGTTACGAATGTAATAATAATAAAATTGCAGTATTAATTGGATCAGATAATTATTATAATGTTGTAACTGGTAGAATTAAAAGATTAAAGGATAAACTCGTAGCTGCTGAAACCCTTTTTGGCTGCTGTTTTCAGGGTTACATGGGGTCAGCCAACGAATTGTTTAGCATGAAACTTATAGTTGAAGAAAAGGATATATCGGATCAAATCAGAAATTTTTGGCAATTAGAAAGCTTAGGAATTGAATCTGAAACTAAAGATGTTAGTAATGTAGATGAAGAAATTATGACTGAATTTCGATCAAGCATAGTTTTTAAAGATAATCGGTACAAAGTTAAATTTCCATGGAAGTCTAATTTGAAAATGTCTCTTAATAATAATCGCGAAGTGGCATACAGACGATTTTTGAAGTTGAGAACAAATTTTACAAATGATCCTTTGTTATTCTCGGAGTATAAAGCTATTTTAGGTAGTTATTTAGAAGAGAATATTATTGAACCTGTTGAGAACAACACATCGGAAGCAAACACATTTTACTTACCCCACAGAGCAGTAATCCGCGAGGATAAGTCGACTAGCAAAGTCAGAACCGTATTCGACGCAAGCGCCCATGCTAAAGGTGAACTTTCACTAAACGATTGTTTATATACAGGATTAAATCTTATCCCTGAACTGTTCAGCCTTTTAATCAAATTTAGAAATTTTCCTGTAGCGATTACTGCAGACATACAACAAGCATTTTTGCAGATTGAGATAGATGAACAAGACAGGGACTTTACAAGATTTTTTTGGGATGATGAACCATGGGTTGAAGATCCAGGTAAGGAATTTAAGATCTTCAGATTAACAAGAGTTCTCTTCGGTGTGAAGTCAAGCCCCTTCCTTCTGGCAGCTACTATCAAACATCACTTACAAAGGTATGTAACAACATTTCCTGAATCTTTTGCTATTTTAAATTCATCGTTGTACGTTGACGACCTGATTACCAGTGAAAGTGATGTTGATTATGCATTTAAATTAAGTAAAGAAGCCTTTAAAATATTTCGAGATGCCAGTATGACTTTTAGGAAATGGAAAACAAACTCATTAGAATTACGTGAAAAATGGGAAGCACGTGGTTTACACGTTGATGAAGTAACAGATAACTTAAATCTTAGTAATCAGCATTTGATACCTTCCAAGGTTTTAGGGGTTGCTTGGGATCCAAACAGTGATAAGTTTTCATTTAAAACTCAAAACTTAGAAAAATTCCTGTCGAGAAAACTTAGTACTAAACGTTATCTATTGCAGACTGTTGGTCGTATTTCCGACCCAATTGGTTTTATTAGTCCTTATACTATTAGAATTAATGTTTAATCCAAGAAGTTTGGTGTTTAGGACTTGACTGGGATGAAAATCTACCCAAGCAATTGGATATTTTGTGGAATGAATGGTTCGAGGAAATTAAAGAACTGAATAGTATCAATGTTCCCAGATATTATTTGGCAGATATTGCCATCGAAGAAGTTGATTATTTTGAGTTACACAGTTTTTCAGACACTTCAAAGAAAGCATATGGTACAGTAGTGTACCTTAGAGCAGTATTAAAAAACAAGAACGTTGTTACCAGCTTTATTGCAGCAAAAAGTAGAGTGGCCTAGTGTTTCCCCCAGAATAAAAAAGGGCAGGGTGCTGCTTCAAAAAAGGGCACTTTATAAAAAGTGATATTGAATTTTTTTGTTTTAATTGCAGTTTATTCTAGAGCTGTTGCGTGTATCTGAAGGACACAATGACTGTTTTGTTAAAATATTAAACTTTGCTTACTATTTGAAAAAAAAAATCATATAATAAAATATATCTTGCATCAAAATAAATTACAATTTCATTTCTTATTATTTATTATAATACAATTTAATAAAAACAACGTAATTCAGGGACGAGATTGACAAAAAAGCAAAAAAGCTGAAAATTGTGCGAACGATGTTTGAGCAATAAGTTATGAATTTCAAGCGCAACAAATGTAATTGCTATTAAAAAATATATATTTTAAAATAAAATATATAACACCAATTTAGCTTTGAGTACATTAAAAAGAAATGTACATTTATTAACAAAAATTAGGTAGAAATTATTTACTTTAATAAAAAGTCTATTTTACCAAGATACAGCACATTAATAAAACCTTTCAATGGCATGAACATTTTTTTAATTGAAATTTTGAATAATTGTAAGACACTATTCTTGAAAGAGCAAATCAAGTATATGCTAATAATTGCAACCACCTTAAATTAATGATAAAACACAGTTCCCACCCTTTTTTAAAATAAAAAATAAGTTTTTAAGGAATTACAGATTTTTTAAGGACATTATCAGTGAAACCAACTAGCCAGTGCCGTGGTTATTCCAGATTCCAGGTCATTTTTACCAGTCAGCTTGAAGCTAGTTTTTGGATTTTTTTAATAGATTTATTTTAATTTAATCTGTCTTTTTATCATAGCAAATTTTCTACATTACTAAAAGAAATTTGGTTAAAATTTTTTAACCCGCAGTAAATTCTGACGACATTCGCTTATTTTCAATGATCCTTTGACGAAATTAGCTTATTTTTGGCGATCCTTTGACGAAATTCGCTTATTTTTGGCGATCCTTTGACGAAATTCACTTATTTTCGGCAATCCTTTGACGAAATTCGCTTTTTTACGGCGATCTTTCGGCTAAATTCGCGTTTATACGGCGATCTTTTGGGATAAATTCGCGTTTTTACGGCGATCTTTTGGCTAAATTCGCGTTTTTACGGCGATCTTTCGGCTAAATTCGCGTTTTTACGGCGATCTTTCGGGCTAAATTCGCGTTTTCACGGCGATCTTTTTGGGCTAAATTCGCGTTTTTACGGCAATTTTTCGGCTAAATTCGCGTTTTCACGGCGATCTTTCGGCTAAATTCGGGTTTTTACGGCGATCTTTCGGCTAAATTAGCGTTTTTACGGCGATCTTTTGGACTAAATTCGCGTTTTTACGGCGATCTTTTGGGCTAAATTAGCGTTTTTACGGCGATCTTTTGGGCTAAATTAGCGTTTTTACGGCGATCTTTTGGGCTAAATTCGCGTTTTTACGGCTATCTTTTTGGGCTAAATTCGCGTTTTTACGGCGATCTTTCGGCTAAATTCGCGTTTATACGGCGATCTTTTGGGCTAAATTCGCGTTTTTACGGCGATCTTTTGGCTAAATTCGCGTTTTTTAATAGATCTTTCGGCTAAATTCGCGTTTTTACGGCGATCTTTCGGCTAAATTCGCGTTTTTACGGCGATCTTTTGACTTAATTCTCGCTTTTACCGCGATCTTTTGACTTAATTCTCGCTTTTACCGCGATCTTTTGGCTTAATTCTCGCTTTTACCGCGATCTTTTGGCTAATTTCCCGTTTTTTCAACAATCCTTTGACGAAAATCGAGTTTTTTCAGCGATAGTTTGGCTAAATTCGCGTTTTTCAACGATCCTTTGGCTAAATTCACGTTTTGTTAGCGATCCTTTGACGAGATTTGAGTTTCTTCAGCGATCTTTTGACGATTTTCACACGATCATTTGAAGAAATTCGCGTTTTTCAGCGATCCTTTGAAGAAATTCGTGGGTTTTTTTTTCGCGATCTTTATGCAAATTTCGCGTCTTTTCGGAAAATTCGAAAATGGCGGAAAATGGAAAATGACAAAAAAGCGGAAAACCGCGGATCCGCCGAAGAATCTCATGCCTGGTAATTTTAAAACAAAATCAGCATGGAGTCCAATATATGCCACGCAACCTCCTGCGCGAAAGTTTTAGAGCTGAGACTGCTATAGGATTAATGTTTCTCGTTTCTCAATATCGGGAGGGAATCATACAATTAAGATAAAAATCATCATTTTCTCAAAAACATTTAAAGAAGTTTTGTTGAAGAATTGATATGTCAGGAGTAAAATTGGCACATTTCATTATCTCTGTAATAAAACGGAAAATTCTCAAACAATAATATTAAATCAAACATCGATGACAGGTTTATTATACCCTATCACCGCCTCTTTTTTTTGTTGATGAACACAAAATCTTTGGAAAAGAAAAGCCAATCAGGATTTACGAGATTTTGTGGAGGATTTTTGAAAAAAACATATAAATGCAATTATATTAGTCTGTAGGGAGGTTCCGGAAATCGTACTCTAATGCGAGAAGTTCAAAGAGCTTCTTCTGGACAGAGAAATATGCCGATAGCAAACAAAAAACGGCAGCAGATACGGGGAAATACCTGTCGTTAATTTCGCGGAAGGAGGAGGGAGGGGGGGGGGGCACCAAGAGATCGGAAACTGTAGTTCAAAGAACTTTTTTTGGACATAGAAATATGCTGCAAGCAAATGATGGCAAACAAAAAACGGCATGGGTGATTCTGAGTTTTAAAAAAAAATTCTGAAATTCATAGCAAATTTTCTGAAAAGTCACAACAGAGGGGGGGAGGGGATCCACTCCCGGCACTTTTTTTTTTTTTTTTTACTCCCTTTAATGTAATTTGTGTTTTTTCGTGCTCTTTCGACGAAATTTGCTGTTTTTTTTTCGAGATCTATTGATAAATTTTGTGTTTTTTTGACAAAATTTGCCGTTTTTTCGCGATCTTTTGACGAAATTTGCCGTTTTTCGCAATGTTTTTGACGAAATTTGATGTTTTTCACGATCTTTTGATGAAATTTGCAGTTTTTCGCAATGTTTTTGACGAAATTTGCCGTTTTTTCGCGATTTTTAGGTGCGTTCGTAATTATATAAATACGTAGCACCTATAGTCGTCGCTTGGTCCGTCCGTCTGTCTGTCTGTCCGCATATAACAACGCAAAAACTACCCAACCAAATGGTTTGCAATTTAAAATATATTATCTTTGCAGAATTTTGTCGAGACATTTCAAATTTTATTAAAATCGAATCAAAACTTTAAGAGATATTAATAAAAATATTTATTAAGAAATTTGATTTTTTTTTTTTTTTTTTTTAAATCTGTGCTTTTTTGTTATAGGAGCTTCCGAAGTTGAATCGTCAAGCGACCGAGATACTTATTTTATGACAGAAATGAATCTGCAGACGATATAATTCATTTCACAGAATTAAAAATCATCAAGATCTGAATATTTATATAACTAGCTGATACATATATATCTGAATATTTATATAACTAGTTAAGATATTTGTATGAACAGTGTCATAAAATATATACTTAACTAGCTGTTTAACCCGTTCTACGCACGGGATATCATGAATTTAATTCTAAAACGTGCGTACGAACGCACCTCGTTTGTAACGTTTGACGTACAATTTCCAACTTGTTTGAAGAAAGTCACGTTTTTCCTGCGATCCTTTGACAAAATTGACGACTTTTCTTCGAACGAATGACGAGATTGATTTTTTTTCAGCGATCATTTGCCGAAATACCGATACATTTTATGTTCGAATTTATGACAGATATATTTTTTAATTTTCGGAAATCATTGCCTTAATTTTTCGGAAAATTCGGACCAGAATTACCCCTGAAAAAACGGCAGCAGATATGGGGAAATACCTGTCTTAATTCGCCGAAGAAGGAGATGAGGGGGGGCACCAAGAGATTGGAAACAGTAGTTCAAAGTTTTTTTGGACATAGAAATATGCTGATGGCAAACAAAAAACGGCAGCAGATATGGGGAAATATCTGTCGTTAATTCGCGGAAGAGGGGGGGGGGGGGGGTGCGGCACCAAGAGATCGGAAACCGTAGTTCAAGGACGTTTCTCCGGACGCTGAAATCTGCCTGCCGACGGCAAATTATTGAGTACTGAAAATGGGCAGGGCCCATTTCTAGATTCTAGATACATAAAAACGCCAAGAGATTGGAAACAGTAGTTCAAAGAACTTTTTCTGGGCATAGAAATATGCTGATGGCAAACAAAAAACGGCAGCAGAGGGGAAATACCTGTCGTTAATTCGCGGAAGGGGGAGGGGAGGGTGCGGCACCAAGGGATCGGAAACCGTAGTTCAAGGACGTTTTTTCGGACGCTGAAATCTGCCGGCGGCAAATTATTGAGTACTGAAAATGGGCAGGGCCCATTTCTAGATTCTAGATACATAAAACGGGCAGGGCGCATTTGTAACTATAAAAAAACGGGCAGGGCGCATTTACAGCTATAAAAAAACGGGCAGGGCGCTGCGCCCTCGCGAAAACGCCTAGGGGAAACACTAGTGGCCCCATTAAAAACTGTTTCTATACCTCGCCTAGAATTATTAGGCGCACTTTTGTCTGCTAGACTTTCTCATAAAATTGCTAAAAACTTATCTTTTCCTGCAACTTGCTACCTTTGGACTGACTCGACCATTACTTTCTACTGGATTAGAGGAGAGTCAGAGAGATTTAAAATGTTCGTCAGAAACCGAATAAAAGAAATAAAAGATCTTAGTGATCCACTTAGTTGGTTTCATTGTCCTGGACAAGATAATCCCGCCGATCTAGTTACTAGAGGTTTGAAAGTTTCAGAATTGAAAGATAATCATCTTTGGTGGCAAGGTCCCCAATGGTTAAAACAGGACAGATCTCTTTGGCCAAAATTCGAAGAACCATTTGATAAATTAGATATTTCTGAAGTTAAGGATCAGTTAGAACTAAAGAAAAACACTGCTGTGAAATCAACTATTGTTGATAAAAATGAAGGAAACACTGATTTAATTAATCGATATTCTTCTTTTATGAAATTAATAAGAATTACTGCATGGTGCTTGAGATTTCTGAATAACTGTAAACCAGAACCAAAAATTAAGAAACATGATTATTTAGATACTTCTGAGTTACAAAATGCAACGAAAAAATTAATAAAGATTGTACAAAATTCCCCATTTCAAACGGAAATTCGATGTTTAAGAGGAAAACGCCCTCTACCAAACAACAGTAAGATCTTGAATTTAAATGTGTTTTTAGATACAGATGAACTGTTAAGGATCGGTGGAAGACTGAAGTTTTCTAATGTATCAGAATCTCAGAAACACCAAATACTGTTACCAAAGTCTCACTATTTCACCGACCTATTGATTGAATATTATCATAAAAAGTTTCTACATTCGGGTACTCAGACCACTCTTTCTTTATTAAGACAGTGTAGTGAAAAGCTGGGTTAGGAGATAAAGCAAACAGAGATTCTTAAAATGCCTAAATTAAGACAGAAAATTAGAATAAATGTTTACTCTAAATCCCACTCCAACTTCTCAATACAGGTCGCGCGTATAGTGGAAGCACCAAATACGATGTTAAACCTAGCACTAATGAAACAAAATTAAACTGTAGAAATAATACTGAAATCTCAAATATAATGTAAGTTATTCAGTAAAATATAATTTAGAGTAGTAGATGATAAAATTACTCAAACTGGAGTATATGCACGAATTTAGATCTGAAATGAAAATAAGAAAAATACAACTCACCCAAATAAAGATGATGACAGGAATATGAGTCAATAATTGATTTTATTCACACAAGACATTTTATCTAGTTTAACTGTGGCCACTTCAATAAAATGCATACAAATTATTTAAGTAAATAAGCTATCTTCATCATAATCTTCTCAGTTCAATTCCATATTAGTAATTTAAATGTTCTAGATAAAAGAGATTACTAGGTTCTCCGTTAAAATTAATCGTCTATGCTAAAAAATTAAGTTAAATTAGAAATTGTTCTATTTTATAGTTATATTCAGAATTGATCTTTAACCGCACTTGAGAAGATACTCATTTTTCTGTGTTATCTGGACTGAAGCGACGGAACGATGAAAAGAAGCACTTACTATAAACGGCGAAATTCTTTATTCATATCTAGCTGGAGAATTAATGCTGGAGAAATTAGCATGAGTAGGAACACTCACATTACTTGGTGGCATTATTATAGCATCTTTAAACACACCAGTCTGATGAATCTAATATGTTACGCGGATGACATCTTTATCGCTGGCAGAATATCCATTCAAGTCGGAATACACTGAATATCTAAATGAAGAGGAATCTGCATGGATTTTGTAGAAATCTTTACGAATATCGCATTTAGGCTATGAAGAATTGACGCTGAATTATGAAGAATTGACGCTGGTGAAGATAGTCTCTTTTAATTAGAGAGACATATTCTGGATTAAAAATATAGTAAAACTCCGAAATCTTAGCAGAACATTAACGGCGTTGAAGATACCAGCAGCACATCTGTCTTCACTCAAAAATTTTACATAGTGTCTGGCCTTTCGGCCAAACACTGCCTTTTATCCTCTCCTGCACCTACATCCCAAGTCAACGGAGAGCAGCAACTGATTAAAAAAATTTTGAATTCAAACTCTACCAAGTTTAACTGAAACACCAGCCAAACTATCCAATCAGAAAAGGCGAAACATTCCTCTTCTTCGTTTCGCACCGCTTAACTCTCAACTGTAACTGCTAAAAGCATTAGTGCGACAACTCAACTCTACACGCGAACGATACTGGCGAAAGGAAAACACTTACTGCCTAGCAACAAGTAGCGGAAATTAAGATCTTACGTTCACGAATGTTCTAGAACAAATTTGAATTCCCCTTTTTCCCCACTGAAAAATGCACCCCTTAACCTTGGAATGTCCACTCGAACGACCCCTACACCAAAATGGGTGACAATTACCTCTTAAGTTGTTGTTTTTTTAATGCACGAAGATGCGATTCAAAATGGCCAGGCATCATAGTGAAAGCAAACGAAGTAAACATTGAAATTAGAGAAAATGTTTAAAAAATCATATCTGCCACGATTTACGTTGAATCTTGCTAGGATTTTGGCAGACTGCATAATTAATTATGTTTAATCTTTTGAATCAATTTTAAAACAAAAATAATTAATATTTAAAAAGTAGAAATTATATATTTTAACTTAGAAGAAAAATCGCGGTACTTTACCGGAATCGATGTCAACAAACGGAAATCTTTAATTCTCTATCCAGAGATTTCAATGCATGATTATAATTTAATTTACAAGTGATTATTGATATTGATTTTTAAAAAGTGATTTAATTAGAGAAGTTATTTTTCATTAATAATAATATCTTAGAAGAAAAGTTAAAAAGATTAATTTTAAAAAGATAGAAATTATTGACTGTTTAAATAATAACGATTAAATAATTAATTTAAATGTTAATTAATATGAAAACTTTTAATTAATGATTAATAAGGATTAAATATTTAATTTAAGTAAAATAAATAATGAAAACTATTGAATTTAAAATTATAAATGGAATGTATCATAACAGACAGTTTTATTGGATACCATCTGGTCAAAGCCAAGTAAGGCGAATTATAAATAGATGTATGACTTGTCTTCGAACAAAGCATCAAACTATTCAACAAATGATGGGTGACTTGCCCCGTGATAGAATTGTACCCTCTAGACCATTTGAGAAGACTGGCGTGGATTTAGCCGGTCCTATTATAACAAAGCCTAACTTAAAAAGATCAAAAATAACACTAAAGGCATATATTGCTATATTCATCTGCTTTTCGACCAAAGCCGTTCATTTGGAAGTTGTTTCAGACTTGACCACAGAAGCATTTTTAGCCTGTTTAAAAAGATTTGTTGCTCGATGATCTAAACCTTCCATTATATGGAGTGACAATGCCACAAATTTTAAGGGTACTTGTGCTCTTTTGAAATCCTTTTATCGAATTTGTGCTTCGAATGAAATTCAGCGTTTTAGTGCAGAAGAAGGAATACAATGGAATTTTATACCCCCTGCATCACCACATTTCGGCGGACTATGGGAATCGAATATCAAAACAATGAAGCGAATCCTCTTGAAGATAACTAAATCTTCTATCTTGAATTTGGAAGAACTGGCAACACTCGTGACACAAATTGAGGCAGTTATGAATTCACGCCCGTTAACGCCCTTGTCTGCAGATATAAATGATTTACAACCACTAACACCTGGTCACTTCCTTATTGGAGGTCCTCTCTTAAGTATTCATGAAAATAATGATGTTTTAGATTCTTTACCATTTTCTTGTAGGTGGACACTGATTCAAAGATTAAAAATGCAGTTTTGGCAGCGCTGGAGCCGTGAATACTTGAATGAACTCCAAGTCCGCAGTAAATGGAAAAAACCTTCACAAAATCTTGAAGTTGGTCAGCTGGTCTTGTTAAAAGATGGAAATGACAAATTCACAGATTGGAAATTAGCTCGAATTTTGAAAACCTATAAAGGTGACGATGGACTTGTTCACGTCATCAATCTGAAGACATCCACAGGTATATTACGTAGAAACATTAATAGAGTAGTGCCTTTGCGTTTTTATGATGATGTTGGACAGCCGTCCAACGCCAGGCGGGATGTTCCGGCTAATTTGTGAAATAGCTATTTAGCCAGCGCATGCGTAGTTTGAACTCATATTTTCATGTGAACTGAAGAGAAATAATTGTTGTTGACATGTAGATTCTAGATGTAATGCGTCGAATACTTGGCGCTAATATTCTTTTATGTATTTAAATGTCATTAAATGTCCTTTTGTTCCGTAAAATGATTGATTAGCTTAGATTAGTTTACTAGATTAATGTCCACTGAATCACACGTAAGATTTAGAATATATTTATCATTTTACTCAAATTAGTTTTGATTGAATTTCAAAGAATAGAACAGAGAATCGTATAATAGTGATTGCAAAAATTGAATAGAATCAAATTATTAAAGCACTTAAAATTTAATAAAATTTTATTAAATTGTTGATGTAAGTTTTTACAATTGTTACAGGGCTCTCACCCTTTTACAGAATAAAAAATAAGGAGTTTTTAAGCAATATTTTAAGGACTGATAAATACAAAATAATATAACAAAGAGCAATGATGAATGAAGGAGAGGTGGTACAAACTGCACATGTACAATTATTCTCCCTTTAAATTTTGTACTTAAAAGAATGCTATTCATACAAACATGTTCTTGAATTATTGCTTGAATGTGACAACCAGTGACATAAGAAGCAGAGAAGGTAAAAAAAGAAGAAAAAATTTAATGTGCATGATGACATAACTGATAACCCCTAAACCCTCTTCCAAGAAAGTAATTAAAATTTTAGAATGATACAATTTTTTTTTAATTGTAGAATGATTATTTTAGAAGGATTTAATTTTAATAAAACCACAAAAAGAGATAAATTTTATAAAACAGATAGTTCATGTTGTAAAAAATCCGAAAACTAACAACTAGATACTGAAAATACATTATTATATTTGAGAACTTACTACACCATCTATGGCCATATACAAAAGTCTACGGGGACGAACTATGCTGAATATTCTGTCAATATATTCGAAGATGGCCACCATCATTTCTTCTTCATTTTTAGGTGCAGGTCTAAACAAATAAAACAAATTTCAAATTCATAGCACACAAAGCAAATACAGAATGATAAATAATAATAATCAAAATTAACAATTTAAATAATATTATAAATAAAAAATACTGCAGTTGAAAATTAATGATAAAGACAGAGACACTTTAGAGAAAAATAAAATTTCCTTAGGTAGAAGAGCTATTAAACAATCAAATAAAATCGATGCAATAAACTTTTTTAAATATGCAAGCTAAATATCAATGTAAAAAACATTTTATTGTACGAAGTAGAGGCACAGAGATTTACTGCAGCAAGAAAAAGTTGTCTGCAGTAGAAATGGATGTCCTTCCTTAGAGGATTGATAGAATCTCAAGATTGTGCAGAATATCAAACAAACACAAAGAAAATGATAAATGTTAAAACTAACATCCTTAAAACATTCAAATGAAACAAGAAAGAGGAAGAACAGAAAAATGTGGAGGAGTGGGGGGATAAACAGGCATTGGAAGCAGGGGTACCATTTGGATTTTTTTTTCTTTTGCTATATATTAGAGTTATTATATTTACTGCAATCATTACAATGCTATCAAATCATTAGCTTCATTATTAAATCATATTACATACAATACTCTCTCAAAAAATCTCCACAGCCTAGGACAGTCCTGTATGGGTCGGGTTATATCCAACCTGAACCCGAAAATTCTAATAGCAAAAAAATTGTCAAACCAAAACCAGACAGAATTCTACCCCAAAACGAACCTGAACACAAAATGAAATAAAATTATTCCATATTTTAGGTAGGAAACGTAGTCAAAAATATGAACACATACAGACTCATTAATATACAAATATTTAGTTTTTTTTTTTCCCCCTATCTAAAATATTCAGGATTTCCTTTAGAAAAATCCAGTCATCCTGAATGAGACAAAGCTCAATCCAAAATGTTTTAAGTCAACCTGACCCGCAACAAATAAAATAGTGCCATCCAGGCCAAATGTTAAGGTAAAATCTGGTTACCCAGTCCAATGAAGGAGTCTAATTTCAAGTTAACCCAAAAGCCGACAAAAACATTTTCAGTGACCTGTAACACAATACTTCAATACAAACCCGAAAGGAAAAAAAAAATCCATATTTTAGTACATATTATGGAAAAGTAGTCTACAATTATACATAGTCAGTGCCGTAACTAGGCAGGTGCAACAGGTGCACTCGCACACAGCTTACTTGGAAAGGAACTTGCATAACTTAGGTTACAGTGTGAACACAGCAAGGTAGTCACTATACTTGTGTTTTCTTCACATTAGATTATATGTGTTTACCAAATGTGTTTTTTTTTCCTGTTTCGTTTTTTAACTTTAACTTTCTTTAGCCAAACTGTTCGGGAAATGAAAAAACGAAATATATATCCTTAAAAGGCATAGTTTTGGGTGTCAAATGCCATAATCATTTCGGAAAATATCATTGTTTCTCCTTTAATAACATTTTTTTCAAAAAGGGTAGTTTTCGAGGTAAACATTTCCCCCTTTACGCCAACTTCCCCCCTTGGCCGTGGAAAATCTTATGGCGAGGCAAGGTACTTTTACCAGCATGGATAATATGTATATACCCAGAACTACTGAATTTGGGATTCCAATTCACTAAATGCATTCAAAGAATTTCCCTTACGATCACCAAAGGTAACTCTTTGGCATGGTTTCACAGCAGAAATGATCATAGGTCTTTCTATGAGATCATTACTCCAAAAGGACTGGCACAACTTAGTAATTCCATACTTCAGCAAATGCAATGCCTGAAGAAAATCATTTTCATGCACGATGGAGCTCTTCCACACATTGCTTTGAGAGTAAAGCAGCTACTATGACCATCGGTGAAAGACAGTTTCAAATGACCGAAATATAGATGTATTTCCATAAAATGTTAGTAAAATATAATTCATATATATCATAACACATCTTTAAAACCTAAATTTCCAAGAGTTACATTAATATATACGAAAAACCTTAAGAAATAGTCTAAAAAAACTATGTCCAGCCAGAGATTAATATTTTTCTGTCATCTTGTCTTCTAAAATATGAAGAATAAATTTTGTCACAGGACTGAAAACTTTCACCCAAGGGTACGACAGAAATTCACAATAGAAAGAATAATTAGTCATTGCTTTCAAACTGTATGGCAGCTTCAGTTTCCTGATCTTATCCCATGTAACTTTTGGCTATGAGGTTACCTAAAGTCAAAAGGTATATCTCTGAGATGTGCCGGATCTGGCTACATCAGAGGATTCTGGCTACCACAAACTGTAAGGGACATAATTGCATACTTTCTGCTGTTGCGAATGCTGCGCACAAACTGCAATATGTGGTCCACGAAAACAGCAGTCACGTTGAACCTGAATTAAATGTGCTAAAATAAAAGGTATTTTTATTTCAGTACTGATTCTGCATTTATTAAATTTTCTTTTCTATTACACAGCGCCACATATCTCCCCCTATTTTTTTATTTTTTTTTGCAGAATCCTTTGTTCCCCACTCATTTTTATTTAATCCCACAAAAATTTCTCCGGAAAATGGTGAATATTTTTGGGTGGGAAGCTCCCGCCCACGATATTTTTTTGGGTGGGATTTCAAAAATTTCAGCACAAATCCTGCCCTGGGACATGTTGAGTATTTTTCAGTTTACTTATGGCCATCTTGTATTATCTTGTATAAATGCTTTATACATTGTAAAGTATAAAACCATTTTTACCCTTGATGACTGTATATACTTATCAGTTTGTCTCTCATTTTACCAATCAACATGTCTTTTTTTAAATAAAAAGTACAAATAAAGGAGTTCGTTCATAAATGTTAAGTAAATTTTTCTCCACCAACATATTTTTTGATTCACCCCTGCAGAAATGCAATCCCTACACTATTTTATCCTGGTCATGCAAACTTTAAAATCTGGGGAGCAGCAACATTTTTAAGGAAAAGTTACAGAGCTGCAAAACACACCTTTTTAAGGGGCATATTATCTTTTTTTTTTTTTTTTGGAGGGGCAAGAAGGATGCTATTTTTTAAATCAAAGGGCAGGTAAGGTGCAGTACCTAGCTAAAACTACCTGAAGGAGTACAATTCAACAAACCTCAAAACAACAAACCTCTGACTGTACAATTCTGATAATGACAGAAATTAAAAATGCTTCACACACTTAAAATATTGTCATGGCACACACAAAAATATTATAATGCACTCAGAAAACATGCTATCACAGCACCATGCTGAATATCCCTAGAATAATCAGTAAGGATTGCACCCAATCTATATAATAAGGAAAAATATATTTCTTTACTATGTGCCTCACAATTTTATTCTAACTAGTAAAATGCATTTCAGCAAAGAATTGCAGTTTGAAGGGGAATGTGGCTTGGAGAAGAATGAAATTACATTTAATTTTAAATAAGATGCTTGACATGATAATGCCCGAGGTTGATGCAGGACTTTTTTTCTTCTTCTTGGGGTCCATTTTGTGAAAATTATTATAATTTTGTGAAAAAATGAAATTTTGTATCAAAAGATCAAATTGAATGAATACTCAAATTTGAACCAATCACTTAATAATAACTTTGCTAAGTCTTTCTGCTAAAGTTTTCCTATCTGGTGAATTTATTTTGTTTGTAAATTATACATTTCAAAACCCTAACAACAAAAACATTATGAAAAGATTCCTTTTATGGAATGAAACATTGTGAAGGTGGTCTCTATTTTATTAAGAGGAATTTGTGAAGTGGTCTATTTTATTAAGACAAATTTTGTGAAGAAGCTTATATTACTAAAAAGAATTTTGTGAAGGGACCTCTAAATGGAATTTTGTAAAGGAGCATTAAATAAATAGGCCCCAAATTTTGCCTGGATTGACCCCCAGTAGCAGAAAGTTATGGTTGTGTCTGTGACAGCAATTTAGTGGAATGAAAATTGTCTGTGTGAGTAGCATGTTTCAATTTTCTTATGTACATTACAAGCATTGAAATAAATAGGGTTTTACTAATTAATATCATAAAATATAACTATATTGCAATTGCAATAAAACCTAAAACAGTAAACAGCAAAACTAATATTTTATGAAAAAATAGATGATAATAATAAATGTAAAATGGTTCTGTAAGGTCGAAGTTAAGGCCTAAACCTATTTTAAATTATATTGAAACTTTTTTCACACAACCAATAGACGAATTTCGTGTTTTTTTGTTTTACAGACTGAAGAAGTTTATGATTCTTCCTTGCAACCAACAAACAAATTTCATGATTTTTTTCATGAAACCAATGGACAAATTTTGTGTTTTTACCCCCATGACTGAGAAGAATTTCTTGATTTGTTTTACAACTCATTGACAAATTTCACAATTTTTTTTTCTTGCAATCGATGTTTAACAAATTTCGTGATATGTTTCCCATTGCCAATTTCACATTATTTTCTTTGTCACAAAATGACAAAATTTATGATTTATTTCCTGTGACTGATTATCAAATTTCGCAGTATGTTCCTGCCGATTGTTGAATTTTGAGTTTTCATCTTGTGACAAATTGACCTGATTCATGTTTTTTTTTCCCCGTTTTTGACAGAAAAATTTTATGATTTTTACCTGCGACCAACTGACGAATTTAGAGATTTTTTTCATGCAACTGATTGACAAATTTTGTGACTTTTTCCCCCAGAGTCGTTTGACGAAATTTTTCTATTTTCTTTCCCACGACCAAGGGACAAATTTTTTTTTCCTGCAACTGCTTATCAAATTTCACGATAGCTCCCGCAGCAAATTGGCAAATTTTGCAGTTTCATCCTTCGACGGATTTATGAAATTCATGATTTTTCCTCCCATTTGACAGAAAATTTTGTGATTTTTTTCCCGCAATCGACTAATTGACAAATTTCGCAGCTTTTTCTACCCCCAGATCGAGGAATTGCACGAATTATTTCCTACGACCCATTGACATATTTTGCGATTTTCTTTCCCGTGACCTCTTGGATGTGTTTCCCATGACCAAAAAAAGCAGCCTGCTCGCAGCAACAGCTGCAAGAGGCAAAAAACAATCTGCGACTCCAGTCACGCATTTTCTGCTACCGGGGATAGACTCCTAGATGCCACTTCTTTGTCTAATATGGTTGCCAGTGGCGACTACTTTTTATTATTTATACAAATGTTTATTGTTGAGTAATTTTTTTTAATTCATGCTTGGAAATAAATTTAAATTACTAGAGCTAGTTTTCAAACAAATTTTATTTGATAGTTAATTTTTGGGGTACTTATTTGCTTGGCACAATATTGTCAATATAAAATTGTCAGTATATCATTGTTTCATTTTCATGACTGTTTTTAGAATATTTGGTACAAAATTGTAATTTCTTAAGAAGACCGCCAACGACCTTGCAACAAAGAAGTTCCATTTCAGGGATCATTCTAGAACATAAAAAAGGGCAGGGTGCACATTACATAATAAGGGCAATTTTTTTTTAAAGGACACATCATTTCATAAAAAGGGCATTTTTGTAATAAGTGCATATAACAATATACTGGTGGGGAGGGAACTCTGGCAACAGCTTAAAGTACTCCTTAATTAAAAAATCCAATAACATCTCTAATTTCCATAACTTCACTACTTGAAAAGTTATTAAAAATAGCAAAATAAAACATTCTCGATTTTTATTGTAAAATTGTTTACTATATTCAGTCATTTCCCCCTTTTCCTACAATATTCAAAAACTTCTCTCTCTAAAACTTTTATTTATCAGATTACTTTTTCCCGGTTTTAGTAAAACTGGTTTTTAAAAAGCTACAAAATAAAAGCTCTAAAGCTACTTCTCAAATATTTTATAGAACTTATGTAAGTTATCATGTGGTCAAAGGCCAGAATGCCTGATCTAATACTATATTTCACTAGACAAGGTGAAATTAATCAATGACCCTTAGTTCTCCTTTATGTCTTGTTCAATGGAAAAAATGATAAATGAAAAAAAAATACTCAAAGTCGAAGATTAGACATACCAGGGCATTTCACAGAGAAATAACGAAGGAAAGAGGAGTACTCCTGATGTACCATACTTTCTAAAAATAAAAGATAAGTAAAGAATTTTTTAAAGTACAATGCAAACAAGGCAAGATTCTACGCAAGAAT
The DNA here is from genome assembly GCA_963931845.1 of Maratus michaelseni. Lineage (NCBI taxonomy): Eukaryota > Metazoa > Arthropoda > Arachnida > Araneae > Salticidae > Maratus > Maratus michaelseni. The sequence goes on from OZ007589.1 coordinate 300,714,660, forward strand.
AAAAAGAGGGTAGAATTCTACTTGGAGAAAGGGCAAAGAGGGTAGAATTCTACCTGGAAAAGGGGCAAGGAGGGTGGGATTTTATCTGAAAAGGGCATGAAGGCAGGCCGCCCTTCTGAAACTCTCTAGAATGATCCCTGCCATTTTTTGTTCTATTTGATGGTGTATGCACTGAAGTGAATATATTTGCAGTATAACCAATTCCATTACTGTAACGTTCATATTGTTGTAACCACATTCTTGCCACTACATAATGACATCAGTGTTGATGATAAGCACATTTTTGCTTTATAATACAGACTAGCTAACCCGCCCGGCATTGCGCGGGCAAGAGAAAGGCGTTAGAGAATCTCAGAGAAAGGCGTTAACCCCCTCCCTCCCCATACCCGCAAATATAATGAATAATTTGTTCAAGAGAACCACCGTCACCTACATCAACGCGATCATTAAAAAAAGAATTACATTTTTCTGATAATTAGAACATAACGAAGACTCTATGCTAAAATAGCCGGCAGATGTCACCCCTTCCCGACCGCAATTTCAAATCTATATCTTAATTAGTAACCTAAATTTTTGTTCATTAGTAAAAATTGGCAATTAGTTCCTTTCATTTTCGCAAACTAAATGGAGGGATTTTCCCGAGAAACAGATCTCTTTGCAGTTCAGTTTTTAATGAAAGCCGATCCCTGTCTGAAACTTTCTGGGATCGTTTTCATTGGCACCTGCAGATTTTTGGCAGTTTTTTGCGTAAATTAAAAAAAATTACCAACCGAATTTTTCAAAAATCACATAGTTAGATACAGAATATTTTTTTTACATATGCTCAGAAATTTTCAAATTGATATCTCAATTAGTTTTCTTAAAATTCGCTAATTAGTTAAATAATTTCGAATTCGTTCATTTCCGGTCGCAAATCCAATGCGCCAGTCCGTTTATTTCGCCCTTTTGATTTAAAAGTTGACATTTTAGAAGCGATGGTTAATGATAATCTAATTAATATCTAGGCTAATTATCAAAATATTAAAATTCTGAGGATCAGGTGCACATGGCCAGACCTTGGACTATCTACACCTAAATTTCCAGCCTTTTAGGTGGGCTAGATTTTCCTAGCCATCGCAGACAGACACACAGAGCGAAACTTTCTTTTATTAGTATAGATAATGACACTGACATTAAATGCAGCTGACGACTGGATCAATGAATTTAAAATTTTAGGAAAAAACTTTATCAATTAATATAAATACATTGTTCTGCTGCATAAATACTATAATACATACTTATTTTCAGGATGACAACAGGGATGGATAATCCCATTCATGTCCAAATAAAGGTTGTCAAATTCGACATCGTTTGGATTTTTCTGAGAACTGTCGACAGGAATCTTAACATCATTAACAACTTTAGGCTAGAAATATAAAAAAAAATATTTAGCAAAATAAAAAGCATATAATTTTTTGGCCACACAGTGATAACATTCAAATTATAATTTAACACAAAACTAATTCAAAATACTATCAAATTTAAATATACAGTACATGCTGCTTCATGTGATTGTGGTTAATGTTATCATTCAGTTTATATTATAAAAATCACCAAGTCCCTACCCATTGTATTCAGCTTCACACTAAAAGCATCGTTTTATGTGATCAATTCAACACATTTAATGTTATTGCTTTTTCACCAGACCGGTTCCTGAAAAGTTTGCAATTGAAAGCGAAGTTCTACAATGAATTGTAATATAAAATTCGAAATTTGGAGAAGGACTGATATTATATCGAACATGGGTCATTCCATGTCAAATCAACACAAAAAAGTGACATTTTCTACCTGACCTGCTCAGAATTTTATGATATTAAGCTCAGTTGTTGGGATCATAGAGAAATGAAAAAATGGCCAATAATTAGTCTCCATCTTTCTTTGTTTTGGAGATAATTAGCTTCAAAGATGGACAAAAATAAAAAAAATTTTGCATTTCATGAACTAACAAATGTAATCATATTTTGTTCTCTAATTATTACAGGGACTTCCTTTTAGTGTCATTAGAAAGTGCTTGAATTGGGCTTTCATATGATATATCTCATGCGTGTATTTTTTGAATTTTTAATCTTTAGGTCAAACAGTTTGACCTTTCTTATCTCAAAATCGGACATTTTAATTTTTTTGAAAAAAATATATGTTACTCTCATTTTCTATAATATCTGAGCATATCATTTTGGGACAACCATAAGATGCTGAGTTATAAATTAAAATGCAAACTGTTGTCTTAATTTCCACATGAAAGTCACAAATTTAGGTGACTTACCTATATATTTCATACTAATCTGTATAACTCACGTGTACTACAAGTATTAATGAAAAAAATCTTTTTTTATTGCAACATTCACAAAATAAATTTTTCTTTTTCTTTTTTAAATGGGAAGGGAGGAAGGAGGGGGGGAGGCTGGGGGAAGTTTCATAGCTATGGAGTTAGTAAATCTATGTATGTAAGTAAATAAACTACTGAGTGATTTCTCTTCATCAAATCAACACAGACAACCTAACCTCTTAATGTTTCAATAAAATTTGGGGTACTTAATAGTATCATAGTATAGTTACAAATTTAAAAATTAGATGCCTGGGTTAACAGGATATAAACTTTGAGACAGTTGAAATTTCTAAATTTGGTTCAAAATTCATCAAAAGATATATATTTTTTTTTTTTATCCTCTTGTACCAAGTAATCCTGTTAAGCTAAAGAGACTATTATAATCTCATTTTAAAACTTTTGTCGTGAACTTTTAAATCATATGCAACATAATGGGTATTATATTAAAAATATTTTCTTAAATTTCAAATTTTTAAATAAATTCTAATAACATTAAAAGATTTTTTTTTTTTTCCAAAATAAAAAGGTGCTTTTAGACTATTGCAAATCTGTCACATAATTCATAATAATAGTTAACCATTCATTTAATAATATTATAATATAAAGAGACCTTTTTTATTAGTTTCTAAAAGTAATCTTAAATAAAATCCTTTTTATAAATTTTATAGCAAATTTCCTTCTAGAGGCAATAGAAGATTCAGCTGAATTATTTAACATGGTTTATATACTACTACATAAACTATCAAATAAATACATTTCTTTTAACATACAACATTTCTTATCAGTTCTGTTCTGACCTGACATGCTAAGTTTCGAGTGGCTGAGTCATCTGTACATTATTGAGTACTACAAGCTGGACCAAGATCAAGAATAAAAAAGAAAATTCTTGCTAACTTTTTGTTTCTGAACTTGTGACTTAGTCTTTTAACCAGGGTTGGCAAGGTTTTTCCCACCCCCGGTAAATACCATGGTAAAAACTAGGAATGTAACGAATAGTGATTTGGCCGAATAGTCGAATATTCGGCCAAATTTTAGGCCGAATACCGAATATTCGGCGGCCAAATACTGACTTTAAAAAAAATTATTTTAATTTTTTTTTTTTTTCAATTTTAAAATCAAAAGTTAAATTAAGGACTAATTGAAATAATTTTTTTGTTTGAGTGTTCAAAAATCATAACAGCTGAATGTATTTTTTGTAATATTTGAAATACTTTGATGCCAATAAGATAACATTTGACTTTCAAAAATGTAAATAATAATTTAATTCATATATATATTTTTTTAATCCATAGATAGTTCTAGTAATTTATATATTTTTTTACCTAAAATAGAAACTCATTACCTCTGTAAAAATGAAACTTTTTTTATTTTAGTAAAATCATTTAACCCCCAAAAATAAGAACTTGCATGTGTCCTCTGTCTTTTACATTCTGTATGTCAAGAAAAGGGTTATTTTCTTAAAATATAATTTTGTTTTCATTTTGGGATTGCTTTTCAGAAATAAAAAATAAGAAGTCATCACTGCCAAATTTTTCAAATGAAGTTAATAATACAGCAGATAAATTAAGAGAGGTAGATTGCTATTTTGATAAACATTTAATAGCTTGGACAGAGTGTCCATTTAACTGGTGGAAAACAAATGCAGAAAACTTTCCAAGGCTTGCAAATTTAACAAGAAATCATCTTTCAGCTCCTGCAAGCACAGTATATAGTGAACGTTTGTTTTTTGAAGCTGGTAATATATATGAAACCAAACAAAACAAACTTCTTGAAAATGCTGAAAAGTTATTATTTTTGCATCACAATTTCAGGCTTTACAGTGATAAATTATTTTGTTACCCCTGTATTTTATTTTGAAGTAACTCATTAAATGCTTTTTCAGTATAGGTAATAGTTTTTTTTTCTTTTCAATGTATCAAACTCATTAGTTCGTTTAATCAACATCTAATGTTTATTTTTAATTAGTAAAGTAACTATATAGTCCTATATTTATTCAAATTTTTTTATTTAAAAGTAAAACTAAAAACTAGAAAAATGATTTAATTTGTGAAAGATTAAACATTTTTACAAGACAGTTAAATATTTATTTTTAAAATTTATGAATTTTATTGTTTAAGAAACTGTTATCATCATTATAAATCAGATTACAAAAATAGATATAAAGTTAATATTTTTAAATTCACTGAAGAGAACTCTAAATGAAGTATATATTTTGCATTTTAATGTAAAAGAAATTAATGTTGCAACACTTACTTAAATTCACATGATGCCTAAATATGCAGCAAGAAAAATATTTTTATTTATGTAATATCATTATATACAGCTATTTATAAGTTGTCATGAAGCTTTAAAATTGCATAAGTATTAGGATTTCTTTTTCTTATAATAATTAATGTATTTAGATATAATTTTTTAATATTGTTTGTTGAAAATATTTAAAATCACATTTTGTTTTGATTTTCTGGAACTTATTTAACTAAATATCTTAGAATATTCGGCCAAATATGCAACTATTCGGCAAAATATCAAATTATATTCGGCTACAGGTATTCGGCCGAATATTCGGTTCAATATTCAGCAAAAGGGCCGAATATTCGTTACATCCGTAGTAAAAACGGTATTTACCGTCCTGGGAAAAACTGATTATTAAAAAGATAAATATAAATTCAAAACAACCTTTAAAAATGTCAAAATTGAGTGCTAAGTAAATAGCTTGAAAGGTAAAAAAAAAAAAAAAAGAAAAAAGGTAGATCTACGAAAACGGACAATGGAGTGCATTTATTTAAATATTTACACACCACACAGATTCTCAAACATTTACCAATCGTATTCATATTCTTTGTATTCCACTTGCACATTAGATTTTAGCATCATATAACAAAATACTAATTTAGAGGCTTTTTGTAAACCCAGTTTATTTCTAATTGTTTATTGTTTATTAATATTGTTTATTTAATAAAATATTTATTTAGGAAATTCATTATTAAAAAATTTTATGTTTTATGCAATAATTCTTATTTATATTTCTTTCGTACAGAATAATTTTAAACCTAAGGGAAATTTGTAATAACTATGTATTTCTAACTTTAATTTTACAAATGAGATTCAGAAATCCAGAATATTTCTTACATATTGTATATTGTCATTTGGAAGTTTTTCCCGGTATTTACCACTTTTTCCCGGTATTTACCAGTTTTTCCCAGTGGGATGGGAAAAACTAGTTTTGGACGGGAAAAAGCCAACCCTGCTTTTAACTAGAGTTTCTTATGATAACTTGCTCAGTTGCTTTACAATCTGATAAATTATGAAATTTGTGTGTATAAAATTATGATTTTAGCTAGTCTTGTGGATTCCATTGCCAAACATTCTGCTTAAAGTGAATCCTGCAATTCTAACAGGTCGAACATATACTATCCCTGATGAAGAAATTCAATAAACTATTAAGGCATTCCATCAAATCATCAGATTGAAAAAAGGATAGAAAAGTATCCACCATAAGATTGTTTAAATTTATAGTAGCTTGATAAACCAAATACCTTTTTTTTTTTTTAATGGGACAATATATTACTTTACTTTCACTATCATTTTAAAATGACTAGTGAATACATTTCTAAATATTTTTTAATTTATGATACTATTAAGTAGTCTAAATGTTATTGAAATGTGAAGAAATCATGTTGAAATGTTACACATTTTACATTGATTTGACACAGAATGATAATACTGAATTGATAACACTATAAATTTGCATTTCTTGCAGGATTATTTCAATGTCTGAATGCTCGTATTAAGATAAGAGTATACAGGGAAATCATAAAAATGCTTTGATATATTGTGGAACTTCACAGTATTTCATTTTAAAGGTTAAAAAATTTATTTTCTTTAGCGTGTGTGTGTGGAAGGGGGGTGGGGACTGAATTCGTAACGTAAGAAGAAAAATGTATTAAGAAAAGTTAACAATGTCAGTACTTTTTGCTTTATGTATAAAATTATTTTTTCTACTTAAAATACAGCAAATATGGCTCATTTCAACCCCCTCCCCAAGAGAAAAAAAAATATGTTTCTGAACTTTGCAATAAAAAAGATTGTCAGTAAAAAAAATAAAATAAAGATATGGTATGTAGGTAAGAGTTGGTCTTCAAATTAGGACAAGCAAATTGCATTTTAATTTATAACTCAGCATCTGATGGTTGTCCCAAAATGATAATTTCAGTTCAGATATTATAGAAAATAAGTATAAGAGTAACATCAGGGGTCTGTCCAGACTTTTTTCACAGGGTCCTGTTTTTATGAAATTGTGAACAGCTTTTTATATTTGTGGAAAATCTAATCATAATTTTGTGAATTTGAAATGGTCGTTATATTCAGGTTCTTGTTTATGCATTTTTAAGATATATGGATATAAAATACATATATTTTCTTTATATGTAAAAGTGACAGGTCAGATTTTACTTTTAAATGATTAATTTGTGAAATATTTGGCTTAAAGGTGAAAAAATTTTGTGAAAAACCTATTTTTAAGAGAAAGAATTTTGTGAAGGGTCCTGTTTTAGTGAAAATAATTTTGTGAAGGGTCCTTTTTTTAAATGAAAAATTTTGTGAAGAGTCCTTTAAAGGACCCAATTTTTTCCTAAACAGATCCCTGAACATATATTTTTTTCAAAAAAATAAAAATGTCCGATTTTGAAATATGAAAGGTGAAAATGTTTGACCTTGAAATTTAAATAAATACATGCATGTGATGCGATATATCATATGAAAACCCAATTCAAACACTTTCTAACGACATCAAAAGTAAGTCTATGTGACAATTAGGGAATAGTGTTCGAAATTAGCAGTCATTAGTCGTCAAATACAACTACATTATAGCATTTGACGACAGCAAAATTGTTCCCGGGTGTCAAATTTGACGCCTAGCTTTTTTTAACACTTATTTTTTGTTTAACTTAGCCAATCACCCGCTTTTGAAAATTTGGTCTCACATCAAACAAACTCTAATGTGAGACAGTTTGACAGCGATTTTTAACAGAGTGTATGAATCCAAATGAATAATATTAATTTATACAAACTATTAAACTTTATATTGAACTTGCCATTTAGCACTGCTGAATCTGAAATGGGATTTAGTCAGTTTAATTTAATAAAAAATTATACACGTAACCATTTATTCACTGATACTGTTAATGATTTATAAATGGTAAAACTGTATCGACCCAATTTAGCAGATTTTATCAAGATAAAGCTATAAATCCCTGTGAAATAATGTAGCTGAAGAATGGTTAGATGTCCTGATTTCAGTGTCTAACTTTATTAAAATTAGTGGGTATTATTTGAGTTTCAACTTTGCAATCTATATGCAGTCAAGCATTGTTAGCATTAGATCACTAAATGAGAATCTTTGCTTGACATGAATTAATAATGCAGTCCCAACATATAACAGAGTTTCCCCCCAGGTTTAAAAATAGGCAGGGTGCTGTTGGTGAGAAAAGGGCACTTTTTTATTCTTAAGGGCACATTTTGGATTCTTGAGGGCACTTTTTTATTCTTAAGGGCACATTTTGGATTCTTGAGGGCACTTTTTTATTCTTAAGGGCACATTTTTAATTCTTGAGGGCACTTTTTTTAATTGTTAAAGATATTATTTTTGTTTTTAAAGCCACTTTTGATATTTAAAAGTCGGGGCATTATTTTCAAGACAACATTGAGTCAACATTTAATATGAAAGCAAATTTTTTAATGCAAAAAAGAGAAAGGGTACTTTTTTCACTGAGGGGCAAGAAGGGTGCTAATTATTTTACTGGGTGGGCAAGAAAGGTGCTAAATTTTTTTATGAGGGGCAAGAAGAGTACAATTTTGTAAACCAAAGGGCAGGCAGGGTGCAGCACCCTTCTGAAACTGTCTGGGAGAAACACTGATATAAGATGGTACTATTATTTTAACGGTTAACACACACACACACACACAAAAACAAAAAAAAGCGGTTCTTTAGATTTCATGTTAACAATATTTGTATATTAAATTATATAATATGTATAGTTTTTTTTTACTAAATTTAAGTGTAATTATCAACAATGGATAAAATTTTGTTAGGTTTAGGTTTAATTTTGTTTAATTTGGTTAGGTGCATTTTTCTATTAATTTCTAAATGTAGTATTAATTAAAAATATTAATTTTTATTTTCTCCTTTACAGCTTAAAAGTGCGTAGAATATAAAAAGTACTTTGCTTCTGAAAATTCCCTATTCCTCCTGCCAAAAACTTCCCTTCCTGCATTTGAGGAAGAACCCAAAACCGATTATGAATCGTCAGTCACCTTCTACATGCACAGGGTTACCACGATGATAGGAGAAAAAAATAAATAAACAAAGCCGGATGTGGCAGCTTATCGCCAAGCTCAGCAAGCGTACCCGCTGCGAAAGTTGAGCCCAATTTTTATCTAATTTTGCTGAAATGTGTATAAAAACATATCTTACTGCTCAATGCTCATATCTTTTTTATATCTATTTTGGCACAGATGTCATATATGCACCACATTGGCGCGATTTTTTTTCCTCGCCAATGTGGCGAAAACTTTGTTTTTGAATATTAGTTACAAATAGCATGCAATGATAGCACGTGATTTTTTATTTCAATATAAAAATAAAATAACGTAATAAATGAAATAGCTTCTATTATTTTAAAAGAGGAAATAAAAATAAATGAATGATAGTTTGATATAAATATTGATATACATAATAAAAATTATTTATAGAATTAAAATAAAAAATAACCAGGCTACCATGTGAGGCATAAAATTGCCATTTTGTTGCAATCGCGCCAATGTGGTGCGTATATGACATCTGTGCCTCTATTTTATTAAATTTAACAAATAAAATATTTATATTTTACTCATAAATGCAATAGCTAAAAAAAATCCACTCTTTGTTTATAATTTAATTATACTGTATTGTAATTTTCATTATTTTGCCCAAATTTTTTTTTTTGAACGAATCAAATTTTACATTCCCTATGTTGGTACGCTCATAAATGCAATCTACTTTTCAATGACTGTTTTATCTCTAAATCCAATATTTTTCCTATGTGTAATGATTTACAAAATTAATAATGACAACATTTTACCATTTGCTTATTGAGGGTTACAGATTACAATATGAAAATGTAAAGAAACAATCTAGAAATCGTCAATGTAACATCTTTTTTAAAAAACCGCCAAATGGTGGAATGAAATAGGATTATGCCTCGAGCAACTACTGTTCAACATTCGGCCGTTGCATTTAAAAACATTAATTATAAGCTCAAGTAGTATATATAATAGTAAAAGTGTTAACAGTACCTTTTCTTCAATACAGTGAACCACGATTGACGGATACTTCCGACTTAACCACCGAAAGAAAGCTGGAACCCCCATAGCTGGCTTTTTAGTTAATACCCGTTGTTAAAACCTGTAAAAGAACCATGAGAAAATTTAATATGAATCAGAAAGTATAAAAATTGTTTTTACATGCAATTTACTCAAATCACCACTTGTGTAAAATGCAACAGCAAAAAAAAATAATAACTCAAATACTTACAAAAATAATAATTATCTGTTAAAACTTCTGCTGATATTTAAAATATCTAGCAAAACTAAATAATAAAATGTAGCAAAAACTAAAGTTACATATAAAATATGTTAATTAATAAAAACAAACATTTACAAGCCTCGCCACAGACTATAGTTTTAAATTGGTTGGTTGACTGATCAAAGACTACTACGTGAAGAAGGAAAGCTTCCGTAGGACCGTAGCATACGATGATGCGCGGCGCTGTAAAGCCTGTCATTTTGAACGATTTCTGTAAGCGAAAACGGGTCAAGAAAATAGTTTAAATATAATCTGGTAGAGGGCGTCATTCCCGGGGAAAACAAACGTTGAAATTACATTACTTAGAGTTCGTTTTAGCATTGTATGATGCTTTAATTAGCTATATTTTTGTTAATGATTATTATATCTAATTAAAACCGACATATTTTACTAATGCAAAGTATATATTACTAATAGAGAAATTTTGACATCGATATATAAAGCCATTGATTAACTTTATGACGTCTGCTTTGAATAATTTTATAATTTTACAAAATTTTCTGCTTCAATTTATTTTTCTAATTTTTAGTCGTAGATAATAAGTTTAATAAAACATCTATTCCAGTGTTAAGGTTTAAATATGTTAAGCATTTCAGTAAGATATATACACTTTACTTCGTCATGGATTAATATTCGCATTTAAAATTGTCAATCTCCAGTATAACTATAGAATTGTAATGTAATCAATGAAAACAATCTCTAAACTTTTTTAATTTAATTTTTATGATGAGAATACTGTTATGATAGAACGATTTGATAGCTTAGAAAAGTACAAAATGAAAAAAACATGATATCTCATAATCAAGTACAAAGGGGGGAAACGGGGGGTAACTCCCCCTTAATTTAGATAAATGGGTTTTTCATGCAGAATTTTCCGATTTCCTTTAAATTTTGTATATAGGTTCATTGTGGTATAAGGAGCTTTCCTGATTAGTTTTGGGGGTCCATTGGTTAAGTATAAAGAGAGGAAACGGGGGGCTAACTCCCCCTCCTCAATTTTGATAAATGGGGTTTTCATGCAGAATTATCCTATTTTCTTCAAATTTTGTATATAGGTTCATTGTGGTAAGGTGCTTCCCTGATTAGTTTGGAGATTCACTAGTTATCCGTTTATATTGATTATTTATTTATAAACCAAAAACTTAGGAGGGTATCCATTACTGGCACATTTATCATATATTTTAAAAGACATTTATTTTAAATTGATTTATAAAGAACAGAAATTTTATAGGTACAAGGTACAGGTAATTGCTTGCTCTGTGTAATAATATTAGAATTTTTACTCTTAAATGTCTTAAAATACTACATGCTTTAATTTAAAATAATTGTTAGAAATTTCATAACTTTGAATATTGTGTTGAGGGAGGGGGGTGGGAGAGCAGAAATATTATATCTAGTTAAAAACTATTAGTTACATTATCTCATTAAATATCTCAAAAAGTATCTATACAATAAAAAAAATTATGACCTGTTATTACATGAAAAAACGAAACTCCTTTACTGTTCGGTCTTTGTGTAAGGGAGAGTGGGGCATCTTGGCGAAGTTTTTTTTTTTTTTTTTTTTTAATACATCAGTTTAATTTTTCCAGTGTCAGATCAAAGAGTCTCTGTGGCTAAGTGCAACAGCCTTTTACATAAATTTGTTTTTTAATATTTTGTTGTAGTTTTTAAGAGCGAATGCCCAAGAACCCTTTAAAAAATCCACTTTCCGGATAATCTGGTACTGGTAAAAACCAGAAAGTCATTAGCTTTAAATATTGCACTTGGTAGTTTTAGAGAAGATTGCGATAAACAATATTCAATGATTTTTATTGCATTTATTACTTATTTATTAAACACACATTTCTGCTCTTTTTTCAAAAACATAATTATGCGTGACTTACAGTCACTGATAATTCTTACTAAGTGTACTACACATTTTAAGTAGGTAACATTTTTAATAAGTTTTCTTGAAAAGTCCTAGTTGTACATAAATTTTGTAAATTATTTATAATAAATTGTTTTGCATTTCATTCTAATGTAAAACAAATTAATAAATTATCAAGCACTTACCACCCCCCCCCCCCTCCAAAAAAAAAAGTATTTTTCTTAAAAGTTTTCTGCTGCTATTTATTACTTTATTATAACAATAAAAAATCATCTTAATTTCGTCAACTATCCAAAAATTTGGTGACCCCCCCCCCCCTTTTCCCTTTCACACAGAAAAAAATTGTGTATAATTATGTAGTATCAATAAAAAAAATGAACAATAATCTAAATTCCTGCCATCCCCTCAGAAAAGATTGGGGGAATTTCTATAATCATGGTTTGCCAGTAGATGGCGCTCGTCCCGGGAAAAATTCCCACTCCCTGTCCCCTACTTTTGAGTCGAAAATGATAGGCTGTACAGCGACGTGCATCATCGTAGGCTACGGTAGGACATGGCTCTGTACCATTGCCACCGCCAGGCAGTGGCGCAGCCAAGGGGGGGGAGGGGGGTTGGGGGTTAACCCCCCCCCCAGAGCTAAAAAAATTACTATAATTACCGCTTATATGAATCAAAATTCCGCCTTAGCGGAATCCGCCGCTTTGTTAAATCAAATTCTATCCAACAATGTGATTCAATTAAACGGCGAGAATTCTACTTAAAACTGTGAAAGCGCATATTACATACATCGGTTTCAAAACTGGTCATTTGGACTGCGTCACTTTGTCATAGTAAAAGTGTTTGACAGACGCTTTGAGTTATAAAAGCATTTTTAAAAGACGCTTTCTTGTTTGTTTGGGGTTTTTTCCCCCTCTTAAGGGTCGTTTCATAGTTTTTTTTTTTTTTTTTTTTTTTTTTTTTTTTAATAACCCTTGTCTGAATTCTATAAATTTTTCCTCAGTTATAAATATAATGGTTTTACAGACCATGGAAAAATTTTGATATCGAACTCTAAAAGAAATGTTTTCTTCTCTCTTCTTTTTAGATGCGTTCGTAGTTATACAAATAACGTAGCACCTATAGTCGTAACGTCCCACACAGCACACTTGGTCCCAGTGATGTCTCGAGTACATCGCAAAGTCTCATTATCATCACGTCTCTGTGTGATGTACATGAAACATCTCTGAGATAACAAAACAGGCTGCCACTGAGATGTATCTTTGCAATAGCCTGGAGACGCAAGCTGCCGTTTTCGCCCATGCGCAAATACGCGATGGTCATTCACGCATGTGCGAGCTAAATGGCGTCTAATGCAAAGGGAATTCATAGTGAAGGATGTGTATGCATGCCATGTTGTTTGCTGTGTGTTTGATTTCTGTCTTTTTTTCTTCTATTTGAGTGACGTTTCTTCAGTTTTTAGGAAAAAATCAAATAACTATGGTTATTCTTGAAGACTAAGCGTACATATAAATGATTATGTTAATATAATCAGGCTTGATAACTGCACTTCCTTTCGCAATTTTAAAGTAGATTGCTGTTTGCATTATTTTTCATATCCAGAGGAACTCTCAAAAATATTAATCTTCAAATATAATAATAAAAACTTGTCATAATAGAAAAGTTTGTCATAGCAAAACATATTAAAAACGCTTTGCGATGTTAGTTATTTTATTTACATGTGATATTTTCTTCAGCTTTTAGGTATCTAAATAAAATTTCTTTTTGATGTTTACCTTTTGTACTTTATTTAGATTTTTTTATGTTAAGAAATATAATTAAACAATTGTTCATTGCAATTCATTGCAAACATCATAAAACATTTATATTAATATATATGAATCTACAATTTCGAGTAATGGTCTATTCTAATAAAAAATAATTGTTTTATTTGCAAAAGTTGAGAGATCATGAAAGGTAAGTGTTATAATTTATTAAACTTTATTATCGTGTTATATATTTATACATTTTATATTTTCTTAAATATATTTAAATGTCTTATAAAGCTTATTCTGCAGTTTTATTTAATGTATATTAAAGAAAAATGTGTTGAGAGTTTTAAGTAAAAAAATATAATAAAACTGTAGAAAATTAACATTTTACATTATCCACCATCCATGCAATACCAAACATTTTTTTTTTTTTTTTTTTTTTTTTAACATTTTTTTTATGGTAATTGTGTAAACAATGCAGTATTCAGTCAGTATTCAAGTTGCATGCACTTTTGAACTTTTTTCGGTATAAAAAATAATAATTTTAGTCTCTTATTTAATGTAAAAATGAACCATTCATTCAAAAATAGTTATATAAAGTTTAGAATTCGTTTTGTTCCTTTTTAAAAGGACTATTTAATTTTATTTTCTTAAAAGAGTATTGCTTTTTACAAATATGTACAGTTCAAATCTGTGAGGATTAAGTCTTAAGGATTAAGATGTATTACATCAGTGAAATTACTATGTATTCTTAAAAACTGAGAGTGCATCATAAGTTGAAATTTATTTCATCTATTTGTGCTGGGAGGGGGGGGGGGGTCCTGTTTTTACAATGAAACTCATGCAGTATTTTCTTAAAATTAAACACAGAATATATTTGTTAAATTGTGAAGATTTAGGTAGTAATATCTTTAAGGTCAGATAAAAAAATAATAGTAATAAAGATAACTTCAGTTTCTCGATGGATTTTACATTATATGCTCATATGCTGCAGGATTATTTTAGAGGCTGCATTAATTGTTTGTTTAAATTATTATTCTAAAGTTATGTACTGCCAAAATTCAAGATAATTTTAAATATGCATTAAAAATAGGACATCAATGTGAAAAAAAAAAGCACATTTGTATCAATATATATTTGTGCTATACAATAGGGACATCAAAGTTTTCTCATTTCTGTAAATGCTCGCTAAATATGATTTGATAGAAAAACATAGCAATATTTTAATTTAAAACCTGGTTTGTATAATAAGGTTGGTTTATTTATATTTTAATATTATTCATGAATTTATTTTTGAGCAATGAAAAAATAAATTTAAACATTTCATTATGCATTTTAAAACTATTTAAAGTTAAAAAAATATTTAACACTGGCATGAGGAATTATTTTTAGAAACATGTTGTTTTATCGAGATGATAAAGTTCTTTAATTCTCATACAGCACATGTTAATTTCTAGTCAATGAAGAAAATTTTTAAAATTTGCAAATTTGGTATACATCAGAAAATTTTCTCAGCATTTAGCACAGATTGCTTTTAAATAATTGAAATTAAAACAAATATAATAATCAAATTCTATCTGTATTAAAGGATGTAAAATTTGTTTGTGTGAAAAATGATTGATTCATCAATAGCATTTTATCGATTCAAAGAAGCAATTTTTTAATATTAAACTGAATTATTTTAATCTGTAGGAATGTGGAATTTTATGATTAATAAAGTAATTATTAATTTCTGATACCATAGTACAACAAACTGCAAAGTTTAACCCTTTTCACTCCAAATACTCTGCTGGAAAAGGGGGTGGGGGGGTCGATATTCAATAGATTGCTTTTAGTAAGAGATTAATATATAATTTTCTATTACTGTTAATCATGATTAACAGTTGATCTTCATGAAATGCAAAATGTTTGCATTCAAAAATATGATTTTTTAAACAGTTAAGTTTGAACCAGTAAAATTCATAAATTGAAATAGTGACACATATGACATATGATGTAATGTAAGCAGCCACAGGAGTGTTAAAAATAAAAAGTTGTCTTAGTTTCGGTTTAAAATGGATGAGAAAAATTGGAAATAAACATTGAATAAATGTATTGTATAAGTTTTGATTTTTAAGAAAATTTCAGGAAAAATTCACCAACTATGAACTAGAATGGAGTTTAGTCTAATCAAGTAAATTTCAATACATACACACATTAAAAGAAGTATTATTGATTATAAATTTTACTATGCAAACACAATTCCAATAATTTAGGTACCCAGAATACAAATGATACAAGTCTATGAAAGTTAACTTTTTAGAAATGTAAACAAAAATTTAGAGTAGAATGGTAATGTCCTGGAATGAATTGGGATAATAAAGCAGCACTGTTCATACTTAGAAAGAACATAGTCATTAAGCACTTTTTCAGCAAAATTTCATCTTTGAATCAGATGTATTCTGGATGCCTCAATAATCATAATGAATGTTGTCGAGTTGTCACACAAACTTACAGAAAAATAAAAACTAAAAATCCTGCTTCATATATAGATTATGAAACACTTTCCAACATTTCCAGAATACTTTACCAATTAATACAGTGGAAGTTGAAGTGTAAATAAACAATTTTGGAAACACATAACAATTTTGAAAACCCAATTACAGCAGTTATTATCAATTGTGGAAAAAATATTTGCATTATTTTGTGCAGTCTTGTATATGATCTGTAGATTTGTATATATACTACTTAGTATGTTAAAATTTAGTTCAGTTAGGAAACGCATAGCACAGTTGAAAATTCCCCTTCAGCAATTTCCATCACCCGAATTCTTTGCCCACCCCCCCCCCTTCCCCCAATCACTGAAATTTTTAAAAGTTGGCTCTCTGACACAAAAGCAAATGAATATAAACAGATCTTATCAGGGAGTTTGATCTATTTCTACAGAACTTCTTTGAATATGTAAACTACTATTATAAATATAAAGATAATAAAACTGTATTAGTCATTGATATTTTTGCACAATAAGTACTCATGAAAGTATTGTGATTATACATGTGACAGACGTCATTTATCATTTAAACATTCTCATTACAAAATCAGCAGGAATATTTTAATTTAAACCTGATTAGTTTAATGATGTTTGAGTTTTTTTATTGATATTATTCATAATTTTTTTTTCATCAATGAAAAATAAATAAATTTAAACTTTTCATTAGGCATTAAAACTATTGAAAGTTACAAAATGTTTAACATCTACATGAGAAATAATTAATGAATTATTATTTACTAGAAACATATTGTTTTATCCACATGATAATTGTGAAATTTTACAAATTTGAAAATTATCAAAAGATTTCCTCAGTAATTACCACAAATTACTATTGAATAATTTAAATAAAAATAATTATTGTAAATAATGAAATTACATCTATATTAGAGGATGCAAAATTCTTGTACATCCAAAAAGATTAATAACATTTTTATAATATTCAGAGAAGCATATTTTGAAACTTGTTTAGCTGAATTATTTTAATCAGCAGATATGTGGAATTTTATAATTAATCAAGTAATTATTGATTTACATTATTATATTATAGTACAGAGTACTACAAAATTAACCTTTTCACCCCAAAAACTCTGCTGGAAGGGAGGGGAGAATTAATATATTCCTTAGTAAGTTTTCTTAATAATACTATAGAAATTAATACGTAACTTTTGATTTAAAAAAAATAAATTAAGCATGCAAATATTGTAACGTGTAAGAGTTAACATTTTATGACAATCTTTTCTTAATCATAATTAACAAATGATTTTCATCAGAAGTAAAATGATTGCATTCAGTAATATGAGTTTATTTTTTTTAAATAATTAAGTTTGAACCAGTAAAATTCATCGATTGAAATAGTGAAACATATATGATGTAAAACAAGGAATATTTAATAAAAGGGGTTGAATATAATTTCTGTTTAAAATAGCTGAGAAAAATTAAAAAAAAAACATCGAATAAACACTAATACAATTCTTTGTCTTATACTATTATATAATATTATTACTCATCATAAATCATGTATTGCATGAGTTTTCATTAAAAAAGTGTGTAATGAGAAATTCTTGAATTATGTATTAACATGGTTTTATCTCTACAGTAAATTCTAATATCACACATGCATTTTTAAAAAAGTGATTACCAATTATAAATTTTACAATGCAAATACAATTCCAATAATTTAGGTATTCAGAATACAAATGATACAAGTCCAAAAAACTTATTTTGAGAAATTTAAACAAAGATTTAGTTTAAAATGGTAATGTCTTGGAATGAATTAGGATAATAAAGCAACTTAGACTGTTTATACTTAGAAAGAATACACACTCTTTCACCAAATTTTTAACTCTGTATCAAATTTGCTGAAAGTGTGTTTTCAAAAAGTATTCATTAAAAGTGTATTCTGGATGCCTCACTTCTCAGATATAGACATATCCTAAGAAAGCTGTCACACAATACAATAACAAAGTTGTATTTCTATGTCATTAAAGGATGGAAGATTTTATTAAATGCAAGATGATTTAGGAACAAAGAAGAACTTTTTGACATTTACTTGGGCTTGCTTAAGTTAATTGGGACCCTGCAGTATGAATTATTTACTAACAAAGTATTTTACTTATGCAATGTCTTTTTAGGTAGATTTCGTAAGAAATACTACCTATTACATTCTCCCCTAAGTTGGAATTCCTGAAACATTTTTGCAGATATACGCCGATCATGACTCACAGAACCCAAAAACATCCCTAGTTCAAAACTTTATCTATCTATATACCAATGTCACTTTTTTATGGACACAATAACTGCAATAATTCTGCACAAATCGTTTCCAAACTGATACACAAAATCAAGGGGCATAAAATCTCGGTCAAGTTCATTCATGGGCAAAATCGAACCAGGGGGAGGGGATGATGGGGGGGCTTTTTGTGAAAACAAAAAAAACCCTATAATTTCTTAATTATGATACGTATCAAATCCGTTTAAAATTATTAGTACTTCTAGGAGAAGGGCCAAAAATGTATGTAGGACAGATTTTTGATATAATTATAAATGCCCCCAAGGGGGGGGGGGAAGGGGTGTTTTAGAAGAAAAAAATTCATAACTTTGTCAATTTACAAGATATCAAATCCGCTTAAATTTATTATAAATCCTCTTAATATTATCTAAAACTTTTATATTGACAAGTTTTATATAGGACGAACCCTTATAGCAAAAAAAAAATTAAAACAAAAAAAAAAATCCCTGCCGGCTCCCCTGCAAACAAGTTATTTTTCGAAGTAGGCGGTTTCAACTTCCGCCTTTCTTCAAAACTAATACATAAAATCTCGGTCCAGTTCGTTAATGGGCAAAATCGAACCAAGGGGGGGAGGGGGGGGGGCTTTTTGTGAAAACAGAAAAAAACCATAATTTCTTAATTATGATACTTATCGAATCATTTTGAAGTTATTATTACTTCTAGGAGAACGGCCGAAAATTTATGTATGACAGATTTTTGATATAATTAAAAATGTCCCCAAAAGGGGGGGGAAGAGGGGTTTTAGAAATAAAAAATTCATAACTTCGTCAATTCACAAGATTTCAAATCCGCTTAAATTTATTATAAATCCTCTTAATATTATCTAAAACTTTTATATTGACAAGTTTTTTATAGAACCAAAAAAAAAAATCCCTGCTGGCTCCGCCTGCAAACAAGTTAGGTTTTGAAGTAGGTGATTCCAACTGCCGCATCATGGCAAAAAGGTCATTTCTTCCGCAATTCCCAACAAATAGGCGCCCCACGGTCTGCGTCTTCGAAATCTACCTGTGCCTGTAGGCCGAGCCGTCAGGGATTTTTTTAAAGTGTATTGATTACAAATTTAGTATGTAAACACAAGTAGAATAATTTATATACCCAGAATAAAGTCATACAAGTCCATCAAAACTAATTTTTTGACATTTAGAGTAGGGTAGTACAGTCATTCAAACTGTTAAATATACTTAGGAAAATAGATTATTGAGAAAGAAGAAGAGTACTGTTTTCAGATTACTTGTATTCAATGTGTTTTCACATATTATAGATAATTCTTAGGAAAGTTCTTAAAACATGAATTTCCAATTCATTACTAGAATGCATTTCAGTTTTATTAGAGGATGCAAGAAGTTGCAAGATTCAAAGAAGGGAATTTTTGATATTACTATGACTATCTTGAATTGAAAAATAACAGCAATATGAAATTGAGTTATTTTGCAATACCTTTGAATAACCAGTCACACCTTGGGTAATTAATTTGATTTACAAGTAAGTGAGGTCCTTAAAAGTAATTTTTTTAAATTAGAGAAAAATACAGCAACAAAAAAGTCAGGGTAAATTTACATATCAGCAGGCCAATTGTCATCACTATTTCCGACTAGTAATTTTAATTTTATTTAGGATATAAATTTGTTATTAAATAAGATTAAGATTGGTAATCAAAAGTAGTGATAACAATTTGAGACCCGTAGACTGTAGATGTTACAATGTGACGTCGCATAGGTGTTGCACTGCGATATTGCTGAAAAAGGACATTCGCACATTTCTGAGACCATCTGTGCGATGTACTGTAGATGATAAAATGCAATATCGCACAGATATCGCAATGCGATGGCTTATAGATGTTGCAATGCGACGTCGCTGAAAAAGGACATTTGCACATTGCCAGAACATTTCTGAGACCATCTGTGCGATGTACTGTAGATGATAAAATGCAATATCGCACAGATATCGCAATGCGATGGCTCATAGATGTTGCAATGCGACGTCGCTGAAAAAGGACATTTGCGCATTGCCAGAACATCTCTGAGATGTTCCGCGGGACATCACAACGTCGCAGTGCGATGTATATGCGACGTTCTAGAGATGAAAGTGTGCTGTATGGGGTAGCACCTGGTCCATGCGTCTGCCCGTCTGTACGCATATAACAGCGCAAAAATTACCCAACCGAATGGTTTGAAATTTAATATATGTGGAATCGTTGCAGAAATTTGTTGAGTCATTTCAAATTTTATGAAAATTGAATCAAAACTTAAAAAGATATTAATAAAAGGTTTTCTTTATTCTATTAAATCCTATCATACGTAATCTATATAATAAAAGCGGATGTCATGTGATTGAGGAAAACAAATACGGGCTAACCACATCTTTTTCCATATGCCAATCGGCCATCTTTATTCAAAATTATTTTTTCCTATAAAATTGCATAAAAGTTACACTTTTAGAAAGATCGTTCAAAAGAATTGTTTGGTTGAGAGATGAGTTACATTAAAAAATGTATAGATTCTGAGATAACTTCAGTGGAAAATAGGTTAACCGAATGTCTCAATCCATTAGAGTAAATAAACGCAGGAGATTCGTTCATGATGAGTCATAAAAATATTAAACCATGAAGGTAATCATTCACAAAGCAAGATCTCCATGGTGAAAAAAAAAATTGCATTTGAAAACGTGGCATACATAATAGGGAAAAAAAAGGCATGCTCATTTAACTCCTAGAAGACTACATAATTCCTTTCATTGAAATGATGAGGATGAATTTTTTTTAATTGCGAAACTAGTTATAAAATGAACGCGCACCTCATTTGTCTCGTTTAGCGTACAATTTCCCACTTTTTTTTTCCTTTTTTGCAACGGGTCCTTTAAAATAACAAAAAAAAAAAAAAAGTTATTGTCCGAACTCTCTGAAATTTTATTCGATTCTAAATATAACTGTATCCAACCCCTCTTTAAAATTCCGTGAAATAAATCTAAGTCTTTGACTAAAGTCGAAGAGAATAGAGTCACATCAAAAAAGACTAAATCATAGACTTAGTCACATTTAACAGTGAAAACATGAGCCGAAGCCGAGCTAACCCACGCCGAAACAGCACCTAACTTTCTTTTAGCATTTTTATCGAAAATTTCTCAGATTTTTTTAAATACTTTTATTCATCAGAGCGTTTCAAAATTTTTGTAGGCGCTGTAAATTTGATCTTCCGAGATGCTTTTAAAAGATTGTGTCGAAATACAGACGTTTAGTTACTTTTAGCATCGAAAAAAGATCGTCTTCGAAAGGCGCGATATAACGTGCGGTTCTAAATAAATCGTAATTTATATTGTTTTCAGTTGTTTTACACCTTTAAATTTCCCATTTATAATAAACTCTTTATGCTCAACATTTGCATATTAAAAGTAATCTCTATACTAAATTTCATGTTTTTAACACTAACAGTTTCAACTAAATCATAATTTAGAATGATTTTAGAAAGTTTTTCGTTCATTTCATCCTTTTAAATTTTGAATTTAAAAAAAAATGTTCTAAGGAAGCATTTACTACATAAAAGTAATCATCATGCCAAATTCCAAGTTTCCACACCAAATGTATCACATAAATCACAACTTTAGAATGCATCTTACTCTTGCATTCTTTTAAATTTCGAATTGAAAAAATAAATTCTGGGCGAGCATTTACGTCTCTTAAATACCATAATAAAAAATTTCAACGAGTCTAGCCCTAAAAGTTCTAAATATATTATGATTTAGAACATTTTTAGAACGTTTTTTGCTCATTTCACTTTTTAAAATTTTGAATTTTTTAAAAACCGTTTTGAACGAGTGTTTATATCTTAAAAGTAACCACTATGTCAAACACCAAGCATTTATACCAACTGTATCACACAAATCGCAATTTTAGAACTTTTTTGTTCTTGCAACCTTTTACATTTCTAAATTTTAAAAAACTGTTCCGGATGATCATTTATATTTCTAGAGTATAACAGCCATGCCAAATTTCACATATCTAGCACAAACAAGTCCTAATTAATTGTTTTTAGATCATTTTCAGACCGTTTTCCGCCCATTTCATCCTTTTAAATTTAAAATTTCTTTAGAAATCGTTCTTAGAGAGCATTTACATCCCAAAAGTTACCACCATGCCAAATTTCAAGCTTCTATACCAACTGTATCGCACAAATCGCAATTTTAGAACATGTTTTTGCTCCTGCTAACTGTTCTGGAACACTAGCATTTAAGTCTCTAAAGCCAGCCTCTATGCCAAATTTCATGTTTCCAGCCTATGGCTATGATATAGAATCATATATATTTTATGTTTTATTCTAAAATTTAATTTTTCTATCTTAAAGTTTCTCTATGTGAATTAATGTCTGCATTCAAAATCTTTTTATTCTTTAATCTCGAAAGTAATCATTTCTTCCTAGAGCTAAAAATTTTCCCAGATTTTTCATTGTAACAGTAAAAGTACGTAACTTCTCTGTGGTTTCAATTTGTTATTTTAATGTACTGCAGATGACTTTAACATATGCTGTTTTGTCTTTCTTCGTATCTTGTGTTAAATGCAGGCGCCGTTTTCATAAATTGATTCCGGCATCAGATATGCAATATCAACATTTTTGTGTTCGCTGCTAACACATGTCTGACTTTCTCAAAAGGAAAAAAAAAAAAAAACCTGGAGTGCCTGGTGAGAAAATGTAGTGTTTGGCATATTTTCATTTATGTGTTGGTGAAAATGTATCTGAAAAATTAGATCAGATCTTCTGTAACTGTTGAACAAGAAGGTCGATTATTTAGAGGCGTAAAGAGGAGCACCCTCGCCCTTTCCAGATGTGTCGATGTGTCCGGAAATAAAGAAAAGTTTTCACGTGATTATTATAGGTGCAGATTCCCAAAACTTGTAAGGAGCCAGTGGCTCCTAAACCCAAAAAATCCAGTGGCCACAATTGTAAAATAAACGCATAAAAACAATAGTGTTTATACGGGGTAAAAAACTTAAAAAAAAAAAAAAAAAAAACCTTAAGAATTCAAAGTGTAAAGTAATTTGTATAAACATATGTACAACAAAATTTGAATATTAATTAAATCTTAAATCATGTACATTCAGAAGATAAAGTTGGGAAAGATACGGTTTAAAAAAAATATGTATAAGCTAAGCAATCATGATAGCGGGGAATATCAAAAAAATATTTCTTATTTGGATTTTGCCAGACAAAAGTACATATGAAAGAAAATCCGAATTTGTGAGATTATTTTGCAGTATAAAAATCAAAACACACTTCAAACATTTGTTTATATATATATATATATTTAAATCACAGTCTATGTAAAGTTATCAGATTCAAACTGTTACGAATAACATTGCTATTCGAATATATTTAATAGTTTGCTGTGTTAAACATATCATTCTGAAATGTTATTAAAAGATAATAATAATGTTTGTTATGTGTTTTGGCCTTAATCTTTCAAAAAAATATCAACATTTCACGATGGGGACTGGGAATACCAGAAATTGATTACTTTTAAATCACATGGCGACTTAAACGCCGAAAGTTAGTGGCCACAGCAAAAAAATTAGTCGCCACGTGGCGACTGGTGACCGTGAATCTGCACCTATAGTGATTATGCGTCTTTGATTGTACTGGTTTTTTGTTTGCTGTGGACAGTTTCCTATGAGGAGGGGAACCTAGGGTTATTTCGATTAACTTAAATGCACCAAAAATTACGATCACTTCCATCTCCGAATTAGAACGTTTACTGCTCCTTTCCCCTTTTTAAATTTCGAACTTTTTAGAAATCATTTTTAGTGAGCATTTACATCTTTTAAAAGTAACCGCTAGATTGAATTTCAAATTGCTAGAATCAACAATATCGTAGAAACCGCAATTTTAGAATGTTTTTTGTTCTTACACCCCTTTGGAAATTGTTGTACCGAAAAAAATTGTTTGGAAATTGTTGTATAAAATATAGCCAATGTTAGAGAGGAGATGGTTACCAGAATTTTGACACCATTATTAAGGTTCCATACTTGAAAAGTGAAAACTGAACTATTATAAGATCATTTATGTGTCTTATTTTTCTGGTGCTCAGCGGGGAGTTGAGGGTTATGAACGCAGAATCATCTAAGGATTGTTGGTAATGATTTTCAATGTGTCTGTAATTATCTGAGATATTAATTAAAAACCCATCTAGAAAACAAAACGGCATGGATCAAAACATTGTTGCTACTTTGTGACCTCCTTTTGAAGCGCGCTTGGCACAATGCTAAGATTAAACTTTGTATAAGATCTTTGCTTTAGGTAAGACGAATCATAGTGAGAGTCAACATTTTTCATTTCCAACTGAATTCAATCATTGAAGGCAAATATTGAAAAATAATTCGTAGAATAATTCCAATACATTAAGAGTCAGTAATTTTGAGACAACAATAGCTTATAATTCAATATATAATTCATTTATTATGAAAAACTGTTCGATAACAAATCACTTGAATTATCATGCCTGCATGTGTTTTCATTTTTGAAAATGAATCGGAAAGTTTCGCGTTGCTTAGAATACTTTGTTTTAATGCTTTAAAATTGTCTACTATTACGTCAAATATGATTGACAAGTAACTTTTCGTGTGAAACTCAGCGACTGTACTGTATATAAAATTATTTGCTGTACTGTACTCTTCCATCTTAAAGTTTGCCTCTCATCATTTTTAACCCTCCAGTGCACGGCTTGGGTCTGTGAGACCCAAGCATGTATGTGTTTTATGAACAACGTTTTTGCAACCCGTGCACTGGCGGGTTAAACACTTTATAAATCTAATCTAGTTTTGTGTTATTTCATTGGTACATTTTATAGTTTGTAACTCTAATGTTGTTTAAATGAATCATAACCAACTTAATTGCGGAGAAAAGCATTATGATTTCATTCATTTAAGACTGATTCCATTAACCAGTGATTCATATAAACGGCGACCACCTTTATCAGAAACTCAAACCCCCCCCCACCCCCCCCCCCCTAGAACCAAATTCTGGCTGCGCCACTGCCGCCAGGAAATGTTCATATGGTCATTGATGTAGCAGTAGGCGAAATTCTGAAAGATAGTCACGTTTTAGTATTATTGGCAAATCCAGCCACCTCATTGGTCATTTAGTTGGTTCCTTTTCAGAGAGTAATCCCTTGGCGGTAGGGAAAACGTCGCCAATTCGTTTGTTTATTTTATTTCTATGGTTAGAAAAACAAAGCGGAAAAAATTAAGTTGATAATTTTAAAGCGAATGTTATTTTCAGCTTTCATTTAAAATAAACCATAGAAAATAACTCAAGATGGTTTGATGACATTTTATAAAACGAGAGTGGAACGGTTTAGATTTTAAGCTGTATAAATATTTTTTAAATATGACAAGTACTTTCTAAGAAAATGGAAATTAAAAAAAATTTTTTTTTTTTGCTTTTTAAATCCAAAAGAATTTGAAAATTCCCACATTGTTCTAGAAAATTTAATAACTATCGTTAGAAAAACCTTTTTCTACAGTTTAAAATTGTGTAAAAATCATTTAAAAATACATATAAGCTCTTATTAAGTAAATATAAGCGTCAATACTGAACATTTTCAAAAAAAATATGTCTAAAAGAAATTAATTAAAAAAACGCTGTAACTTTTTAAATAAATTTTCAACATAAAGAATAAACATTGCAAAAAACATTATTTTAAAAACTTTTGTATAACTAAGTTGATTTTGTTCTTATTTATGCTAAGCTGTCCTTTTAAAATAAAAGTTTAGTATTATGTAATATATATATATATAATGGGATTTTAAAAAATGGTATTTATGCAGATGTAATCCATTAAATCCTTATACTATTTTTTACTAATCTACTTCAAATAAGTAATGCTCTAAGCCATCTCATAATATCGCAGATTTTCTTATTATGAATCTGATGGTATTTCGCGTACGCGTACAGTTTTGAAAACTATTGATGGGGCTCACTCTTTTTTACACAAATATGTGTATGTGAGTGTAATACGAAAAAAAAAATCGATTGCCAATTTAATGTTGCTTTTCTTAATTCTCTTTTAAAGAAATTAAACATAATCGTATATTGATAAATAGTCACAAGTTAAATAAAACATTAAGACAACATAAAATTTCGAATGTACAGACCCATTTATAAAATGATACTCACTGATATTCGTGAATCATTTATAATAAAATGACAATGGAAGTTGACTTTGCATACCGCCTTATTTATTTATTTATTTATTTTTCGGAATATAGTTTTTTTTTTCTGTTTTCATTTTTTATATAAAAAATTCAAATTTTTTAGAAAAATAGATTTTTTATATTAAAAGGAAAAAAGGGAGTCCATTTTAGGAGTTATTGGAGTGGCTAGAAGCTAGAAGAGCCCCACGAACCCATACAACTCTACGTCTATTGGTATTTCTATAAAAGCTGTATTTTCCGAATAACCTTAATATGCATAGGCGTACGCAGGAGTGTGCAGAGGAATGCTACGCCCTGCCCCTTCCTAAATCTTTGAATAAGGTAAGAATTTAAAGAAAAAGTATATAGAATACAAATATCAAAAGGTGCGTGTAATTGTGATAGAACATTGATTAACTGATTATTGCAATAGATTTTACATTCTTTTATTTAATTTAACTTGGTTCATGTATCTAAAGATGAAATTTTATCAATTTTTCATACACTTCCTGATAGGCTAGAATTATAAAAAATCCCTGGCGGCTCGGCTTACAGGCACAGGTAGATTTCGAAGATGTAGACCGTGGGGCGCCTGTTTATTGGGAATTGCGAAAGAAATTACCTTTTTGTCATAAAGTGGCAGTTGGGACCGCCCACTTCAAAATCTACCTGTGATTGTAGACGGAGCCGGCAAGGAGTTTTTTGTTTTTATTTTATTTTTTGCTGTAAGAGTTGCTCCTATAAAAAACTTGTCTATATAAAAGTTATAGATAATATTAAGGGGATTTATAACAAATGTAAGCAGATTTGATATCTTGTGAATTTTTTTCTTCTGAAACCCCTATTCCCCCCCCCCCCCCCACGCCTTGAGGCCACTTTTAATTATATAAAAAATCTATCATAATTAAACTTTTTGGCCCTTTTCTTAGAAGTAAAAATAACTTTAAACGGGTTCGATATGTATCATAATTAAGAAATTATGGGTTTTTTTTTCTGTTTTCACAAAAAGGTCCACTCATTCTCCTTCATCCCAGGCCCGATTTTGCCCATTAACGATCTTGACTGAGATTTTATACCCCTTGATTTTATGTATCAGTTTGGAAGAGATTTGTGCAGAATTATGGAAGTTATCGTGTCCATAAAAAAAAGAATATAGACAGATAGATAAAGTTATGAACTGGGGTGGTTTGGGTTCTAGGAGTCATGATCGGTGTAGATCTGCAAAAATTTTCCAGAAATTCCATCATAGGGAAGAATGTAATAGGTAGTAATATATCTTACGAAATCTACCTAAAAGGATGTACACACGAGTGTTTCCGATCGCAATACAACATTTTAATATTTTTAGAACGTAATTATAAATTAATCTTAAGGCATTTTAATGTGAGCAGGGGAAAGCTGGTAAATTGCCAAATATTATTTATAGTTACAAGTGTAAACAAGTTACCACAACAATGGATGTTATGCGCGGTCTAAAGGCACAGGTGGATTTCGAAGACGCAGACCGTGGGGCGCCTGTTTGTTGGGAATTGTGGAAGAAATGACCTTTTTGCCATGATGCTGCAGTTGGGACCGCCCACTTCAAAATCTAACCTGTTTACAGGCGGAGCCGGCAGGTTATTTTTTTCTATAAGGGTTGGTTCTATAAAAAACTTGTCAGTATAAAAGTTTTAGATAATATTAAGAGGATTTATAATAAATTTTCTTCTAAACCCCCCTCCCCCCCCTTGAGGCCATTTTTAATGATATTAAAAATCTGTCATACACAAATTTTCGGCCCTTTTCCTAGAAGTAATAATAACTTTAAACGAATTCGATACGTATCATAAGTTATAGGGTTTTTTCTGTTTTCACAAAAAGCCCCCCCCCCCTGGTTTGATTTTGCCGATTACCGAACTCGACCGAGATTTTGTGCCCCTTTATTTTATGTATCAGTTTGGAAGAGATTTGTGCCGCATTATTGGAGTTCTCGTGTCCATAAAAAAGTGATATATATATATATATATATATATAAACAAATTTTAATTTTTTAGCCGTTGACCTCATCAAAGCTATAATTCTGTTTAAGTCCCATTATTCTAAATTATTTTCTCGTTCTAGTATTTAGATTGTCAAAATTCCGCCTAGCTAAAAATGCTTTATTCTAAATTCATTCTCTTAAAAAAAATGGCTCTAAGTGCTGTTCAGTTAAAATTACACACTTTTTATTTCTTTAAATAAACGCATCCTAAAATTTAATTCTTTTAAATATCAATCTCCCAGCTAAATATTTTAATTCTCTTGAAATAACAGCCTATATATTTTTATTTTTATTTCCCTATGTTTTCTAGCAAAAAAGTATTCTTTCTCAA
This sequence comes from Maratus michaelseni, assembly GCA_963931845.1. Lineage (NCBI taxonomy): Eukaryota > Metazoa > Arthropoda > Arachnida > Araneae > Salticidae > Maratus > Maratus michaelseni. The sequence goes on from OZ007589.1 coordinate 300,743,611, forward strand.
AATATAAAAGCTAATCTCAGTTTCAATGGAAAATTTTTATCTTGGCATCCTGCCAAGATAATTGTGTCTATAGATTGTGTCTGCACACTCGGTAAAACCTACGTATTTTTTTTTTCTTTCTTATTTGTTCAAAGGAATCAGATTTTTCCGAAACATTCTAGAATATTCTCCCGCGTTTTTCCGCTTACAGCTTGATCTCTTCAAAATCATAGCGCCAGAAAATTGAGTTCCGTAGCGCTGATTGGTCGAAAGACTTTTTGACGGCTCTGTATTCATGAGCGTTAGAGAATAGATATACTCTGGGTTTCCCGCCTTGAAGGTAGAGAGAGATGTTGCTGGAGCAGGATGTAGGTGGAAATGCGACGCGTGGCTCGCCATCATGGAATAAAAATCCCCATAGCTGCCGTTGTAAGCGAAGATGCCGCCTCTGGCCTCTTAACAACTTGATTTCTTCGAATGGTATTTGGAATACGACGCTTCTCCTTGGCTCTACTGCATGTGAATTATCATGAGAGTTAAAAGCATAACCAGAGCTCTTGGCATCATAATAAAATTTGAAGTAGACTTGACTGCCTAGTTATTTTTTTGTTTTTTCAATAAGCACCCACGAATTATCACAATCGGCGTACGACTGAAAACTTCCTGGGTGGAAACCTCTGGCCTTGATTTGAGTTACGGAAGGTGGAGTGATTGTGAAGTTAAAATGTGACATATATATATATAGTTTTGAACTGGGGGTGGTTTTGGGTTCTGGGAGTCATAATCGGCTTAGATCTGCAATTTTTTTTTTTTTAATCCAACTTAGGGGAGAATGTAATAGGTAGTATTTCTTACGAAATCTACCTAATTGAGCAGTTGCAATCAGCTGATCAACCATTGTATTCACTTGGAGGTAAGGGTAATTCCACCAATCAGAACTGCCTATTTGTACTGTTTACCTCCAAGGTGACGTCAATTGCAACTGCCCTATAAAGTAATTTTAAAAATATGTATGCTTTCATCAATTAATAGTTTAAAAATTCCTACTTAGGGAAGAATGTAATAGGTAGTATTTCTTACGAAATCTGCCTAATAAAGAGTGTAATTAAAAAAATATGTATGCTTTCATCAATTAATAGTTTCAAAATTAATTAAATTATGATTATACGCTGTGAAAACAATTTAGAAATCCTGAATAGATAATTCAAATAATCCTTTTTCTCTTTCCTGTTACCATATGTTAAAACAAGAAACAGAGCAAAAATTATAATTCTTAATAAATTCACTAGTTCGCGCTTTCTACCAAGCATAAATCAAAGCGTCGAATTTTCCATAATGGGGGCCCACATCAAATTAACACATTGTAATATTTTTTTTTTTTTTTTTTTTGAAAAACATGATTTGCAGTCATGAAATTAGGCGTGATTTTTACAATAAACATTCAATGCTTATAAAAAAGTGTTTAAGAAAAAACTTTTTTTTACTTTCATACTTATTTTATTTTACCATATAGGTTTTTAGCTACAACGCCTTTGCTTAAAATAAGAGTATATGATAATTAATTCATTTCCCAAATAATTTGCCCCCCAGTAATGCCCCCATTTTTATCCAAAACTTGATAAAATTAGGTAATAATTTTAAAAACATTATTGATGTCTTTTCTCACAGAATATTTCTTTTACCGTTTTTCTAGTGTTGAAGGTAGATAATTTTTACCCCCCCCCCCCCACTAATAGATTTTTTTTGTGAATTTGAACGAGAATTTATAATATTTAATATATTTTTATACTATCTTAAAGTCTAGAAAAAGTTCTTCCTGATGATAGTTATTAACTTTTTCTAAGTTAATTAGGTTAACTTCGCTGTGGCTTTAAATTAGGTTAATTTCTTTGAAAAAACAGAAGCATGGTTTAATATTTAATTTATTAAAATAAAATAATGTATTAAAACGTCAGTTCATTTTATAAAATTTTCTCACAAAATAATAATAATAATAATTACAACTTTTTAAATAATTTACAGCTGTTTGCTGTGAGGTAATAATAGCGGCCATGCTAATAAACATTTATTATTAGTCATGTTTTCTTTAATTACTTGCAGTTAAAAAATCGGACACCAGTTTGGACGTAGCATTCAAGCATTTAAATTTTTTTGACATCATCTACATCAAAGGCCGTCATTAAAACGAAACTGAAACTATATTTGCAAACTGTTCAATTTTCGAAAATTTCCAAGACATATAGGAGTGCGCCAAATCTAAAACGCCAAGCACCAACAGCGTCTATGTCACGTGACTTATAACAGCGAATGAGAACGCAGTTCAAGCCAATAATGCTAAAACGTGACTATCTTTTAGAATATCGCACCTGGGAATTTTTGAGAATAAACCCGGAATTTTGGGGAATATTGGAAATTTTGAAGGAGTTTTGTAAGTAAACAAATCTAGTCATTTTCAATTTTATTTTTTTATTTTTAAGAAATTTCAGTCACTGTTCTGAAAAGTTTATAATAGGTTTGTCATTATAAATTCACAAAACTTAGAATATTGTGCTCTAATTTTTTTTAATTTATTATAACTCATTCGCTTTACAACGATGGTGGCTGGGAATTGGTAAAGATTTGAATGATTCTTTAAAAATTAATTTTTTTTAAATTTCTGTTAACTGACATATTTACTATTTAGGCATACTCTATATTAATTTTCTTGTGAGTTAGTGTATTGATTTCTTTTAGTTTTGTTCGTTTTCTTTTTTGTTTACATTGTCTGAATCGGAGAACAGGGGTGATGTTTAAATTCATGCGAGGCAAGATAAATCTGTCATCTTCCTCTCGAACTTTTTACTTATCCACGATGAAAATATCTACTTACTTATGTTATTTTAATTTCTCTTACTTAATATTTCTGCAGCTTAAGTATGTATTTTGCTAGTTTTCATATAAACTGTGCTATTTTTCTGTATTTATTTAATAGGTTCTGTTTACAAATAAAAAAATTCCATTCATTCTAAAACTTTCTGAAAACTCTCGGGAATTTTTAATATTTCCCTCCCAAAAAACCCGGTTTATTCCCGGGAATAAATCCGGTTTTTTCCACCCTATGCAACTCTAACTCCATGTGACGTTTTAAACGTCATGCACCTGCACCGGCCGCGTATAACGGTATAACATATATAGGTCGCGGTACTATACACTGTTAAAAATATCGTGAAAAATTACCTCTGTTTTTAAAGGCTCTCTATTTTGTGACAAATGAGAACGCTCCAAGGGCGTTTATGTAGCATTCTCATTGGTCAGAAAATAGAGATCCTTTAAAAAGAGGTAATTTTTCATTATATTTTTAACAGTGTAGTATAAAGTAGATCTTACTTCTAGGGCCCATCGTGGCTAAGTGGTCAAGGCATCACACCGCTAATCGCCGAGGCTTACGAAAAAGAAAGGCTACTCACGACCTATGTTATACACGGCACAGATCGCGGCCTACGTTATATACGGCCGATGCATGACGTTTAAAACGTCACATGTACTGGATCATTTTTTCACTGCGACTGGTGCAAAACGGGGGGCGCGTCGCTTTGTACCAATCACCGTGTTAAAATGATCCACTCCATGTGACGTTTTAAACGTCATGCACCGGCTGTGTATAACGCAGGTCACGCACAGATAATATATCATCTGTGATACACGGCCGGTGCATGACGTGCAGAGCCGTCCTTAGCGAGGACGTTTTAAAGCGAGGCCCGGTGCAGGGATTTTGCGAGGCCCTTTCCTTCCAGATTCTTAACATAATCTTATCTATACTATCAATATAAAAGAATGGTTTTCACCTATATACTGTAACCCGGGTTCTATCCCCTAGCTACTATAAAGAAGTAGCATTTGTTTGTGTGTTTGTAGGATAATTTCTGGAACTACTAAACCAATTTCAAAAATAATGGTAGCAAATTGATGGTGAAAGAACCTTTTCCAACATAGACTATATTTTATGTCAAGATCACTATCTTTTCTTAACTAAAATCATAAATTTATATTAAGGATTTTCTATTATACCTTCTTCTTTTTATTAAAGAAAAAATATTTTGCTTCAGTGTGCGAGGCCTCTTTAGGCGCGAGGCCCTGTGCGGCGGCACCTGTCGCACACCCCTAAGGACGGCTCTGATGACGTGTAAAACGTCACACGCAATGGATCATTTTTATACGGCGGTTGGTGCAAAACGGGAATACATTATCTGTGCCGTGTATAACGTAGGTCGCGGGCTACCGCGGTTCTTTACGTGTATCTTTTTTTACAGACCGCGGGAGTCACGTGATGCTCGAATGCACCAATGCAGGTGTACGAAAAGAGCAACACGTCACTCTAGCGGTCTGTAAAAAAAAGATAGCGTAAAGCACTGCGGTAACCTGTCTTTTTCGTTAGCCTCGGCTAATCGCTTGCGAGTATAGGTGGAATTGGGTTCGAATCCCGCTGGCTTCGTTACACACTCTTTTTGGAGCGTCGGCTGTATTTCTGTGTGTTGGGCTTTTTTCTTGTGTTTGCTATCTCGTCCCTGTATATATTGACGATGACTTATAAGCTGGCGCTTGACGCCAAGCACACAGGTCCGATGTATGTTAATAATAAAATGTCAAAGGGTGCCATTTCACAACTTTCTTGGGGCGGTCATTTTTCTGTGAGGCCATTAGCATAGGCAAGGGTAGGGCTCGGGGGGGGGGGAGGATTCCCTCCCTTCCCTACGAACGAGAAACGGGATTACTAAATAATGACAGGAACCGAAACCCGACAAAAAAAAAAAAAAAAAAAAAAAAAATCTTCGTCCACCCGAAACCGAAATGAATGAAAATTAATCCATATTTTAATAGAAATAAAAAATGTAATCTACAATTATATCATCACGGGGCTGCCGAATGCGCTGTTGACAGGCAAAAATAAAATGTCAAATGTCTTTAGGCAACGAAGGGAACCCATATTTACGAAGGTAGTCTAAAATTGCCCCCCTAATTTAATACTGCAATTTTACTATTATCGCTACACTTTGTGGCAATGACAAATTTTGTATTTATTCCAGCAAATTTTGAAAGTGATATTTGGCAATAGGAAACGAAATTGTTGCTTGAAATCATCATGTGAGTTTGTTTAGAAGAGAAGATAGGAAGATTTAATAAAGAAAAATTACTTTTTTCCCGCTAAAATATAGAAAGCAAGAAAAAAGGATTTAAGCGACATTACACACTTGTTATTACTTGAAATTAAACACTGGAATTTTATGTATCTATCACTATTTTCTGTGATTTAGGCTTAGTTGAGCATTTCAAAAGTAAAACTTTAGTTTTGATGACGAAATTAATAAATTGACTTTTATGTTGTTTTATTTTAAGAATGAACTATTATTATAATTGTTTGGTTACATATCGGCACTGCTTCAGTCGTATGACGTTAACTGTTTAGTTGCCAGTATGGCTGATGGTTTTTTCGATTTCGATACGGGCTTTCCTAATGAACATGTAGTAAGTGTATTTAGTTTCTCTGCTTTTGATATATATTTTAAGTTTTTATTTTTGCGTATAACTATACTAAAAATTAAGAGATTCTGTGTTCTTTCAGTTGAAAATTGTTTATTGTAACTGTATTTTATAAACATAATACATTTGTCTGAAATATTATTCACACCGTATCACTTTCTGTGTCGTAATTTTTTATAATGAATTTTTGATTTTATATGTTTACTTCTACATCATCTATTGCAATACTTGAATGTCTAACTGTGGCATAATCCTGTTTCAGTCCACCATTTGGCGTTTTTTAAAAAAGATTCCACACTGGCGATTTCTAAATTGTTTATTTACATTTTCATACTGTAACCCCGTAATCAGATGGTAAAATGTTTCCATTCTTAATTTTTAAATCGTTACACATAGAAAAAGTAATGTATTTAGAGATGTCACTGAAAAATAGATTGCATTTATTTGAGAGTAGCAACATACCGAATATAAAATTTGATTCGTTCAAAAAAATTTGGATAAAATGATAATTTAAATACAGCATAATTAAACAATAAACAAAGTTTATTTTTTTAAATATTGCATTTATGAGTAAAATATAAATATTTTAATTGACAAATTTAATAAAATAGGGTACTTTTTGGTTAGCCGGGCGCCAGTGATATATGTACATATATAAATATATGGAACAGATGCTTTACACTCACACAAACATATAAACATAAGTTTGGCAACTTTTTAGTTGGCGTGATTTTCAAGACCACGCCAAACGAATAACTTAATATAATAGCTAAGTTGCCATTAAAGGAAAAAAATCCCTTAAATTGGCGACTTTTTTCCTTTTTATAACCGATTAAAAAAAAAGTGTATGACATCATAGCCAAATATATATATATATATATTTATATTCCTACAGCTATGATGTCATACACTCACGCACAGATTTTTTTTTTTAATCGGTTATAAAAAGGGAAAAAGTCGCTAAATTTAGGGGATTTTTTTCCTTTAATGGCAACTTAGCCATTGTATTAAGTTATTTGTTTAGCGCGGTCTTGAAAATCGCGCCAACTAAAAAGTCACCAAACTTATGTTTATATGTTTGCGTGAGTGTAAAGCATCTGTTCCATTCCTACATATATGTGTATATATTTATGTATATATATATATATATATAATTATAATATCTATGAATTTCAAAAAACATATCAAGTTCTATTCTACATAAATCTCCAAAGAGATAATCAATGATACTGTGTATACAGAATACCACATAGCTAATAATTAACATGTATAAAAACCCCTAGCAGTCATAAGTCAGTACAAAATTAATGTTGGTAAAAAAAAAAAAAAAATCATTAGAACCTGAATAAGATTTTATAAAGATGCCCTTGAAAATTCAATAGATAAACAAATGATACCAGGAAATAATAGTAATACTAAAATATTAGGTTGAATCCTCAAACAAGGGCGGTGTTTGGCGGCGTCGAAGTTGGTGAAGCGATAAATGAGATTTTCTTGCTACCAGTTCGTTTGTTATGTTTCTTCCACGCCTACTGTGGTTGATTGGTTGGTTTATTGTTGTTTGTTCTGGAGATTGGATTGTATTTTGAGCTCAATGCAAAGATGTAGGAAGGTTATGATTGGATTATTGTGTGTCGGATTTGTTGAATTACGTTTGTGGAATGTATTTTGTGAAGTTTAATGATTTGACGTTTTGTCGTATGTCATAGAAGGATAATTCCTGTGAAATAATAAAAAAAAAAACGAAAGATGAGAAATATGAGTGTTATATAGTTATATATATATTATTGTAGTGCCAACACTATTTTTCTATAGACGTTTTGGCAACAAGACCGTTTATTTTTTATTCCACACATGCCGCTGCGTTTGCTTGTATATGTTTATTATTGCTAATTAAAATATGGGTTAAATAGAAACAAAAATAGCAAAAGGTAAGTTAATTTTTGTTGATTTTATTTGATAAAATGTATTTCACGTATTCTAGAGACTACACCAAGTTATCGTTCATACATCCAGAAGTGTTTGTTTTTTCGGAAAATGTACGCTAAGCGTACATGTATGTTACTAATTGCTGCTTGTATGAGTTTCGTATATTCTAGAGACTGCTGCACACTGAGGTTCATGCATCCAGAGGTGTTTTTTTTCGGAAAATGGACGCGAAGCGTTCATATATAAGTTACTAATCGCTGCTTGTACGAGTTTCGTATATTCTAGAGACTGCTGCACATAGAGATTCATGCATCCAGTGGTGTTTTTTTTTCGGAAAATGAACGCGAAGCGTTCATATATAAGTTACTAATCGCTGCTTGTACGAGTTTCATATATTCTAGATGTCGCGGCACGTTGAGTTCCATGCATCAAGGGTTTTTTTTTTCGAAAAATGTACGTGAATCGTACATATATGTAAGTTAATAACTGTATGTTTGTAAAAATTGAAATATTCGAAGGAAATATTGCTAAAAGTTTGTAAAAATACAGGGGGAAATATTGCTAAATGCTTGAAAAAATCTAAATATCCGGAAGAAATATTGCTAAAAGTTTGTAAAAATATATAAATACGCAGGTAAATATTGCTAAAAGTTTGTAAAAATCGAAAAATCGTAAAGAAAATATTGCTAAAACTTTGTAAATACTCGAAAAAAGGAATAAAATCGATGTTTACTTTGTAAAGAGGCTTGCCGTAGGAAGCATGCGTTCTGATTGGGTGGAATTTGGAGGTTGCCGAGTTTTGGGTTGGCGCGCGTCAGTGCTTGGCGCGTGTCAAAAAAATCGCCAAATCGGGGGTCGCCCTTGTTTGAGGATTTTGCCAAATATTATTATTATTAAATTATTATTAAATACACAATTAAAAGCGCAATGCAGCTATAATAACTATGTATTTCAAACAGAAGTTAATCAAAGTGATTTGTGAGCCAATTAGGCTAAATTATGGTATCATATAAAAATCAATATTTTAACTAGCTAATTGTTGAAAAGAATATTGAAAAGAATATGTAAATATATATATATATATATATATATATATATATATATATATATATATATACGTGTACATATATATACACGTATGTATATTATATATCCTATCCATGTATATAAATCACTGGCACCCGGCTAACCGAAAAGTACCTAAAATAGATATAAAAAAGATAATATGAGCAGTAAGAAACGTTTTTATACACATTTCACCAAAATTACATAAAAATTTAACAATCAATGTGAAGTTGAAAAAAAATGCGAAAACACATGAAACTCGTTAATGCTGTGATCACTGTATCTCATGTATGATTGTTTTGCGAACATGAAAACAAAATAAAACATCACTGGAGGCAGCAACTTTGTTGTATTTGAATCCTAAAAATACATGAAATTCATTAATGCCACAATCACTACACCGCATGTATGATGGCTTCGTGAACATGAAAACAAAACAAAAAAATCACTGGATGCAGCAGCCTTGTCGTATTGGAATCTCCCAGAATACACAAAATCTGTCAATGCTTTGATCACTGTACCACATGTATGATCGCTTCACAAACATGGAAAAAAAAAACCTGGTTCAATCCTAGCATAAGTGAGACACTTTGTGGCGTCTATTTTGGCAAAGTGATAAATGAGTTTTTTTTGCTACCGATTTGTTTCTTCCATGCCTACTGTGCTTTGTTACTGAAAAATTAGCAACCTCCAAATTCTACCCAATCAGAACGTAGGGGAGACCGGTATACACTGGACCTATGGGCACAGTGGACCACTCCCTAATATTTTATTTATTTAAAAATTTTTTAAGCTTCTCTTCTATCCTAATAGACAGCAGCACTGGATTGATTATTTATAGCCTTAAAAAAATATGCTTAGCTCAGATTGAACTATTTTATCCTGATTGGTTGTTTTGAGCTTCTAAAAGTAAAAATTTTCATCATCATATTTTTATTTTTTTAGTAATTAAAGGTTGTAGATAAATAAGATAAAAGAGCTTTTTAGCAAAGCTAAGACACTTGTTGTTATTTAACTGTAAAGTTAATATGTTTAAAAGAAAGCTATAAATAATATTAGTAGGATTATTTATTGAACTTCAACATGGGGGCAGAGTGGTTCACAATCCACTCTGCTCCTGTAATGCAGAATGTTCAAAATATTTAATAATTGCTTATTTTCTATAAAGAAATATTCTTTTAAAGTAGTTATTTAACTGTAAAATAAAGTAAACAAAGAAAAATAATTTATTTAGCATAGTAAGAAATATTTTGTTTTGTATTTACTGCCTTTGATAAATAAATATAACTGTAGTCTGATGATGATTCTATTCAAGTAAGATTAATGAGATGCAAATTGAATGGAAATCAGTTTATTTTTCCCGAAACTGTTGATGAATCTATTGTTGTCATTGATTTCATAATATTGCTCCCAGACACAAAAGTATTTCAGGAAAATTCCAGGCTCAATCTTACTCATAAGTATTTTGGAATTTCATATGCAAATTTTAATGTGCGCTGATTTTTTTGTACTTAAGTAATAACTTCATCTAAATTGCAATTGTTTCTGTTTTAATGTGTTGTTCTTTTCAAAATATAATTAATTTGTTTTTGTTTCAAAATATTACCTGCAAATTTATATTACTATATTATTTTGGTGGTAAAGGGGAAATAAAAAATAATTAGATTAATGAAAAATATATTTATATTGTATTTCAGTTCAGATAATACCTAATAGCGGTCCACTGTGCCCCGGTGGGTGGACCAGTGTGCCTCACTTCTGGGGCACTCTGGTCCACTTTACGGGTGCATTAAAAAAAATGTTTTTTGAAAAGTGTATTGAAAACTATGTTTTGAGAAAATTATGGTGAATGTATAAAGATTTAAGGAATATTCAAAAATATTTTCATGCAGATCGGTATATCCATTAAAGAGAAAAAAAAATTAACTGAAAAAGTGGTCCACTGTGTACCAGTCTCCCCTATGCTTTCGGCAGGCAAGCAGATACTTACACACTGCTTACGGCAAGCTTTTTCAAAAAGTAAACATCGATTTTATTTCGTTTTACGATTATTTACAAAGATTTAGCAAGTTTTTCTGTACGATTTTTCAATTTTTGCAAACTTTTAGCAATATTTTCTTCCATATTTTTCTATTTTTACAAACTTTTAGCAATATTTTCCTCCGTATTTTTCTATTTTTACAATTTTTTTCTCCTTGCTTAAACTTTGTAAATTGTCACAAAACGGAATAAAATCAAAGTTTACTTTATGAAAGAAATTTTCATAGAAACTGTGTAAGTAGTGAGTTCTCTGCCACAAAGCACACAGGTTATGATTGGGGAGAATTTCGAGATTTCTGATTTTTCAAGTGCACAAAACTCATTCAAGCACTTGTTAGTAACATATATATGTACGCTTCGCGTACATTAACCGAACTCCCCCCCCCCCTGGATGCATGAAACTCGCTCTGTGCAGCACTCTCTAGAATGCATGAGATCCATTCAAGCTGCGGTCAGTAATGTTCGCACAAAAATCGGTTTACAGCAATCTCTAAAGTGCATAAAATACATCTTATCAAATAAAATCAACAAAATTGCACTTACCTTTATTTCTCATCATTTGTTTTTTTTAATATTTAACAGGAATTATCCTTTATGACATATGACAAAATGTCAAACCATTAAACTTCATAAAACACATTTCACAAACATAATTCAACAAATCTGACACACAACAAACCAACCCGCATACAATAGAACCCTATTCTAGAATATTCTAATCTGTCAACCAACCAACCAATCCAATCTAATTCCTTCAAAAACCAGTTCAATTTCCAAAACCATGCATTCTGCCCGTGCCATAACCGAGCACAGAAGGCGTGGAAAAAACAGGAAACAAACCGTTAGCAAGAAAAACTCATTTATCGCTTTGCCAAATTCGCCGCTGCCAAGCGTCTCGCTTGTTCTGGGATTTAACTGATGAGAAATAAAGGTACTAGGTGAATTTTTGTTGATTTTATTTGATAAGATAGATTAGATATATTTTATGCATTCTAGAGATTGCTGTAAACTGATTTTTGTGCACATATACAAAACTGCTGCTTGAGTGAATTTCATGCATTTTTTCAGCCTTAATATGTTCATTATTGTCCAAATCACAGTCCAATTCGCCTTAAAAAGACAAACACAGTGATATGAATAACTCAATACCTTAAAAAAGTGGATAATATGACTTTTGCATCTGCACCATTCAAATATAAGCAAATTAATCTTTTAGATAATTTTTCTTACCATTTTCCCCATTGTCATTATACAGGCTACAGACTTTAATCTTGATTTGATCATAGGAAATGAGAATGAATTATCTTGTAAAATGAATTATCTTGCTTTTGTTTCTATTGTTTTTACTTTGTAACTTCAAATTGCTGTTGTTCTCATAGCATAGCAAAATTGGTAAGTGCTATTTCTCTCTCAGACTTTGCTACAAAATTAACTGAAGCATAAGGATTGATTGTTTAATAATTATGACAGTTTAAACCAAAGCCAGTGAGTTATTTACTAAAAAGTAAAACTAATTACTAAAGTATTTTGCTAAAAAACAGAAACTAATTAGACTACTGTTTTAATGATGCATTGAATATTCTAAGGTAAATAAAAATATAAAATTACATCTTATTAGAGATGATATTATTAAAAATTAAAATATATTAATTACATTGCTGTAAATAAAACATATCTATTTTTGCCACTTTGGCAAAACTATATTTTTGCCAGGACTGTTTTTACCGTTTTTTTCCATGGTTTTTACCACCTTTGGCAAAAACGTGCCAACCCTAGATGTAAGCATTGAATTTTGCAGTTAACCACCTGCATTCCACATTCTATAGACTATAGAGATTTTACTTCCGTCTACAGTACTTTCTAAGTTTCAGACATTATTTCATCTTTATTTTATAGGTGCAGATTCCCAAAATTTGTAAGGAGCCAGTGGCTCCTAAACCCAAAAAATCCAGTGGCCACAATTGTAAAACAAACGCATAAAAACAATAGTGTTTATACGGGGTAAAAAACTTAAAAAAAAAAAAAAAAAAAAACCCTCAAGAATTCAAAGTGTAAAGTAATTTGTATAAACATATGTACAACAAAATTTGAATATTAATTAAATCTTAAATCATGTACATTCAGAAGATAAAGTTGGGAAAGATACGGTTTAAAAAAAATATGTATAAGCTAAGCATTAAGCAATCATGATAGCGGGGAATATCAAAAAAATATTTCTTATTTGGATTTTGCCAGACAAAAGTACATATGAAAGAAAATCCGAATTTGTGAGATTATTTTGCAGTATAAAAATCAAAACACACTTCAAACATTTGTTTATATATATATATATATATATATATATTTAAATCACAGTCTCTGTAAAGTTATCAGATTCAAACTGTTACGAATAACATTGCTATTCGAATATACTTAATAGTTTGCTATGTTAAACATATCATTCTGAAATGTTATTAAAAGATAATAATAATGTTTGTTATGTGTTTTGGCCTTAATCTTTCAAAAAAATATCAACATTTCACGATGGGGACTGGGAATACCAGAAATTGATTACTTTTAAATCACATGGCGACTTAAACGCCAAAAGTTAGTGGCCACAGCAAAAAAATTAATCGCCACGTGGCGACTGGCGACCGTGAATCTGCACCTATACTTTATTTCCTTAATTCAGAATTTCTTAATGAAAAAATTTCTATTACGTGAAAAAGTTTAAGTAACATTAAATTTAATCAATTGGTCCAAAGATATTGGACCATGTTTATAAAGTAAATTTAACTATGTGTGAAATGAAATAATGTGAATACTATGCAAAAATTTGATATATTTAGCAATATTTATTAGGTAAGTTTAATATGTGAAATGATCCATATAGCACTAAAATCTATAAAAATTTATTTTATATACATATATATATATATTTGCTTATAGAGTTCTTATAGTTATTTAGACCTTCATTATCATTATATAAATATCTTGAAATTTTAAATTTGAATATAGGTACTAGGAAGGTCTGGCTTTGATGAAGAGTTGTTAACACCTGAGGTTGAAGAAGAATATGATGCATTAAATGATGAGACGTTTGGTCAAGCAGCTAATGGTATTCACTTGTGTAGTTTGTTTTAACTTTCTTTTATTCAGCTGGAATATTTAAATTTTGTTTTAGACTGTGTTCATTAATATTTGACCTTAAAGTATCTAACACGTGGCTTGTGTGTGTGGCTTGCGTGGCTTTTGATGTGATTAACTCTCACTTGACATTAGATTTTCCAATTTTTTGGAATACAGCGAATTCATTTTTTTCAATTTAAATACATTTGTTTATTCTGATATTTCTGAAATATTAAAAGTTGAGTATGGTATGATAAATAAAAATGATACTTATTTAGAAATGGAAATACAGTAGACTCCCTTAAATCCGCATAGCTTAAGACCAGAGGTTGTACAGATTTTAGAATCTTGTGGATGTCTGGTCATTGTTTTGTTTGCATTTTTTAAACAGTAATTTGAATGTCATAATATTGCTTACAATAAAGTAAAATAAAAATTAAGAAAATTTAAAAATGTTTAAAATATTGAAAGTAAAGGTCAAGTAAATAATTAATAATGCATAACTAAATATACATAATAGTGATAAGGTAATTTTTTTTTTCAATTATTCAGTGAAACTCGCCTTATGAAGTTACACTGATAATTCACATCAAAATTTTAAAGTAACAAAGTTTTATTTCATGTTTAGCCATACTTAATAACCAAAAAAGCTTGATTAATACATAAATGTATTTGGTAAAAAGATTGCAAGTGCCACTGATATGAGCGCTATCTTGATTTCTTTTTTCAGAAATTAATTTATACTACTTTCACAAGAAAACATGAGTTCAATGGTGACCAATGGTTCAATGGTGGTCAAATAGGACCAACCCTTACAGCCTGTCCTTACAGCCAAAAAAAAAAAAATATTCCTGCCAGCTTCGCCTACAAATACATTTAGATTTCGAAGTGGGCAGTCCCAACTGCAGCATCATGGTAAAAAGGTCATTTCTTTTGCAATTCTCAATAAACAGTTGCCCCACGGTCTGCATCTTCGAAATCTACCTGTGCCTGTAGGCCGAGCTGTCAAGGATTTTTTTTGTTATACTTATTTCTTTTTACTGACGCACTATTAGAAAGTTATTGAGGTAAAACAGAACCAGATTCAGTTAACTTAATGATGAATTTAACCATTCATTTACTATAATTAGAATAAAAGTTATAAAAAAAGAGCGAAAAATATATTAAAAATATGATGCAGTTTTATTTCTTTTTAGGTTTCCTATTATAATAAAAATTGTGTAACATAAAAGCTGACATGAGATTTCTCCGACTTTTTGCATACTAGTATAATCTTAGAGAAAGTGTTTTTTTATTTAATCGGAACACTCTGTGATTTAACAGAACATTTTCTCTTAAGATTATACTGGTATGCAAAAAGTCAAAAAAATCTCCCTGGCATATGAACTGAAATTAAATGAATTTAGATTTTAAGTATTAAACTTTACTTTTTCCTTAATAAGTGCTTAATTTACAAAAATATATTCCATTTACAAAATAGACAAAATCAAAAATTTGCTGTACCAATCTTTACTTAAATCAGCTTTTTCTTAAATCGTCTTCTTAAATAGTCTTTTTCTTAAATTGGAGAGAATGACTGGATAGCGTTGCAGCTTGCAGTATTTACTTAAATCGGATACTGCTAAATCGATTTAACCCCGGATTTCCACGCGTGGGGTAGATACATCAATGTGGATAAATGAAATAGTTTTTCTGATGTTAGCTTTAAATTGGTATTTTGTTTTAAATCTATTTAAAGCCAAGAAATAAATAAGATTCTCGATGTAAGCTTTAAATCTATTTTTTTATTTGTCTTAAATCGGATTTCTGATGTTAGCTTTAAATCAATTTAGTTAAATTGGAATTTCCGATGTAAGCTTTAAATCAATTTAGTTAAATTGGAATTTCCGATGTAAGCTTTAAATAGATTTAACCCAATAGATAAATCTGATTTCCGATGTTAGTTTTAAATCAATTTAAGGCCCAGGTCTAATTGGCGGTATCGATTCGAAACTCACAGTACATACATAGTTATTATAGGTGCAGATTCACGGTCGCCAGTCGCCACATGGCGACTAAATTTTTTGCTGTGGCCACTAACTTTTGATGTTTAAGTTGCCATGTGATTTAAAAGTAATCAATTTCTGGTATTCCCAGTCCCCATTGTGAAATGTTGATATTTTTTTTTAAAGATTAAGACCAAAACACATAACAAACATTATTATTATCTTTTAATAACATTTCAGAATGATCTGTTTAACATAGCAAATTATTAAATATATTCGAATAGCAATGTTATTCGTAATAGTTTGAATCTGATAATTTTACATAGACTGTGATTTAAATATATATATGTAAACAAATGTTTTAAGTGTGTTTTGAATTTTATAGTGCAAAATAATTTCACAAATTCAGATTTTCTTTCATATGTACTTTTGTCTGGCAAAATCAAAGTAAGAAATGTTTCTCTGATATTCCTCGCTATCATGATTGCTTAGTTTATAAATATTTTTTTAAACTGTATCTTGCCCAACTTTATCCTCTGACTGTACATGATTTAAGATTTAATTAATATTAAAATTTTGCTGTACATGTGTTTATATTAAATAAATTACTTTACACTTTGAATTCCTGAGTTTTAGTTTTTTACCCCATATAAACATAGTTTTTATGCGTTTGTTTTACAATTGTGTTTTGAATCAAATGACCCAGACATTTGAGGGGGTCATATTGAATTTACTTATGCTTCGGAGTCAGTCTCTCTATTTACTTTCCAACAGATGAAAGGGCCGCAAGAGGAATGTTTTTGTGCAGCGAGTTTTAGAGTGTTTTCATGTTTTGTACTATTTTTTTTAAAGGACCAGGCGACTCCGGGTGAATCAGCTAATTAATAATATAACATGACACTTCAATATCTCAAGTGCTTTAAAAAAAAATTCAATCAAATAGAAAAGTTGCATAACTAGCACTACGAAGGCCATTGTTTCAGAGAAAAAGAATCGTAATTTTACTCATTTTCAGCATATCAAGTTTAAATTCTCAGTAAAATGTATACAAAAGGATGGCGATAAAGGAAAAAAAAATAGTTTGATTATATAAATTTGTTATAATATTTAACCACCAAGAACTATATCTAAATTTTGTTTTTTCAACATTTTTGTAAGAAAAACATTTTTTTCAACACACTTTTCTCAAAGAGATATGATTTAACTAAAATAAAAATGTAAAATATTAATAAATTGAAAATAATTTTTCTTTTATTTTACCGCAGATGATTGGGAGGAAGCGCATGAGAAACTGTCTGAATTAATCAAGAATAACAATATTGATGTAAAGTCATATTTTAAAGATTCATTATTAGAAAATGATGACAGTCAAGTTGTAAGTTCATATTTAATACAATAAGTTATGTATTTATAAAATGTTATGTAACATGAAATATTTAATTGTAAATGTTTCAGAATTTATGCCTAATTTATTTAAAATTTTTTAGGAGATAGTATCTAAAAGTATATCACAGCTAGGCTTAGAAGATGATTTAGATGATCCTGCCATAATGACTGTATCACGTAACTGTCAACCAGTGGTGAGTTTAAAAAATATTCTTTTTTTACTTTATGTATGTCTAATAATTTTATTCTGAAAATAAATAATATATTTTTTAAAACATTCTCATTTGAATTTTGAGATAAATGTTTTTAATTATTTGAATTAGTTGTTTTAAATTTAATTTCATTTATAAGATTCAAATAAAATATTGATTTTTTATGTTCAGACATTGTACTGTTTCATTTACTGTTGCAACAAATATTTAAAAGAAGGTTTTATCTTGATGTATTATTGCTCATTTTCCATCATTTTCTTTAAATAAGTTTTAGTAGCATTTGAACATGATAAATATACATAAACAAAAAAATTTTTGTATTGATCCACGTAATAGGTTGCATATTGTTTCTTTTACTATGCAAATTCACTTCGTAATCAGAGGCTTGACCACAAAGTTATTTTGCTTCTGAGAAAATATTTCATACGTCATTTTTCTTTTCGTGTAAAATCTTGATTAATTTATGAAATAAATTCTTTAATGTTGCATGATAAATTCAGGGGTGATAATCTTCCAGTTATGTACCAGAATTTCAGTATTTTTTTCTATTTTATAATTAAATCCCCCCCACTTTTTTTTCCCTTAGCACATCATTCATTTATACGTACCAAATCTTCAAACTCGAAATCATTTAATTGTATATTCCTTTGTGGGAAAATATACATTTTTATTTGTAAAAAAAATTATACTTTTTTAGATAGAATAGATAAGTAATGTTTTTAGTTGGCTATACTTAAGTATCTTAGTATTGTGAGGTTCTAAAAAAAAAAAAAAAAAAAAAACCCTCAGTGAAATGCTTCCTAAGAAACTCCATCCTAGTTCTTCATCAAATATTTCACTAAAGTCAATTTTTTTGTTTTGTTCTTTTTCTATGCACCATTTAGAAAATGAAAAATAGTTAAAAATACCTAAGAAGTGCTTATTAGTTTCGAAATAATTTAAACTAACAATTGCAGAATTCTGGCAAAAATGAGCTTAATTTTTACGGATTTTCTTGTTATAATAGAATTTTAGAATGATCTTCATAAATTTTTAATTGTTTTTATGTTAAATCATTTATATGTAATAAAATGTTTCATTTTTGGCTGATTATGTCAAATGTGAGTTTTTTTCAGGCAACATGGGTCATTTTTTGGAAAAGTGTTTTTTTTTTTCATATTCTCCCTTAATTGGTTTCCACTTTGTAATAAAGTGATAAAATGAAAAAAAAGCTCAACATTAAAATCTTAGAACAAGCTGTAAAAATTTTACCATGTTTAATTTTTTTGCATTCTTTATTAGACTTTATATAGAGAAAATTTCAAAAGATGGTTTTTTTTTTTTTTTAAGGACAGCACAGTATAGTGACATATAGTGGTACAATATCAATTTAGTAGTGATGGGTATAATAAATGATTTTGTCATTCGAATGA
Organism: Maratus michaelseni; assembly: GCA_963931845.1. Classification (NCBI taxonomy): domain Eukaryota; kingdom Metazoa; phylum Arthropoda; class Arachnida; order Araneae; family Salticidae; genus Maratus; species Maratus michaelseni. The sequence continues at coordinate 300,762,244 of OZ007589.1, forward strand.
ACCATTCGGCATGCACAAAAGCATAGTTGCCAACCTTCATATATTTTTTTAATCAATTACCACCAGAAATCTCTATATTATAAAATAAGAGTAACCACTGCTGTCACTGCTGTAAATGAATTTTTTTGTGACCAGGGGAGGGGGGGATGTCTTTCTTGGCTTATATTAAGAAAACTATTACACAGTGTTCACTCTAGTGTCTAGTCCTGTAGCTAAGTGGGGACCAGGTCAAGCGGCTTAGAAATTTTTTTGCCTGTCCCTATCGTGATTGACTTCTGTCTGTGGCCATATGGGGCACCAAGAAAAAACACTGCAATGCTGGATTTAAAATCTCTAGCATACAGTATGTAACATGAGGTCGGATCAACTTTGATTTTATTATACAAAATAAGTTTGTTTTTAGAAATCATATCAAAGAAGTTAATTGGGGTCATGTACGATTGAAAAAATGTGCATTGCGTATTATTTATGAAACTAGGATCAGCCTTCTCTGTAAATGAATTTAGATACAGGAAACATTCTGAGGGAACTATATATTCTTCAAAGACAATAAGAACGATAAAATGTGTCAAGCATAATTATGTAACCTTTTCCAACACTTAAAAAATAATTTTACAAATCTTTAGTATTTAATAAGGTGAAAGGCATAGTATATTTAAAAACACAATTTCAGGAATTACTAACAATATTCGGAAAAATATCAGAGTTATTTTGTGAAGTCCTGTATACAGGGTTATCACTGACTTTTGAATAACCTTAGCAATTTGGCTAATCAGCTAAGAAAATCTATAGCTAAATAAAAATAAAGTTAGCATTAGTTCGACCTGAAGCAATGATTCTAAAATTATTCATTAGCCCCAACCTACCCCCTATTTCTTTTTATAAAATATGTGTTCCAAATTTTTGTAATTATATTTTTAAAGATCAGTTATTGATCGAAATCTGTCTATCAGTTATAGAAACTAATGAAACAACTGTATTCTAGAGATGCTTTACAAAGTCGAGTAAACAAAAATTCTAGCCCTATAAATTTCTAAATAGCTTTACAAAAAAAAAAAAGAGTTAGCTCTGCATCCGGGATAGCATGTTAGGGAGTTAAATGAAAGAAAATAAATAAATAAAATGAATGCGAATGAATGCTGGAAAAAAAATAATAAGTTACACAGAACACCTTCTATCGTTCAATAATATAATTGAGAGTGCCACCGAAACAAACAAACAAACAAAAAAAAAAACCTAATGCAATTTGGCAATTTTAACTTTTGCTTTCTCGCCAAATGAAGCATTTCGTTGCGATTTGGCGCAATGGCGATCGGTAGCAACAACCCTGCCTGTATATGATCTATAGATTTGTATATATACTATATAGAATGCTTAATTTTAGTTCAGTTAGGAAATCCGTAGCACTGTTTAAAATTTCCCTTCTGGAATTTCCATCAATAAACAGAAATCAAATGTATTCGAGAACTTTTGTGCTGCCCTGAATATGGTCTATAGAATTTATATACACCAAGTAATCGACAAAAAGCAAGTTAAATTTAGAAACGCATTCAGCAACTGAAAACGCTTTTCAGCCAATTTTTTGTTAACAGACAGTACTGAATTTTTTGTGTGTCTGTAAATGAACGATGAATGCTATACACACAGTATTCTATAATAAGCCTCTTGTAATGCATCTGAGTGATGTATATATATATATATATATATATATATATATAACAATTTCAATATGTTTCAAATAGTGAAACATTATTAAAATAAATCTCAAATGTTTTTCTCCGTAGAGCTTTATGTAAGAGAATTGTTTTGAGTGACCCTGTAAATGAACTGTAAGTGCTGTACACACCATATTCTATAGTAAGTTTCTTGTAGTGCACCTCAGTGTTATATATCAATTTCAACATGTTTGAAATTGTGTAACACCATTAAAATAAACCACAAATGATTTTTCCCCATAGACCGTAATGTAACGGAATTCTTTTGAGTGTCCCTGTAAAAAAAGTATAAGCACTACACACTTTATTTTCAATACCGAACATGCCTTAGTAAACGTCAATAACATATATCAATTGCATGACAATCCGTATATATTTACGCGAGTTAGAGCACAGACAGACAGACAAACAAACCAAATTCATAAACACTTTTCAATTATGTTGGAAAGTGTTAAAAATGAAGCTATTAATTAGTTTATTTTTTATCTTTATTTACTTTATCATTTATATATGTTTCTTTGGAGACCTCCTATAAGCATGGCGAGGCTGAGTGGTCTAAGTCTGGGTGGGCTCCTAAAGGCTTTGGTGAGGCTAAGTAAATGGAGAGATTAATTATTTTATAGTATTCCTTAAAAGATTATTAAAAAAAAGTTTTTTAATCTCATTGGGAAACACTACGTGAGTAATGTCTGTAAGCCATTTTGCTGATATAGTATCAACAATTTAAATACAAAACTTAGTAGAAAGCAATGAATTAAAATTTTTATATCTATTTGCTCATAAAGCATAATTTCTATTTTTAACACTTTCCAACCTAGTTGAAAAGTGTTTATGACTTCGGTTTGTCTGGCCGTCTGTCCGTGCTCTAACTCTTGTAAATATGCTCGGATTGCCCTGCAATTTTTATATGTTATAATCGTTATCTATAGTATATTCCCTATTTCAACGGAAGTGTGTAGCACTTATAGTTTTTTTACAGGGACATTCAAAAGAATTCCGTTACATTGCGGTCTATGGGGAAAAATCATTTGCGGTTTATTTAAATAATGTTTCACTATTTTAAACGCATTGAAATTTATATATATTACTAAGGTGCTTTACAAGAGGCTTACTACAGAATAGTGTGTGCATAGCACTTATACTTACTTTACAGGGACAGTCAAAAGAATTCCGTTACATTACGTCTATGAAGAAAAATCGTCTGCGGTTTATTTAAATAATGTTTCACTATTTTAAACGCATTGAAATTTATATAAGGTTCATTACAAGAGACTTACTACAGAATAGTGTGTGTATAGCAGTCATCGTTCATTTACAGGGACACACAAAAGAATTCTCTAGAGTATGTTAACAATAATTCCTGGAAGTGTGTTTTAAGTTACTGAATGCGATTTTAATTTTAAATCGCTTTTTGTATATTAGTGGTGTGTATAAATTCTGTAGATCCTATACAGGGAAGCACAAAAGTTCGGGAACACATTTCCGTATTATTTAACTCCAGACGGAGAATTTTAAACTGTGCTACGTGTTTCCTAACTGAACTAAAATTTAGCATCCTATGTAGTATATATACAAATCTATAGATCCTATACAGGGCTGAATAAAAGTATTCGAATTACTTAGATGTTATCTTTTAGCTTATTAAAGAGTATGATTCGTAAAATTATTTTGGAAGTGTTGGAAAGTGTTACATAATCTATGCTTGACGCATGATTTTTCGTTCTTGTTTAAAACAAAATATAGAAAAATTTAACATATTATTCAATAACTATTTGCATTTACAGCATCACTTTCATAAAGCTTTTCTTTATTCTTCTCATTAGGTGCGTTCGTAATTATATAAATACGTAGCACCTATTGTCGTCGCTTGGTCCGTCCGTCCGCATATAACAACGCAAAAACTACCCAACCGAATGGTTTGGAATTTAAGATATATTATCTTTGCAGAATTTTGTCGAGACATTTCAATTTTTTTAAAAATCGAATCAAAACTTTAGGAGATATTAATACAAGAGGGGAAAATTCTGTTATAAGGCCGAATATAGATTGCCACACACGGCTTTTATTTAAAAAATAAATAAACTAGCTGTAACTCAGAATAAAAACGCAATGAAAACAAACAATTTTAAAATATCTAAATAACAAATAAAAATTCCCCTGTTAAAGTGTTGAGTTGTTCAATAACCATTCGATTTAGAAAAATATTTTTCTACCACTGAGCAATTTTTTTTAATGAAATTTAATTCATGTTGCTATGGCAGCAGACGATAAAACGATATCTTTGGAATAAGGGAATAAATAGAAGAAAAAATTTTGTTGATGTTTGTGATAAAATGTTTTTCTTTATTTTTTAAAAATGTATATACATAATTCACTTTTATATTTTAACAGAATAATAAGTTTACTATAATTCGTTACTCATGCTATGGCCAGTATACACGATACACGTCGAGCCACAATGCCTTTATCATTATCTTTTTACGCGTAAAAGTTTCGCTACGGTACTCCATTGTGAAGTTTTGTAATTTTTGAAATCTAATATTTGAAAAACGACATAATCATTAGATTTGAAATTTATATCAAGAAAAATACAATTTTTTAGCATTCTAACGCAGTTTATAAAACAATTTTGTGACAAATACTTTTCGAATTATTAATTTTTTAAGTAACTTCAAATGTTTCATTTTCCGAGATTAATCTGTGGCAACGATGAATTGCTGTGACTTTTCATAAACATGAAAAATGATAGAGATTGAAAGAATAAGCCACCCTGTGTGTGGCTAAAAAATATTTATTAAGAAATTTGAATTAAAAGAAAAAAAAATCGGTGCTTTCTTGTTAGAGGAGCTTCCGAGGTTTAATGATCAAGCGACCGAGATACTTATTTTATGACAGAAATTAATCTGCAGACGATATAATTCATTTCACAGAATTAAAAATCATCAAGATCTGAATATTTATATATCTAGCTATAGTACGAACACACCTCATTTGTCACATTTGACGTACAATTTCCAACTTGTTTTATTGTATTAATGTTTGTTTTAAAAAGTCTCATTTTCATCACTATGAATTGAATATATATATATTAAAAAAAAAAAAACTCATTTAATAAATTAAAATTTAAAATTGTCCACATGAAAATATATATATATATATATATATATATGAAAGGATATAAATAAACCCTTTTTAAAATGCAAAATTTAAATTTAAAATCCCAAAACATTTTTTCAAACTTATAAATCTAATGCTTAAATCTAATCTGCCCCTGTGATTTTTGTTTCTCAGCCTCACAAATATTACTTTCATCTATCAATTTCGACATCTCTTTAAGTTTTAAAAGTGATGAGTTTGCATTTCTTGCAGCAGTCTGTAGGGTGCGGCTCCCAGGCCCGGCCAAGCCTTGGTGTCGGCATAAGACCCCAGACATCAGTCAAAAGCTAATTGACCAATCAAAATAAATGATCCTCCCAATTTGACTCTTTCTCCCTCTGCTGGAAAATATCCTAAATTCTGATTAAAACCACATGCAAGGACGAAGAAGACAGAATTTTGGCACATTTGAGCGGTCAGCCAAACCCTCGGCCATGTAGTTCTCAAAATTTAACGTAAATGGCTCGCGGGACCTCCGACTGAACGCGCGAAGATGTCTGTACGAAGAAATGCTTCAATAAACGAGTTTGATCTGTCCAGAGGTCCCGAGTCCAACTTATTTGTATGTTTCTGTAAAGTATTAGTCTCCCAAGTCGTCCCCGGATAATTCGTTACATATATATATATATATATATATATATATATATATATATATATATATATATATTTTTTTTTTTTTTTTTTCACAGAATTTTAGTTATTTGTTAATCTAAGTTAAAAATATCACTTTTTCTTTTTATTTGGTTCAAATTGAGTTTGGCCACACTGTGACTGATTTTGCTTATTTTGTCTGTCGAAAAAGGCAAAAATGGCAATTGTAGAGATTGACTCAACTATCCAATGCAAAAAAAGGGTTAAAAAGTAATGAAATACAAATGAGATATTTAAAAAAAAAAAAAAACTATCCTATAGGATTACGGATTAACATTAGTGAGCTGAGCGTGTGTTTTCGTGCGAGTCAAGTAGCTCCTTAATGTATATCTCATTGAAAAAAAAAAAAAAAATTCTAGTTCACATAGCTGATATACATTTCTCCCATACAGAAATTTTATCTACTTATAATAAAATCCGAAGGCAAGAAAGTGTCTGTAACCATTCCGGTCACGACCACGAATCGACCGTAGTTAAACGCCATGTTAGGCTTAATGAAAAACCTAAGTTAACATATGACAGCTAAATGATATTTTCTACTTGAAATCATGTCTGTTCAGGATATTTTCATATAAAACCATGTATATCATATCCTATTATGATGTTTTAAGTTCTTAATTGAAAATCCAGATTAAACATCGAAATCCCAGATATAAACAAAGGAACACTGTTGCCATCGCAGTGATGCCTTCCACATATACTCTTCTTTTTAAAATATTCTGGTGCCATTTACCGGCAAACCATAACAAACAAATTTTGAAATTTTCATTTCCATCGTAAATAAAATGATTTTTTTCTTATGAAACGTAATTAAAATATATAAATAGTACCGAGTAATTTCCATTTAATTTTGTTTATATAATCAAAAACTGAGCTATGTGGTGAGTCAAGCTCTTTAAAAACTTATTGATAACTTTTTTGCAAAAACTTTTGCACACAGATTATTTATTAATATTTAATTTGAATGTTTTGCCCAATCGTTGAACTATTTCAAGAATTTAACATTGAGTAAAAAAAAAAAAATTCTCATCATTTGTACTTGTAGAAATCATTTGTCATTTTTAAAATGTACTTTTCTATAATACATACCTTTCAATAATAAATTCTTCATGCTGTTTGTTTGTCTGAGGTCTTATGAAAATGCAGCGCAGATCAACTATCTGTCTTTTTTGACAGGGGTTATATACTAGTATTGTAATAAAATTCCCTTGAATAAGCAAAGAGTTAATTTCGATAATCCAATGAAATTCCTCATAAAAAATGTCAATGTATTTAAAGAACCCTTTTTTATGATCCGGGGAATAAAAAAAATACTGAATCTACCCAATTTTGGACCTTTGTTTTTAGCGCAGATATAAATTCATTTCGAGTCTGAGAAACCACACTTTAGCAAGCAATATCAATATAAACGCAATAACCAATACATATTCTAGCTCATCTTATTGGACATGCTGAACAAAAAACTGGTGATAAGTGTTATTCAGTATTTCTTTGTGGTTTGCAAAGATAGGTAGGGAACAAGCATAGCATATGAATGTGGGATATTTCTTACTTTGAGATAAGATAGAGAGATAATAAGCGGAGGTAGATTTTCTGTTTTGGATGAACCAGGCCAGTGATTAAATACATGGATAGGACGAAAGAAGGTATTGAAGCAGATATTGGTACAGGATATTCGTCGCTATGTTTCGGGGCTCGAAATGGCGTTGAGCATCCTGATATATTAGCAGAGTCAGAGTTTAGATATCATTATTGCGATATTTTTAAAATATCAATTTTAGACATATATTGATAAATAATCCAGTCCTACTGCCCATCACTGTAATTTAACATTTTTACAACTTGTGAGTACTTTGTGTAAGAATCTTTATTTTTTTTATTTTTAAGAGGACTAAATTACAACAAATTCTGAAATAAATTTATTTAGTTTCATATTTTAAAACGTTTTGTTTTCAAATAAAAATATTGTTTTCAGGTTTTGTTTGTAAAAAATACATTTTTTGTTTTGAATTGCAGAATATTTTAAGCCTTAATTTTGTACTATTTTTAGGCCCGTTTAAGTTCTGTCTTTGGTCCATCGCCACCTCCTCCTGCTATCTTAGAGACTGAAAATTGTGTAAGTATTCAATAATAAAATTGATGATTACTTAAGAGATAAGATGCTTTTTCTTTTTTTCTTTCTTTTTTTTTTTCTCCCTTGTGCGTGTTTGTCAATGATAGCTAGGGAAATCTATCGCATGTAGAGGTATGCAAATTTGATTCTATAATAGATGAAGGCAGGTCTGGGCATAACATAGCCTGAGATTTTGTATATTTTGATTATTATTTTGATTATTTTATTATGATTTTTAGCATTTGTTATGCCATTTTAAAATATTAATTATTACTTAAATATTGAAATGATTATTGCTTAAACTTTAAAAACTAGATAGTACCCGTCAAGATTTGACTGTAAACAACTTGAAAATTCCATTAGTAATAAAATAAAATAAAAAATAAAGTAAAACTGCTGAGCCAGAAAAATAAAAAATTGTTTTTTTCATTTACTCCATGGTTACAAACTATGAATTCAAAAATTTTGAAAGCTGAAATGTCAAGGAACTTGACATAGAATTATCCCGAAGGAAAAAAAAAAAAAATGTTTGCAACAAAAGTAAAGAAATTGATTGGATAAAATTTTATTTGCAACAAAAAATTGAATATATTTTCTCAATAGTTTTTAAAGTTTCAGTATGTCTTGAAAAACTAACAAGCTATTTTAAAATAATGTTAATGATATTGGTAACTTTTATATACCGTAAAATCCCAATTGTAACCCCCCCCCCCCCCTTCCTTTTTTCGAAAGCAAAAACATTTAAATTGGATTATGTTTTTAAATGTTCTTTATCATTATTTGTTTTTGCTACAAATCTCATGAAGATTTCTTTGTAAAGAAGAGGATGTGTGTTATACAGCGAAAATACCTAAAAATTGGAAAATGTACTCTTAATTCTTAAAGTTAAGGCATGCATCATACATCGAAATATACAGTATATGTTTTTTTTTAATAGCAATGCATGTGTATATAATTGTGTACATTTATATATTATTCATTTAAAATTAATAAATGGAATGATTTTTACTATTATCACTTATATTTAACTAGGGATCTCCCAAGACTCATTCCATTTGGAGCACAACGCCAAAAGATAGTGGACTTTCTTTTTTACACTCTTTTTATAGTCATAACTCAAGTAGCAGTCTTGCACAACAGGTTATTATTTTTTTAATCTTTTCAATTAATGTGAGTAATTTTTAATGTAAATGAAGAGATTATTATTCTAGATAACTAAAATTAAACTAATTTTATGCATATATTTAATCGATGTCAAGGAATGCATAATCATTTTTATTAACCTTTTTCTAATATAATATTAGATTAAAAATTGTATTTTAATTTAATTACGGATTTGTTATTTTTATAGGAGCCTCATACACCATTAAATTCAACTTCTGACAGCGTATTCCTTACACCACATAAAACTTGGCGAGCTGAAGAACTAGAGAAAGACTTGTTATCAGCTTCTGCGAAAGAGCAATCTTGTGCTTCCACTAATAGTTGGCCTCAAACATCTCAAATTAACTCACCATCTAATCAAAATCTGTCCAATAAATTTTTACCTAGGTTTCCTATAAATACAAGTAATTGTCTAAATAAAGTAAATCGTGTTTTGACACGAGAGGAAGTTGAAAGGCAGATGCTTACCGATCATCGATTAAATGTTCAAAATAAAACTGTAAATCTACCACCACCACCACAATTGCCTCGTATGACGCCGCCTTTGATGCATCCTAATATGCCCCCTCATCGTTCTACTGGTGTATGTATTTTTTAATTTTTTTAATATGTCTTATTTATTTACATGTTTATTTTCAATTTCTTTGAAAGTCTGACTTTATATAGTTTATGTATGATATTACAGCTTGCCTACTCTTATCAGTAAACAGTAACTAATTCCTAATCTTTTAACCGTGTGTATATATATATATATATATATATATTTAGAAAAATGCTTAACATGAGGAAATACATTATTTTAGATGGTGTTATAAAATTTCTGGAAGTAGAACTTATGTTTAGTAAAAAATAATCTTGACACACTAACATGAAAGAAGAAAAGTTCCAATTTCTTACAATAAAACTGGCCAAGGAATAACTGCTTAAAGTTGAAGCATCTTTTATTGCTGGTTAATGGTGGTTATAAACAAATTTATTTCATAGAACAGTTATCAATATTTAAAAAGTATAGTAAATTATTTGCAGAAAAATTGAAACATATTAAACATTTGAAAATCCATAGCTCTTTATTTTAAATTATAACAGCAAAATCAGAAATAGTTTATACTAAAAAAAATCATTTAAAGAATAACACAGCTTGCATTAAATGTAATTATTTTTATTTTTATTTTTTTCAAAATGAAACATTTGGAGTGCAATTAATATCAACAATCTGAAACTTAATCATTTTAGTGTAATATTTGATCTAGCAGACTTCCTTTCGGCTGAAATACAAAAACATATCCATGAAACAAATTCTTCTTATGCATCTTTTTCTTTGTGTATAAGCATTATATGTTCCTTATGTTTATACATTAAGGTATTAACATTTTATTATGCATGCACAAAAGTTTTCAGGCAAAGAATGTATTAATATAAATAAAACCAAAACACCCAGCCAACTTTTATTTTTAGAGCACAGAAGTAAATAAAATATGAGATAATGGGTTATAGCTAAAAAAGTCCTTCCGGCCTGCACCGGCAGGAAAAGGTAGTTTTCCTGTATCTTCGTTTTAAAATTTTAGCTAATGTTACTCGAAAACAGAAAGTTAAAATGCAAAGAAACGTTTACAAAAGATCCGTTAATACTGAATTTGAATAAGAAATTCGCCAAATTATTGAGCAATAGCCAAATTGGCTTCATTTATGAAGACTTATTTTGGTCGCCAAGTTTGGCAATATTTCGCCAATTTTGGCAAGCATTTGGCGCTAACGGATATGAATATATAGTTTTATGCATATGATTGGGAAAATTATTACAACAATGAAAGAAAATAATTTGCAAGTAATCGCGTTAATGTGCTGTTTTGTTTCAAAATGTCAGCCACCCTAGAATTTCAAACTGCTCTATCTCAGCCATTTTTTAAGATAGAGGTAAACCAAAAAATGTTCTGGAATCCTCGTATCAAGGCCTAACAATTAATTAAAAAATAAATTTGAATTTTTAACTTTTTTGTATATTTATTTTAGTTTTAAATTTTTAAGTGGCTGCCATCTTGAAACAAAATGGTGGATCAAGCTGGCCAACGAACTCAGTCGAGACATTGATGAGCTTAATACACACAATTAGTTTCATCAAAATTGATTTATAAATACGAGCGTTGTCGTATGACATAGATTATATATATATATAGATATATATATATAAATCAACATTTGAACGGAGGGTGGTTTTGAGGTCTGGGGGTCATGATCGGTGAAAATATATCGAAATTTCCCGGAACTGCTTTCCTCCGAACGGCTGCAATAGGTAGCTTTATACTTTTTTGTATTGAAAGCTACCTAAAACTGCACAAGATTGTAAAACACAGTAGCAACAAGCAGCAACACTTGAAAATAAAATTGGGGGTTGTTTTAATGTACATAAATAACTGATACTAAAAATATTAATAATGCCTAATATTAATAGGCCTGCTTGTTTGTTGCCACTGATGCAAATGCTCTTAAGGCACCATTTTTTTTTTTTTAAACCATTGGAAAAATGGTTGTTGTTTTCAGTCAAGAATGGAACTCTTAACGTCGTCACTTCATTTTTTTTAAGCGTTTTGAACAAAATTCTGTAACTTTAGAAGAATTTTTATTTGAATAGGCAATAGAAATGCATAAAATCGTTACAAAAATGTTAGTTACAAAAAGGATAGATGCAAATTATCAAATATGAAAAATAAAGTAGAAATTTGGTACTTTCGTGTTATAGCGAATGATGAAATATTTTTGTTTCATTTTATATTAATACTAGCAAGCTACGTCCGCTGCGCTGGTCGGTTTCTACAAATGAACCTTGAATCAAACGAAATATATCGTTTAATTTGACATTGTATTTGAAAGCAATCTGTATATTTACCTGGAATATCCTTCCACATTACTGAAAAATGACACCATTGCGCTATTATATTTTCTAATGTGCAGTCAAAATTTTAGCTGTTAAGGACCAACTATTTTATTTGGTAATTTACAGTTAGGGTTTGCTAAAGAACGATAAAATTATATGCAATATATTAAAAAATCACTAAAAATTATCGAACTAACAATGCAAACAAATTAACTAACAAAAGCCATCCAGTAGAAGTTTTTATGAAGGCTAATCTTTCATATTCGGGTTCATCTGATTATAGAACTTTTCCACATAATTCTAAAACTAACATAGAACGATATGAAATATACTAAAGCCATCCTTAAAAATTATCTACTTAACAATGCAAGTCACAAAAAATACGCCCAGTAAAAACTTTCAAAAAGGCTAATTTTTCAGAATCTGTACACTAAAACCATTCCTGAAATAGCATCTAACAAACAATACAATTGTCATCAAAATCCGTCCAGTAGAACTTTTTCAGAAGGCTAATCTTTCATAATCGGAATCAAATATTAAAGAAGCTAATATTTGATAAAAAAAGGTCACCCGATTTTCGAATTTCCACCTATAATTCTAGAACTAAGCAACGTTACATAATGATACGTTATATAATCAAACTTTCCCTACAAAATTATCTAACTAACGGTGTAGGTTTCATCGAAATCCATTCGGCATAATCTTTTAAAAAGGCTAATCTTTCAAAATCGGATTGATTTGATTAAAGAACTTCCCATAATAATTCTATAACTAAGCTACATAGAACGATATGTTATACAATAAAACCTTCCCTGAAAAATTATCTATCTTACAGTTTAAGTTCTACGAAAATCCAGTCAGCAGAACTCGAGTTATAAGCAGCCGGAATGAAATTTCATATTTAAGGTAGAAGTAAATAGAAGTATATTGCTATTAATATAGTTTATATTTGAATAATAAAAAGGTACTTTTTGGTTAGCCCGGCGCCAGTGATATATATGTACATGTATAAATATATATGTATATACATATGTATATATATCTTCATACATATAAGTGTATATATATGTATATACAGTGGAACCCCGATTTTACGTAACCCGTTTCGTACGTTATCCCGCTTCCTACGTTATTTTTCGTCGGTCCCAGAAAATTCCTATTCCAATAATGTCAAAAGTACCTCGATTTTACGTTATTTACTCTTAGCGTTTCCCGCTTGGTACGTCATTTTAGTCGAAGTACTTCAGAAAATTTTGTCTTTTTTCGCTCATGGAAAAAATTTTAAAAGAACAAAAATGCTTTCCACTTGGTCAACTGTTTGATTGTTACCAAAAACAGTTCAAAGTAATGAAGAACTATTATTCGTCTATCAGCACTTGACCAAACCTGCGTCACGTGATATGGGGGGGGGGGGAGGTGATTCTTTTACCGTCGTTCATTCATTTCAACTCTCAGTGGAGTAACTTTCTTTTGCTATCTCATAGTGATTACCAGTCAAAAGTAGGATGTCTAAAAGAAAATGTTTCTCTGTAGCCGAAAAGGCAGAAATTATCGAAAAATCTAAAGTTTCTAAAGGAACTAAAGATAAAACTCGTAAAATCGTTCGGTATCGCTTATTCCACGTTACAAACCATCCTAAAACAAAAGAGGTCTCTGTGGAATTAAAATCTGAAAAATTGGGAAATTTGTCAAAGAAAAGAAAAACATTGAAAACCTCTCATTTTGACGAACTGGAAAAGATTTTGAACGAGTGGTTTAAAAAGCCCGTTCTGCCCAGATTCCAATCAATGGCTCAATTTTGTAGGAAAAGGCTCTTGAAATTTCTTCTCGACTTGAAATGCAGAATTTCATGTCATCCAACGGTTGGATTGACCGATTCAAGAAGCAGTATAACTTGTCTTACAAGTTTATTTGTGGTGAGGCAGATGGAGTAAATACTGCGGTCGTTGAGGATTGGATGGAAAAAACTTTGCCTTCTCTTGTGTGTAATTACTCAAAAAAGACATCTTTAACGCAGATGAGACCAGATTGTTTTTTTTTAAAATTCTTCCCTAATAGAACATATACCGTAAAAGGACAAACGTGGCACAGTCGAAAGCTATCAAAAGTGCGATTAACAGTTTTGTTATTTCGGAACTGAGAAGCTAACACTCTTTGTGATTGGTAAATTCAAGAAACCTCGATGCTTCAAAAACATTAAAAGTTAGCCGACAGATTACAATGCCAACTACAATGCTTGGATAAACCTAAATCTTTTTGAAGATTTTGTAAGAAAATTGAATATAAAAATGAGCTTACAAAAGCAAAAAATAATTTTATTCTCAGGCCAGTGCACTCATGTTAATCTGAATTTAAAGAATGTGCGTATAAAATTTTCCCCACTCAACTGTACCAGTTTACTTCAGCCATGTGACTTGGGAATAAACAGATCCTCCAAAATGCATTATAGAAAGAAACTGGTAAGAAAAGGCCTTTTTTCACTTGATTCAGTTGATCTTCAAGATGCTTAGAAAACAAAGCTAAATGTGCTGGAGGCATTTCATTTCATATCATTGACGTGGAATGGTGTAGAGAGGAATAATGCATGTCAAATGCTTTTCTGAAGGGAGAATTTTCAAAATCCGAAATTAACAGTGAAGCGCAACCGGAAGAGCTTTCTATGGAAGACTACGCAAAAAAAGGATGAAATTATACTTGCAGACATCAATGTTGGTGAGTACATTGATTCCGATAAGGATGCTATCGCTACCACAGACATTCAGACTATTTCCGATTTGATTTCGCAATATTGAAGTCAGGATGATATTGATGAAGATCCAGAAGACAACATGCCCTCATTGGCAGAGGCCATTGCGGGTTTAAAAATTTTAAAGAAATTTTAACCGGACATGAAAAACAAATTGCAAAAACTTGCATGTATTGAAAATAGAGTATATGTGAAATTACACTTAAAAAGAAAACGCAATAAAGAATAAGACTTTTTAAAATACTAATATGGTATTAGTAAGTTTATTTTTGTATAATTTGTTTTCTTGAAGTGTTTTTCTCTATTCGACCCCGATTTTACGTTTTCCCGTTTCGTGCGTTTTTTTCTGCTGGCCCCGTGAAAAACGTAAAATCGGGGTTCCACTGTATATATATATATATATGTGTGTATATGTGTGTGTGTGTGTGTGTACACTTGTGTCGTAGTCGTACACTTGAAAAAACATCTTTTGGCTCAAAATCTCTCATCAAAACTATTTTTCTTTTTTTTTTCTTTCTTTTTTTAAAAAATAAAATTAGTAACAGTTTTTTCTTTTATTTTTCAAGTTGTATATCCATTTTAATTCTTTCAGCAACAAAAAAAACACCTTTTGGCTTAAAATCAAATTATTTGGGGTCAAAAGTAAAATCAAAATCGCCAAAAACAAAAGATAAATCGCCGAATATTTTTTCAATAGCAATCGTGCCCATTGAATAATTTTTTGAGCATTACAAATATTCGCAATCACGTTTAAATTAAATATTTTTGTTTTATAATATTATCTCTCATCAAAACTGTTTTTCTTCTTTTTTTCTTTTTTTTCTTTTTATTTTTTTAATAAAATTAGCACAGTTTTTTTATTTTATTTTTCGAGATGTATAGCCTTTTCAATTCTTTCTGCAACAATAATGGTCGCCAAAAAATTAGCAATGGTAACCTTTTCGGCCAAAATAATAGAACTTTCTATCATAATTTTATAACTAATCTACGTAGAAGGATATGTTATATACTAAAACCTTCCCTGAAAAAATATCTATCGAACAGTGCAAGTTCCATCAAAATCCATTCAGCGGATCTCGAGTTATAAAGGAACGGAACGAAATTTCCGTTTGTGTTTTATATATATAGTAGATATTGTAACTTTGGTACTTCCGTGTTATAGTGGCCCCCAAGGATGAATCACCTAGCGACCAAGATTTATCGCCAAATTATAAAGCATGTATGACATTATAATAATATGATATATATATAACATTTCTTGATGTATGTGACCAAGTTATTGTCATATATGATGTATATATATGACATGTGTATATGATGTATATACGACATGTAAGATGTAAATAATGTGTGTATAATGACATATATGGCACATATAGGAGTGTTTGGAATATATATATATATATATAAGCTTTGCGATGATCTTGGCGAAATCATAACTGCAACCTTGGCATAATCATAACTGTGGGGGAACACGAAAGTATGGTAATTTTTTATTATTATTATTTTTTTTTTTTAAGATTTCGGAACATCTTCCCAATGATTTATTGTAATTTGTTAAATTACAATTTTTTTTTAAAAATCCCCAATTATGTCTGTATCCTTCTTTCTTGTTATTAAATATTTTTTGTTATCCATTTATTTTTATAGGCTTTTTCATTTTTCACTCAATGTTCCAAAAACATTGGTCGATACTGAAGCAAATTATTTAAAATTTTCTCTTTATGTACAAAGTGTATCTTTTATGAAGTATGTTACTCTTGAGTCTCTTTTGGCATAATGCAGCAGAACTTTATCAAACCAAAAACAATTTGGGCCAGAATTTATGTGTGTATATATTAAAGATGGGCATTATTTAACGTATTAGGATAAATAACAATGTTATTGCTTTATAGTTAATTATTTTATAACAGATTACTGGAAAGTGCCAGTTAAATTTGGAATGTATTACCCGCAAAATAAATAAATAAATAAAAAGCTAAAAAACAGTATTTTAGAATTACATATTCAATTCAAATTATAATAATATTAAAATTTCCGAAATTTGTTTTCTATCTTTATAAAAAGAAGCTTTAAAAATCTACTTTCAAATAAAAAAGTCCTACTTTGAACACTTCATGTATCAAAGTGAAAATGAAAACAAAATCTTGAACAACCAACCGAAAACAGAGTAAAAAAATCTATCCTTCAAAGTCATAAATGGCTAGCAATGGTTGTTAGGAGATAACTAGACCTTAGAAGCTGAGAAGCCCAGCTCACGAGCAACCAATCGAAGTCTGCTAGCGGTAAAGCATATTGAGATATTGTTTAAAACATCTGCTTAACGTTTACTTTATATCTCTCAGAAGTCTGCCAGTGTTGCAGTTTCAAAGAACGATAAATAACATGACAGTTATTTTATTACAAGTAATCATCATTGTTGATTTTAAACACATAACTACTTTCGTTCAGTACGAATAAAAGAGTCATTTTAACACTTAAGTGAAATAACTTTAAAAAAATTGCAATTTGTTGTGCAGAGGCTTACAGTTCTTGTAATCACTTGGCTTAGTAGGGGTATTTTTTTGGAATGAAAAGGAAAATATATTCTTTAGTAAAAGATTTACGAGGATAAAATCAGAAGGAGAATTTTAATGGTCTTGTTGCATTTTTATTAGATTAAGTATATTGAGCTGTATTTTATTATTAATCTGTGTAGTAATAGATATCGTTTAGAAACTTTTGGGATTTGCAGAGGGTGTTTACACTTTTTTTGAATGATTTATGTATATATACACTTTTTTTCTTATGGCAGCAGTGTACACACACACACGCATATATATATATATATATATATATATATATATATATACACACTGCTGTCTAAAAATTAAGAGGCATTGACCAAACGCTTTTTGTTTTTTACACGATTTGTCGAATATCTACTGAAATTCTTCATAAATTGTCCTTGCACTTCAAGGATGTAAAGCACATGTTTGACTTCAAGAAAAGTAGAAACAGTATACTGCAATGAAAAATTAATATATTGAATATTTGATGAGATATGGGCATTTGTATGAAATAATTTTTTACTGCGCATGCGCGAACTATACGAAAGTTTTTATTGATTTTATAGTCAATTCTATAGAGCAACTCATACGAAAAGACCAGTCAAATATCATGAAAACTCAAAAAGATACAGGTAATATAGTGAGCTAATTGATAAATTGGGGAGGAAATCCCATGTAATCCTTTGGGATTTTCTCTGCAATTTATTCCTAGACATTAGTTCCCGGCATTGAGAACAGTCCATTGCAAATGATCACAGAGCGGGTTGTACATTCTTATGAAATTCCAGATATACAGGGGTGTTATGGCTGTTTCTAATGTTTGGTCCTCTATGGTTAAAATGTTTTTTTTAATGCATTTCTATATCATTATTTCAAATATATATCTAAATTTTTTATCACCTTATTGTTTTAAGTACACTGTTTAATGCATATTTGTAGGGTAACAATTTGAATTCTTCTCTCCAGTCACCTTCTGTTGTTCCTCTTGGAATGAGAGGGCCAGTCATGCGTAAGTTTATTTTTCCAGTTAAGTTCATCCTTATTGTATATAGCAATTGTAATATTTCCTGAATTTTTTTTCTCTAAAATATATGCCCAGCAGTGTTTTGGGGCTCAAAAGTGAAATGTAAACTAAAACTATAGTAATACTTTAAGCTATGTTTCTATCCTGTATTATAGCTGTTAATTCTCCCAAATTTTAAGACAATTTCCCAAACTAAAAAAAAAAAAAAATTTCCTATCCTTCCTAAATATTGTAGGCTTTTAATAGATCATTAAACTTAAATATAGTTCATAAATCATCATAGTTTCGAAGCTGTGTATTAAAAAATTATCTCCTTGATTTATTTCAACAAAGTGATTAAGAACTATTTATTAACCCTTTTGTGATGAGCAGCACATATAGTTTAATCTCAGAATTTCAGTGATTAAGTAAAGCAAAATTTTCTAAAAAAAAAAAAAAAGTTGTGCTCAAAAATTAAAAATAGTGTGAGGTACTACAAAAATTAGGTTAGGGGATAATAAACGATAACTATTAGATAAATATTTATTAGGGCTAAAGATAAATAATAAAATGTAAATTTTTCTAATTTGCTTTTATTTACTTTTTTCTTTTTTACAAAAAAAGAAAGTACTTCATATTAAAATATTTTTGTATTTGTATTACTGGAATTTTTTATTGTTTCGTGTAAATTTGAAATGAAGAGGAGAATCACATCGCTAATTTTCCTTCTGTTTTGAATCAAGTTAAAAAAAATTATAATCATGCTGTTACAGCTATCAATGTTTTAACACTTTCCAACATACTTGAAAAGTGTTGGACTTTGGTTTGTTTGTCTGTGCTCTAACTCTCATAAATATACTAAATATACTCTGATTGCCTTGTAATTTTTGTATGTTAATGTTTACGATAGCATGATCGTTATTAAAAATAAAGTGTAACATTTATAGTTCTTTTACTGGGACAGTCAAAAGTATTCCATTTCATTACAGTCAATGGAAAAAATAAGTGCATCTGAAGCGTTTTAAGTGCATCTTAATGATGTTACACCGTTTCAAACATAATACAATTGATATGTTTTTATGAAGTGCACTAAAACAGGCATTATGTAGAATATGGAGTGCAAAGCATTTATTATTCATATACAGGGCCACACAAAGGAATTCTGTTCCATAATAGTCTACGAAGGAAAAACAGTTTGCTGAGTATTTTAAGTATGTTATATTATTTCAAATATAATGAAATTGATATACACAACTGAGGTTTACCACAAAATACTTGCTGTAGAATATGATGTGCATAACATTTATCGCTCATTTACAGGGGGTGGGGGGGGGGTACAAAAGATTTCGGGTACAGCACTGTATCCAAAGTACTGTTTGTTTATTAGCAATAATTGCTGGAGGTGAGTTTTCTGTTATGGTATGAATTTTTAAGTTTAACTAAATTTTTGCATACTATGTTGTGTGTATAAATGATATAGATCATATATAGGACTACACAAAATAATTCATAAGCATTAATTACAGAGTATGAGCATGAATTGCTTAAGGGTGGTTTTTAATTGAGTTGTGCATTTTCAAGTTGAACTATATTTAGAATACTAAGAGATGTTTGTAGAATATAAATAAAATCATATACAGGGCTACACAAAGAACTGGATACATGGCCACATATGGATGATAATTTTTGGAAGTGTGATTTCAATAGTTTTAAGCATGTTTTAAACTGAATTAAATTTTAGCTTAATATGTGGCTTGTATCCATATCTGTAGATAATATACAGGACTGTACAAAAGAATTCAAGTATGTTTCCATCTATTTGTAGAAATTTCAACCTATTATGTGTTTTCTTACTAAACTGAATTTTAGCATACTATGTAGAATATATATAGAAATATATTGAGCAAATGCAGGCTGCACAAAGGAATTGGAGTACTTTTCCATCTATGGGCGGTAATTGGTGAAATATGGTTTTCAAATGTGTTATGTGTTTTCTAAAATGTTTGCTTAGATATTTTATTTACCTTTATTAAACAGCAAAGTTTTGTTAAAGTATTTTGGAAGTATTGAAAAGTGTTTTATAATCTATGCTTGATGCATGATTTTTTTCTTTTTTGTTTGTTATAAATTTCATTATAGTCAAATTTTTCCTTTTTTTCCATTCTCATTAATTCAGTTATTTCTTTTCTATTTTTGTAACTGAGAAAGTTTCTTGTATCAAATTTGAGGAACAAATACTTAATGATGGAAAAATTTTAAAGAATTAAAATTTTTAAACCTGAAACTTTTAAATACAATGTTACCAAATTAAAAAAAAGCATATCGTGTATATGATGTGTTCTTAAAAATTTTGTGTGGGTATAAAGTGTTTGATAGAGAAAAGAATTCTAAAAGTATTCCACTAGATCAGGGGTTCTCAAACTTTTAGACCGATGAACCACTAAATCGAAGTTCATACTTCCTGCGTACCACCAGGAAACAAACGTAAAGCTAATATAGAAAAACCTGTAAAAAAGAAACCTGTCAAAAACGAAATATATATCCAGTCTTTTGTGTTTCCGTCTTAACAGGTTTTATATATAAAAATGAATGATTACATTACTAAAATGATACTTCTGCTTACTGCATGACTGACTGTTTTATAATAACATTGAAACACAAATCAGTATCATCATTAATTTTTAATAATGCAACAATAACAAAATACAGTGTTTTGGTATAGGAAAAAAACCCCACAAAACTTATAATGACATATCGGCGCACACGAATTCATATACTGTTGTAGTAGGCTGATTGCACTAATTTACTTCTATCGCCAATTAAAAGGGTGGGCTTGGTTTTATCAAGCACTCTGGCTCAATATTAGGTAGTTTTAGTCATAAGTCGGATTCGATGTTTAGTTTATTCCTGTATTTGTTTTTCATATAAAGAAAGGGGGGGGGAGTACATTCATAGACATATGTTGCGCTAAACACAAGTAGACTTTGACAATATCAGACGATACTCTGATATTCTCGTCAACAAAAATTCTGTTACATTTATTCTTTTGAAAGTGGACTCCTGTAATCCATCACAGGAGAGCTGAATAAGCTCACTACTTTCCTCTCTCGTGAGAGACAGTGGCAAGGTTTCTCAAACGAGAAACGAATTTCTTAAACAAAGCTTAGCGCATTTTACATGGGTTCAATACAATCATATTAATAATCTGCATACCTTTAAATGTGGCAATGTCGCGCAGTAGGCAAACACTTACAAGTTTCTTTATACATGTATGTATGTACCACAGCAATACTGGTACAATGCTTTACCTCAAATCCGCACTGCATATGACCATAGTTTTTGTTTAAGATCATCATTTTAAATAAACATTTTGTACAAGCGAAGAAAAATGTTTCTATCAACAGAATGTATTAATTTATGAATTATGTTTGAAATAAAACTTGTATTTCAACACCTCCTAGAAGCTTTTCTACTACAAAGAGAAGAATTGGTTATAAATTACACTAGGAATTTTATTTTGTTTTAACTCCTACTCACACAAGCTCCTTCTACTTCCAAGCATCCAGACTTTACCTTCAGATAATTCAATTTAAAAAGCATGTTTAAAAACAGTTCTTCCGTTAATTAAAAGTACTTCATGCATTAATTTTTAAATTGGGTCTTTATTAAAAAATTCAATTTTTATTCATATAAATCTAATACTTATGTTTTTAATTCTGGAAAACTGATTGTATCATTAGTGGTGTGTGCTAATTTCAGCAAGTCTGCTATAACAAACATTTCCCGTAACAAAAAAAATAGAAAAAGCTTTTACAGATCCTAAATCCCATTTGAAATTTTTTTTCAAAGTTAATAAAGACAAGCCCAGGGTTCGTACGCTTTTACTACAATTTTTTAATAGATTTTTTTTTCTATTTAATACCAGTATCAGACCAGTATCGGACTGCATACCAGTAGCCAGAGCTCTGCATACCAGTACTGGTACGCATACCATAGTTTGAGAACCCCTGCACTAGATGTTAATACTGGATGATTTGATAAGCTTTTAAAAATTCAGTATAGATAAAGTATTTCACAAAGTCTTGAAATGTAAAAATAATTTTCTTTTTTGATGCAGGTGTGTTCTGAAAATATTTTAAAATATGGTTTGAATACAAGATGATTAACTAATGTTAAATATGTGTAAGTTCTGATTTGATGTGTCTAAGCTTTTCCCTACAATAAAAAAATACTGTTTTACAAACGTCATGTGTATAAGTGTGTTAAATAAGTTTGTTTGCATTATGAAACAAACAAACTTTCTGTTCATTTTTTTAATGTTTTGTTTGAATGTCAAAATTTTAAAGATGATTCTTATAAACCTATGAAAATCTTGTACAGCATAGCTGTTTTCTGATTATCTTTCTCTATCACATTAAACTAGTAATTTCCTGGTTGATAAAAAAATTGAACTCTTTAATTGGCGAGTATGGGTGTGTATATAATATGTATAGATAACTGTTGACATTAAGATAACATTATAAATCAATTTTTATCTGGTACTTGTTATTTGATTCATATATAAAATTGTGAATAAGCAAGTCCATACTTGCTAACCTCCCACCTTTTCTTAAATAAAAAAAATACTTTGAATCAGAAATTTAATTTTAAGAATAAAATCAACTAAATTTCAAATGATTACCACATAGAAGCAAGACACATTTAGCTAAATAAATTTTCTGGTACAAAGTATGATTTTTTATTTTAAAAAAGCGTGAGGTTGGCAAGTATGCAAGTCATATTAAATTCCATGTCAAATATGTTTTATTCTGATGTTCTAAATTTAAATATTTATAAAGTTTTAAAATGATTTAATCAGGTGGGCCTTCAGAACATCCTTTTGTGCCATTTTCTGCCAATCATCCTGTTCATCCTCGAAGTAAGTATGATTTCATCAACTTTTTATTTTAAGTCATTAATCTTTTTTTTTGCGCATTTGCCTTGAGGTTTCTACTGAACCAATTTTAATAATTATTTTTTTAACTGAAAGCTGTTTATTTAAGCCACATTAGCTATTTTTTTTAAACATGTAGATAATTTAATTTTATTTTTAATTTAAAAGTTTTTAATGAAATTTAAATTTCTATCTTGAGTTTTTCATCTTTTGGTCATGAAGATCATCACAAGAAGGAATTTGAATGCTGAGTGAGCTCTTATAGAATTCCACAGAAATAATTGTTGATAAAAGTTTGTCAACAAATACCTTTATTTAAAAAAAAAAAAAAAAAAAAAAAAAAAAAAAAGATTATGGCCAGGTGACACGGTGACATTGCCCGCTTTAAATATAATAGAAAATGTTTAAAATGGCATTATTTAAACGATAAAAGTTTATTTAGATCCAACAATCTATGATAAAAATTAGAGGATAAATATAATAATTAAAACTTACCCTTCTGAAGTGTAATGAATGATTTGTTCTGGTTCATTTGGTTTTGATTGTTTGCCACCATTTTGTTCCTTATTAGTTATTACCACTTTTATAAATTCCAGTTAATGTTTTTTTTTTTTTTTCCCATAATAAAAAATATTTCTAGACAACAGTATTATAATATTAAAAAAAAAAAAAAATGAAGATCCAAATGCAAAAAGATTTGACTCCATGGGCGAGGCAACGCAAAAGATTTCATTAGCAAAATAAATTGTTACCAAAAAAAAAAAAAAAAAAAAAAATATATTTGTTTAATTATTTTTTTCTTTTTTAAAAGCAGCCGGTCTCTGTAAACACATAGTATCTTCAAATTTTTACGTCATATAGACTAGACTAAGACTCCTATAATAGGAGCTCTAGACTGGACAATTGTCTACAAACCAGGGTGACACCTTCGTATTGTGCAATGTGTGCAGTATGCAGATAATAAAAGCGCCATGCATTTTATGCAAGGAAGAAATATTTAAAAATACATATGATTTAATTTTATTAAAGTTAGTTATTCTTCAAATTTTAATTAAATTTTCAAATACCTACAATCACTTAACTTAGATGTTACTATTCTTTAAAATGAATGTGATAGATCAATTAGTTTTAATTCTGAAATACAAAAATCTGATTTGAAACAAACAAAAAAAAAAAGACATTGAACATTTTGTAGCGTTGTATCCAATTTTAGGTGCCGTCACAGAGACTATGTTATTACGATTTCTTACTTTTTTATTGAAACCTCTCTCCAACTTTCTACTAAATGTTGTAGGGTTGATTAGGTGTTTCACTCTGCTTACTTATTTTTGTTTGGGAACTGAACATTTGTTAGCTTAATTTATTGAATAATTATTTGTATTAAGATATGTTAAAGCAATATCTGTAATTAACTTTGACTGATGTGATAAAGAATTTCATCCTGATTTGAAAAATAGATAGAACCTGGTGTTAAAAGTGTGTATCTGCAAAATGTTTAGCATGTAAAAAGTTCAACAATTTCTAAATTTGGCAAAAAATTATGTAACAAATCAGTAATTAGGGCCTCAGAATCAGTTGTGAAAGTTTAACTCTAAAATTGATAACTTTTAAGATTTTTTGTGTGTAACATCACAAAATCTCGATACCTGAAATTTTACTTTTATTGGTATGGAAAAGTCAGGAAAATTCATTGCCAAGGCTTTATAAATTTGATAAAATCTGGTAGCCAGCAAAAAATTCTAGTCGCCAGCAGAAAACATTTACATCCCCTCCTACATCATTGATTTTCAAAAACCACATAAGTTTTTTTTATAAATTGAGAAAAAATAATACAAAGCATAGCTTAGAATTATAAGTTACATATAGTTTAGAATAGTTACATGATTTAGAAAGATAATATAAACTAAGTTTTCTAATAAAACTTATCAATATCTCTAAAAAAAAAAAAAAAAAGAACTATAAAGGCTGAAGTAACCGACATGTTTGCGAAATGCTTTAAATGTCCAGATAGTTGAGTGCTACAAAATCTATATCTTATGAGGGGAGGCATCGATGAAATAGTGAAGCAGGAAAAGAAATTTTTGCCTATTTTCTTGTCGAAGTCAGTCAAATAATTCAGATTTATTATATTAACATGAACTTAATGAACTTATATTTGACAAATTAATAACAAATTTTTTAAATATTTTTTGTTTGAATATAATTTCTATATGTCTTAATATTTTGAAATTTTGAAACATCTATAATGAAACATCTTATAAGAATTACGAGGGGAAAGAAAAATGCCATCTGTGCTCATTTTTAGATCAATTTTGTTAGAAAAAAAAGCCATATTAAATAAGTTGGTCGCCAGATGAAAAAACCTGGTTGCCAGTGGCGACCTGGTGACCGTATTTGTCAAGCCCTGTTCATTGCTGATATGGAATAGACACCCTGTGAAAGCCACTTAATGCAGAAGCAGTCACTGGAAAATCACTTAACATTTTCCTTATAAATTTACATATTCTTCATAGATTCAGATGAATTGCAGTAATAAAATATGCACTGAAGCTAACAAGAAAACGGACCATTTGTTTTTCAAGAGTATCGATATGTTTTCAGCAGGGCATTACTTTAAAACAGAGCGTATTTATACTTGAAATACTAAACAAGGAAGCAGCATTAAAAAGACTTTCGCCGAAGTGAAGTTGAAACTAAACTTAAATCATAATAGACAAACACAGAAGTAAAAAAGCTACTAACAATTTGCCATGGATATGTTTCTGACTGAACAAAAACAAGCAAAGTATGAATCATGTCCATGCGCCTTCGCTTTCCAGAACTTGCTATGATGACACAATCATCACTGATTCAATGAAGGAGGAGAGCTCAGATGTATAGTGCCATCTGTTAGCGTATGCGATAACTTTCACCAAAAACATTCACTGGAATGGCAGATGTAGTTTGCCGAAAAACGTGAGTAAAGAAATGTTACTGGCTGAATAAAATAAATAATAAACAAACTAAATAAAGCTTTTAAAGAAACAGTAAAGCCTGACTAAAAGGTAAATCCAATATAAAAAGCATTTAAAAAGTATATTGAAATAATGTAAATAAAAGTAAACATAAGAAACAGTAAAATTAACGTGGATGCAATCAATACGAACCCATAAGCTGTAGAATCCTAGAAGTGATAAGATTAAAAGGTACTTAATTTCTTACAATTTCATCTCTAATAACACAGTGGCAGGACTTCCAGCACACAAATGATTGTTTACACAAGACAATTTTTTGGGCATGCTCAATTAACACCTCTAAATACAAGCAAATACTTTATTGTATTTTTTAAATTGTTTGTAGTAAAAGTGATCTTATTCTCAACTTACAATTAGGCGTATCTTTTTCTTAAACAAGTGTCTTTAGAGAAACATTTATTTCACAACTGTTTTATAATGATTGCCCCATTTATCTCTATTTCAGCATATCCAGATTGTATCTAGAACACATTAGTTTAGGTAATTGAGTTTCTTTGTATGCATATTGTACAACTTTACTTTTATATTCTTGATAAAGTATACGCATTAGAGATGAGTTCGGGCTCTCTTTTCAGAGCCTGAGCCCAACGATTTTAAATCCGAGCCCGCCCGAGCACGAAACATTTTGTGTCATCAGAACCCAAACCCGATATCGAAAAAAAAAATGTTTTAAAAGTAATATCTCATATTTAAAAACTTCTTACATGAAAATAGCTGTTAATCTCCAGCACATATTTAAACTTTATGGGAATTTACATTCAATCTTTTCAAAAGAGAAGTTTGGTATGAAATAAAAATATACTTAAAAGATTCTCATAATTTTCTCACCTAACAAACCTGATGGACACATTAATGAAGTGCGTTTTATGAATAAATGCATGAGATTTGCAGAAATTACTATTCCTATGCTGTTTTTCTATTTCCTATAATAGGCGTATATCGTAAATTCTAATTGATTCCTTAATTAAAACAATATTTCGTGTTCTTGAAAATCAGCTTAAATTACAAATTTAGCACTGATATCTGAAAGATCCTATGCTTTTATAGGCAAAGTGGAAACACTTTTGATTGCTTTCTTATCGGAATAACAATACATGACAATTATTATGACTTACGAATGGCAGTGACTTCGTAAATGTTCAGAGCAGAGTTTTAACATGAGCAGAGTTCATGATGAAAAATAGAATCACTAACGTTATTTTCATATGAAGTATGAAGAGCCATTTATATGTCTCGCACACAATAGAAGACCAAAAATTTCCTAATGCTGATTAACTGCAAACAAAAGAAAGTATGCACTTTGCTTTATATATCAAAAAATAAATAAACGTTCCAATTGAAAAATATCCTACTTTTACAAACGAGAATCGAAATTATTCGCGTCTTTTTTTTATTGGCGCCATATTATCCACTCGTCCCGTCAATACCGCACATAAATCTGCAAATACTGCAAATTTTCTTTTAAAGTAGCATTCTAAAACTGGAAAAGAAAAATAAGATTTCTGCTTCCCCTTTTATTCATTCTGATCAAAATAGCATTAAATGACTTAAAATGGAATATGTAATTTTTTAGGGGAAAAAAGTTATTTTTACTATATGAGAATAAATAAAATTGTCAGTTTCAGAAAGAATGAGCCCGGGCCCGAAGGATAATATAAAAACCGAGCCTGTCTCATCTCTAATACGCATGCATTAAATTTTCTCGCATTTAAGATTTTGTACAAACATAGAACATTTAAGAAAACAAACTTTTATCATTAACTAGCATGCTACGCCCGCTGCGCTGGGCCATTTTTCTAAATGTACCTTAAATCAAACGAAATGACTTTGTATTTTAAAATAATGTGGATCTTCACCTACAGATGCTACTATAGTGAATATTTTCAAACAAACCTTGAATCAAACGAATTATATGAATGTATTTGAGCATGTATTTTAAAGCAATAGGGACGTTCACCTGAATTTTCCTTCAATATTGCTGTAAACGATGTGAACGACAGTTATATTATAAATTGGACAAAATTTGGGCTAAAAGAAGCAACTCATTTAGTTGATCATTTATAGTAGAGTTTGGTAGGGAAATGAGGTCATTATAAGATTATGACAACAGGAACTGTTGTCATAATCAAGAGAAAATGTTCTCTAGTCAACATACTACTAAAAGAGAAAGCATTACAATGATTGCATAGATTGACCATTGAACTTAAATAATGTTCGGGTGATTCATTTTCGTCTGTAAGTTCTTGAACTCCGTCCCTCTTTCTTGTCTCCATGTGAGATTCTGGTAACGTAAGTACAATCTCACTCTGTTACGTTATATTTCGCTATATACGTCCTCTTCTGGCAAGTCTACTGCGGTTTTTCATCTTTAGATTCCAGCAGAGTAAATACAGTGAAAATTGTAATAAATTGTTTGCACATAAAGAACAGTGTTTAACTTTCATATTTAAAAAAATGATGAAACATAAAAAAATGCATTGTTAAAGCTGAATATGAATAAAATTAAATGAAGCTATTTTCACTGTCTTTCCATTTTTTAGACCAGTTGCATTCGTGTAACCGTTAATCTGAAAAAAACCTCAATGATTAACTCTGGTAGAAGAATAAACCTCTAGTTTGTATATAATAAAATCTTTCTAATCTTCCATAATCTTGCCGATATCCAAGTTTGACGTCAAACATTAGAAGTGCTTGAAATGATATGGTTACTAATGTACCAGAGTTAGTTACAAAACGAAGTTATTTACGCGTCAAGCTATGTTCCATTAAATAATGTCAAATTACTGTTAATTCAATTATAGATCTTTCATTAACAAAATTCCATACCTTAAATAAAACTGACAATGATAAAGTTAGTTATGCAAAATGTTTAGTAATATTATTTTTGGTGAATACTTACACTGAAGATTTTTTTTAAATTTCTCTAAATAGCATCATAACACGCAGAAATAAATTCATTTCTCACTATGCTTAGCTGCTAGGGCTGTGTGTAGGTCAAAAAGTCTTGATAATGATCGAAAAATTATCTAATCAGACTTTCAGGTACTCGTTTTTTCTTATCCAGCCTGAAATGATAAATCGACAAATATTATTTATTCCATTCGCCACCATTGACATTACAAACTTTTTCCATACATTGAAAGTGCCAAAACAGTGGCTGAGATGTTCCGCTTTCAAAGCTGGCATACGGGAAGTGCTGGGTTCAAACCCCTGTCGCACTCGTTGACCTAACCGTTAAGTGTTTTCCGTAGTTTTCTTCGAACCTTACCGTAAATACGGGTTAGGATCCTTTAGAAAGACCCCCACGAAGGGCACTCCCCCTGGGTCTATATCCCTCGTGTATAGAATCGGCCGTCATAAAATCAACCAACTGTACATTGGACGCATTGCTTTTTTGGTAAAACTTAGCTTCATAATGAAAAAAACCCATAAATTTAGCAATCGCTAATTTAAAAAGTCGTCTAATCTTCTGTAATCTGAATTGTCGTCCAGAGTAACCTTCAAACATAAACGAAACATCTAATAATATAGTAAAAATGCCAACTGGCAGAAGACCGGAATACGGACAATTAGTCTAATGCTTTTAAAAACCTTCCTGAAAGAAGGGAAGATATGCAGAAAAATCTAAAAAGAAATGACGAATCAAAAAGAGCATTGGAAATTTATTTCAGCAAACAATTTTTATTGCAAAATGTAGCCTTTTGTGATAGTAATAACGCAGAAATGCACACATCTCCTTAAGAATATTCTTTGGTTCCTAACTTTTGAAACAGGGAATATTTCTATAAGTGAAATTTGCGATATATTAAAATAAAAATAAAAGAATAGACAATATTCGCTGATCTCAGTTCGAGGCTATAAAAATAATATGTTTGGTGAAAACAAACCAGTATGTTTCCGTAGTAAATTTTTAAATGTCTAAAATTTAATTATTTTACAATATCTGTTTGAGTGGCAGACATTCATTAAAATTTAAATATTTGATCCCATATTCATAACAATAACTGCTATTTATATAATTTGCATTTGAATATAAAAATTTACTCCAAAAAGGATCTTGTATACATGAAAAAACACTATTATTGCTAATATCGCTCAAGCTGATGTCACGCTTATGCATTTTTGGCTTAAAATCACATTGCTTGGCGACAAAAGTAAAATCAAAACCGTAAATAAACAAATAACATGTAAGTCATAAATGCAGTCATTTTTACAATTACGTCTGCTAGTTCCTCCTGTAAGACACATGATAGGGAAGTTATATAAAAAAAAAATTACTCATATTTTATTAAATCAAATTATCAGATGCATCTTTGTTAACCTGACGCAAACGATAAATCGCCAAATATTGACTTAATCTGAATTGCAATCTCATGCATTGCAAACATTCCTTTGGGGTTTAAATTAAATATTATGCCTCATTAAAACAGTTTTTTTCTTTCTTTTTCTTTTTTTTTGTAGGGAGGGGGGGGGGATTTTAAATAAAATTAATAACAGAATTTTTCTTTTATTTTTCTATGTTTTTGCATTATTTTCTGATATAGCCGTTTCAATTCTTTCGCCAACGATAATGGTCGCCAAAAAAATGACCTATGGTAACCTTTTCGTCCAAAATAACAGAACTTTCCATCATAATTCTATAACTAATATACGTATAACTATGTGTTATATACTAAAACCTTCCCTGAAAAATTATCTATCCAACAGTGTAAGTTCCATCAAATTCCATTCAGCAGAACTCGAGTTATAAAATAAAGGAACGGAACGAAATTTCCGTTTGTGTTTTATATATATAGTAGATGTTATTTATTCTGTATATTTTCTAGAAATTAAAGAAATTGTAGGTATATCTACAGGAAAGATTTTTATATTTGATTGTTATTTCCAATTGATGATCCTTAGAATTATTTACAATCAACTTTCTGCACTTAATTTTTTTTTTTTTCCCTCACATAATTTATGCCCCTATATAAATTTT
This sequence comes from Maratus michaelseni, assembly GCA_963931845.1. Taxonomy (NCBI): domain Eukaryota; kingdom Metazoa; phylum Arthropoda; class Arachnida; order Araneae; family Salticidae; genus Maratus; species Maratus michaelseni. The sequence continues at coordinate 300,793,138 of OZ007589.1, forward strand.
GCCTCCTCTTATATTTTTTTTTTTTAAAGAAAATTCTGGTAACTCTAGGGTGACTCCACTCGACTTTCTGAAAACATGTCCAGCAAGTAATACATATATTTCTGACATAATTAAATTGGTTGTATTTGAACGATGGACCTTCTGTTTTGAAACTAGATATGTTACCTCTGTACTAATGCTTGATTACATTGGACACAATATTTATCACTTATACTTTGTTGCATTTTCTTAGTGATTTTCCATATAGAATCAATTGCAAAATTCTTTAAAAACTAAGTACTTAATCTGTCAGTCTTAATTTCTACGAAAATCTATACAGCTCTTGCGACAGTGGTTTATAACATATTCACCAAATGGGAACTCAATCAGAAGTATTTTTTGAGAGTTTAGTATTTTATTTCCCATTGTTTTTTATCTCTAGTTCTAAGAATGCAGGTAGTTTTGTGGTCAATGTTGTTACATCATCAGTTGTGTGAAATATTAGCACCTTTTATTTAAAATTTGTCTGTGTTAAGATTTCCTTGCATTTTTTCAGACTGCTTATGCTCTAAATTTACAAAGACTAAGGCAGTAAGGAAAACAACAGCTTTACTGCAGATTTTAAGTGTAAGACAGCTTCTTACAGCCTAAGCGCAGTAAGAAGCCTAAGCGCAAATGAAATACTTATTCAATACTGGTGCGAACAGTAATATCCTATGAACTTGAAAAAGCAAATAAAAGCATTCTGTGATTCTGTTGAAACTGCAATTCATTTTATTTAAAATTATTTATTTATTAAAATCTCATATTTATCTATAAGAAAATCTCTTTAGGTACTCTCTAGTTTTCCATAAAAAAAATACTTGTAAAAATAATTCTTTTTTTACACCAATAAACTCCTATGCCTAAAAAAGTGGCAAAAAGAGCTTGGAAAAATACACAAATTAATGCAGTTTTTCCAATTCTTTAAAAATAATTTCATTATGTGTTTTGGTTTTGATTCTTCTTAATTATCTTTCCCTAGTTTTTTTTTTCTGTAAAGCTTTGTAAAATACTTCTTTCCTACCCTTTTTTATATTGTTTTTGGGTATTCTGTTTGTTTTATTAAATACTTAAATAATGCCATTGAATTTTGCCATATTTATAATATTTGATGTTTTATTTCAGATATGCTTAATCATCAAATGCCAAGATCTGATTACATGATGCCTAATCCATCTGTGGGAGGGTAAAATTTTTTAAGAGTTATTTTAATGAAACTTCTGTAATAAAATTGCCTAATTAAAAAGTAATTTTTAAAATTTATCAATTTAAAAATGCGTAACTCCAAATTATTTCCATTCTAGGGTAATAGCTCCATTTATGGGTTTTCCAAGGCAGATTAATCATCCTTTAATGCCGTAAGTGTTTCAACTTTTTGTATTAATTCATGCATTTGTCATTGCTACATGAGTGTAAATGTTAAATAATTGTAAAATATAATCCTCTTCTCCTCAGACTTTAATAGCTCCATAGTTAATTTAATCAATAGTTTAGAAAATAAGCACTTCCTTCTTACAGGGGCTTTAGCATGATGGAAAAAATTGCGAGGTTGAATTCGGCAAAAGCTAATTGGATAGGGAATTGTATACACTTAAATGTAAAAGGCACATTATTGTCTGATGGAATAAGTGGTATTCGAGGGATGAGAAAAGTTTCATTAATATTAGAATAATTTTTTTTGCTTCAATAACACTATTCTGCAAGTTACTACTAATTTTTTGCGAGAAATAAAACAACAAATAATGAAGCCGGCAAAAATTAGGTTTAGTAGGTTTGATTTTCTAGGCAGGTTTGCCATAACATAGCTAAACATGAAGTTTTTACCCTATCTTAAAAATTTTAAATCTGGAAAAACAAGTGAGATGATGTTTTTTTAAAGGACGTAACAGTTTAAAACATAACTTTTCGTTTATTGAAAAACTTTAACTTAAATAAAAAATCTTAAAGCTATGAGCTCAACTTGAGCTAAACATTCTTTAACTATTGGGTTATTCCCGATACAAAACATTGTTCAAATAGGAACGGAATATTGAGAGTCAGCATATTCAAACCCTCACTCTTTCCATTGAAATCTGAGAAGTAACAAGTATACAAGAAACAGGTAGAATTATCTAGAACTAAGATATTTGCATATAAACCGCAGGGATCGCATTCGCCCTGTAATTCCTACAATTCCTAAAATTTTCTTATCCCCATAAAATTCTACTAAAATTTTTCTTGTTTCTCTAAAATTTGCTCTGATAACTATTTTCGTTTACAAATGACTGATAAACAAAGTTAGTTTTGCTTTGTATCATGATCGCCAAAGCTGATTCTTGTTAGACATTTTCATTGGTTGTTCAAAAATAAGTGGTAAACAACAGCAAAGAAATAAAGTATCATAACTTAGTTTAATTAAAACTGCACTTGTTTTACTTCATGGTAATGCTGATCCTAAGAGGGGATTGTCTATGAACAATTGTATGCTAAAAGGTGGTTTCAATGAAAATCTGATAAAAAGTTTGAGATTTGTAAAAAATGCTGTTAAAAAATATGGAGGTGTGAGTAAAGTACTTATTTCAACTTCCTTGTTAAATGATATTAAGAATTCACAGAAAGCTTATAAGCAGTATACATGAAAAACAGAAAGAAAAAGAAGAAAAGCTCAGAGATTGAAATGGAGAAAGCCCAGATTTTAAAGAAAATTAAATGTGAAACAAATAAAATCGAAACTTATTTTCTATGATACAATACAGCCAGCATTTTATTTACTTATTTATTTATTAAATATTCTTTGTATTTCATTTATTTTCTATGGTACAATACAGCATATTATGGATATTTCATTGTCCTTTTTTTAAAAAACAATTAAATATTCTTTGTATTTCATTTAACTCTGCCTTTGAAATGTTAAAAATGATCAGGGTCCATAAGCCGTGTTTTTGGCCCATGAAATAAGACTAAAATTCGATTTTGTTATACTGACTTAATTATTTCAATTTTTAATATTAGAAAGTTTATCCTGTACGATTTCAACAATATTTTTTTTGCATTTTGTTTGGATTTATATAACTTACACAAGCTCAAAGTTTGTATTATTCGCAGTTTTTGATGAAAAATATGCAATTTCTCCTAATTTTACCTCAATTTTTCATATATTTTTTTAATATTTCACTATGAGCGCAGCTTTGCAATACTTTTATTTTTACATGTATTGTACATTTTGATGTATTTGATAATATATGTAAAGAAGAAAGAGGTTGCACTATTGCGCTCATATGAATAATTCGGGTGAAATTAGGAGAAATTGCATATTTTTCATCAAAAACTACGAATAATATGAACTTTGAGCTTGTGTAAGTCATATAAATCCGAACAAAATGCAAAAACTATTGTTGAAATTGTACAGGATAAACCTTCTAATATTAATAAGTGAAATAATTAAGTCAGTATAACAAAATCAAATTTTAGTCTAATTTCATGGGCCAAAAACACGGCTTATGGACCCTGATCCTTTAGCAAGGGATGCATTTAGCCTCTGCCAAATTTAAATAAATTTGTTTTTCATTCAAATATACAAAATTCAAGTATTTTAAAAAAGTTTTTTGTGAAAATACTGAACATGATTGCAAGAAATCATATAAGATTTATTACAGAAACATCTTATAAAGTTGTTAGATATAGAAAAATTAAGGTAACATAATTTCTTTACTTTATTGTTGTTGTTATTATTTGCTTTGTATTTGAGACATTTTTAGAATATTTTAATGTTTACTTTAAAATTTTGAACATAACAAAAAATTTTAATCAAGAATTTTCTAAAAAATTATTTGCTGTGTTTCTTAAATTAAATTATCTGTGTTATAATACAAGTGCATTGAAAAATCACCGGGGATAATGGACGTAAATTAGCCCTAAAATATCCCTAAAATGTCATTGTCTAATCCCTAAAATTCCTCCCTAAATTTTTAAAATATTTGCTGCACCCCTTGAAACCGTGAAACAAACAGTTCGACGAGTCACGATGCAACATACATCATGTTTATTCTTACACAGGGTGTCTCTTATTTACCTATAGCTAATTTCTAAACAGTTTTTTTAGAGGTATAGTTCCAATAGCAAGAATGTCTCAAACTTTGTTTTGCATCATATAAAAATCTATTTATATTAAAATGGTTACTTTTTAAACAGTTAGGAAGTTAAAAATTTTGTACAATGCTTGGGTCCTGTAAGTTTTATTTTGAAAAAATTTCTATGTATTCTAACAAGTAAAACAATAAAAATTTATTCTTCAATGACCAAAAATTGTCGAGTTATGATACTTGGAATTTTATGAATTTTCAGTGCTTGAGTCACTAAAATGAAAAAGTTGAAAATGCATGAAATTCAAAGTATCATAACTAGGTAAGTTTTTATCAGGCAAAAATTGAGTTTTAACCATTTAAACTGATTTCAATGGTATGGATTAATCTCAACAGAAAACATCATCTATACTTACTTCCAAAATTATTTCAAACATTCTGTTTAATGACCTTTTAATTAAAACATTCATTGGCAGCATACATAGCAATTAGTTATACATTATAAAAATAACAGGTTGTTAGAACCTGTTGTCTATGCAACTGTGGAATAATGTAACCTGTAAACCAAAACTAACTCTATTTCCCATCCCTAGATAATTATTCATGATAACATTGTGCTCTGAATAAGTTAACCTTTGAATATGTTTTTATTCTCTAATATTTTCAAAATGCACTATCATGCATTAGATACTTTTCAGAACCAATTTTAACTTCACATTTTTATCTCACAAGATATTTTATCACTTAGTTTGTCTTGTTCTTTGAAGCATTTGAGATGCAGTCCTTAATGTGTTAATCTGTGCACAGATATTTTATACATTAGTTTTCTGAATTCTGTTTGTTTTAATATAATTTTTTTAAATTGTGTTTTCCTTCTAATAAAATGAGAAAGGTTCGTAAATCTGTATATTGATTATTATAAATTATTACAGTAATTACAGACAGATGTATGAAAAACACTATGATAACGAAGAATATCGAAATGAAACCCAAAATGTAGATGATGAATACGCTGGATTGATGACTCAAAAGGAAAAAGACTGGCTTTGTAAGATACAGTTGATGCAATTGAAATCTGAAAATCCTTATGTGGAAGATTACTATTATACAGTAAGTACAAATCTTATGTGCATTCTTATGTAATCTTTTTTTTCCTGTTTAATAAATTTTGTAGATTTCATTTTCATGTTTTTTTATAGGATGGTGGTATAAAATGTTACTTCATTTAATTGTATTTTTGTAGACACAACTTGCTAGAAGATGTAAAAGGAAATTTTCTGAAAATGCCAAGAAAGGAGGTGGTGATGCTCCAGAACTTATCCTTCCAGAAACACCTAAACTTGAAAATAAAACCTATGTGCCCAGTAAGTTTTCAAAATTTAAGAAAATTTCATGAAACATTCAAAAATTATTAGAAACATGAAAAAGTTTATTTCATTTATGCAGTTGTATATAAGTATATGAATAAATGCAGCTTGTTGCTAATAAATAAATGTAAATTACTGCACATGAAAAGAAATAAGAATTGCTAGAAAAAAAAGCACCTCTAATGGCATGATCCATTAAGGATCATGGTCGACAATGTCAAATTCAGTTTTCTAGACCATGGGCTTTGGGGTGCTATACAGCATGTGTTCCTGTCAATTGGTCAGTCTAATGCAGAACCCCTGGTGCTTAGTTCCCTTACCCCTAAAAAGATAGAAGGATAAGGAAAAAAGAAAGCTCTTTATGCCTAGATACTAGGTGGGTTGCGAGATACTTTTAAAACCAAGTGTGTCACATAAGAATAAAGTTTGGGAACTGCTGGGATAAAGTACAATTTTCTATGGATTTTTTTATGTGAAATTCTGGCTATTAAAATTTTTATCGATTCCTAGAAATTTATGCATTCTCTTTTCTATATCATACATTTCGTTATGACAGTTAATATATTTTGAAGATAACTGTATTACAATAACTCGCTAACCCACCCACCATTGCTTGGGCCTGTGAAAATAATCTTAAATATACTTAAAATCAGTGTTGAATGATTTTATATTTTCAACTGAAAATCTTTCCACATGAATCTAATGTTGGGGCTTCCCACTGTCTTCGGCAGTGTATACCTTAAAATTTGTATGATTTTATATTTTTAAATGAAAATTTATCCAAACTCACCTAGAGCTGGGGTTCACATTGCCTTCGATAGAATACCTAGGCAGGCTACCCATGTTCCAGTTTGTTTTTTCAACCAAATGTCAGATTTGTATGATTTTATATCTTTAAAATATTTTGATTTTGTAGGAATTTATATTTTTAAATCAGAATCTTTCCGAACAAAGTAAAAAGCCTCTGATTTAGTGATTGTCAATTTAAATCTGCTATTTAGATATATTAAACTTTCAATTGTGATCAGTAGTTCCTGAGGAAACCTAAATAATAAAGCCCTTTCCTTCCCACCTCTCTTTTAAGACATGAAATGATACCTCCCATTCCCCATCTGAAAATTTACAAAAGACATTTCCCCTCAAACCTAAAATACGTTATGGGAAATCACAGAGAAAAAAGTCTTGTGAATTCATGGAAGGACTTTCAGAAAATATTTTTTTAGAAATAGTAAATATATTTTTTAAACACATCGTTAGAAAGGAAGAGGTACCAGCTATAAGTGGTATAGGTGAAAATTAGCAGTCGCCACTCGCCATGTGGTGATTAAAGTTTGGCTATTAAAAAATTGTCATTGATTGCCACCCCTGCGCGGTCACTTTCCAGTTACACATTCCATTGCAATCCTTGAGCGACAGATGAATTTCTATCACTATATATCATTTTATATCACTAATATAGCGTGATTTTTTCGCCCCTGACTAGCGAATTTTGTGATAAAATCACATGACCGACTGGCGAATTTCGCAGGTTTGTTCTATGATCGATCGACGAATTGCACGATTTTTTTCCCTATGATCAACTGATGAGTTTCACCTCGTGAACGATGGAAGAATTTCGTGATCGACTGACAAATTTCTCATATTTCCCCCTCTACCTGATTGATGAATTTCACTATTTATTTCCTGCTACCAATTGGTTAATTGTGCAGTTTTTTCTTGCGACCGATTGGAAATTTTTTTTTTTTCCACAGCTTACTAGTGAAATTCATTGATGGGTTTTTTACATGCGACCGACTAAAGAATTTCGCAATTAACAAATTTAGCTATATTCTCCTACAGCCGATTGACGAACATTGCGATATTCTTCCCATAATCAAATGACTAAATTTACATTTTTTTTTTTTTTTTTTTTTTCAACCGACTGACAAATTTTGAGATTTTTTCCCTGCAACTGATCTAAACGAAAAAAAAAAAAGCATTCTGGTATTGAAAAAGAAAAAAAATACTGGAATTCCAGTATATAACTGGAACACAATCACCCCTGACAAATAATCCATGAACATATTCTAAAAAAATTAATGTAATAATAGACTTTCTGATTTTAAGGAAATTTTCCAGAATTTTGACTTCTTCCCTATTCTTATCATGAATACTTGGCTGATATAAAACTCTGATTTATACAAAAATATTTTTATATACGATGATTATACTTTATCTTGATGTCAAAAAAAATTTGAAACATTATAGTCAGCCACTTTAAAAAGTGGCCACTAAGCCCCAGGTGCATTATAGCCAAGACCTAATGTGCATTAGATGCCTTTGAGTACCCTCATCCAAGTTTTCAGACCTGTGCGTGTGGTGGATTTCCCTAGCCATCGCCAATACATACACACAGGCCACCTTTTTAAAAGCAGTTTTTGAAATTCTCTGAATTGATTCAAAAATGCAAAGAAAATATTAGAAAGCATATAAGAGTGGAGTTGGGGAGAGGGGGGGGGGGAATGTCTGAAAAATTTAATAATCAGGCATATTGTCTACTTAAATTTGAGTTTGTTTCTGAATTGTTGTGCAAAAGAGTCATCAAATCAAAGTTGAGCTTATATTATAAGCATCTGAAAGTCATGTAATTGAAGTGTTGTGTGACTTTCCATAGTGAAATTTTTTTTAGGCTAAAAGGGAAAGGAAGTTTCTGTAAGGTTCTTTTTGGAATATAAATATTTTATCCTACTTATATAACACTTTTGAGTAATTTCAGCGATGCATTTTTGGAGATGTATTTCTGGAGTAAAGATCAATTTTACGTAAATTTATTTTTCATGGAGATTTTTTTTTTCTTTAGAAAGAAGCTGAAAAACCATACAGAATAATATTTGTTTAGAAAAATCAATCACTGTACTTCACATAAGTTTATCAGATATATTTGAATTTATAACTTTAGCAAACTGCATTCAATTTTCTTTTTTGATTCAAATAAACCTATACATTTGTTAGTGTTTTTTTTTTCTACTTTCTAAGTTACAAACAAAAAATAACAATCATATACAGTTATGTTATCTTTCATTTTGTTATATAAATAACTGCTAAAATGTGTAAATTATATGAGTTTGTCACCGTTGTATAGATGGAAAAAATTTTCTACCTTTTTTCTCATTTCCCACTTTCTTGCCTGGATACACAAACATCTTTCTTTTATTAGTACAAATAATAATCATCTGTATGGATGGCACATTTTTGAAGATAATTTCTACTGTAAACTGTACAGGTAGACAAATGTTGTTTAAATCCTGACTAGATGCATTCCTGATTGTACAATGCTGTCGTATCTATTCATATGGTATCTTTATTATTTATATGTCAGGATTGAATATTTTCTTAGTAAAGTCTGAAGAAGGTGGATATGATATGGTTAATATTGATATGTATATTCACATTGCTATAAGCATAGAAAGAAATACTTATTATTTACTAATTTTGTTGTTAAAATTCGAAAATAATTGCAAAGTTGCAAAATCTTATTAAATAATTACTAGTTGTAGGGTTTGTGTTTGTGCTGGATTGCTTGATTTGCAGCTTTTTGAGTATTCTTAGTAAAGTCTGAAGAAGGTGGATATGATATGATTAATATTGATATGTATATTCACATTGCTATAAACATAGAAAGAAATACTTATTATTTACTTAATTTTGTTGTTGAAATTCGAAAATAATTGCAAAGTTGCAAAATCTTATTAAATAATTACTAGTTGTAGGGTTTGTGTTTGTGCTGGATTGCTTGATTTGCAGCTTTTTGAGTATTCTTAGTAAAGTCTGAAGAAGGTGGAAATAATATAGTTAATATTGATATGTATATTCACATTGTTATAAGTAGAGATCGACCGAAGTTTCGGTTTCGGCACAAAATCAGAGTTTCGCCAAATATTCGTTTTCGGCGAAACTGCTGCCAAAATTTTGGCCTGACCGAAACTCGACCGAAACTATCTGTATTTCAAAATCTCGTTCCTTCTTTTGGAAATTTTCAACTTTACTCATTGATGTGAGTTGTATCGGCTCAAATGAGACACTGTTTATTGCTGTGAACTCCACTGTTTATCATTATCGGTCATATGACTGATCCATGATGCGAGCGTAAATTATAAAGCAAGCAATGTATATATGACTAAACTTAAAAGACGCTTATCACGTGATCTTTAAAAGCTGAAAACTTAACAGTAATAGAAAATTTTTACTTTAAAACTCCAGGTTGTTTCGATTGCTTTATGAGAAAGGTGTTGTTAAAACATAGGAAGATTTACGAAATTTATTACAAAACATATCTTGATGTATGTATACTTAAAATATTTTTTTATTAGATGAAATTCGTATAATTGGAAACTATTTCTGTCTTATTGCTAAATTAATTACGTTTTATTTTACAAAAAATAGTTTTGGATAGAGGCACAGAGAGTCAGCTTGGCACCGGAGATAAAATTTTCAAACAGGGGTGCCATTTCAATACTTTCTTAGGGAGGCAGGTTGTGGCAAAGCTTTTTTTTAGGGGTGGGGGTGGGGGCGGTGAGTGAGCAAAGATTTATTTTGATCGTATTGTGCACATCGTAAAAGAAAATTGACAACTGTTACATTTCTATTCTTATACATATATATTTAAAATTAGATAGTACAAAATAATGGAAAATAAAGTTTAGAATAAATATTTTCTAGGCTTAAAATGTCGTCCTGCTAATTTTCCTGTTTTAGTCAAATTGAACAAATTATTTTAGCTTTCGTGCCCTTTACTTAAACAATTACTTTTACTTAACTGTATACTTAAACAATTTAAATTCAAAATACACTCATGTCCAAAATTAAGGTCATAAACATAAAATCTGTGAAAACTGATGGACTATTCTCTGTGTTGACACGAAATTTGGCGCAGATGTATATTACAATGGGAGAAAGAATATAGCAATATAACAATGTGGAAAATATTTTAATTGTGAATTAAGATACAGGGTGTATCAAAAAGTGTTAAATCATGAATCAGAGATAAAGCATTTATCTCGGGAAAAGTATGTCTAATATGGAGTGCGACCACTGTGCACCGCTATACAAGCCTCACAACGAGCCCTCATACTGTTTTAAAGGGTGTCAATGAATGTTTATGGCAACAAAGCCCATTCTTCCAAAAGCGCGGCTTTTAACTCCTGGCGGGTCATGGCAGTGTAGTTACACTGTGCAATGACTCTTCCTAGACCATCAAAATGTCACCAGGAAGGCCGGCCTAAGGCTCCTATTATAGGAGCTCTAGGCCGGCCAAGGCCACCATGGAGCAACGACCTCTGCACAGAATAGCTACTTGGCATTAACGCACGACGATATTGGCTGGCAACGACTCCTCAGGTTGCTCGTGACCTTACTGCTGCGACTGGAATAAGAATTTCCAGGCAAACAGTATATAGACGTCTAGCAGAGAGGGTCCTTTACGCCCGGCGTCCAGTCGTGTGTGTCCCTTTCACTGCATCGAACAGGAGATCCCGGTTGTTGTGGAGCTGAAGACATCAGTCTTGGACACAACAAGAATATGGGCGTGCTCTTTTCAGTGATGAGTCGCGATTCACCACTCAAAGTGATTCTCGTTGAATCTGTTTGGAGAGAGCGTGGAGCTCGCTATCATTCCTCCTACGTAAATGAAATCGGCAGATTTGCTGGCAAAGAAATCCTTGTCTGGGACGGCATAGTTTTGGGCAGCCGTACCCCACTGCACGTCTTCGATGCGGGTACTGTCAACGCACATTGCTATAGGGATGAGGTCCTTGAAGCATATATGAGGTTGTTCCAAGGTGCTGTAGGCCCAGACTCCATTTTTATGGACGATAATGCGAGGCCACACAGAGCTCAAATTGTTGATGATTTTCTTGAAGAAGAGGATATTCGCCGTATGAAGGTCTCTGAACCTCAATCCTATTGAACATGTTTGGGATGGTCTAGGAAGAGCCATTGCACAGCGTTACCCCACTCCCAGGACCCGCCAAGAGTTAAAATCCACGCTTTTGGAAGAGTGGCTTTGTTAACACAAAAATTTATTGATACCTCATAAACCGTATGAAAGCTCGTTGTGAGGCTTGTATAGCAGTGCACGGTGGTCACACTTCATATTACGCAGACTTTTCCCGAGATAAGCTTTATATCTGATTCATGATTTAACTTTTTGATATGCCCTGTATCTTAATTCACAATTAAAATCTTTTCCATATTGTTATGTTGCTATATTATTTCTCCCATTGTAATATACCTCTGGGCCAGATTTCGTGGCAACACAGTGAATAGTTCATCAGTTTTCACAGATTTTATGTTCATGACCTTAATTTTGGACATGTGTGTATTAACGAACTGAAAATATGAATATATTTAAAAAATAAATATTCATTATTGAATTTGTTTTACATTATTTAACTACATTGTTAATTAATTATTGATAAATGCCTATAATTATTGGTTGTTATAAAATAATAAAATATAAAAGTTGTATTATTCATGTTTCATTTTTGTTTGAAACATATACACACATATATATTTGTACGTTTATTTGTTAGAAATGTGGTTCAATACACGTATAATTAATAAATTAATTAGTAATGTAATTAGTTATTAAGTAATTATTAATTATGTGTTATTAATTAATTAATAATTGCATGCAGTTATGTATGTATTAATCAGTTAAAAAATTTTTGACACTTTCGGTTTCGGTTTCGGTCGAAAGTGGGAAGGTCGCCGAAATTTGGTTTAGGTTTAGGTTTCGGTCTTAAAACCTGTTTCGGTCGATCTCTAGTTATAAGCATAGAAAGGAATACTTATTATTATTTTTTGTTGTTAAAATTCGAAAATAATTGCAAAGTTGCAAAATTTTATTAAAAAATTATTAGTTGTAGGGGTTGTGTTTGTGCTTGTATTGCTTGATTTGCACCTTTTTTTAAAAAAAGATTTCCTTTTAAAATAACACCACTTTTCAAACATCCCTCTTAACATTTTGGTTAATAATCTGAAAATCTCTCCTCCCCCCCCCCCTTTACCGCAAACTCTGTAGCTATGAATAAAATATGACGTAAATATGACGTTTCTAGCTGTTTCAGTTTGCTTATTTTTCCTTCTGCTTTGAACTTTATTTAAATAATTTTTCAAAATATTGTTATAATTGTTCTCTTATAGCCCAGTTTGAAGGTTCTCTGGGTAAGCTGCAAGCTGTTAGTGTAAATTTTCCTAGAAAAGTATTGGATATCACAGTTACTCGACCTCTTGAAGATGATGAAGGGAGAATTGTAACAAATCAATGCCTTATGAAATATCGCCGTCTCTTACTAGACATTGAAAAGTTATATACTTACTTTTTGGAAATAGAAGATGAAGAGAAAAGAATTCTTGCTAAACCTGATACTGGTGAAGCCCCTCATCGGAAGAATATTGCTTCTCTAACACTAAAAATTTTCAAAGGACTTTCCTCAGAAAATCCATCTGATGATAATTTTCAAAATATCATGACAATAAGGAAAGGACGAAATCTTCTAGCAAGAGTGTTACCACTATTCAACTTGGTAACTATTAATTTAGCTAATAAATATTTTTATGTGACATATTTTATGTTTGTTTATAATAAAGATGCTATAAATTTCCTTTAAAAAAATGCTTGTCTCACTTTTTAAATCTTCTCCTAGCAAGTTATTATTTAAAAAATAGTTTGAAGCATTTATCTTAAAGATTTGAGCTATGACATTAACTAATGTGGCTAGTACATTCATGTTAAGAAATGTCTTAGATAATGAGTATAATGATTATAATTTTTAGATTGAAAATCATTTATGAAAATTGTTTTGGGTAAATAAACTTAAGGGGACTCTTAACTCATGCAAAAATACCCGATCGCTAATATTAAACCTATGGGCAGATTCTTTTCGAATTTCTCATTTAAATTTGAATAATATGGCCATTATATATATAATAATTACTTTGAGGTAATTAGTGTTGATAATTGAAGACTAGCATTTTTGTAGAAGCAATACTGTTTTAATTTCTGGAATAAGACATAATTCTATTTACAGGATGAATACAAGTTATATAAAGGTTTTAAGGGGAAAAGGGGGTGATTCTACCGCAGTTTATCGGCCGTTAATGCGTCTTCCGATATCAGACTGTGGTTGGGCCATCTGCCCAAGCTAACCCGAAAAGGAAATCTGAGGAGGATTTTAATGTTCCACTCTCAGGCCCAGGGGTGATTCTGGTCCGAATTTTCTGAAAATTCCGAAAAATTAAGACAATGATTTCCGAAAATTAAAAAACATATCGGTCATAAATCCGAAAATTCAGACATAAAATGTATCTGTATTTTGGCAAATGATCGCCAAAAAAAATTAATCTCGTCATTCGTTCGAAGAAAAGTCGGCAATTTTGTCAAAGGATCGAGGGAAAAATGTGACTTAAGTCAGAGAATTGCGGAAAAATGGCAAATTTCGTCAAAAGATTGCAAAAAACGGCAAATTTTGTCAAAAACATTGCGTAAAACGGCAAACTTTGTCTAAAAATTGCGAAAAAACGGCAAATTTTGTCAAAAGATTGCAAAAAAACCGGCAAATTTCGTCAAAAGATCGCAAAAAATGCCAAATTTCGTCAAAAAGATTGCGAAAAACGGCAAATTTCGTCAAAAGATCGTGAAAAAATGACAAATTTTGTCTAAAGCATTGCGAAAAAAAGACAAACTTTGTAAAAAACATTGCGAAAAAACAACAAATTTCGTCAAAAACATTGCAAAAAACGACAAATTTCGTAAAAAAAAGGCAAATTTCGTCAAAAATATTGCGAAAAATGGCAAATTTCGTCAAAAGATCACGAAAAAACGACAAATTTCGTCAAAAGGACACAAAAAAAAAGTAGGGGGAGTGGACCCCCCCTCCTCTTCTGTTGTAACTTTTCAGAAAATTTGCTGTGAATTTCAGATTTTTTTTTTTACTCAGAATCACCCCTGCTCAGGTCAGAGATGTGAAAAATATTTAGTCATAAAGTTCATTGTGTCAAGTTTTTGCTGGTTTTGTTAATTTTTGTGGGATCTGCCGCACCTCTCTCGTTTGCAGTCGGGCATGTTATTGGAGCTGATAATCGCATCCCATTCACTTATATATAATATGGCTAATCTTTACTTTTTCGATTTTGGTTGCTGATTTTTTTTAATAAAAATACTTTCACTTCCAACCAGTTGCAAAAACATGTACTTTAATATTAAACTGAGTGTTGTGCTGTGTGATAGAAAATTATATTCTAAAATATTATAACAGATATACATTTTTTCAGGACCAGCAATTGCAGTGTCTTATTTGTCTGTGTCGATCCTTATCTCTTATATTAAAGAAGGACCAGAATGACTTAGTTTTTGTTAATAATTATAATATAATAACACATCCAATTCAGAAGTGTTCTCTCAAAGAACTTGTGCAGTTGGGCGAGGCATTAGAAAATGGGATGTTTCCTGAAAGTACAAAAGAAAAGAATAATGTTATGGCTGCTTTAAAAAATAAAGTAAGTGTTCTTTTTTACTCCTCCATAATTTGCATTGCAGTTTTATTGTAATTTTTTTTCCTTTTGAAGTGCTAAGAAATAATTTTTTTTCTTTTGTTGAGTTTATTTATTTATTTTTTTTGTATTTGTTTTAATTGTTTGCATAGGGTAGGGATGATAAAGTAGAGTCAAGATTCTTTGATTTCCTACAAAAATTAACTTTTACTGCTGTTCTTCTGAATAAATGCACTTAGTATTATTTAATACATATCAAAAGCTTATTGTTAAAACAGCTTCATCTTATCACATGTTCATTAACCCCTTCTTTCTCGCTCCGGTCATAATGATGGGGTGATGTTCTGCCCTCATTTTCTTGTGCCTGTGATATTTCAGTGCTGGAGTTTTCAAAAGTAAAAAGATTAAAAACAATCCATTTCTTACACCCGTAAAAATTATTTCTTATTTTACATAACAGATGGCAGTACCAGACTATTTATAATGTAATTAGAGATAGTTGGTTTATTTTAAACTAGATGTCAGCATTACCCAAATAATCTTGAATAATAATAATTAAAAAAAAAAAAAAAAAAAAAAAAAACACTCTTTAAATTGTTTACTTGAAAATTATGCGATCGTTAAGAGGTTAAGCAACAAGAACAGAAAATCATACATCAAGCATAGATTATGAAACACTTTCTAACACATCCAGGAAATTGTAACGAAACTTCACTTCCTTATGTCCTCCAATGTCAATTTCCTTATGTCCTCCAATGTCAATTTCCTTATTTCTTCCAAAAATGTGGGACCCAAAATAACACAGAAAAACCTCTATAGTGCATAAATGTGAATTCTGAGTCATGTTTGCAGACTTGTTTAGCTCTGCAAAAAGTATACAAGTTAAAGAATTTTATTTGAAAATTACTTTTTATATATTTGTAGAATTAGTCATAATTTTATGTGTGGAATAGGTGTCAGTGTGTACACACACAGAGAGAGAGAGAGAGAGAGAGAGAGAGATAGTGGTATTCTCCTATTTCGGCTTCTTATGCATTACACACACACATTCAATTGCTGAGGATTGATTTATACCTTAAAACATTAACCAGACTCCACCTTAAAAAAATATGCTTCTATTTTTCCTATTGAAAAGGTGGCAGGTCTAAATATTCTCTAATAAAAAAAATTGATTGTGTTAGGTTTTTCTTCATGATTTATAATATCCAAGCATTATTTTTTGTTAATGCATTAAATTGAATTATTTAAGGCTGCTCGTCAGTGAACTTCCACATTCCCCTCGCTAATGTTAATCCTATGGGCGTAAGATGCATTCGTATATTTAAAATATCTTCTCAGGAAATTAATATTTTTAACTTCTGTTTCCTTTGTACTGTCCTTAAAGGATGTCTCTTTTTTCTTAGTTGTCAAAATTTTTCTAAAACATACTTAATTTTATATGAAATGTTATCTTATTCAGTTTCGTTAAGATTTTAACACATAAAATTATAAATTAATCACATGTTTTAGAAATATTTTGATAACTAAGCAAAAAAAAAAAAAAGAGACATCCTTTAAAAGTGTACATAGAAAACAGAAGCTAAAAATATTAATTTCTTAAGGAGATATTTTAAATATATGAATGCATTTTACACCCACCGGATTAACATTAGAAAGGGGAATCGGGAAGTTCACTCACGAGAGCCTTAATTATATAATTGATTCATTAAACAGTTTTAGAATTTAGTTTATTGGCTGAAATATGCTGAAACATATTCTATAAAAGTTTTTAAAAGTTCTCAATTTTTGGAGTTTGTTTTTGGAGCACATAGTATCATGTAACGTGTGTGTCAATGCATTTTTTCTTTTTTTTTTTCCTTAAAGTTCGTTCACCGACAACTTTATTTGCAGTGCTGCTGTATGTGCATTTGGTTTTGGTACAATTTTTTTAAGCATCACACAAGTTTCAGAAAAATTTAAATAAAGTAGCAACAAGATACATTTATTACACCAGCATAAAAACGCATGCTCCAGAAAATAACCTGTTGTATGGACTTTCAAAAATTTCAGGTTGGTCGTGGCCATAGCTAAATTGCTGATAAAACTTTACATTCTTGAATTGAAACTTATACCTCATTATCCAGATATGTGAAAGTTTTGTGTGAATGCTGATTTAGAATATCTGAATATGGGTGACGTGTTATTTCAAACACAAGCTTTAAAAGAAATGTAGCTGTGTTTTATAGAACTTCGGGAATATAACGAGCATGTTTGATCTCATATTTTTCATTGAAGATTTGATCACAAGGGCAATAATGGGACCAACAACAAATTGAAGAAATAAAAAATATTTGGGATCAACTTGTAAAATAAAATGCTCGACATGATCTGTAGCTGCAGCACATGACTATGTGGATATTGCACAACATTTTTTTACATTTGTGTAAGAATAGCACATATATTCATGGAAAAAGTTTTTTTTCTTTTTTTTTTTTTACCTTGTTGACTACCGATTTTTTTTTCCTTTTTGCTACGCTAACATGCTAAGCCCCGCCTTGAGTTGCCATCTACCAAGCAAACAGTCAGCTATGATCCCAAATGAATGTGAGAGACCAGTGGGGCAAGCAGACAGGGTTTTTCAAGCTTTTCAGGGACTGCTGTGTCCAGTGATAATTTTTTAAGTTGCACTGGGACATAGTGCCCCACTGGGAGTCTAAGTGTTAAAGACATTTTTGGCTGTTTTTTTGTTTATAGAATGCAGGGTTTTTAACCAAATTTAATGCCAGTTTCAGAAAATTTGACAAAATCTACTAGAAACAACATAGTGCAATTATAATTTAAATATTTAATGAAATATGAGTAGTTGCATGAAATAATTTTAAACTGTATATGTGCAAACTATACCAAAGATTTTTTTTTTTTTTTTTCATAATTTGGAAGTTAGTTTTAAATAGCAACTAATATAAAAGACCAGTCACATATCGTAAAAACTTGTAAAGATATCGGCAATATAGTGAACTGAATTTCGATTGCCTTTGAAATGTAGCCGGATGATAAGGTATTTTTCACAATTTGTCATTTTTTATTAACTGACTTCCAAAAAAAAATTACTATTTACTGAATGTTAACCTGTAGCTTTGGAACAGATGCTTCGAATTTGATTATTATTATTTTTGTTGTTGTTGTTGTTGTTGGAATAGGCTCGTTTTGGTGGTTTTCCAAGAACTTAGGCTGTTTTTTTTGCTATTAACAATAACTATTGCTATTAACAATAACAATAATTGCTATAAACAAAAAACATGAGAAAGTTTCTTTAATTTTTTAGAGGAACCTTTATATTTCCGTCGAATATGCTTGCTATATGTTTGCTACAAATATTGTACAATATCCACATCTCAAGTATCAATAAAAAATGAACATAAACAATAAAATGACCATTTGTGGAAAATACTTTTATTGTTCAGCTACTTTTAGAAAGCAACTGAAATTCAGGCCACTCTATCGCCCATTTCTTTCTGAATTTTCATGATATTCAACTGATCTTTTTATATGAGTTGCTCTTATAGAGTTAATTACCAAATCATGGAAGGAGGGAAAAAACTTTATTGTTTGTGTCTGCTCATTAAAAATTATTTCATACAAATGGATGCTCATATTTCATCAAATATTTAATATATCTATATTCTAATTGCACTATGTTGTCTACTGTACTTTGTCAAATTTCCTGAAAGTGGTGTTAAATTTGATTGAAAACCCTGCATGTTACAAACAAAAAACATGAGAAAGTTTCTTTAAATTTTTAAAGGAACCTTTATATCTCCATTGAATATGCTTGCTATATGTTTGCTACAAATATTGTACAATATCCACATCTCAAGTATCAATAAAAAATGAAAATAAACAATAAAATGACCATTTGTGGAAAATACTTTTATTATTCAGCTACTTTTAGAAAGCAACTGAAATTCAGACCACTCTATCGCCCATTTCTTTCTGAATTTTCATGATATTCAACTGATCTTTTTATATGAGTTGCTCTTATAGAGTTAATTACCAAATCATGGAAGGGAGAAAAAAACTTTATTGTTTGTGTTTGCACATTAAAAATTATTTCATACAAATGAATGCTCATATTTCATCAAATATTTAATATATCTATATTCTAATTGCACTATGTTGTTTCTACTGTACTTTGTCAAATTTCCTGAAAGTGGTAGTAAATTTGATTGAAAACCCTGCATGCTTGCTATAAACAAAAAACATGAGAAAGTTTCTTTAATTTTTTTAAAGGAACCTTTATATCTCCATTGAATATGCTTGCTATATGTTTGCTACAAATATTGTACAATATCCACATCTCAAGTATCAATAAAAAATGAAAATAAACAATAAAATGAACATTTGTGGAAAATACTTTTATTATTCAGCTACTTTTAGAAAGCAACTGAAATTCAGACCACTCTATCGCCCATTTCTTTCTGAATTTTCATGATATTCAACTGATCTTTTTATATGAGTTGCTCTTATAGAGTTAATTACCAAATCATGGAAGGGAGAAAAAAACTTTATTGTTTGTGTTTGCACATTAAAAATTATTTCATACAAATGAATGCTCATATTTCATCAAATATTTAATATATCTATATTCTAATTGCACTATGTTGTTTCTACTGTACTTTGTCAAATTTCCTGAAAGTGGTGTTAAATTTGATTGAAAACCCTGCATGCTATAAACAAAAAACATGAGAAAGTTTCTTTAATTTTTTAAAGGAACCTTTATATCTCCGTTGAATATGCTTGCTATATGTTTGCTACAAATATTGTACAGTACCCACATTAGTCGTGTGTTGCTACTACAGATTATTTCAAGCATTTTATTTTACAGGGTATCTATTATTCAGGGGCTCAAATACTTTTTTCCTTCAATGTGTTGTTGGTCCCCGAATTGCACTCATGATCAAACCTTCATTCAAAAAGTATGAAGTCAAACACTTTATATTCCTGAAATTCCAGAAATATTTGTCAACTATTTTTCTAGATATTCGACAAAATGTGTAAAATCAAAAGTGTCTGGTGATTTTTGGCTATATACTAAAGTTTACGTAGTACAGAAAAAGCCGAAAAATAACCGTGATCCGCATCTAAAAAATGAGCACACTAACTTTTAAAAAAAATCATTCAATTGGGAAGTAAAAACCTAATCTGACAAACTTAGTAAGGAGACGTCTGTGTGGTGAATAATCATAGTTCTGGGAAAAATCTCACTTTTTTTTTGTAAATAAGTTTCCTTCTTTTACCTCCGATACTAACCTTACAAAAGTAAATTTTGCCAGTTATATAAAGTAAAATGAAACATTTTCAAAAGTGCAATTTCTCTTTGTTTATAATGTTTATGTAATTCCTCATTTTTGTGCCTTCTTTTTTTTCCCTCACATTTTTGTGCCCTTGTTTTTCACGCTGGGGCAGTTGCCATGCTTGCCCCACTTTAGTTTCATCACTAGGTGTACCTCGGTAATGTATATCGATTTCTTATGTTTGAAGTAGTATAACATAATTAAAATATGCTGCAAACAATTCTAGAAAAAAATTCTAGTTGCCAGTAAAAGTACTTACTTGTCACCCCCCCCCCCCCCCCCCCAGTCAGGGCTGTACAGAGAGACCGCGGGCCCCCACCCTAAGTTTGATATAATAAAACCTGCTTAGACGAAAATGCAATTTACCACTATAAATTCTGTTTTAGACAGGTTGTTTTCATTTTAGAAGGTATAATTGCATGGTATTTTGTTTGGATGGGTCATGATTTTTTCCATTTATAGCAGGATTTCATAATAAACAAGTTTTACACTACTGAAAAATAAATTTGCTGGATAGTACTTTTTTAGAAAATCTATATAGTATATGCTTACAATTTTATTATTTTTCATTTAGAGTCTTACAGTTTATGATGCATTTGTAATACTTTATCATCTAAAGGATTTAAATAGAAATTTAAAATATTGGTAAATTTTAATTGAATTCATCAATTAATTTTGAATGAGAAAGATAAAAAGTATGAAAGAAATAAAATGCGAAACCATAACACGTTACTTTACCCAACTTTCCACGTGATTCCTTTCACATGTCTGTAATCATCCCCGTCATTAAAACATGGGTGCCATTTCAAAACTCTAGGGGGGGGGGATTCTTTAAATCCTATTGCACACAGTTGAGAAGAGATTGACACAGTTTTATTCTCACATTTGTTTATAAATTAACAAACGTACTCATTATAAATCTACTTCACTTTGAGAAAGCTGCTATATCAAGGCTTTAGCAAACACTATTGATATTTATTAATTTCTATGCTTAAAGTGTTTAGTGAAAAAAATGTTTCTATTTTAATCAAATATGACAAATTTATTTTAGATTTTTTGCAATTTCAGATTTTTTAAAATCTGATCTGTGACAGCTGATACACTGCAAACTATAAAATTCCTTGAGTATGTAATTACTTCCTAGTTTCCTCTAAATGGCTCTCCTGCATTAAAAGAATCTTTCATTTTCAAACTTTTAATATTAATCGTAGATTACTTAATCGATATAATATAAATTGTACCAGGATGTATCAATATAAAAAAATATATATATTCATTATCGATTTTTAGTCAATTTAATATCTAAAAGCTCATTTAAGCACTTACTAGATAACATTTTGATTTAAAATAAGGCTTTCTAACGCTGCTCTAATGCTAAAAAAACAACAAAAGAAGATACATGCAAGGCTAACTGCGATCTAGTCTTTTCTTTTTAATGTTCAGAAGTTAGATGCCATTTTGAAGGGAAAAAATAGAACCAGCCCTATAATATATATTTTTTAATAATACCACAGAAACTATTTTTATTTCAGTAGAGATTTTAGATATAAATTATTTGAAATATGCTAATATTTTGCAACGATCTGCACAGTTTTCTAACAGTTAGATAAATAGTAATAATAAGTGCCATACAGACAAATTACAATAATGGGAAATGTTTTCTATAAAAGCTGACCAAAGTATTATCACTAATAAGCAAGAAACCAACTTTAGGTGGGTGTACTTCTTGGAATTTCCACAGAGTATGACATCATTAATTTAAATAAAAAATCTTTGCCCAATAATTTTTCTCTGAATAAAAAATCTTTCTGCATTTAATCGCATAATTTGTAATGTTTTTCTGCTACCAAACAAGGCGAAAAACTCTATAAAAAAATTGTGGTAGAACTGTAACGTACCTTGTAAACATTCATATAAATAGTTTCAATGAAAAATAATGAAAAGAAAAAAAAAATTACTGGGTTTGAATATAATAGAGAAATTATCTAAAATTAAATGTAAAATGAAATAAATTAAGGCTATTCTCAAATCCAAAGGAGCTACTTTCCGACACATTTCTGAATTCAGTTTTGTTTGGAAATGCATAAAATTGGCAGGTGTTTTTCTTCAGAAAACATTTAATCGAATGGGATTTTTCATTTTTTTTAGTAAAGGCAGATGATTTTTCAGAAAATACTGCCAAAGTGGACATTTTTAACCTGACTCCCGACTTTGCAACCAGAACGAGAAAGCGGAAAAAATTTCGTCACGTGAAAAGAAATCGCTAATAATAGAAAAGAAATGTTCCTTCCTCTCTATGACACAGTTGTAAAATCTTACAATGGAAAAAAAGAGGGGGGGGGGGGTGGGGTATTTAGAACCTTATATTCTTTGAAATCCTTTATATTTGAACCCCTTCTTTCTTTCTTTCAAGACTTCAAGAAATTCCTTTGCATTTTCTTGGGTGGGGGTCTTCTTGAAGGTTAAAATTTTGTCTGGTAAAGGTGAAAATTTACTACATTTTGACAGACAGTTGTAATGTAGAAATATTATTGCCAAGAGAGAAAAGTATTTGATAAAAAAGGAATTTCTTTCCTCAATCCTACTTTTTGCTGAAAATCATATTAAAATGGATGTTTTGCTTGTATTAGTCATGATCCTGCTTTTGTTGCTCATGAAATGCATGAAATTCTCATAGTTTAAATGATGAACCATTTTTAATGTGCAACTAGCTCATTTTAACTGGTTTCCTGTTTTAGCCATTCTCATATTAAACAAGTTCGAATGTATATTAAAAATTCGGTTGGTGCTTAGTTCAATTAATGTTTCTGAAAGAATTTGCATTTAACAGTTTTAATCGTGAAATAAATGTATTTGAATATTAAATATTAAAGGAAGTGTACCATATGCACCGAATAGTGATTTTGGCCAAATAGTTACAATTTGGTTGGCCGAATAACCGAATATTCGGCCAACCAAATTGTAACTATTTGGCCGAATATTTTTATACTTCCGAGTTTAAAAGTACTAACAGTTAAATTATAAAAAAAATTTTACGTAATATTTAACATAGATACTACCATTTTATGAACTAGACATTTTTATAAAAAACCTTTACACACACACACACACACACACACACACAAAAAAAAAAAAAAAAAAAAAAAAAAAAACTTTTGAGTTATAACTTAAAAAGAGGATAGTCTTAAAACTTTTTTAATTAATAAAGCTTTAAACTTTGTAGCTTCTTCTCTGAATTAAAATAAATTTATAAAATGTTACATTCTAAAACAAATACTTAAAATCAAAGAAAAATTTTGAATGAATTAGAAGAAACATTTTACGGTGATAGTGTTTATTTGTCAGGAAGGAACTAAAAGTAAAGCAATACAATATATTAAAATGGTGGCAAATCAGCAAGAATAACTTTCCTGCTCCTTTTGATTTGGCAAAGAAGTTTTTATATGAACCAGAGAGCAAGTGTCTGGAATGGGCGATCATATTCAGAGGCTGTAAACATATACAGGGCACACAAACATACAAAACACACACAAACATAGGGCGTTCATACATCTTGTAGCAAACTTTCTGCGTAGATATGTGGTCAAAGCAAAAATTTTTTTAGCAAGAAACATATCAATCCACTTATTCCATCAAAAATACAGTACATTCAATCAAAAACACAGGGTGTGTCACCACAAGCTGAAATTAAATTTTCGTTTACAAATTTAACAACAATGAAGCTATTTTCTCAAGATTTGCATCGTATTAATTTTGTTTGTAGGAGATATGATGATATTATTGGAAGTTGCTGAATTTTGGCCAGTGACACAGTTATAAGTAGTACTGTCAGCTGCTCTCTCAATAAATGAATATCTAGTAGTCCAGGCATTAGGGGATAAAAAAGAGCAAATAAAGGAAAGTTTTGGTGTAGTTTTTTTTGGTGGGTCCCTTTATGTTTTTTGGGTCGCTGAACACGAATCCGAGGTTTTCCAACAAAATTTTTTTCGGGAAATATGTTTTTTTTACAAAAAACGTGTAAAAAAACAGACTTTTTTCCGTTTTTTCAAAATAACTCCAAAATTGTGCATTTTACGTGAAAATCGGCAATATATGAATTAAAGAAAATAAAATTTTCTATATTTTATGTAATGAAAGTTTTTTTCTCTGATCAATGGTTTAGCCGTGTGAGTGCCGCAAAAAGGGTGTTAAAAACAAAAAACTGTAAAAAAGCGGGAATTACGGTAGTGTATGTCGATGTAACATAAAAACTAACCATTTTACGCAAACGGTAACCATTAATGATACTAAAGATTATATGTTTGACTGTATTTTATGCATTTGAGGTAGAGGAAAAGTGCGGATCCTGCGCCAGGGGAAGGTGGGAGCAGTGGAGCAGTTCCACCTTCTCTCATGGGTCGAAGGTGCTCCTCCGCCGGAGTGCTCATACTGTAAAATTGGGAGGTGTAAAAGACAAAAAACTGTAAAAAACGGGAATTACGACCCTGTATGTCGATGTAACATGTAAATTAACCATTTTAAATAAACGTTGACTGTTAATGATACTAAAAACTATATGATTGACTACATTTTACAATGAAGTTTCCTGATAATAAATACGGCGACTCATTATGAATCATTATATAATTATAAATTATTATGTACATTAGTAACAAACATTAGTATATTTACATGAAGTCAAAAAGCAAAATTCTTATTTCCGCAATCATTTATGTGAAGGTTACCACTTTTAGTGCATTTTAGAAACAAAATTGTCATAATCAACTTTTTAAAGCATGACATAGTCGGTAGTTTCATTTATTATAGGTTGACCCGCTAATAAAAAAACCAAGTTTTCGACCTTCTACACCTTGTGCGTTTTTCACAATATTGAAAAAAACAATATGTTTCGGCACTTTTTTCGATTTTTCTTAAATAACTCAATTTTAGTGCATTTTGCAGAAAAAAGCACTTTCACCATTTTATAGAGCATAAAATTATCTACAACATGCAGTATTCATGTTTATAAATTGTCCAAATAGGGGGTAAGATACGGAGCAGGGAAAATAGGGTTAAATTTGGAAAAAATGTAAAAATCCACAAATGACGTTAGTTTTTGCCGTATCTTACCCCCTATTTGGACAATTTACAAATATGAATACTGCATGTTGTAGAGAATTTTATGCTCTACAAAATGTTGTAAGTGCTTTTGTCTCTAAAACGCACTAAAAGTAGGTTAGTAAGCAAAAACTAACGTCATTTGTGGATTTTTACATTTTTTTTCCAAATTTAACCCTATTTCGCGGCTCCGTATCTTACCCCCTATTTAGACAATTTACAAATATGAATACTGCATGTTATAGAGAATTTTATGCTCTACAAAATGTTGTAAGTGCTTTTGTCTTTAAAACGCACTAAAAGTAGGTTATTAAGCAAAAACTAACATCATTTGTGGATTTTTACATTTTTTCCAAATTTAACCCTATTTTCCCGGCTCCGTATCTTACCCCCTATTTGGACAATTTACAAACATGAATACTGCATGTTGTACAGAATTTTATGCTCTACAAAATGGTAACTGTGTTTTTTTTCTGTGAAATGCACTAAAATTGAGTTATTTAAGAAAAATCGAAAAAAGTGCCGAAAAATATTGTTTTTTTCAATATTGTGAAAAACGCACAAGGTCTAGAAGGTCGAAAACTTGGTTTTTTTTATTCGAGGGTCAACCTTTACAACATACCCAAAAATCAGAACTACCCGAATTTTTGTAAGGTAAAATGCTATTTCTACTGGACTACAATGTTACCGCCTCTTAGAATACGAGCTTTCGACTCATGAGAGTAGCTGGATCTGCCCCACTGCTCCCACCTTCCCCTGGTGTTGGATCCGCGCTTTTCATCTACCTCAAATGCATAAAATATAGTCAAACATATAATCTTTAGTAACATTAATAGTAAACATTTGCGTAAAAGGATTAGTTTCTATGTTACATTGGCATACAGTACCGTAATTCCCGTTTTTTTACAGTTTTTTGTTTTTTCCACCCATTTTTGAGGCACTCTCACGGCTAAACTATTGATCAGAGAAAAAAACTTTCAATACATAAAATGTAAGAAATTTTATTTTCTTTAATTCATATATTGCCGACTTTCACGTAAAATGCATAATTTTGGCATTATTTTGAAAAAACGGGAAAAAGTCCGTTTTTTTACACGTTTTTTGTAAAAAAAAAACATATTTCCCGAAAAAAATTTTGTTGGAAAACCTCAGATTCGTGTTCAGCGACCCAAAAAACATAAAGGGACCCCCCCAAAAAAACTACACCAAAACTTTACTTTATTTTCTAGCAAATGCCTGGACTATAGGTCAGTGTTGTTTAGATGGCAATTTCCAGTACTTCTCGTGATTTACAGAAATCAAAGTATGTTTAAAATGTAATAAACAAAAATTCAAATTTGACCTGGAGTGAGATACACTTCATTTTTAATTGAATAAGTGTGTTGCGATCCCAGTTTTCTGGACAAAAATTGTCTGTTTTGATGTCTATTGTCACCTGTGAAAGTTTTTTTTCGTTTTATTTAGAAAAATTATGTTTGTGAAAAAACAAGAAACAGATTATTTACTAGACAATATTAAAAAACTTGCATTTATTTGTAAATCATTAATAATTTTCTTAAGTGACACTTTCCAGACAGCGAATTAATAATGTTAACCATTATCTTTCATTGAAATATGATTATATTTCTAATTATTTTGAATATCTTTATTAATTGACAGTTAAAAGTAGAAATTGTGGGGTTTTAAAAATATTAAACAAATTTTTTTTAAGTATTCGGTTTGGCCGAATATTTTGATATTCGGTCAAACTGAATATTCGGTAGGCCGAAAAGTTTGATATTAGTTTATAAAGTTTGATATTAGTTTATAAAGTTTGATATTAGTTTATAAAGTTTGATATTATATATAAAGTTTGATATTAGATATAAAATTTGATATTAGATAAAAGTTTGAGCATTCCTATTATTATTATTATTATACATATTTTTTTTAAGACATCTTTCTGATTTAGATTGTGGCAATATATATCATCTATTTGATTTCATTTTAAATTGTAGTCATCACTAGATTCAAATCATGTAGACACAGAGACAAGTTCGTAAAGGGGACCTGACTTTTATTCTTTTTAAGATACAATAAAGTCAGGCCTGGAGGTAGTCTGACATCTTTTATTCCTTCCTTCATTGTTGCAACTGTGCTCATGAGCATCATGGAGAATGCTAACAAGTATTTTACCAAAAGAAGGATACTATTTCCTCTCATATGAGAGTTTTACTATTGTAATTCTGATTTTTCCCAGTAGGGGCAACAGTGTCGAAATGGGAGGAAACTTCAATTTAATTGAATAATTAAATTAATTTAAAACTTTTAAATTAATTTACAATTTATAATTTTAATAAGGTTTTAATTTTTTCTTTTCACATATATTGAGGGTTAACTGAATAATTAAATTAATTTAAAACTTTTAAATTAATTTACAATTTATAATTTTAATAAGGTTTTAATTTTTTATCTTTTCACATATATTGAGGGTTAATTGAACTATTAAAGTAGTATTAGTAATTAATAGATATGATAATGCAGTTTCCATGCAGCAATTACATAAAAGATAAAAAAAATTATATACTTAAAAGTAAGTAAATATTTAAGGATGGTAGAGAAAGAGGAAAAGCAATTTTTTTAAAATTATTTTTTTTATATAGAGAGTTAAAGTGACGACGCCCAATATGGTGCTACAGACAACAGAGTCCCCAATGAAAAACCTTGGAGTAGTCCATTGAAAATAAAAATCGAAACAGATAGAAGATAAAAAAAAAATATATTATTGAACTTGGAAAATCATGTAAGGTGATGCTTCAAAATAATCTCATGTCGGCTGCACTCTTTTGTGTAGACCACATGTCAGAATAAAAAAAGTTTTTCTTTTTCTACATGAGCCACAGCTTATTCATAATTTTTTATGTTACTTCATAATTTTCTGCATTTTATTTGATTTACATAATTATTATTAATATATATATTTCAGTTTGGATCAACTCTGATATGGTCTATGGTCGCAAAAGCAGAAGATTTATACTGTGGGCATGAGGTATTTGATATTGATATCCAAACTCGCTGGTATGTATAAAATTGAATATTTTTACGTTAAGTTTAAAACAAATTGTTTAAAATATATGTATCATGAGAAATTTTTTTGTTGCTGATTCAGCTATCAGTGTTATTTTTGACTTTATTGTACCATCAACAATAATAATTTAGGGTTAAGCAATCTAATCCATGAATCAGATGATTCTTTATGTATATGCATATTATATATATACAGAGCAAATGCATGGATTTTCTGTAATGCATGCAAAAAAATTTGACAATGCATTAAAAGTCCTGTTTTGCATAAATTACTGAAAATTTTTCCTTCTTCAGAGTTTCCACCAAACAGTATCAGCAGGGTGCTGCATCCTGCCTGCCCTTTTGTTTACAAAAAAAGCACCCTTCTTTGTAAACCAAAGAATATACCAGAAATAAAAGTTTATTGCCCAAATTTTACCCTTCTTTTATGTAGACCACAAACACATCTATACAGTAAAAAGTCACATGCTATATACAGATGTCCCTTATATTTTATATAAAGCAATTGAAAGAATTTTTTTGTACCTCTCTTATTTAACTGATTCTGTTTTTAATATTTATGTCTCACTGTTTAATATTTGATTCTGTTTGAAAAATATTTCACAACTTTCTTCATGTCTATTTGCTTGATTTCACTATAATTTTTATAATGAACTTTTATCGAAACTAAATTTGGAAATGTTAAAAAAAAAAAAAGTATTTACTATGCTTGTTGTTAAGAAGTTTACAGTAACTGATGTTTTTCTGGGGTGGCATTAAATAACTAAATAACAAAATTAAATAACTAAAACCAATATCTATAAAAATTACAAATTGAATTCCTTTATTATGATTTATAATACTGTTGGCATAACATCCTCTATGTGCTTACGAATACCTAAACAATCGGACGCAATTATGCATGTGTTTTGGTTTGTTTGGGAGAAGGGTTGCTTGTCCATGCTTTGTCCAGTCATACAGTTATTGTTATTTATGTGAAAGAATGTTTGGTTTATCTACAAAAGAGTTGGAGTTAATGCAATTGTTTTAAATTAGCTTGTCCGTACTTGCAGTCTATGTAACATTTCCGATTTTAAGTAAAGAGGCCTAATATGCATTTTTAATTGTGCATAAAATACTATTTGTTATTATTATTATTGAATCAAATTTTTGGAAAGAAACTTTGTTCTGTTTTGATCTTCGATAAAAATTAGCAAATGTACAATAAAGTAAACAGATTTATTTTCATATACTGCAAAGTAATAAAAAAATAGGGGGGGGGGGAACTTTTGTAGGTTCTACCAAGCTGTTCGTGGATATTTAAGAAAATAATTGATTTAAAAAGAAAATAAATATAAAATAGTTAACTTTTTATTTATTTGTATCTTTAGACCATTTATTAGTAACTATTTAAACCAGAATTAATTGTATCAATGATATTAAAATTATTAACTTATATTTCCAATTTCAAAAATTTTTTTCATTTCAAATTGATCATAATTTTGTGACACTCGTGCTGAAAGAAAGACTGAATATATATACTTATATATATATATAACTCTACCTTTGTTTTATGGACTCAGCAAATTATTTGTTCCTAATCTAAAATCTACACTTAACTTTAAAAACAAAATATAAGTATATTTATTTAGTTTATTTAGTTTTAAAGTGTGTCTCACCTCCCTTGTAAATTCATTTTTAAATTTATCAAGATTTAATTATTTTTGTGAAAATTAAAAGGTTCCAAAGACGGTCTTGCAAAGGTTATTTTCCCTTAATTTTATTTATTGATATTTTAAATACTAAATAAATCATCAATTCGTGTTACAGTGAATTCTCAATAAGTCTAATTCGAAGGGACCGGCAAAAATATTCGAGTTATCGTAAGTTTGACTTATCAAAAATCACGTAATACCCACGGAAATGATATAGAAAATCATTCAATCATATAAATAGAAATTTCAATTATACTGTAATAACTGAGTCTGGCAAAATGAACACTGACAAAAATATAATTTAATAGTTAAAGATATTTAAAAACTCAAATTTTCTTAAAAACTTGTTAATGATGACTATCTGAAGGAATTTTATGTCTTTCACAGACTTGAGTTTGGGTGTGAAATGCAATTTACTCCCTCATAATCTTCAGATTGCAAATCGTTCTACACCCATTTTATTGCTTCAACTATATCTGTATCACTAAGTTCTCTGCAAATTATAACATTTTCGTAAATATTCAAAAACTCAGTATCATCTTCAGAAATAACTTGGTCTTGTAGATTTTCACTTAAAACACACTAGTCTCTCTACATTGCTTGCAAAGAAGCCACATCTATTGAAGCAATTTTCGATAGTGGTTTGTTTCACATGGTTGTTCCAGGCATGCAAAATCAGTCCAATTGCTTCTAACACATCACACATTTGATTTATTCCATTTACATACCCGATTGCCTTCCTCACCAGACATTTTTGGAATGTTTCAAACATTTAATTATTCACTGACCTGCTGGCTGCAGTTTACAAATTTTGTTAGAAGGGAAAAATTCTAATTTGATAGATTTCAAATTTAAAAGTTTATCATGAGCTGTAGACTCATCAACTAAGATCAACACTTTACACATTTCCGCATGAAACATATCAAAATTTCTGATGTACTCATTCAACGATATCAGAGTCATCTAAGCCTTTTATTTGATCTGTTGTACTGTATGGAAAGTGACTTTTTATGCTTCTAACAGTGAGGATTTTTATATTTACCGATAACCAGTAAGATTAATTTCTCTGTTTTAGAAGTATTTGTTCGTATAAGCATAGTTAAATGTACTTTATTTAGCTTACCCCCCCCCCCCCCCCCCCCCCCCCAAACATCTTGGTCGTGTTAGAAAAACATTTGTAAAAAAGTCCAATTTCATCCATATTGAGAACGTCGTTTGCATTATAGCCTGCAAGAAGTTTGGATAAAGAAATCGTCTGTCATTCTTCACACGGCGTATCAGGCACATCTTTTGCTTCACTATGTAATGTCCAAAACATAATGTTGTGCCTGAAGCCATGTTTCTAGGCTTTAACTTTAAGCCACCCCGTGCTTGCAGAGATGCCTTCCATGTTTAATAATTTTATGACAGCCAAAGTTTTCTCACATAATATCGTACCATTTAAAGGAATTGCATTCTAATGGGTCCTGTAATGTAAACCATTTTACGAGGGAGGTTTTGTTTGTTGTTTGAGGGCTGTTTTTATATCTGGGCAGTCACATGCCTTCAACATTTTGCACTTTAGATTGCCATTTACCTATATCTTTTCAAAATGTTTTCTTTACCCATCAGTATGGTTGATAGCGTGTTGGGAGGGATACCATATTTCAGTGCTAGATCACTTTTCTTTAAATTAGGATTGATTTAAATTATCGTTGAGAAAATTTACTTTTTGTTCTGAATTAAGAATTTGTAATTTCTGCTTCGACATTATATTTTCAATTAAGAAACTCAATTGAAAAATAGTAGCACGATGCGAAAGCAATAAATACTAAAATGAATACACAGGATTCAACACTAGAGAAAATAACCTTAACGTGAGCTGAATAGAATTGAACTATAAAAAAAAAAAAAAACACATAAATTATGTGAAAATTGTCCAGTCAGAACGCAGTTAGCATCTTGCTTTGACAGAGTCCATTTTGAGAGGATGGCATGAAAGAGAAGTGAATGGGAGAGGGCGAACGATTGCCATTGTAAACCGCAGATGCCTGACAGTGACTAAGGTGGAAAGTAAAAATGGGTCCCTTCAAAACCAGAGAGTGATTGCAGAGAAGTTTTATCTAACAGAAAATGCCGGAAAATGTCTGAAAAAAAAAAAGTTCAAATATACTATTATTTTTCTGGCAGAATAAATCAACTTAAAAGATGTAGACTTCGACAGAACAAGAAAGTTTAATATTGAAATGTAATAAAGGGGGTCGGGATCTCGTAAATCTAATTTAAACGAATATTCGACTTATCTGACTTCAGCTTATCAAGAATTCACTGTATTACTTATTAAAAAAATAACTAAATATATTAATTAAAAATTTAGTATTTTTATCAATTAATTGGAAACCGTGGTTCTTAGAGTAAATGCAATTATTAAATGTAAAAAAAAAAAGAAAGTTTTTGAAAAAAAAAAGTTAAAGCAGATCCGAAAAACAAATGTTTTTTCTGCTCAGTGCAATACTTTTTGACATATTCACAAGACTGAACTAAAAAACAAACACAAAACTCGGCTGCAACCCTGAAACCCATTGAGTTTAGGGGTTCCAAACTTGGTGAGAAATTTTTGTAAAGGTGATATTTTAAATCTATTTTGACCTTGTACTGATTATAATCCATATTTTGTACTTTTTGAGTCTGATAAGATTAAACACAAATAACATATTTACCTAAACATGTATTTATGTATTCATATCGGTATTCTAAGGCATAGAAAACATTAAAATTTTTTGTGACTGTATAGGAAGGGGGGCATTGAATGAATAACAGGCCTTCGTCCTCTCTTTTGCTTAATCAGGCCCTGCACATTCATAGACTCATTTTTAAACGTAAATGCATGAAATTGGCAGATATAACAATTGAAATGGTTTGGAATCGAAAAGTCTTATTTATTATTTTTTATGAAAGTAGTTATGAATGAGTTATGAGCAGTTGTTGTATCATGACGACCTTTTTAATTAAAAGACTATGCCCTCTTTCTATTTTTTAATGTTAAACAAGTGCCCCAAAGTAAAAAAAAAAAAAAAAAAAACACACCCTTTCCCAGCCTTTTTACTGTGATCTCAACTGTCTTGAAGAACTCTGAAAAACTCAGATTGCTGAAATCTTTGCCTCTACTATACTAGAATAGCACACAATCACTAAGGCGTCTCTTTTCGACTGGCTTCAGCGATCTGATCACACTAGACTCCCAGATTTTGTAACATTTGGCAGTAAAAAAAATTTTTAAAGTTACTAAATTTGAAACAGAAAATTATAAGTAAAGTAATGGTTTTAAAAAGTTGTAAGTAAATATTTCAAAACATACTGCAAAAAATACAAGCTGATGAATGAAACAAAGGTTTGCTACATTTGATGCTTAATCTTCTGGAATAGTAGTAACATATTCCAAACCTAGTAAAATACACAAGTTATATCAAATATTTATTCAATAATTCATATAATATTTTGTTTTAAAGCCTGTATATTGTAATTACACAAAGTATTGTCATTATAATAGTGTATTTATAGTATTTTAATTGTAAACAAGTATGCTATAATGACATCGTGATTGGTATTCAACATTCTGAATTTTCTACCTTTTGCAAATTTGTTGACCAATAACAACACAAACTCCTTATAATGAAATCTTAAGACATGACATCTTAAACATCTTAAGACATAATTTTAAACCAGGCCTTAAAACCAATGAAGCTGCCCTCAAAACTCATGAAGTTGGAGGCCTGAACAAGAGTAGTATCCAGGCAGTTCAAAAATTAATCATTGTTGGATGTGTAGTTTTGTTAATTTTTAGCATAAAAATTTATTGCGAAGAGTGGTTTCTCCTTTTTTTTTTCTCTTAAACTGGTCAAAACTTACTTGGCACTTCTGGGTTTGATTTCAAGGCTCAGACCTTCTCCCCCCCCCCCCCCCTCCTTAAAATGTTTGGATTTGTTTTGAACTGTCTGGACACTACTCTTGTCCTGGCCTCCAACTGCACAAGTTTTGAGGACAGCTTCATTGGTTTTAAGGCCTAGTTTAAAATCATGCCTAAGATGCATAATCTCAACATTTTTATCACTCTTTACGTAACCAAAAAATGAAAGAAGCCTGTATGATTATAGAATATAGAGGAACATGTCTTCTCTTATATAACATTTTAAATTCAACGATAGGGTGATAAAGTGCCAGTTACAGGCTTTGGTTTAAAAACATTCAAAAAACGAAAATACTTTTGATCCAGCCTAATATTAATTTGCTTCCAGACTTAGTAAAAGTCAATTTGATATGACAAAGTATAAAAGGATAAAATGCAAATTCTTAACTTTTTGTGATAAAAGAAGTTTTTTAGGTGAAAAAAAATAAAATAAAAGCAAATTTAACAGTGGTAAGTTTTTATACAATATCTATACATATATTTATTCAAATGTATGTGTGTATATAAAAAAAAAAAAAAAAAAAAAAAAAAAAAAAAAAAATCAAAATGCTTATTTTTAAAAATGTTACTAATTTCCTGCTGAATATTCGACATTTGGCCAAATCACTATTCATTACATTCCTAGCTGATAGAATATTATTTACAATGTTAACAAAATATGTGTTCTTTTAAATTAAACTAATTTTTGCTGTGCATTAATGAGTTTCTAATTTTTTTTCCTTTAATAGGGCAAGTATAATCTTGTACATTGTGGACATTTTATGCAATGTAGAAAACACATCTTTATCACCTCCTCTCATGCCTTCTGACAGTTTATTAAAACACATCCAAAGATTTGATGTTTCAAATGATAAAATTGATATGTTGAAAGAAAAGTTATCACTTATTGAAAGGGATTCTAAACACATAGCAGTAATGAATGTCTGACAAAACAGCCTATCAAAAGTATAGGTTTAAATATCTTTTCTGTGATCTCATGTGAATTAAAACCAAGGCCAATCAAGGATAAATATTGAACAAATTCTGTGATTCTCTATTTGCCTGATATTTTGTGCATTGGCAATTGTAATTGTAAAAAAAAGCTCCATTCATGAACTTTTTATTTCAGTGTTCTGTTATCAAGCACATAAAATGTACAAAGTTTTGCTAGCAAGAAATGTTTAAATGGAGGAAAACCATACTTTTTAATTTTGTGTAAATATTTTTCTTGCAAACACTGTTCAGATAGTTTTAGCTGTTTTTATCAGCAGTGTGAAATATTGTTAATGTTATCACAGTGGATACTTGTTATACTTTGAAATTCTATGGTTCATATGTGAGACCACTGTTCCTCAAAAAAACGATTTCTGTGACATAATTCCCCATCCCCCTCCCCACATTCTTCTGCCTGAAAACACTGTAAGACACTGTTATTTTCTAATCTCTTTTCTCCGTGTATCTGTATTAAACATAGTAAGATTTTCAAGATTCGCTTGGGCAGAATTATTTTCCTGCTTAGGTTGATTTATTTTTGTAGCTATGTAAAGTCTTGTAACTCACAAAAAATGATTATCAAAAACATGCTTGCTCTTTTTTATTATCAGTTCAATATTTTAAAAATTCTTTTAGTTTTGTGGCTTTGGAATCTTTTGTGAACATATTTAAATAAATTATTAAATACTAAAACCTGTTTTTCTCCAGTTTGTATATATGTTAATAGATTCTGCCTTTTATTCTGGTATATTAGTTGATTTTAAAAGATACAACTTTTGTTTAAATTTAGATTCTGTTTTTTAAAACCGTATTTATTCTTTAAATATCAGGTACAGTCATGTATTTCTTTTTAAGTTATAGCAAGTTAAAAAAATATTTGTTTGTAAACTTACATGAAATACAACTATGAATAAGTTGTTCTAAAACATTTCTTGCTGCAATTCTTTTAAAGAAAATTTTTTAAAGTGTGCTTATAATTTTTTTTTTTTTTTTTTTTTTTTTTTAACTGCCAATTTTATTGTTCATTGAATTTTGACACCCAGAATGGTGCTTTTGAATAACAGCCATTAGTTAATGGCCCCTTTTCCCCCTTTTTGTACAAGACCAAACCACACTCTTGTCAATAATTGCATGGTTGAAAGTTACTTTTAATTTTTTTTTTGTTGTTGTTGTTTGTCTGTTACTGAAAATATGTGCAATTTATTGTAATAGTAGTAAAATGCAAAATACTTTCATCTTGCATATATTTTAAGTTAGACAAGTTGAATGTGCTAAAATTTTTTTCTTTGCTACTCTTTAATTTGAGCTACAAGCAGTTGCTCAGGAATTCATGTAGGCCATTAAGGTCTTTTAGTTATATTTTTGTTACCGAGCATTGCCACCCCACCCCCACTTTTATTTTTCTTTCAGTACTACATATAGTTTGTGCATTAAAACAGTCATGTATTTCTTTACGTTTTTTGATTTATTTTTTTAAAAAGCTTCTTTTGATTTTTTTTTTTTTTTTTTAAGCACAAAATCTATTAGTTCATTATTAGCCTATAGTTTATTATAATTTAGTATTCGGATGTAGGGAGAGATAGGGAAAAAACTATTTATAAAGATTCAAATTTTTTTTTCAAAATGGGTTTGTGATGGTTCAGAATTTCGATTACATATTTTGAATAATTTGAAATATGATTTATGTCTGAAAAATATTTATCCAAATACAATCTTTTTGAAATAAAACGAACTTAATTTAATTTAATATTAATTTGTCAGTTTTTTATATTTAGTTCTGAATTATTGTTAAATATTTAAAACTTACTTAAAATCCTGTATAGGTAATTGTATTGTGCTGTCCTCAAAAAAAAAAAAAAAAAAAAAAAAAAAAACCCACAGTGAAATGTTTCCTAAAAAAAACTCCATCCTAGTACTACATCAAATATTTCCTTAAAGTCAATTTGTTTGTTATGTTATGTTTTTATGCACCATTTAGAATAATAAAAATAGTTAAAAATACCTAAGAAGTGCTTATTTAGTTTAAAAATAATTTAAACTAACAATTGCAGAATTCTGGCAAAACATGTGCTTCGTTTTTACAGATTTTCTTGTTATAATAGAATTTTAGAATGATTTACATAATTTTTTATTTTTTTATGTTAAACCCTTAATATATTATAAAATGCTTCATTGTCAGCTGATTATGTCAGGTGTGTGTTTTTTTTCAGGTAAAATGGATCATTTTTTAGAAAAGTGTTTTTTTTTTCCTTCAAATTCTTGCTTAATTGGCTCCCATTTTGTGATAAAATGAAAAATGCTCAACATTAAAATTTTAGTCAGAACAAGCTGTAAAAATTTAGCCATGTTTAATTTTTTAAAATTTTTTATATAGAGAACATTTAAAAAAATGTTTTTCTTTAATTAGAGGACAGCACAATATAGGTTTTGTTTGTTGATAGAAACATGACTGTTATTATTTAAGTTGTTACATAATAATATTATAGTTCATTGCAGGGAAATTTATATCTGTTTTCATGTAGATATTTTTGTATTATAGACATGCTTCTGTTTGGTTACAGCTGTATTTTGTTCCCAAAAAGAATGTATTTATTAAAAAAGATTTTATTTTAACCAAATAAAAAGTTTTTATTTCTCTTATAAGCTATGACTTATTTTCGAGCTACATTACAACTGATAAAAACTTTTTCTTTTTCCTCTGATGATTTAAAAAAAAAAAAAAAATTCTTCACTTACAATAGTTGAGACTGATTGAAAGAGGGATTAAAAGTTTTTTATCAGAGGAACTTGCATCCTCTTCCCATCAAAATGTATGTATGTATATATATATATATATATATATATATATATATATATATATATATATATGCATACATATTTTTTACTGTCATTACATTTACAGTTACTAAATTTCAGGGAAGGAGGGGGTAGGATAGAAAAAAGAAGCTGCTGTTTTAATTCTCCTTTTAAAAAGATGCTGGTTGAAATTGATTTTGTAAAATTTAATGTTTCTTAATTGTTAAATTTCTGGGTTATTTTTATGTTTTAAAAATCGTCTTACATGAAAGAGTTAAGTTTATATGTTCCAAAATTTTGCCCCTCGCTGTATTTTGTTCTGCTTACACCAATCTGAACTGCATTCTCTACATTTTCTGGGACAAATGGTCTTGGGAGAAAAAAAATATATATAAAAGTACTTTTATATTTTCCTTGACTTTGCAATTGTTGCAGATTGAATTATGTTTTGCAGTATGACCACCGATATATTGAAATTTCCAGATTTTCTCGTTGAAAAAATATTAATGTCTTTAAATAGGTTATTTATGGCAATGCTTTATGGTAACCTTTTGCTTAATTTACAAAAATAAATAAATAAGCCAGTTTTTGCTTTTAAATTTTAAGTATGTCGAGTAATATAAACAAGTATCTTTTAATATTTTAAAAGTTGATATTGAAAACAGAAAATATTTTGTTTGTATATGTACGTACCTAAAAGCATTTTTAGTCATAAACTTTAAAATATACTATAATGTATAATGCAAAGTATTTTAAACAAGATTAATTAAAAAAATTAATGTGTTTACTTTCAAATTCATTTTTAACTTCTGTATATGTATTAACAGGCAGTAGCGATAACTACTTAAATTATATAACTTCACATTTCAAAACAACAAAAATAACTTGTTTTCAGGGCTCCTGGAATGTTTCTTTTCAGTAATCTGGAATGTATTACTCTCCTGATTTTTCATAGCTTAAAGTCAAGCATTCTTCACAGATATCATTACTTTAGATTTTTCATTGTTTGATTGTAACTTTTAAAATTCTTTTATTTCAATTTTTTTTTTTAATCTCCAGAATGCAGATCCCCCCCCCCCCCCCCCAATTGAAAATTCAAAGATAAATTTGTTACTTCATAATTAGTGTATGTTCTCTTACAAAACCAAACATTTTACAGAAAAATATAAATTTATTATGATAAAATATATACAAAGTTATTTTACATGTTTAACATGCTATACATGAAGCTTGGTGCCTAGTAAATGCATGAAGGACATTGACACTTTGGTTATGCTAGCTGAATGATTAATGAATTATAAACATTCAAACCTTAAAAAATATATATTCAATGAAAATCTTTACATTTT
This sequence comes from Maratus michaelseni, assembly GCA_963931845.1. NCBI lineage: Eukaryota > Metazoa > Arthropoda > Arachnida > Araneae > Salticidae > Maratus > Maratus michaelseni. The sequence goes on from OZ007589.1 coordinate 300,832,371, forward strand.
TATAAGCAATGTAACTGCAAGTTATATATGACAGTTAATTTCTATACATTTATGACTAGAAACTTTTTAACCAAATTGTTTTGGATAAATGAAAGACATGACTTGAAAAAATCACTGGGTGAATTTTCTGACTAAAGTAATATTACACTTAGTTTTAATAATAATAAACTTTATATGTACACTGATAATTTAACCCTTCACTGCACCGCATGCCATGTCTGGCACATACCTAAAAACATTACATTATTAATTATGTGCCATGAATTTAGTGGAATGAATGATCGCTGTCCCTGATTAGGAACAATCCAAAGTATGGAATAATACTTATTTTGTCCATGTTAGATGTGTACACTAGACAACAAATTAGAATTTGTTCTTTGGAAACAAAGGAAATTTCGATCAAGCTATTAAGGTAAAATTTGCTTTCATTATTTTTACTGAATATTAAAAAATATTAATATAAAAGAAGATGCAGTGTTAGACAGATAAAATTGATTAATTTAAGCCCATTTATATGCAAAATATTGCTATATGCTAGTTTAAAACCATAATTTTGTATGTATGGCACACACAATAAAATATCAAATTTTAGCTGAAAATTAAAAATTAAAAATTTTTTGCTATTTTTTTCCATTATTAGGCCGATATATAGATGTTAAATAATTTTTTTCATAAAGATAGAAAAATTCGTGCAGTAAAGGGTTAAATCTATGAAAAACATGCAAAAAAATTCACTGGGTGAATTTGCTGTAATATTACACTTAGTTCTATGATTTTTAAAATGACTTAATATGTACACTGAAAATTTTAAATTTATGAAAGACATGATGTTAAAAAAAAAAAAAAAAAAAAAAAAAAAATTACTGAAGTAACATTACACTTAGTTCCGTGGTTTTTAAAATGACTTAATATGTACACTTATAATTTAAATATATGAACAGAGACATAACAATTCAAAAATTAAGGGAGGGGTTTAAATATGCACTTTCAACAATTAAAATAATTAGAATTATTAAATATTTACAAGAATATCAATTACCCTAATTATCAGTATTTTAGTTAATTTCACAGTAATAATTTAATAGGTAAAAATAGAAAATATTTGAAATAGCTTGTGAATTTTAGGTTAAAAACTGTCTTGAATTTAATTAAAAACTGTTTTGAACTCCTCCCCTTTGACTAATAAGCAATATTACACATTAGTTCCATGAAAAAAATGACTTGATATTTACACATAATTTAAATCTAATTTGATAAAATATTTTAAAACTTAAAGAATAAACTTAATAGTAGAAATTCTATAATAAATACATGAATAATATATATGTACAATTCCAGTGTAACAACTAAGTTTGTTACACCTTCTGGCAGTTTTGACTGGTGTTTTCTTCAATAAAGTCTATAAATGACCAGCATGGAAGTGACTAGATTCAACAATAAATTGAAAGACATTGGTGTGACTAGGAGAAATCTTGCCGGACATAGAGAACTCAAACATAGCTTTCTTGTTTGGTATTACTGGCTAGAAGCTTCATTTCTTCTCCATGTTGGTGAAGCCAGGTAGTTGCTTCGGAACTGCAGCAAGAAAGTGTTGCTAAACATGCAGCAGACAATAAGAACATCTCTGGAGAGAGGGCTTTTTGTGCTGATCCTAAAATATAATAATAATACTTTTTAGTCAACTTACTCTTGAAAATAAATTATTTCTTCAATGCATGCTTAATTGTTATTGAAAATAAATGTTATGATTCATTTTATTCTTAACTTAGATTTAGGTCAAAGCTATTTTAAACTAAAACATATTTAAACCTAAGATATATGTTATTGAAAAATATTACAATGTTTTATAAGGGCTTTTTGTTTTGATCTTAAAATATAAGAATAATACTTTTTAGTCAACTTACTCTCGAAAATAAATTCTTCCTTCAAATGCATACTCTTTATTTCTATTGACTTAATTGTTATTGAAAATAAATGTTATGAATAATTTTATTGTTAACTTAGATTTATGTCAAAGCTATTTTAAACTAAAAATACACCCTCAAATTTGTATGATTTTATATTTTTAAATGAAAATTATCCAAATGAGCTAGGGAGTCCTCGTTATTATATATATTTCAGTTATTTTTAAGCTATTTTAGTTAAATTATTAATATTTTGCAAGTAGTATAATAAAAATAAATACTAAATAAACAAACCTACCTGCTAAGTATCTGACCAGCTGGCTCAAGTGATGCCCTATTTTCTGTGGCAGAGACAAGTTGTTTTCAGTCCATTGCTTTAATATTTGAGCAACAAGGCCAACTGTTTCACAAGCAACTTTTTCTTCTGGTTCATCTCTCATAATTGTCATTATAATATCAAAACCAAAACACTGCAAAGAAAAAAAAAGAATATGTTTAGTTCTTTAATTATTAAAAACAAATGTTTCAAAATTAATTTCATGTTAGGAAAATTATAATTAAAGTTTAAAAAATGTTTAATGTATAAAATAATACAATATATTTAATATATACTGTAATAGTTTTAGTTTAATTATTAAAAAAACTTTCAAAGTTAATCTCATGTTTGGAAAATTATAATTTTGATAGTTTAAAAATTTCATCTTTTGCATTTAATGATACATAAAATAGTTATACTTAATTTATTCTTATATAGTATTATTAATAATTTTATGTAAATGCATACTCTTTATTCCTATTGACCTAATTGTTATAGAAAATAAATGTTATGAATCATTTTAATCTATGTTTAATGTATAAAATAATACAATATATTTAATATATACTTTAATAGTTTTAGTTTAATTATTGAAAAAACTTTCAAAGTTAATCTCATGTTTGAAAAATTATAATTTTGATAATTTAAAAATTTCATCTTTTGCATTTAATGATACATAAAATAGTTATACTTAATTCATTCTTATATAGTTTTATTAATAATTTTATGTAAATGCATACTCTTTATTCCTATTGACTTAATTGTTATAGAAAATAAATGTTATGAATCATTTTATTGTTAACTTAGATTTAGGTCAAAGCTATTTTAAACAAACTTATTTAAACCTAAGATATGTTATTGAAAAATATTACAAAGTTTTATATGTATACTATACAAGTTGAATGATAAAGAAATTTACCTTTTCAAATTCTTCAAGGGCTGATTGAACAGAACAGATCACAGTTAGTGTGCGTAATGCAAGTGGACGTAAATAGTTATATTTTCGAATCTTGCAGACATTCAATAATGGAAGAATAGCTCCACCCTGCGAAAGAAAAGAAATAAACTCATAAGATTTTTGTTCATTTTTTTTTTCTTAATTCATTTTATGCTATATTGTGTGTAAATGATCAAATAGTTATATAATGAAGAACATAATCTTACCTGTACAATAAGCTTGCACATTAGTTCGCCAGACAATGACATTTCTGCAAGAGCACACACAGCCATTTTGGTGCAGAAGTTATTTGAGCCATTATATATGCAGTCAATAAGCACCTGGAAATAGAATGAAAAAAAATTGTTATCATCACAGTTAATTTGTATTTCAATAAATATTTTCTTTTAAATTATGATTACTGGCTTTTAGTTTATTAAATTATATAGAATGATTTAAATTGTATTTATGAATTTTAAATTGATAAATTTTAAAAAGTATTTAGTTGACCATTGCATTAAAATTCCATTAATTTATTTGAAATCTAAGTCATTAAAAATTATAAGCTTTTAAGATTACTAAGATATGGGCTTACCTTTAATTCTTTGCAGATTAAATATTCCATCATTTCATGTAAAACTTCTCCAAGATTTTTGAATGAAGGCAACAATGTTTGACTTGCTTCATTGTTAGAATTCTGATTTGAACTGAGGATGTTCATAGTCAACTGATTCATTGCTCCAGTAATATGATTTCTTATCTAGAAAAGAAAGAAAGAAAAAAAAAACTCTCATAAATTCCAAATTTAACTGTTAAAGAGTATATTGAATCAATGTTTGAAAAGTAAAGTTTTCAGATATGTAAATTAAATCATAAGCAGGGATAAAGTATTAGATATTTACCTTAACTGCTTCCAGGTCCTTGGATTCAGTGTGAATATGATAATCCTTCATCACTCGTCTGATGTCATCACAAAGTCTGCTAGTACTAATGCAAAATGTTGACCAATCGCCATGTTCCAGATGTTTTAGGACTACCCCAAAAGTCTCCACTATACTTTCAGCACGATCCTCTAGACGTTGGATGGTTTCTATAAAATATAAGGGTTTATTTTGTTAGTTTTTGTTGAATAATCTATTATTGGATTCTATTTTAGTACTTTTAATAATCTATAATGAATGTATTATTTAAAAAATATCTTACCTTTTGCTGATTGGACTCCTACTGCTGCTAAAATATCCTCAGTTTCTGGCTTATCAGTTGGGAGTATTAAATTTGTTAAAAATTCTGGACAGGAAAAAGCATTGCTGGTGATATCGCTTCCATTCAATGATTCAGAGTCATCAGACTGAGGATTTACTAATTGATTTTCTTGTCTATCAAGAAGTGATCTTGAATGAACTTGTGGAGGAAATCTGTACGCTGGTGGTGTTGATTTGATTTGGAAGACCTTCTTAGTTTCTTTTTCTTGAACTTCTTTTAATACTACTGCACTTTTGTGGCCATGTACTTTGCATGGGGTTGATGACGGCGTGGAGGAAGTTGTGGTAGAATGTACATGAGAACTTGTTTTACCATGAACAGCACATGTTTTTTTATTCACAATGATAGGTTTGATGCTGGGAACTTTATTTTCCTTGTCTTCATGACTGAAATTTACGTCCTTGCAGTGGCTCTCTTTATAGAAAAGTTCTTCAATTTTACTTGGGGTATCTTTGCTGGAGAAAGATGAATTCAAGCTCGATTTTGATGACAATGTTGAAGTGCTCTGTGTAGATTTGGAGTATATTTGGGATTTAAAAAAATTTTCCAAGTCATACAAGTCTTTAGTATCAGAACTGACAGTGGTCAGTTTTCTAATTTGTTCATAAATGTCAGACTCTTGTCTTTTAGATGCTTTTGTGTAGGGTCCAAGCCAATCCTGCAAGTGGTAAGAAAAACATTCTTTAGAAAATTTTAATTAACTATTAGCTTTTATTATTTTTTAAATTAGCAAAAACTTTTAATTAACTATTAGTTTTATTATTATTATTTTAATTATCAATAACTTATGTTTTTATTGTTGAAAAAATATTCTATTAATTTTAAGTCCCAATAAATTTTTTTTATGCACAATAATACAAATATATATATATATATATATACACTTATGAAGACTTTCGAATATTAGTAATTTAGGGGGGAAAAATCTGCATACTAATAATACTAAAGTATTTTTTCTTTACATTATCGCCATTGAAAAAAGGGGGGGAAAAATATAATAAAATTTTTTTTTCAATATTTATTTGCTTTTACCATTAAAGTGACTACTAATTTGCATTAAAATGATAAATAATTTGCGCTTTTAGCTATCATTTACAAATATTATTTGATTTCTATTATTCCTAATGGTAAATGAAATCAAAATTACTTACTGGTTGACCCTGAATACAGCTACTGCGTTGACCCATTGCAATATTTGAATTTAGTAAACACTAGAAATCGCACAAATCCACTGAAGTAATCCGAAAGAGAGAGAGAGAGCGCTCAGAACACCATACAATCCAGAGAGACCAGTGATCATTAATAGTCCTCTGCCGCATCTTCTCCCGTATATATAGGATAGGGGCACGCGCCTGGTCCTGCCTTTCGCCATTCAAAGTTGACATGTGGCGTGTGCCATCTGCCTCCTTGCGAGCAGCAGGCCACGCGTCTGCTAACAACTTCTGCCTAGCTGATGGCAAACATACCGCACGTGGCCCGATAGGAAAAAAATGGAAAAAGGGGAGGGGGGGTAAAAGATTTAATGCTTTCATAGGGGATGGAAGAGTTTCCGTTCTTAGGTTGTTGCAGATGTTTCATGCATCTTTGAAGTTAGACTATAAATGAAAAGATAGGATTTCGTTTGTGTATGTATATTCAAAATAGAATAAAAAAAATATCTAAGTGCTCACGAATGACTTACGGTAGTTTAAGATGGTGGTTAGAAAAAGGATGTCACAGCAGCAAATTTTTTGGTTTCCTTTTTTGAAAACTTTGTATTTAAATTAAGAAGAAGCGTGACGTAAGAATTAGCGGGCTGTATTTTCAGCTAGTTTTTTTTTTTCTTTTCTTTAAAGCTTTAGTTAATCGGATGGAATCGATATAACCACAATTTTCTCCTTAACAGAATGTGAGCATATTTATTTATCATGGCATTTTTAATTAATGTTGTTGATTAAAATTTAAGACATTCAACGTTTGAAATAAAAGTTAAAATTTAAGTCGATCCTGCAACTGATCTTTTTCTTCTTCCTTTGAAAATATGGTTATGTCTGTTAATTTTTTTTAATAAATAGAACATTCTGTTATTTAAAAAAATAAAAAATAAAATAACTGATTAATTATATCTCATTTAAAAGTCAAAGATTAATTTAGTAACAAATTAGTTTTCATTGGTAAACTTCTCTTCATATTATTACGAATTCCAGAAAGATTCTCATTAATAAATGAAGAAAAAGTTAGTTTTCACCAAAGTGGTAAGAATGACCTAGGTTTTGACTATCGGCCCGGCGTCCCATACACGAATTTTATTCATTTGGACAGCTTGTTTTAAAATAGTTACTTTTATTTATACAATCGCAGAAACGCTTTAATTAAATAAGGCAAATATTACTTTTCTTTGTTACTAGTGCCAAAAACAAATTTTGTATGCATCTTTTGAAGGGGCATATATGCACCCATGGTTCCGAAGGGGTTAATAAGAATGAAAATATGTGACATATTTCGCATTCCGATTTTGCAGTTTTTATATTTGTCTATTGAAATTAAATGTGTCAATTTTTTTTATTTAACCCGCGATTTTTTGACATTCACAAAGTCATTGTTATATATGTAAAAGTATGAAATTTACAGATATATCTATTGATTTGGAATGGAATAGCGATTTTCATTTTGGGGTAAATTTATTACATCTTGAGTTATAATCGATTATTTTCCGATGACTTTAGCCAGGTTTTCTCGCCTCAAAACTCCGAATTTCGCATTTTTGCTTTTATCCAAAGTAGGAAACTATTCGATTTCATAGTATCTGAATTGTAAATTTTGTAGTATATTATCTATGCAAGTATATAAATAGAGAACGCCTGACTGACTGACTCATCAACTCCCAGCTGAAACAACTAAAGTCAGGATCACGAAATTTGGTCAGTAGATTGCTGTTTTGACTTAAGCAAGTAATAAGAAAGGATTTTTGAAAATTCCCTCCCGAAGGGGATTAAAGAGGGAGGGGGGTCGAAAGTTTTAGGTCATTTCGCCATACCTCAGCAGCAGTTTTAGGTAGGAGTGCGAAATTCAGGAAAACAAATCTACTAAAAAAAAAATGGTTAAACACGTATTTCAGCGGATTTAGAAATTCTCTCCCTAAAGGGATTAAATGGGTTTCTTTTAAAGGTTAAAAAAAAAGAATGAATCTTGTAACAATACAATTGCAAAAATAAAGTCGCAACAATAGTTACAACATTGGTTTAGCTGTATTTTATGTATTTCAATCTACTAAAAAATAGTTAAACACGTACTTAGCGATTTCATCGGCAATGAACCCGATTATGGAAGATTAGACAAATACGACAACTATTGCTGATTTGATTAGATATTTTGCGTAATATATGTCGTAGGCTAATTGGGAAATCCGGCTCTTTGCAAATAGCCCGTCTTATTGGAGAATCATTTCCCTTTTCCCAATCAGCCTGATGTTTTCAGGCTTATTGCAAAGAGCCTAGACAGCGTTAGGCTAATTGGAATATGGTCATTTATTTTTCCATGAGCCTGACATTTTTTAGACTCATTGCAAAGAGCCTAGATAGCGTTAGGCTAATTGAAAAATGACCATGCCTATTTAGAAAATGACCAGTTCTTTGTCAAAATATGGTGTTGTACCCAACTCGAACCTGAAAATTCCATTCGAAGTCGACCCGAACCCGACAGAAAAATTTCATCGGACCGTAACCCGATCCTAAAAGGACAAAATAAATTACTTTGAGTCGCAACCCAACCCGAACCAGAAAACTCAAGTTAACCCGAAATCCGACACAAACCCGACAAAAAAAAAAAAAAAAAAACCATCGAACCGTAACCCGATCCGAACCCGTCGAAATAAATTCCTTCATGTCGCAACGCAACCCGAACCTAAAAATTCGATGTTAACCAGTAACCCAGCCCGAACAAAATATAAAAATTCCATCGAACCGCAGCCAGATCTGAACTTGAAAATAATATTTAACCCGAAACCCAACCCGAACAAGGAAAAAAATTCCATCAAACCGTAACTCGATCCGAACCCGACAAAATAAATTTCTTCGTCTCGCAACCTGATCCGAACCTGAAAATTGAAGTTAACCCGAAAGCCGACCCGAACCAGATAATTAAAAATTCATTGATACGGTAACCGATCCGAACTCGACAAAATAATTTTCGTCATCACACAACCCGATCTGAACCAGAAAATTGAACTTAACCCGAAACCTGACAAAAAAATCCATCGAACCGTAACCCGATCCGAACTCGACAAAATAAATTCCTTCGTGTCACAACCCTATCCAAACCAGAAAATTCAAGTTAACCCGACCCGAACCCAACAAAAAAATCTATCGAACCGTATCCCGATCCGAACCCGACAAATTAAGTTTCGTAGTTACGCAACCCGATTCGAAACTGAAATTTTAAGTTAACCCAAAAACCGATTTGAACCTGAAAATTTAATTTAACCCGAAACATAACCCAAACCTGAAAATTAAAGTTAACTCGAAACACAAAGTCGAAACGCAACCCGACCCGAAACTGAAAATTGAAGTTAACCCAAAACCCGAACCCGCCAAAAATTTCATCGAACCGTAACCCGATCCGAACCCGACAAAATAAATTCCTTCGTGTCACAACCCGATCCAAGCCAGAAAATTCAAGTTAACCCGAAACCCGACCCGAACCCAACAAAATAAATTTCTTCGTTTCTGGTTTGAATCGGGTTCTGACACGAAGGAATTTATTTTGTCGGGTTATGGTTCGATGGATTTTTTGATGGGTTCGGGTTTCGGGTTAACTTCAATTTTCAATTTGGTTTAGGTTTCGGGTTAAATTAAATTTTCAGGTTCGGGTCGGTTTTGGGTTAACTTAAATTTTCAGTTTCGGTTCGGGTTGCGTGACGACGAAATTTATTTTTCGGGTTCTGATCGTGTTACGGTTCGATGGAATTTTTTTCTTCGACGGTTCGGGTTGGGTTTCGGGTTAACTATTATTTTCGGGTTCGGGTCGGTTTGCGACACGAATGAAGTTATTTTATCGGGTTCGGATTGGGTTACGGTTCAATGGATTTTATTATCGGGTTAGGGTCGGGTTTCGAGTCAACTTGAATTTTCTGGCTTGGATCGGGTTGTGACACGAAGAAATTTATTTAACCGGGTTCGGATCGGGTTACGGTTCGATGAAATTTTTGACGGGTTCGGGTTTCGGGTTCACTTCAATTTTCAGTTTCGGGTCGGGTTGCGTTTCGACTTTGTGTTTCGAGTGAATTTTCATTTTCAGGTTTGGGTTATGTTTTGGGTTAAATTAAATTTTTAGGTTCAAATCGGTTTTTGGGTTAACTTAAAATTTCAGTTTCGGATCGGGTTACGGTTCGATAGATTTTTTTATCGGGTTCGGGTCGGGTTTCGGGTTAACTTGAATAATCTGGTTTGGATCGAGTTGTGACACGAAGGAATTTATTTTGTCGGGTTCGGATCAGGTTACGGTTCGATGGATTTTTTGACAGATTCGGGTTTCGGGTTAACTTCAATTTTCAGTTTGGGTTAGGTTTCTGGTTAAATTAAATTTTCGGGTTCGGGTCGGTTTTGGGTTAACTTAAATTTTCAATTTCGGTTCGGGTTGCATGACGACGACATTTATTTTTCGGGTTACGGTTCGATGGAATTTTTTTCCTGGTTCAGGTTAAATATTATTTTCGGGTTCGGATCGGTTTATGACACGAAGGAATTTATTTTATCGGGCTCGGATCTGGTTACGGTTTGATGGAATTTTTATGTCTTGTTCGGGTTGGGTTACTGGTTAACATCGAATTTTTAGGTTCGGTTCGCGTTGCGACATGAAGGGATTTATTTTGTCGGGTTCGGATCGGGTTACGGTTCGATGTTTTTTACCGGGATCGTGTCGGATTTCGGGATAACTTGAGTTTTCTGGTTCGGGGCGGGTTCCGACTCGAAGGAATTTATTTTGTCCTTTTAGGATCGGGTTACGGTCCGATGGAATTTTTCTGTCGGGTTCGGGTCGACTTCGAATGGAATTTTTAGGTCAGAGTTCGGTACAACACCATATTTTGACAAAGAACTGGTCATTTTCTAAATCTGGAGGCACGGCAGTGCCTCCGCCAAGTCGAGAGAGGACAGCCGTAAGCATACTTTTCTGGAAGCAACTCAGGGCACTTTTGACCCCCCCATATCTCCGCGCTGGAGTATCCCAAAAATTTTAAACTTCAATTATAGAGAGTATTTGGCCCACAGGACCAAAATTTAAAATTACAACTTTCTGTCTTTTCTAGTTCAGGCGATATATGAACTCAAACATTCGATTTTTTGTCACTTCTTACTCACTCGTTCACGCGTCATCAAAAAGATTGGGTAGATCCCGTAGCCCCAGAAACTTGACATTTGGAAAAAAGGTAGTGTTTAGGATACAAAGAAAGGAAAAATTATAAAATCCAGAAAATTCGAAAAAAAACCATTCGAAAATTCAACAAATTCCATCAAAATTGAAAATTGAAAATAATACGATCTTGTAGTCTTGGAAACTTAAGATTTGGTGTGAAGGTAGTGTTTAACATCCAGAAAAAGAAAACATCAAAAACACCAAAAAAATCGAAAGCAAAATTGAAAAAATCGAAGAAATTGAAAAAAAACGAAAATTTGAAGACAATCCGATTTTGTTGCGCTAGAAAATTCAAATTAGGAATAAAGGTAGTATTTAGGATACAGAAAAAGGAAAATTAAAAAAAATCCAGAAAATTCGAAAAAAAAATAAAAAAAATTCGAAAAAAAATGAAAAAATGAAAATAATTTGATACGATAACGCTCGTATTTATAAATTAATTTGGATGAAACTAATTGTGTGTATTAAGCTCACCAATGCCTTGACCGAGTTCGTTGGCCAGCTTGGTCCGCCATCTTGTTTCAAGATGGCGGCCACGGAAAATTTTAAAACTAAAATAAATATACAAAAAAGTTAAAAAATCAAGTTTATTTTTTAATTAGGTGTTAGGACTTGATACAAGGATTCCAGAGCATTTTTTGTTTTACCTCTATCTTAAAAATTGGCTGAGATAGAGCAGTTTGAAATTCTAGGGTGGCTGACATTTTGAAACAAAACAGCACATTACAAAAAACCAACGATAAATTTATGGTCAATAATGGTCAAGCAGGTGCAATCCCGAATGAATACTCCGTGTTATTATAACTGTAACTTTGACTTCGAAATTTTGATACGTTGCATTTTCTATTTGTTGATATTTTTGAACTATGATTTACGCTAAGTGAAATGTTGTTGTTGAAGAGGGATTTTCCATGTAAATCCGAAACGTCCAATTTTAATATGTTTTTAATGTTTTATGAAAGTGTATTGTAATGTCTGTAATTTTAATGATTTTAATATAAATTTATAAGTTTTAGTGAACGCGATTTCTCGCAAATTATTTTCTTTCATTGTTGTAATCATTTTCCCAATCATACGCATAAAACTATATATTCATATCCATTAGCGCCAAATTCTCACCAAACTTGGCGACAATTGGCGAAATCTCGCCAAATTTGGCGACAAAAATAAGTCTTCATAAATGAAGCCAACTTGGCTATAGCTCAATAATTTGGCGAATTTCTTATTCAAATTCAGTGTAAACGAATCTTTTGTAAACGGTTTCTTTGCATTTTAACTTGCTGTTTTCGAGTAACATTAGCTAAAATTTTAAAACGAAGATATAGGAAAGCTACCTTTTCCTGCCGGTACAGGCCGGAGGACTTTTTTATGAGTTGTCGGATGCAATCTATGTTTTGCATTAAATAAAGTAAAACATTGAAAAACAAATCCCACAGGATGGGGATAGTTTGTTTTAGATCTGGAGGCACGGCAGTGCCTCCGCCAAGTCGAGAGAGGACAGCCGTAAGCATACTTTTCTGGAAGCAACTCAGGGCACTTTTGACCCCCTCATATCTCCGCGCTGGAGTATCCCAAAAATTTGAAACTTCGTTTTTCTAGAGTATTTGGCACACAGGACCAAAATTTAAAATTAAAACTGTCTATTTTTTCTAGTTCAGACGATATATGAACTCAAACATTCGATTTTTTGTCACTCACTCACTCACTCGTTCACGCGTCATCAAAAAGATTAGGTAGATCCCGTAGACTTGGAAATTTGACATTTGGAAACAAGTTGGAAATTGTACGTCAAACGTTACAAACGAGGTGCGTTCGTACGCACGTTTTAGAATTAAATTCATGATATCCCGTGCGTAGAACGGGCTAAACAGCTAGTTAAGTATATATTTTATGACACTGTTCATACAAATATCTTAACTAGTTATATAAATATTCAGATATATATGTATCAGCTAGTTATATAAATATTCAGATCTTGATGATTTTTAATTCTGTGAAATGAATTATATCGTCTGCAGATTAATTTCTGTAATAAAATAAGTATCTCGGTCGCTTGACGATTTAACATCCATCGGAAGCTCCTCTAACAAAAAAGCACCGATTTAAAAAAAAAAATCAAATTTCTTAATAAATATTTTTATTAATATCTCCTAAAGTTTTGATTCGATTTTAATAAAATTTGAAATGTCTCGACAAAATTCTGCAAAGATAATATATTTTAAATTGCAAACCATTTGGTTGGGTAGTTTTTGCGTTGTTATATGCGGACGGACAGACAGACGGACGGACAGACAGACAGACGGACGGACAGACGGACGGACCAAACGACGACTATAGGTGCTACGTATTTATATAATTACGAACGCACCTAAAAAAGATAGTGTCTAGGATGCAAAGAAAGGAAAAATTATAAAATCCGGACAATTCGAAAAAAAAACATTCGAAAATTCAACAAATTCCATCAAAATTGAAAATTGAAAATAATACGATCTTGTAGTCTTAGGAACTTAAGATTCGGTGTGAAGGTAGTGTTTATCATCCAGAAAAAGAAAACATCAAAAACACCAAAAAAAATCGAAAGCAAAATTGAAAAAATCGAAAATCGAAAAAAATCGAAAAACTTCAAATAATCCGATTTTGTTGCGCTAGAAACTTGGAATTCGGAATAAAGGTAGTATTTAGGATGCAAAATAAGGAAAAATTAAAAATTCCGGAAAATTCGAAAAAAAAATTCAAAAATTCGAAAAATTCGAAAAAAATTGAAAAAATTAAAATAATTTGATCTTTTAGCCTTAGAAACTTAAAATTCGCAGTAAAGATAGTGTTTAGGATTCAGAATAAGTTAAAATAAAAAACCAACTAAAATTCGAAAATAAAACAAAAAAATCGAAAAAATCGGAAGAATCGAAAAATAAGGAAAATTGGAAAATAATTCGATTTCAAAGCGCTAGAAACTTGAAATTTGGAATAAAGGTAATATTTAAGATACTAAATAAGGAAAAATTCAAAAATATGGATAATTCAAAAATACCCATAAATTAGTGCAGACGATATATGAACTCAAAGTTTCGATTTTTTGTCACTCACTCACTCACTCACTCTCGCGTCATCAAAAAGATTGGGTATATCCCACAGCCACAGAAACTGAAAATTTGGAGTAAAGCTAGCATTTCGGATACAAAGAAAGGAAAAAATATAAAATCCGGAAAATTAAAAAAAAAAAAAAAAACATTCGAAAATTCAAAAAAATTGAACAAAATTGAAATTTGAAAATAACACGATCTTGTAGTCTTAAAAACTTAAAATTTGGTGTGAAGGTAGTGTTTAGAATTCAGAAAAAGAAAACATCAAAAACACACAAAAAAAAAAATTGAAAATAAAATCGAAAAATCGAAAAAAATCGAAAAATTTCAAATAATCCAATTTTGTTGCGCTAGAAACTTGGAATTCGGAATAAAGGTAGTATTTAGGATGCAAAATAAGGAAAAATTAAAAATTCCGGAAAATTCGAAAAAAAAAAATTCAAAAATTCGAAAAAAATTGAAAAAATTAAAATAATTTGATCTTTTAGCCTTAGAAACTTAAAATTCGCAGTAAAGATAGTGTTTAGGATTCAGAATAAGTTAAAATAAAAAACCAAATAAAATTCGAAAATAAAACGAAAAAATCGGAAAAATCGAAAAATAAGGAAAATTTGAAAATAATTCGATTTCATAGTGCTAGAAACTTGAAATTTGGAATAAAGGTAATATTTAAGATACTAAATAAGGAAAAATTCAAAAATATGGATAATTCAAAAATACCCATAAATTAGTGCAGACGATATATGAACTCAAAGTTTCGATTTTTTGTCACTCACACACTCACTCACTCTAGCGTCATCAAAAAGATTGGGTATATCCCACAGCCACAGAAACTGAAAATTTGGAATAAAGCTAGCATTGCGGATACAAAGAAAGGAAAAAATATAAAATCCGGAAAATTAAAAAAAAAAAGCATTCGAAAATTAAAAAAAATCGAACAAAATTGAAATTTGAAAATAACACGATCTTGTAGTCTTAAAAACTTAAGTTGTAGTGTTTAGAATTCAGAAAAAGAAAACATCAAAAACACACAAAAAAAATTGAAAATGAAATCGAAAAATCGAAAAAAATCGAAAAATTTCAAATAATCCAATTTTGTTGCGCTAGAAACTTGGAATTCGGAATAAAGGTAGTATTTAGGATGCAAAATAAGGAAAAATTAAAAAATCCAGAAAACTCGAAAAAAATCAAAAATTCGAAAAATTCGAAAAAATTTGAAAAAAATTTAAATAATTTCATCTTTTGGCCTTAGAAACTTAAAATTCGCGGTAAAGATAGTGTTTGGGATTCAGAATAAGTTAAAATAAAAACGCAATAAAATTCGAAAATAAAATAAAAAAATCGAAAAAGATCGGAAATTTTAAAATAATTCGATTTTGTAGGTCTAGAAACTTAAAATTTGTAATAAAGGATACAAAATGCGAAAAAATTATAAAATCCAGAAAATTATAAAAAAAAAAAAAAAAAAATGCGAAAAAATCAAAAATTGAAAATATTTTTATCTTGTAGTCTTAGAAACTTAAAACTTGGTGTAAAGGTAGTATTTACTATTCAATAAAAGGAACAATTAAAAAATTCGAAAATAAAATCGAAAAATTGAAATATGTTTAAGAAATCGAAAATTCGAAAATAATTTGATTTTGTACTGCTAGAAACATTAGTTATAAGATAATTGTCCTATTAGCTAGTACAACGCCCCTAATTGTTTTATGTTATTTCCCCCGGATTATGGTTTTCTTTTATTTCGTTTACGAATTTCGTTATAGAAAAGTTCCGCTATAGACTGGCTACGATATAGGCGATTTCTTTATAGACAGGTTTGTTTTCTTTCACATGTTGTACTCTATTTACTTCACATATGAAATATGGATTGTTAAATGATGTTAGCCCCACAAAAATTTTCACAGCTCCCCCTACCCTCCCGACATTACTGTCTGGTTATGGCTTGATAGTCCTTTCTAAATAAAATCATGGTGACTCGAAGATTCACTTGATTTATCTCTAAATTGAACCTAAATGATCCTAAGAAGACGGATCAAATAATTACTATATTAGCATGACAATCAGGTAACTTAGAATTAAAATCAAAAAATCAATAAATTCATAAAAAGTCGAAAATTTGAAAATAATTCGATTTTGTAGTCCTAGAAGATTGACATTTGGCAGAAAGGCAGGGTTTTGTACACAAAGTAATGAAAAATTAAAAAATCCGTAAATAATAAGAAAAAGTCTAAAAAAAACGAAAAAAAAAACCATCGAAAAAAGGAATATAGTTTGATTTATTGGAAATTTCCGGAAATTTTAATTTTGGCTTTCTTTTTATACTAAAAAGTTCTTTTATGTTAAATATCAAGTATCTAGGGCTGCGAGTTATATCTCGGATGCATAGCGCCTATCCTGGAAGCAATTGAGAGTACTTTTGACACTCCCCCTTCCATAATTTAGTGCTTGCCTAGGAACCTGAAATCTCTTTATCTACAGTACTTTGCAAACGAAACTAAAGCTTCAATTTTTTTGATACCTGTAAATAATAGGGACAGAGTGTGGGCTTAGCGAAAATCAGTGGATGATCTCCAAAAAGAACCCAAAATCAAGAAAAGGAGGGTTACTTACAAAAAGAAGTGAAATCTCATCAAAAAGTCACCTGTAAAAAATGCAGCCAAGTCTCGTAACTCATTTACCGTAAAAAGTACTGAGATCGTATAAAGCCAAGTTTAACTATCTTATTAACTCTGAAATTTTCATTCACAAAATCACTCCTAGTCTCTACATCTTTAGTTAAATATTATTTTGTGACTTGGCAATTACGCTGCACATGGAAGTTATTACATCTTACTATGTTATGTGGGAAGGGATGAGATAATATGATTAAGGCTAATTATATACGCACAGGGAAGTTATTACACCTTAATATGTTATGGGATGGCATGGTATTATTTGATTAAGACTAATTATATACATCACATTCTCGTGCTACGTAATTGCCAAGTCACAAAATATTATTTAACTAAAGATGTAGAGACTAGGAGTGATTTTGTGAATGAAAATTTCAGAGTTAATAAGATAGTTAAACTTGGCTTTATACGATCTCAGTACTTTTTACGGTAAATGAGTTACGAGACTTGGCTGCATTTTTTACAGGTGACTTTTTGATGAGATAGGAATGGTCATTTTTCAACTAGCCTAGCGCTATATGGGCTCTTTGCAATAAGCCTGAAAAACATTTAGGCTGATTGGGAAAAGGGAAATGCTTCTCCAATCAGACAGGCTCTTTGAAAAGAGCTGGATTTCCCCAATTAGCCTACGACATATATATATTATACGTTATATACTATACTATAATAGTAAAATATATATTTTCATAGTATCTGAAAACTTGGAAATTTTTCGCATTTACGTATAAAAGTGACTTCAGACGTGTCAGAAAGTAATCGATTTGTATAAGAACAACATTAATTCTTTTATGATTCAAGACTGATTTCATGGGCCACAAATGATTCTACGAATTATGTGGCAAAAATTTCCTTGAATATGCAGCACGCTTGAATAGAAAAATACGATATTTATTATTAAAAAATCTGGAGCGATTCTACTCGACTTTCCGAATATTTTACACAATGCTATACGTTCATTATAAAGAAGTAACGCTTGTTTGTTTGTAAGGGAACAACGTAACCGATTTATATATTTAAAAAAAAAAATGATAGTGACCCATCTTATGCTATATTTTATGTCTGTAACGCTACACCTAAGAGTATGAAAACGTGTGCAGGAGCAAAAGAAGTTCAAAAATTGCGATTTCTGTGATACTTCTGGAGCTGGAAATTAAAATTTGGCATGGTGACAAGAGTTTTTAAGATGTAAATGCTTGCTAAGAATTGTTTCTAAAAGAATAGAAACATAAAAGAGTGAAATGAGTGGAAAACTTCTAAATTACGATTTATTTGGAATTGTTAGGGCTATAAACTTCAAATTTGACATGGCTGCTACTTTTAAGATGCACGAAACAACTTTATTGTAAATTTAGAAGACAATTATAATATTAATTTTATTAAATACTATATTTCAAGTAATAAATCATATCTACAATTTAGGTTAAAAGCTTTCCCAATAAAAATGCACATTTTTAATAACTTTGTTTATCAAAAGCATTTCGTTCTTCCAAGCAAAGGCGGATCCAGGAAGTTCATTTGGTGGTGGGGGGGGGGGGGGGGGGGGGGGTACATATATAGTCAACATAATATTGTAAAGTAAAACCTGTTTATAACCGAATCCTGTCTTAAACAGAAAATTTGCATGATTTCGACGGAAGGAAAACATTTTAAGACGAAACGTGTTTAAAACGGAATTTTATTCTGGTAATAGCTATTCTTTTGTCCCTGGTTTTAGCGTATGTAAGATATTAGTGAGTTATTGTTTACGAAAAGTCATACTTTTGGCTGGTTAACTCATACAATAAAATCTTTGAAAACTGTATCTGTCTATAACGATGCACGGTGTTCCTACCGTCGGTACAATGAGGTTTTTCCGTTTAAAAATAGTAAAACTTGAAAAAAAAGGAAGCTGTCTATGACGAAATCCTGTCTTAAATGAAAAAAAAAAATTATGCTGAGGAGAAATGAATGCCATATAGTTATACCTGCTAAGTAGTAAACCTGTTTAAAACGGAACTTTTCTTTCGTCCATAGCGATTCCACTTTAACATGTTTTACTGTATTTTATTACCATTAGAATACCTCTTTACACTGTAAAAAATGGGGAGTATAATTACGCTAAATTTGGGTTTATGAAATGCCAAATAAGGTTTAAATATGCACTAAATTTGGTGTCAACACTGAATTAAGTGTTATAATACACTTAAAATAGTTTATCTGTACTCTTTAAAAAAAAATCGGTGATATCACACACCAAGAATGACAATTTGAAATTAATTCCGGAAACCAAAACTCCAATATAGGTGTACATTTTTATCTCGCAATCCAGCTCTGTGGTGTTGAAATATACGATGACGTCAGAGTGTTGCGTCAGCAGACGACAACAGAGCAGAGAACGGAATGAACCATTTTGATTTCATTATGAAGTGCTGTTAAAAACATAAGGTAAGCCTAGTAATTATTCCTTATATATTTAATAGATAATACTAAATAGTGTTTGTATAGTTAGATGAGGGAAATTAACTAAACAAAGCATGAGAATTTTTACTTTGTTAGTTGTTTTTGCTTAATAATCCTCTTCACGCACTTGACAACACTTGATCGCTAATGTTAATTCTATATTCTATAGGCATTATTTTTCTAATATCTCGTTTGTATTTGAATAGTTTTAAATGTTTTTTTTTTTTTTTTTTTTACATTGGGTAGCAGAGATTAATCTCTATTTCCGCCGTTGATTACGTTTTCGATTTTCTTTGCGGATTTTTTTTAGGAAGATGCTTTTACTTTCGAAACCGGTTCCGAAAATGAAAGTATCTTCGTAGAAAAAAATCGAAAAAGTAATCAACGGCGGAAATAGAGATTGATCTCTGCTATCCAGTGCAAAAAAAAAATATAAAATAAATAAAATAAAATAAAATAAAATCATTTAAAAATATTTAAATGCAAACGAGATATTAGAAAAATAATGCCCTATAGAATTAACATTAGCCCTTAATAAAAAATTATCATATTTTAGAACATAATATTTAGTTCCTGTTTTAATTTTAAAGCAAAATACTTGTGGATTGCATTAAAAGAACATTTAAATCATATTTTAAAGGGGAAAAAATCAGTAGTGTATGTTGTATCTGAATAATAACGTTTAGAAATCATTGTTTATGTGAAAAAAAAACAGTATTTATTGTTAAATATCTAAGCAGTCCATAGTGATTTGAATTTTCATAATTTTTCCTCTGTACTGTGAGGAGTTTTGAAATCTTGTATGCAGCATAATTAAAAGTAAGCTTATTCCCTGGACTACACTCTCTTTGTGTTTGGCTTTTCTAGAAATTCGTATTAACATTTGTTAAACATTTGCTCAAAAGCAAACTTTTGTGATTATAAAAATATAATTTGCTGCTTCCGTAGAAGATTTTTAGCGTTTGGAAATCTACTTTTATTTATTTTATAATTCTGCAATAGTTGTGATATAATTAATATAATCCTAATAACAGTATTTTTTACAAATCTTCTAGATTAAAAAAAAAATGACCCCCCCCCCACACCCCCTTAGAAAAGATTCTCAGGTCACCAAATGAAACTGTTCAAAAATCGAACTTTGTTTTGGGATCCTTTTACATTTTTTAACATTCTTACAAATACTAAATTGTAATATGTATAAAAACTGCAAATAAGTGTTTTAAATTAGTTTAAATAAGTGTTTTAAAAACAATAACTTTAAAATGCAAAGTACATCCTTGATTTTGTCAATTTTTTTTATCGTATACAAATACAACTTTAAAATCCTTAAGGGTAGGGAATTTTAATAAAATAATTAAAGGTTGCAACTCTTTATGAAACGGGTGAACCGCAAGCTTTTTATTTATTGTTGACATCATCACTTATTATTTCACCAGTATAATTATACACTAGTTTACACTGGAAATTTTTATTCTCCAGCCTTTTCTTTTCTTAGTATACAATGATGTTATCAACAATTTAATAAAAAACATAGTGCCTAGAATATGAATATACACTAATTTATCTTTCTGCATAATACTTTGATTAAAGGTTGCAACTCTTTATGAAACGGGTGAACCGCAAGCTTTTTATTTATTGTTGACATCATCACTTATTATTTCACCAGTATAATTATACACTAGTTTACACTGGAAATTTTTATTCTCCAGCCTTTTCTTTTCTTAGTATACAATGATGTTATCAACAATTTAATAAAAACATAGTGCCTAGAATATGAATATACACTAATTTATCTTTCTGCATAATACTTTGATCATCTATATATATATATTTGTGTGTGTTTTTGTGCGTGCATGTGTCAGAGAGAGAGAGAAAAAAAATATGAGCCTCCGCTACATTTTCTTGAGACCCCCCCCCCCCTATTATTCACATCTAGCTACAGCCCTAATTTTTAAATATTAGAAACTTTACTTATTTTTTCTTGATTTATGCTCTTGTATATGGTATTATTCTAAAATTTGATTTAGTTTATATTTTATCATTTTTAGCATGGAAAAAGATATTTTGGTATCCTATAATTCAAGAAGTAAATTGTTTAATTTACCAGCATCATTGGATGAATTTGAAAATGTAAGATATTTAAATTTTGCAATGTTTTTTGTAAAGAAATTAATGTTTACTATTTTCTAAACAATATTGATGTTTAATGCTACTTTATTAAATGGTACTTGTGTACTAACGCCACCGCAGCAGAAGTTGCGCTAATGTGCCAATAAAGAACAATCTTGTTGTTTGCACGCGCACACAGTTATCTTTTGGATTCCTTGTTGTTTGCTGATTTTTGACGCCATTTTTTAGTGCTATGAAAGATTGGCGGCACTTAAAAACCGCCAAATCTGTACCTACGGTGGTGTTAATACGTAAGTAAATATTAAATTTTAACTTTCTTCTTTATTGTTTCATTTTCCCCAAAATTTATCAACTTTGAACTTTAAAAGTTAAATCTAAAGCTCTATTAAAGCTGTTTTCAAGTTCACTGTGCAACAAATTCAAAATTTTCTGACACAATGACGGGCTAATTTTTAAATGTAAAGATACAAACAGTGTTGAATTCAGGAGGTGACCCAGGGTGGACAATAATAAACGTTGTATGTGTCACATGTTAAAAAATATACACAATCTTTATATAAATATGTATTATTTTATGTATACTAGATGGAACCCGTCAAAACCTGACAGAAACAAATTACTATAACAATATGAGTAAAATAAGCTTCTTTATTATTTAATAGGGGGATAGTATGAAAAAGTGTTTCATAAATTTTATTTTAGAAGTTCTTCCCCTAGTGAAACACAGTACTATTTTCGATGCAAACTCCAAACAGACAATCTGTAAACAACTGTGTAATGCAAATCATTTCGAAATTGCAGTTATATTCAGTACTGCAAGAAATAAATTTTCAAGGATCAGTATATTCCTTTGTCCATATCATATTCAGTAAATAAAAGAACGTAGTATAAATAAAGTACATTACCCTGTGATAATACAACCGAGTGAGCTCCTATGCGCATTCTGCATTGCATCTGCTCAAAGGCACCATGGAAATTTTATGTTAAGGCGGTATTAAAAAAATATTTTTCCACGCTCAGCAACTCAAAATTTTGAGACACATTTTCAGACTCATTTTTAAAAGTAAAAACATGAAACTTGGCGGTGTGATTTATGAAGAGATTTATAAGGGACCTATGTTTTTATTTTTCGCTCAATTAATTAGAAATTGAATTACGAACATTTATTTTCACAGTATAATTTTTTTTTGTTTTCAGCGCTATCGCTTTGGGAAATTTTGTTCAAAATGTCCACTTTGACAGCATTTTTTGAAATATATTCTGCCTTTATCAAAACATTGAGACAATACAGACATTATAAAAGTTTCTGAATAAGAGAACCTGCCAATTGGAGGCATTTTAGAGCAAAATTGAATTTAAAAATGTGTATCAAAATAAGCAGTTTGGATTTGAATACTCTTAATTTTTTTTTTAATATTTAAAAGAATGTTTTAAAATGTCCTCTTTAATCATTGTTCGTTTCAAATCCATATCTTCTAAAACACATCCATTGTTGTAAACTAATCAATTTTTATGCAAAGATGGAGAAATTTTCGCTATTGCCAAACTATGGGATTTAAAGCTAAAAATAATTATCGTGGCGTCACATTCAGTTGACGTCAAATGCGTTACATGTGCTTGTTATTTCATCAAATGATTTTTAATTGGATGTTAATGATTTTTTAATGATGTTTTACTGATTTATTAGTTACTTCATTAACTAAAATAAAAATTACGTCTTCGACATCATGATATTTAAACAGAAAAAGCATTGAAAAAATGTTGCAATGTGTAGTTACGTACAATAGATCACTTTCAACTGACATCACAAATATTTATCCAACAGTCGAGAGGGATAATTAAAAAAAATAATGTAAATAAATAAATATCAAAGATTATTTTGGTTTCTTTTTTCTTTAATGTATTGTAAATTTTATTGTTTAAACTTGCTGAGAAATGATACTTTAATGAATGGTGCTTTCCTAATTTCTTTTTCTTTCGTTTCTTTTCCTTACTTTTTTTTTTGAGATTCAAATGGCAACATTCTTTCATTTGTTTATTGGATGCTACAGTTTGGCAAATAATTTGGCGATAGTTTTATTTTTTTTTACGGAAATTGGTTGACTGGATAATATAGAAGTACCAGAATATTTTTCTGCATTTTATAGTTATATTAATAAAAATACATTTTTAAGATTTGCTGAATCACTTATTTGTTTACTTTTTCATGCATTACATTACTGAAGATTGTCCTGTTATTCTTTTAAATATCCTCTACTTACATAAAAAAATAGCATGTGTTTTCTATGGTGTTTCTGATAAACATTGTAAAATTAAGATTATTAGATTTTATTCAACTTCAACTGTCATAACTGCTGATGAAGCAGTTATTTTTGGCGATTTTTCTGTTACCTGTAAAATGGTTGTTTTTGGTATAGCCGTAAATAAGAAAAAAATTTCCAATCGATCAAATAATTGTATTTCGTTAATCATTATATTTTCTGATTTTTAAGCTAAGAAAGAAACAATAATCATGGATTTAATTAATTTTTCAATTTTTAATCATTAATTTCAGTACACCCAAACAATTTTGATTAAATCGGTACAGATGTCACTGCACAGGGTTTTCTTTTTGGCACCATAAATGGCGATTTTTGCTGTGTATAGCAACCTGTTTTTTTATAATAAAAATGAATATATGTGTAAATAAATCAAATAATATAAAAATAATAAATTCAATTAAATGCGTGTGTGTAATAAAAGATTGGGAAAATTGGGTTTTTTTGCCAAAATGGCGCAAAGAAAAATTGCACAAATCCCGGTGCGTCTGCGACATCTGTTCCATTAAATCATGTAAGGGTAGTTTTTATTTAATAAATAATGAATTTTGTAAGAAGACTATGGCTATGTTAGTAAAATGGATTTTGAGAATGGGCTTGCTTTATTAAATGAGTTTTTATGAAATAGGCCTCCAATTTTGTCAGGATCAACTCCTGGTATGGTTACTGAATTTATACAAGATGTACTTGAAACTTATGCATTCTTATTTGATGTTTCAGGAGGTTTATGCTAGATTTTGTATTGATCGGACAGTATCCATTATTATACAGTTTTTTAATGAAGTTTGGCAGGAGTACATTGATGTACAAAAAGATGAAAACATTCTTCCAGGTAAGAAATATAGAATTGTGTTAGATACACCCAAAGTATTATATATTGAAAATTCAGTTCCTGACTGTGCTGAATCGAAATCATCATCCCATATAACTGAACCATTTTTCACTGATGAGAGAAATGCTTCTGGTTCCTGTGAATCATCAGAACCAGATCTATTTGCTGCAGCAACTCCACAGTCATCTTTTCCCCTAGATAATTTCACAATACCCGCTAAAGACTTTTCAAGTCGCCTAAGACAAGCTTTGCAAGATGAGGTACCCTTACCTAGGGTTTTGCGGTCAGAATTAATACATACCATATGTTCATCTGTTGTGAAACATTCAAAATATCCGACATCAGTTATGGTGACCGACATGGCAAGAGCCATTGTTTCTAAATACCCATATTTAAAAGAGTCCATTGGAACTGGATATGGTGGATGGCGACAGGCTATTCGAGATAAATTGAAAAATATGCGTAAATTTGATCAAAGTGAGGAAGTAAAGCAGAAGAAAATAACCAATAAGTTCCATAACAAAAGAGAAAAAGCGAATGAAAAAAAATAAATACCACAGTTCAAAAAACAACTCATGGTTATTAATGAACAGGCTAGTGCTTCATCTGAGTTAAATGAAACATTTGACATTAGAAGAGATGAAATTGTCAATCAATATATGAAAGTTGCTGATTTAAAAATTAAATATCCAAACTTATTTAATAAACAGCACTTTGCTGATGAATTTTTCCGAATAACAGGGAAATCTAACATTTTTCAGTGTATTCCGAAATTTCTCAGTTTATATAATAAGCAGCTCTATAATTTATTATTGGCACGAAAAAGCCTTCCTTCATGGGTTGAAACTCTGAAATGTCTCCAAGAGCAAGCTGACACAGCAATAGCTAAAGATGAATTTCTGCTGATCTCATTACCTGTGCATTTTTCTGAAGACCAGCTATTTTTAACATACACGGTAAGTGATAAATTACAAATACTGTTATTAATTTATTTGATTATCTGCAAAAATAAGGTGTCTTTGGAGAAGAAAGGTTTAACATAAGAGTAAGAGTTTCCCCCTTCCCCTCCTCGAGGGATGTTGTGCCTAATGTTTACATAAGATAGTTAGGTAATATTTTATATGCAATGTTGCTTTCACATTTACAAAATGACAGCATTTTTTATACAATTTTTATCGCTCTTATTAAATGTTTAAAGTTTTTATAACATGCTATTTAATTTATTTACAGTGTTAGTGACCGTACAAGACAATAACATGTTTTGGTACTTTTCCATTATACTGACACCATGCCAAAATGTATGTTAATGCATAATGTATATATTAAATGTATGCTTGGCGACAATGGTATCCGTATAATGGAAAAGTAACCATATTTTTCTTGCCCACTTTTATTTTCTGTGCATCTATATTAGAAACATTTCTTTGATATTAAATTAAAATGTCTTGGTTTGTAACATTATTTTTCTTTTTTATGAAATGTGTGAAAAGTATGTATTTTATTTGCATGTGTTAGAAATGAATTTAATGTGGTTGAAAATGATAGGAATATTATTTAGCAGTGTGCCACCTGTTATTGACTTGCATAAAAAGTATTGTTATTACATACATGTAAATATTTAAAATGTCTTCCATTGCCCTTAAATTTTCAGGAAAAGATTTCTAAGATTCCTGCCTAATATGTTAGAAAAATCCTAGTTTTAGCTCTGCATTTAATCAAAGACATTCTTATAAAAATGATTTTCATCATGATTTAAATTTCAGTTTAAATAATATTTAATAGAGCCTCCCTGTGGGTCGGTTTTGGGTTGGGAGATGGGGGTGAAGGCTGATTGTGCAAAATGTTGGGGATTTTCAACATTACAATTGAATAATAGGTAAAATGTAGCACTATAATAAATACGGCAATGTTTTCACATTTTATAAATAAATTATACGCCTCAATTAATATTTCACAGGTTTCTATGAAAGGAGACTGCAAATATCAGCTTTAACTATTGTTGCTCATGTGTTTATAAATTACTTTCATATGCTAAAAAAATGAGTCACTTGTCTCTAAGATTGATTAGAAGCTATAACTTTTAGATTTCACCTAGTATTAGAAAAATATTTATCTATCAAATCTTACATTTAAATTAAACAACCCTGATAATGTAGTCTGTTTCCTTATGTCACAACCTCATTAAAGATTTGAATTGCTTGATAAAGAATCAAACTAGAGATCTCATCAAAATGATAAATATTTGCTTGTACAAACCTTTTTTGTTGTTGTTGATGTTGCCCATATTTATGTAATTTACAATAGACTGCCAAAATAAAGCATTTATAGTCAGTTACAACAGATGAAAGAGAAAAAATACATTCTTTATTTTACATATCAGAATCTGCTAAATCTCTTTAACTGTTTGTTAAAGGATTACTGAACTTGTAGTATCAATAAATATTTCTTTATAATTTTTCTTCCTGCATGCCATACTTTCTAAGTTGGTTTGTTTTCTGCACGTTACTCTTTGTATAAGTGAAATATAGCTAAAATCTATGTGGTAAATGTTTTGTCTATAAAACGATAAATCTTGTCTTAATATTTCTTCTACATTATCAGTTATCAAGTTTTATAATAGCATGCTTGGATGATCAAGGGTCGATCCAGGAAAATTTTGGGGTCTATTTAGAGCCCGTTCACAAAAATCTAATTTAACAAAACATTCTCCTTCACAAAATTCATTTTAAAAAAATAGACACTTTCACAAATTTCTATTCCATAAAAACATACTCTTCATTGATTATTTTTATTACGTTATGTTTTAAAATTTGTAATTTGCCAACAAAACAAGTTCACTGAAAAGTAAAACTTTAACAGAAGGACTTAAAGAAGAAATTATTATTAAATGCTTCGTTTGAATTTGAGTTAGCTAAATTTCATCCTTTGTTACAAAATGTTATTTTTCACAAAAATATGATAAATTTCACAATAATAACTTATTTTTCACAAAATGGGCCCCAAGAAAAAAAAAAAAAAAACTGCATCGACCGCATGATGAGGTTTATGCTATATTTAAAGAAAAAAATTAAAATTGTATTTGTCATGCAGTGAAATCGAGTAGCACTGATTTTAATTTTAATTTCTCTTATAGGCAACTACTTCTATTGATGACATTAAGAAAGCAGGTTATTCATCGCCTCATGTAGGAATCATTGGCTTTGAGACTAAACAAGAAAAATACTATGTGCTAGCTGAGCATGAAATTATTCTCCACTGCAATTCATTATCGGAAGCAGTCACCAATCTGATAGCATCATACTTTATATTTAATTGCGAGTATCCAAAACGTTGCATCAAAACCCTTATTTTTATAGAAAAGTTCATCTTTGACATTCAGTCAGACAAGAAGAAATTACCATCAATTGTTGTAAACTTTGCACAAAAACTTAAAAATTGTATGTAAGGATAACAATTAGAAAGACATTTTATACTTAAGTCAATTTATATTGTTTAGTGCTTTATCTTTTTTATAATCATGGTTTTAATTTGTAATTTTTGCCCAAACATAACATTTACAGTTTTTACCAAGTATCTTACTCATTTAAACTTGTTTCATAGCCAAGAAAACAATTTTTTTTTGCAATGTGCTGTTCATGACTGTCCAAATACGTTCACTAATTTTCACGCATATAAATCTCATGTTTATAGAAAACACAGGAATACATTTTCTCAAGATAGATCTATTTTTCCTGGCCATTACATATGTAAAACATGTATCAACTGTCCACAAGTAAGCTGCTTTAAAAATCTGCCAGATATTTCAAAACATTTGAATGTACATACAAAACAAAATAAAACAATATTTTGCCCTTTCATAAGCTGTACAGCCAAATTCAAAAGTTTTTCCTCTTATCGATCACATTTGAGTAGAAAACATACATATTATACGCACACTGATAAAAGTAAAAATAATTTGAATAATTGCGATGAAGAATTTTTAAGTCACATTAATTGTAGTAAAGATCCGTTAATGGACTTTGAATCAATAAATGTAGAAGATGATATAGGTGCAACTGAAGAAAATTTTGATTCAAAAATGAAACGACATGTTAGTTTATTATTATTAAAAGCTCAGGAAAAACACATGCTACCTCTGTCCACAACCCAAAAAATCTTGCAGGATTTTAATTCTTTGTTGGAAATGCAGAGTGATTATTTAATTAACAAAATTAAAAATGAAACTTCTAATTTAAGTATAAGTAATGAGAGTTTTCTAAAGATTAATGAAATTTTGAAACAAAATTGTATTTTTGAGAGCATTGATTCATTATCTAATAATTATAGGAGAATGAAGTACTATGAAACAAACATGCAAATGGTTCTTCCTGTTGAGTATATTTTAGGAAATAATAGTTTCAACAAGTTGTGTTGTTTTCATTATGTGTCTATATTAAAAACTTTGAAATTTTTGTTGATACAAGATGATGTATTTACACAAGTTGTGAACCCTAAGTGTGACAAAGCCAAAAATCTTATAACAAGTTTTGATGATGGTAAATTCTGTAAAACTCATCCCCTGTTTTCTACCAACTTCCATTCCTTAAAATTAAATCTGTTTTGTGATGAATTTGAGATTTGTAACCCATTAGGTGTTCATAGAAAAACTCACAAATTACTGGCATTTTACTATGTTCTAGGAAATGTATATCCACAGTATAGATCTTCAACTGATATAATTCAATTAGTTATTATTTGTAAAAGTACAGATGTGAAATATTTTGGTATTGGTAAAATTGTTGAACCCTTAGTTAAGGATTTGAATATTCTTGCAACTGATGGAATTTCTGTGAGAGCTGAAACTTTTGTTGGCTGTCTGTCTTTTATTAGTGGTGACAATTTAGGAAGCAATATGATTGGTGGTTTTGTGGAATCATTCTCTAATAAAGTAAACTGTTATTGCAGAACATGCTTGTGTAATAAGGCTGAGATACAAAACACATATACTGATGATCATATTACATTGAGGACTCCTGAAAACTATAAACAACATGTAACAGAGTTGCTTGCTGATGACACAAAGTTAATTCAGTATGGAATAAAAAACAATTCTCCATTTAATTCAGAATTTTTTCATGTTACACGTGGTCTCCCTCCTGATATTGCCCATGATTTGCTAGAAGGAGTTGTCCCATATGAAACAGGTTTAGTTTTAGAAGCTTTACACACACACAAAGTAATTTCTATTGATTGTATAAATAAACAAATTGAAATGTGGCCTTATGGACCTTTAGATTCTATTGATAAACCATCTTTAATAAATAAAAAATGTAAAATAAATCAGACAGCTGCTCGAATGTGGACACTTGTCAGATTACTCCCGTTAATGTGTGCTGCTGTCATTCCTGAAGACAATTCATATTGGAAATTGTTTATAGATTTAAAGGGCATTGTTGAACTTATTTTTGCCCCTGTTCTCACAGTAGACCATATTGCTTATTTAAAAATTAGAATTGATGACCACCTACATTTTTTTTAGAGAACTTTTTCCTGATAAAATGAAGATACCAAAGCAGCACTTTCTTATTCATTACCCTTCTCACATGTTAAATTTTGGGCCTCTCCGTCACTGTTGGACATTGAGATTTGAAGCGAAGCATTATTATTTTAAGAGACTTGCTGCAATAGGAAAAAAATTTTAAAATATAACTATCACATTAGCAAATCGCCATCAATTACGTCAAGCATATTATGCTTGTAATTCAAATGGATACCTTTAGCATAATAAATCGGTTGGGATTACCAAACCACTTGAATTAAGTTCTATACAACCAGAAGCTGCTCAGGTTATTGTGAAAGACAAAGGATTTACTAGGGAACTATATTCTGTTTCACACTTTACTATTAACTTTTTAAAATATGTTAGTGGTTTATTTATTGTTAGGAAATTAGTTGAAGAAGAACCAATTTTTTCAAAAATTTTGCTCATTATAACAGATAGTGATAAAGTTTTTTTTCTTTTAGAAGATTATGAGTGTGTTTTCAATGATCATTTTGGTGCATATAAAATTAAAAAAATGTCTAATAAGGACTGTTCAAGATTTTTTTTTATGGATTCAAGTCTCTTGCAATTTAGATATCCATTTTCCAGCTACTACAAAAATGGAAACTGGTACATTGTCTTAAAACATATTTTGGTAACATTAAATGATGTTTCATACATGGAATGTAATACTTAAGATTTTTTTTTGTTACATATAAAAATTGTATAATATTGTGTGTAATATATCTTAAGTGGGCAATTTGAACTGTACAAATCCAAAATGACAATTAAAAAATTGTGTAAGCCTGTTTTGGGTTTAACTGTAGGTATACTATTTTGGTTAATATCAATATATTTAACCATGAAATGTGTTTTGATAATGTTAAGTAATAATTATATGCTGTTTGTGTGGTTTGGTACACTGCAATATGCAAATTTTTTTTTATGATTAGCTAAAACCGTTCTTTACTTTTAACCTTGACTTATGCTTTTTTATGTGCTTATAAAAATCATTTTTTTATTGTGAAATTGCAAATATACTGATTTGACCAAAGGCTTACTGTCAGAACTTTGCCCATCTAAGATATGAGTAAGTAAATGTCTTCAGAGAAAATTCTATAATTTTTTTTGCTAACTTTATGAGAAAAGTATGTGTCTAACCCATTGGTCTGCAAGCTGTTAAGAATTATTATAAGCATTGCTTGCCTGTTCAAATTAAGTTAGGTTATTTTGTTTATTAATGCATTCAAATTTCTTTAAGATATTTTGAATTTAACTTTTTTTCTTTCTTCACTGTATTTCATTCGTTCTTACTTAGTTATTAGTCTCTGATTATTTTCATATAATACTTTTAGTATTGACAAATGTGTATTATACTTTCCAATTCAGTATTAGTTAAATAAATATAAAAGTTATTTTGTTCTTAATTCTTACTATTAAAATTTTGAATAAATTCTGCATACATGGTTACCTGATTATTCTATTGACCAACTAAGTTATAACCAGAAATGTAAGTTGTGTTGGGATGCCATAGTTAAATATCACTAACAAGTAATACTTGTAATTAAATCCAATTAATTTAAGCTTCTTAAGAGTGATATTTTAAAATTAATTTTTATTTAAAGTGAGTAACATTTTCCTTGGGGTATTTCTTAAGAAATTTATTCAAAACGCAAAACATTCATTACTAGGATAATAAAATATTAGGTGTTAATAAGAGTGGGGGATGGCCATAACTTCTACAATGCTATATTGAAAATCGATTAAACCCTTTCACTACTAAAAATAAGTGCAAATAGTTTCATGTGGCTTCATTGTTAAATACGTAAGTATTTTGACATGAAAAAATACAAAGTCTAACAGAATTTCCTGACTAAGTTTATTTTAACATTTATGTAATCACAACATTTATATTGTTAAATTTCTATATGGAATTCTTTTTAATTATAACTGTAATTGAATAAGGTTTTATTAATGGTGGCAACAAAGTTGCTATCATAATTGTTGTAATTAAACACCCGATAAATCTTGCAGCACCAAATTATTTTTTATAGCTCTTTTCAAGTCTTTGACCGGAAATATATCGTCCCAAATTATCCTAAGAGAAAAGGTGATTGAAAGGTTATGGATATTTACGTAAAGCTACCAGCATTTTTACTGGATTTTTCTTCTTTTGATTAAAAGATAACATATTTTGAAACATCAGTAAACTTTTATAATTAAAATTAAAAAAAATTATATTGAGGATTTCAATTACAGATTTGCGAATTGACTTTTAAATATCCTTTTCTGAATCAAAGAGAAAAAGATCTCTAAATTTTCTGTGAACTGTTATACATTTATGTAAAACTTAGACATATTTTTCTCTTTGATTCAGAAAAGGATATTTCAAAATTAATTCGCAAATTTGTAATTGAAATCCTCAATATATTTTTTTAAATTTTAATTATAAAAGTTGTTTCAAAATATGTTATCTTTTAATTAAGAGGGGAAAAATCCAGTAAAAATGCCTGTAGCTTTACATAAATATCCATAACCTTTCAATCACTTTTCCTCGTAGGATAATTTGGGACGACAGATTTTGAACACCAAATTTGGTGTGATGCTGCATCGAAGTGGCATATCCTGAATTAGTTAGTAGGACACCCAATTTGGTGTTAAAGCACACCAAATTGATGATGGTGTTTTATTACACCACTTTTGGTGGCAACTTTGTTGCCACCAAAAGTGGTGTTTCTTTACACTAATTAATTTTTGGTGTTTCATTACACCAATTTACAAGGGGTGTTTCTTTACACCGTTTTTGGTGGCAACTTTGTTGCCACCATTTTTGGTGTAAAGTAACACTAATATTTTTTACAGTGTATGAAATAGTTTTTGCTTTAAAAGCAGAAAAATTATGCTGCGAACTTAGACATAGAGATAATAGTACCTAATTCTCATAATACTTAACCCATCGCCTACCAGACGGTCCAATAGACCCGACAAGTACATTCAAAATGACTAATCGAACCGGAATTTGTTTCATAAAATAAATTAAATATGAACCATAGAAACAGTAGATTGTTTCGAGGGGATTCTTAGTTGTTATCCACTCCACACCCTGTATATGAGTATTTCAAATACTTCCCAACCGGCTCGCTTACTCCCCCCTAAGGTCAAGGAAGGGAGAAAGACGTAGATTAAAAGAAAGATAGGCTGAATTCGAACTCCGTAAATGATTTCGGTAACATGGCTTCCTTTTTACCCGAAAATTTTCTATCTGGAAAGAATATGAGGGATCTTTTACAAATCAAAAAACGGAAACGAGATTCCACTCTCTTCGCGGAATATAAATACTCCTGTGTCACATGCTGTAACAGCACAGAAAGGCAAAATAAAGAGGATAAATACTGTCAATCTACAGATGTTTATAGCTGATCAATTTTTGAAAGAATTTTGAATGTTTTCTTTCTAACAATAGCTTGTTAATTCTTGTGGTAATAAATAGACAATATTTCCTATGTAATTAATTTTATTCATCCTGAATTTAAAATAGGATTATTCTAGTACGTCCTGGTTACATTCAATTTACCTGCAGAAAAATTGGTGTATGCTTTTAGCTCATGTTTATAAGAAGGACAAGGAATAAAAACAAATGTAAAGTTCTTGAAGGCCAGACAGCCTGCTTGGGTTTAGATGGGTGGTAAAATGTCCACAATGAGCTTATTGTTTGTTTAATTTTCACCAAATGCTGCAAGGATTGGTATCTTGTGGATTCTATTGACACATAAGAAAATTCACACAGAACCGAATATACCTTATAAAAATTGCTCATGAAGTAATATTAAAGTGCAAAGCTGGATGTAACTGTTTTATTGGTAGCCTTGACACATATATTGCAGCAAATGTCAAGAGCATGCATGATGAATTAAAAAAGATGCGATTTGACTGAGATCGGAAAGAATTTTTTTTTTTTTAATTTGCTAAGAAGAATAAATTTACTAGTAGTTTTATAACTTTAATCATGAGATTCCCAGCTAAGGCAGGCCCCACCAGTGGCTGAGAGGTTGTGCTCTCGAAGCTGGTAGACGGGAGGTGCTGGGTTCGATCCCAATCGCGCCCGTCGGCCTAATCGTTCGGAGTTTTCGTGGTTTTCTTCGAACCGTGGATTTATCCATGCGTAAATACGGGTTAGGTTCCCTTAGAAAGACCCCCACGAAGGGCACTCCCCCCGGGCCTATATCCCTAGCGTAGATAATTGGCCGTCAACAATCAACCCAACCCAACCCAGCTAAGGCAGATCCTTTTTAACACTTTCCAACCTAGTTGAAAAGTGTTTATGACTTCGGTTTGTCTGGCCGTCTGCCGTCTGGCCGTCTGGCCGTCTGCCGTCTGCCGTCTGTCCGTGCTCTAACTCCCGTAAATATGCTCGGATTGCCCTGCAATTTTTATATGTTATAATCATTATCTATAGCATGTTCCCTATTTCAACGGAAGTATGTAGCACTTATAGTTTTTTTACAGGGACACTCAAAAGAATTCCGTTACATTGCGGTCTATGGGGAAAAATCATTTGCGGTTTATTTAAATAATGTTTCACTATTTTAAACGCATTGAAATTTATATATATCACTAAGGTGCATTAGAAGAAGCTTAATATGGAATAGGGTGTGCATAGCACTTATACTTACTTTACAGGGACAGTCAAAAGAATTCCGTTACATTACGTCTATGGAGAAAAATCGTCTGCGCTTTATTTAAACAATGTTTCCCTATTTTAAACGCATTGAAATTTATATAAGGTTCATTACAAGAGACTTACTACAGAATATTGTGTGTATAGCAGTCATCGTTCATTTACAGGGACACACAAAAGAATTCTCTACTGTATGTTAACAATAATTCCTGGAAGTGCGTTTTAAGTTACTAAACGCGATTTTAATTTTAAATCGCTTTTTGTCTATTACGTGGTGTGTATAAATTCTGTAGATCCTATACAGGGAAGCACAAAAGTTCGGGAAAACATTTCCGTATTATTGAACTCCAGACGGAGAATTTTAAACTGTGCTACGTGTTTCCTAACTGAACTAAAATTTAGCATCCTATGTAGTATATATACAAATCTATAGATCCTATACAGGGCTGAATAAAAGTATTTGGATTACTTAGATGTTATCTTTTAGCTTATTGAAGAGTATGATTCGTAAAATTATTTTGGAAGCGTTGGAAAGTGTTACATAATCTATGCTTGACGCATGATTTTTCGTTCTTGTTATGATTTTATTTTTAAGCAAAATACTGTATTCGAAATGTCTCCTTCGGAGAGGTGGAGAGCCCATTTCAAGTCAAGTTTTTGTGAAATGTCAGGTGAAAAAGGAATAAAGCAACTCTGTAGAAAGGACTATTTTCTACTTACGTTTAGTACATTCTAAACTTAGAAACAAAGTGGGGAATGAAAAAGCAGGAAAATTGTTTTTATTATACAAAGCCTTGCATTCCAAACCCTTGAGTGTTTTGAAAAAATAATACATTTTTCATATTTTCTAAAGTATTCGTCTATTTTTCATTTCAATATATCTACTTATTAAAAGTCACCAAGGCAGTTCCAATGTAATTTGTTTCCATTGACTTTCAATATCAGGTATTAATAAAATTAGAAATGAAAATGGAGGTGACTCTAAAATACTATTAATTGTTACATTTTTTAACTTTAATCTTTTGAGAAAAACCTTGAACATTTATGTCATATATTTAAATTAAATTGTATTAACCAATGTGTATATATGCATATTTTTATGAGAAATGCAATTTCAAAAGATTTTAGGTATCTTATATATTTTACACTTACACATTTAAATATTTTTTAAAAATAGGACATATCTTATATGCTGACAAATATTATCTAATATTGCAAAAAGGAAAAAACAATGTTTTTCTTTTCTTCAAATATTTTCATCAATTTAAAAATTAATTAATTTATAATTATTAGTTTTCATATGGTACTTGCATTTAAAATTAAAAAAATCATCAAGCATTCTTGCTAAATTTATATATATAATTTGTAGAAAAGTTAACTTTCTAACATAATAATTTAAAATTTAAAAAAATCCGATTTAAATAACAAAAAAAATATATGATTTAAATTAAATAAATCCCAATTTTCTTAAAAACAAAATCATGAATTTTGCGTACCCTGATTTGAAGCCTTCATGAATGTTTTAAAATGTATATCAATGATTTTTAACTCCCAATTAGTAATTTTTAACGTTAAGACATTTTTACAATATTGACAAGAGTACTTTACAGTATTACAATATCAATATTTATATTACAATATTTATAATACTTTAAAAAACAATAACTGTTTTTCCATTGAACTTAAATATTTTTCGACATCGAAGCGAATCAAAAGAGTATTTCTGAGATTTCAATTCCCATCGATAGTATTTGTTTTCTATCCAAAATAAAAGTTATGTACATCTATAAATAAATCTTTTTTTTTTTTATGGGGAGGGGCAACTTTAGAAATTATAATAATTATTTCTTTATTAAACTGGGCTAACGACTAATTATTGGCAAAAGAATATAAAACGTTTTAATTGCTTTAAATATATATATTCGTTTTTCTTATGAATTTGGTTTGTCTGTCCGTCTGACAGTGCTCTAACTCACATAAATATACTCGGATTTTCATGTAAACGATGTTATTGAAGTTGGCATGTTCGGTATTGAAAATGAAGTGTGTAGCACTTACGGTTCATTTACAGGGACACACAAAAGAATTCCGTTACATTTTGGTGTAGTATCAGGGAAAATCGTTTGCGGAGTATTACAATGATATTTCATTATTTTAAACACATTTAAAATATACATCACTGAGGTGTGCTACAAGACGCACTTACTGTAGAATTATGGTATGCATAGAATTTGTCGTTTTTTCACAAATACACACAAAAGAATTTGGCTTGAGTACTGTCTATGAAAAGTAATTGCTGGAAGTGCGTTTTCAGTTGTGGTACGCATTTTAACATTTAAGGTTTTTTTTTTTTTTTTTTTTTTTTTTTTTGCATACCACTTGGTGTTTTCTTTCCGCTGAGCTTAATCGCATAAAATGTTGCATTTAACTGGGGAATAAATTTCCACATATATGTGCATGATGGTATTGAAGAATTCAGAAATGTATTGTAGTGAAAGGCTGCAATTGTTTATTGAAAATATTATTCTTGATTATTTTACAAATTAAGAATAAAAAACTAATTATTACTTGTGTAAGAACGTTGAACTTTTCAAATTCATCAAAACGCACTTATAAAATATTTCTTATAAGAAGTTTTAAAATGTGTTTTCATAGAATAAGTTTTTAAAACCTGATATTTCCATTTCTTAATTCACTTTTCTTCTGATTTACTTACCAGATATATGCATTATGAAGATTTTTTAATAAATGGTTAAGTTTCAGTATCTGTACGTGCAGAATAAAATCCATTGACTATTGACACAATAATAATAAAGTATTTTATTCTTATATGTCAAAAATCATTTTTCTTCTTTTTAGAATGACTTCATTATCACTACCTAAATTATTACCTGAGTTAAGTATATTAATTACTTCAATCATTTTTAAATGTCTGAGTTTTATAGATTTACTTATTTTTATTTCAAGGAAATAATGTAATTTTAGGAAACTTTTTATTTGGTGCATATAAAATTTATTAAAAAAAAAAAAAAAGGAAAATATAAGTAGGAACTTTATTTGCAGAACTAAAAGTTATTGAATATGAGTTCATACTGACTCAATCATACTAAATTATTCCATTCTCATAAATGAAAATGATCTTTTTCTTTGAGAATGATGTCAATATCACCATCCGAACTAAACTGACAATCAATAAGACAACTTGAATCTTTCTGACACATTCACGGACTCATTTCTAAACGGAAAATTGATGGCACTTGCATACCTGATTATTGAAGTGATTTGGAATCGAATGGTGTTTACCATCTTTTGATAAATGAATATTGTCTATCGCTATAAGTGATTGTTGTCACGTGAACAAAGGCTTTCTTCTTTTCGCGTTGTTACGTCCTGAATGTCGATTCTAAACATAAACTTCGACAGTATTTTGCAAAACATCGTCTGTCTTTATAAAAAAACAGCATTCGTTTGTATAGTATCATAATAAAAGCAGCTGCCAATTTCATTCGTTTCCAAACAAAAATGAATCCAGAAATGTGTCCGAAAATGACTCCTTCGGATTTCAGAACCGACTTAAGGCAATCTTTTAATAAAATTACAGATTTATGAATCCCAATGCAATATTTCTTGAAATATAACGTCATTTTCATTTGTCGAAGCATGATTCTGATGGGTGATTTATGAGCATGAAATCAAAATTCATAGTCCAATATTAAAAGAAACAACATCATTTGCTTTATATTAGTATTATATTACCTGTATAAAAAGAAACTCCATTTAACAATATGAATATAATAATTCAAATACAAATAGAGCCAAAAAAAAAAAATCGTCAAGCATCGATTATGAAACAGTTTTTGTAATTTCCAGTTCAGCAATTTCCGTCAATAAACGGAAATATACTCGAGATCTTTTGTGCTGGCCTGTATATCATCTATCAAATTTATGCACACCAAGTAATTGGCAAAAAAGTAGTTTAATTTAAAAATGTACCACAACATAAAACGCACTTACGGCGATTATTGTTCTTACACCGTGCTCTAATCGAATTCTTTTGTGTGTCTTTGTAAATGAACGATGAAATCTGTGCACACTGTATTCTTTAGTACGCCTCTTATGGTGCATATCAATGACATATATCAATTTAAACATGTTTGAAATGGTATAACATAATCAAAATTCACTGCAAACGATTTCCCCCATAGACCGTAATTTAACATAATTCTTTTGAGTGTCCCTGGTAAGTGAACAATAAACGCTACATACTTCATTTTCAGTGCCGAACGTGTTCTCTAATTAAAATGTATTAATTGCATGGCAATACGCGTATATTTACGCGCGTTACAGCACAAAAAGGCAGAGAGACCAACCGAATTCCTAAACACATTTCAACTATGTTGTTGGAAAGTGTTAAAAACTGATACAATAAAATATATGAAATATATGATGAAAATATATGCAGATGCGCATACGTCGAAAAGTAGTTGAATTTTCACACACTTAATTACTACATATATCCACATTTAAATATTTATTGGAAATATATTCACATATGTGTTTATGTATATATGTAATAAATATGTATAGAAAAATTCATTCACTTATGAATACATACTAAACTAGTCGGATGTGTCAATCCCAAACCTTTCTTCTATCTCACACAGGTTTCGCATACACTAAAAAGAATCAGCACCAATTTATATCAAGGTCTAACTGAAACTCAAGTTTTATTAAATTCCGTGCAATATTTCTTGAGATATCACTATCGCTAAAATCGTGTAAATCCTGCAAAATGCTGCATAGCAGCGCCACCTACTGGGTGATTTTTACCAAAAACTAATCAGCACCAATTTATATCAGAGACTAACTGAATATAAAGTTTTATTTAATTCCGAGCATTAGTTCTTGAGATAGAGCTATTGCGGAAATTGCGAAAAATGCTGCATAGCAGCGCCACCTGCTGGGTGATTTTTACCTAAAACTAATCAGCACCAACTTATATCAGAGACTAACTGAATATAAAGTTTTATTAAATTCCGAGCATTATTTCTTGAGATAGAGCTATTGCGGGAATCGCAAAAAATGCTGCATAGCAGCGCCACCTGCCGGGCGATTTTTACCAAAAACTAATCAGCACCAATTTATATCAAGGACTAACTGAATCTAAAGTTTTATGAAATTCCGAGCATTAGTTCTTGAGATAGAGCTATTGCGGAAATCGCAAAAAATGCTGCTTAGCAGCGCCCCCTGCCGGGCGATTTATACCAAAAACTAATCAGCACCAATTTATATCAGGGACTAACTGAATCTAAAGTTTTATTAAATTCCGAGCATTAGTTCTTGAGATAGAGCGCCCACAAAATTTGTGTCACATACAGACATACAGACAGACTCACAGACAGACATTTTCTAAAAACAGTCAAATCGTGTTCAGGACCTTCTAAAACGTATAAATCCGTCGAAAACCGGAAGTCGAAAATTTTCATGTATCCAATACTTTCTTCTTGTAAAAATAGAAGAAAGTAAAAACAAAACAAAGAAATGTCTATGAGTAATATTTTAAAAATACGGGAATATTTTGCTTCAGCCATCGACATAGTAAAATACGTTTGGTGATTATTGCTATGCTTGCCATAAAAAATAGTCATAAATTCCAATTCTAATTTCAAATCTTGTAAAAATTTTACAAAAAGAAAAAAAAAAAGCGAAAGAAATAAAGAAAATCTGTTTCTAGTTCTTTTTTCCTTGATACCATTTTATTGCTCAAATGGTACATGATACATCAAACAATGCTGAACCTTCGTCCAAAAAGACCTGGAAGATGAAAATATGAGAGTCAAACACGACCCCCTATACTTTACCATCTTAATTACTTTCAACTGGTAAGAAATTCGACTAGAAAGGAATAAACTAGTTTTCTCCCCACCGGAGTTCAGATCTGCCGGGAGATAAGAAAGGGTACTGTGACCCGCGCCCCGTGGGAGTGAATCATATAAATAACTATAGAGAACTAAAGTAAATAAGTAAGTTAAATAGTTTTAAATAAAAATTCTGGTGTGAAATGTTTTCTCAATGTTGAGTAAAATTTCCGATTGTTCTAGGGTTAAGAGCAAGTATTGAGATCATCTTAATTTTCAAAACAATTTCAGCAATATATATGTATTAAAAAAAAAAAAATAGTAAGTTATATTAACCGCACGAAGGTGGTTAAAAGACCGATTAAAAACTCATAAGATATAAGTACAAAACCCTTGCGTTCTGATACATAAGTGATGTGCGTTTAAGTAACGAAAATAAAAGCTAAAATAGCTTAAAAAAAAAAAAAAAAAAAAAAAAAAGCATGGAATTGTTTTAAGGTTTCATAACAAGGAACCGTTTGAATGCAAAATTCAATATAAAATATGACACAAAATATGAAATATAATTCAATATGAAATTCAATATGAAAAACAGGAACAGCACATTACTTTGCTGATCTAGTTTTCCATTCTCTTTTGTCATTTCGCTCTAAAAAAAAAAGGGGGGGGGGACTCCTTTATGAAGTCGTGAAGCAGCTCCCGCTATCTAGCTGCAAGTTTAATTTATTTGATTCTGTCTTTTACAATACATTGGTACAATATATATCGCAATGAAAACCGTGAAAACAAAATCACTAGAGACAAAAAAAAAAAAATCCGTTTTAAAAAGGGTTCCATGTTAGCAACTTTAATTGCATGGGGTATTCGTTCTGTTGGGACCTTGGAATGTTTCTGTCTAAGACAGGATTCTGTTCTAGTTAAGCACAGTCACAGCTAGAGGAGAGAACCAGAAATCAGAGTCCATTCATCTATTTTCATTTTAAAAGGGCTTTAATAGCTTAAAACTTAAAAGGTTACCCCTTTCGAAAAAAAATTCTGGCTACGATTTTGTAGCGAAGTTCTGTTTTAACAGGTATTTCAATTTTGTCTCAGAAAAACTTGTCCCAAGGAAATCTTAGTGTGGAGAGGAAAAAAAAGTAAGATTACGCACTTTTGGAAGAACGGTAAAAAAACGGTTTCACTCATTAGGGCGCGGACGGTTTTGTTTAGAAGTGTTACGATTGATTGATTGATGAGTATACTAACAACCAGTCTTAACCTGAAAATATCGCACTGTAAAACTGACCATCGGTACTGTTGATGTTGATGAATTTATTACTGTTGATGAATTTATTCAAAAGCATTTTATTATGAATGAATTTGAAATGAATTAAAATAAGTGCTTACAAAAATATAATTTTTCTTTGTCTTTAATCGCCATCTTATAAAAATAGTTGGAAATCTGTATATAATATAATTTAATCACGATATTGTTTTCACCATCTGTTCAAATAAAAGACACACACTTCACAT
Source organism: Maratus michaelseni (assembly GCA_963931845.1). Taxonomy (NCBI): domain Eukaryota; kingdom Metazoa; phylum Arthropoda; class Arachnida; order Araneae; family Salticidae; genus Maratus; species Maratus michaelseni. The sequence goes on from OZ007589.1 coordinate 300,874,227, forward strand.
TTCAATTTTATTGAGAAAATGTCAAAGGAAAAAAAAAAGCCAGTGATCCCTGTGTTTCCCCCCACCTCTCTCTCTCTCTCTCTGTTTTTATCCACAAAAATGTTGCCACCATTACAGAAATGTCATTAAAAATCACAAACAAATTAATATCTGAAACTAATTTAAATTTTAAAATTCAGATACCTCGGATGTCATCCTGCCATGGAGATAACTCGTGTTAATTTTGTTGCGCTGCGTTCTATATATTCTAGGACAGCGGTTCCCAACCTTTTTTCTCTCACGTACCCCTTGCTTAGATTTCGAATTTATGCGTACCCCTTCTCACATAAACCCGTTCCCAATATTCTTGTTTTCGTTCATTAGAAATTTTATTATGCTAGTTACCAATGTTAGATGCAGTTCTCTTCAGAATTCCAATTTTAAACAACTTATCCATTTTGAACCATAATACAATGTCAACATAAAGCCACTCGAAACAATAAATATTAGCTAAAGATTTCAAATTATGCATTCACAAAGAAGGGATGAAGCTACATCCAATAATATACGTAAATACGTTTAGGCTAATTCTGACCACTCAACCAGTAAAATGATGTCATGTTTCCAAATAGGTTTTAAATGAAATCGTCAAAATCAGAAGCCCCGATCGTATGAGTCTTGTTTTTTCTAGATATTTATAGAATTAGTAAGAATAATAATAAAAAAAATAATAAAAGGAGGGACACATGCGAAATCGCAAGATGTTATTAGGAGTGGGCGGAGATAATGGAGAGAAATTATCAACCAGTTACTAAGTTTAGGCATTTTTCTTTCCTTTTATGTGAATACACTTTTACAAAAATCTATCTTTCTAAACAAAACATTTAGAGTTTTCTGTTTATATTTTAAGTTCTATATTTTGGATTAATCACCATTACCAATGTAATTTCCACGTTACCCCCAATTGTTCCACCACGTACCCGAGGTTGGGAACCGCTGTTCTAGGAGGAGAGAGCTGTGATATACAAACGGACATGCAGATTTTAATATAATAGATGCTTGTTCGTTTTTAGCAGTATGCCAATGTGCATTACTAACAGATGATGAGCATCGTGAGACTCTTTCATATAAAGATTTAAAATTTGTGTATTTTCGTGATGGTTCATTTTAAACATACGTTATTGTCCAAACTTAAATGTTTGGCTTCGCCCTTAAGAATCCTGCCTCTGAAACTAACGGTTTGGGCTGAAAACTGGATTCTAAACTTTTTGTTATTTTTAACAGTGGCGGTTAAACATAAAAAATATATTTGGAGCAGAATTTAACATTCATGGACTGATGACGAATAAACAGATTTATTTTATAAATACTTATAAATTTGAGAGAGTATGCTTTTTATATGGTATCAAGCATATACTTCTATGCGATTTATTATTATTCCAAGGTTTCGACAACAGATAGAAGCAGCGGTTCTTAAACTATGATCTGCGGACCCCAAGATGTCTGCAAGAGCGTCTTTAAAGGTTCGTTCAATGTGAAATTTTTTAGTTACCTTCCTAAAACATAAGATACATGTTTCTAAAACATAAGATATACTAAAATCTTCCCTGAAAAATTATCCTGCTATTTAGTTTATATATTTATATTAGTTTACGTATCCTTTACTCGATATTCTAAAGAATATGCGTAAGTTAGTCTTAAATCGTAACTTATTCTTTCATAATCATTGCAAATCTTTCATAATCGTGTTCATCTGATTATAAACTCCCCCCCTTCCCCTCAATTCTGTAACTGAGCAACACAGAATGATACGTTATATACTAAAATCTTCCCTGAAAAATTATCCTCCTATTTAGTTTATATATTTATATTAGTTTACGTATCCTTTACTCGATATTCAAAGAATATGCGTAAGTTAGTCTTAAATCGTGGGGTTCCGCGAAGACAGAGGAAACACTGGAAGGGATCCGTGATAACTAAAATATTTAGAAGCACTGGGCAGAAATATGAAAAAACTGTCTAAAATATGCAAAAATCGCAAAACGTTGTGCGTATAGAGAGAAAAAAATGTTGTGTAATCAACGCAATATTTCTAATTATTAAAACATAAAAATGCCATCTGAAAATTAATAAAACCAGGTGTGTGCCATGAATATTTTTAAAAGAAAGGAAAACCATTTTAATGAGTTTATCATAGGCTCGAAACTGACTCTGTCGAGCCTTGTCCTTTAATGGTTCTTGTGTCCTCGTTCTAACCGTGAATTTGTCTAGTCGCTGGCCAATAACCCGAAACTTGCCGCCAGGCTTCAATGAACTTGTTATGGTAAGCGGAATTCAATAGTTATTTCGCATTTTTATCTCTTCCTCATCTTTTAAAAAGTGGAGAAAAAAAAATTAAAATTCAGCATATGAGGATAAGATCGGAAAGGGGTTAGATTAAAATTGAATTTTACCGCCTGTACGGAAGCATCTGCCTGACAAAATGCTGAAGGGGGTAGGTAGCAGGAATAACTTGTTATATTCCACTTCGCCGTTCATCTGCCGAGATATAGACAGACAGACAGGGGCAGATGATTTTGAATTATATATCCCTCCCGGCACGTGTTGCATCCGATCGGAAGTCGACAGGGGACAAACGACGCGTGCCCGGATGCTTAATTCGTACTTGGATCTAAGTGCTCGATTTATGCAATTACACGCAAGATTATCACGCTCTTGAATTGGGCCGCGAAATTTCGCCTGTGTAAGTTAGAAAAAGTCAAAAACGGCAGAGTAAATTGATGGTGGCGAATGTTTTTCATATGCACGTGCGAGAAATTATGCTGGCAATGCTAATATTTATAAAGTGGCTGATATGCTGCCTACTTGATATATTACAAATCAAGGAGAGTTAGGAGGTGGAGAACATTTGTTGGACGAAATACTCTAAAATGTTTTAAAATTAAAGTATAATTTACGATACCTTGTGACATAATGCCAGTACGGTTAGTGGAAAAATTAAAAAATATATCAGTTTTTGTAGAGAAACAAGAATTAAAGCTATAGACATCAATCTCCTCCCCCTCTTTTTTAACACTTTCCAATAAAGTTGAAAAGTGTATATATGAATTCGGTTTGTCTGTCTGTCTGGCCGTACTCTAATTCTCGTAAATATACTCGGATTGCCATGTAGTTTTTATATATTATTGTCGTTTAGTATACAATATTCAGTATTGAAAATAAAGTGTGCAGCATTTATAGTTTGTTTAAAGGAGCGGGCACATGATAATTCCGTTACATTAGGGTCTATGGGAAAAAATCGTTTGTACTGTATTTTAATGATGTTAAGCTATTCCGAACATTTTGAGATTGATATGCTTCACTGAGACAGACTACAACATGTTTTCTCAGGAGTATAGAATAAGTAACTTTTTTATATCAATTACAGGGATGCACAAAATAATTCCATTACATTGTGATCTTATGGGGAAAAAAACGATTGCGGTGCATTTTAGTGATGTTAAGATACTTCAAATATAATGAAATTAAAAAGGAGCACTGAGATGCACTACAGCATATTTTCTATAGATTATGACTTGCCTGGCATATAATCATTCAATTACAGAGACGCACAAAAGAATTCGGTTACAGTACTGACTATGATCGATATTTGCTGGAAGTGCGTTTTCCGCTGTGATATGCATTTTTAAACTTGTCTAATTTTTACTGTATTTAGGTGGTGTCATGGGTGCAACACCTTCCGTCTCAGGACTGATTTCAGTCTTGGAGTGATTTTTGACTGATAATAAATTCTATTTTATATACTTAAAAAATAACAATTTTACTTTCAAGAACTGTTAATCACTTTCTTTTATTATAAGAGATCAATATTTAACCGTAATGCACGACGATGAAATGTTCAAGCCCATTTCCTTTTGGGTTATTTCTGAGACTCAGAAACTCCGGCACGTGTCCTCGCTGACTACGGCACCGTATAGCAGGCGTGCTGCGTATGCGCTGAAAATCTTTTAATTCCCCTTTCCATCGCCAGAAGACGCCAAATCTATATCTTAACTAGCTGTTACCCGTGACTTCGTTCACGTAATATTAAAAAAAGAATAAATGCATTAACTTAGTAAAACATTTCACTTGATAATTAACAACATATATAATTAACCAAAGCTTTATCACATTTTATAGGAGACCATACGGTATTTCTTTGCTATAGGGGCCTTGACATAACCCACTCTTAAAAAGGGGAAATTTCATGCCAAATAATATATACAATCGCGAAAATGAAACTGCAACAAATGAAAAAAGGAGGACCAAGTAAAATCGTGAAAATCGAGGAATTCCTCTTCGTAAAACGAAAATAAACACTGGCAGAATTCTTCTATACAACAGTGCATTTTAGGTGGTATTTGGTGTACAATTTGTATATGTGTGCATTGCTAATTGGGCATTATTATATTGTTTATTTGCATAGACATGTTATATATTTCTTACTACATTATCCTGTTTATGTATATATTAAATTAAGTGCTTCACGCTAAGTGGTGTAAATAGTGAACAAACTGCTTGTGGATTTTATAAATTGATAGATATTTCACAAAGATATAACAATCTGATGCGATTCTAAAATGTAAATAAAGGTTGCTAAAAAGTACTTTATATTCTGCCCAATTTAACCTCGATATTTTCTCTATCGCGTCAAGGACACTATAAGCAAATAAATACAGACGACACAAATCTGATAATCTAAATTTACATATTTTTGTTAGTATATATAGGATTATTTTGATTTATTTCATGCGCTTGAAATTTTTTGCGCTTTCTCTAGGGTTAGGTGTCGAATAAATGTACTTTCTTGTTATTTTATTTTGCCATTTCTATTTATTCTGTTTTCCATTCATTCCATTTATGGATATTGATTTCATTTACATATTTGTGTCACAGAATATTCTTTAAAATTATTATCAGGATTAGGATAGGATTCGATTAGGGTTAGGATTAGGAATAAAAATTGAACGACAATGGCATGACCGATTCAGGTTTAAAGTATGAACCAGGAAGTATATTTACATCACGAAGCAATAAGAAAATTAGAAAATTATCGGCTAATACTTTTTAATATGTTTTACAGTCATAGTTGGCATCAAAGGTGAGCGGGGAAATGATCATCTAAAATATCATTAAGTGTTTACCACGCAAAAAACAAATCTGGTTACAACAATGTATTTAATTTTGCGCCAAATTTCACTTGATTAAAAAAAAAAATCAAATTGACTATGGACCTAATTACAGATCCCTAACCTTCCTATTCTCACAAATGTTCTACCAATATGTAAAAAAAAATTCTACTGTATAGAACGCGCTTTCACGTTTATAATGTTATGAATTGGCACGATCGGCTTGTTCAAGATTACACAATTCGGCTGGAAGAAAAGATGCATTACTTTTTTATTTCTTCTTTGCTTTTGCATTACTCGAATTTGTTGGTAAAATCGATTTTCTTTTCGATAACATTGTTGTTTTTTAAGTTTAAAAAATATTGTAATTTTACTTAAACATTGCTTTAAAATCTATGCAATTTTTCTTATCCTGCAAGACTTTACAAAAATCTATTATGAAACAACTTTAAAGAAAGCTATATTTAAAAAAGACAACAAAGTTTTTCCTATTTTAAAACTAAAAGAAATGTAAAATTAAATTCCGGTTCGAAACGACGATTTACAAATGTGTTTTCGATTGTGGGAAAATGCACCCAGAAAAAGGAATTGATTAAAACTACAAAACATGTTTTGTTGAGTACATTTTGGTTGTTTTAGCAAAATTCAAGCAAAATTGAACCATTTTACTTGAATTAACAAAACATTTTTTGCTGATGATACAAAATTTTTTTTTGGAATTGCAAAAAAAACTTTTTTTTGTTGATTCAAACAAAATTTCCATTGACCTATATTTAAACAAAAAGCTTTGTTGGGTCAACCAAATTTTTGTTGATTCAACAAAACTTTTTTCTGGGTGTGATAGAGGAAAAATGCTGTTACTTCGACACAATCATATTAAATTTTTAGCTTTTATGAGAAAAGCAACTTTCTTTTAAAAAATATAGTTATTTTTATTAAGATTTTCTGATTTTTGATACGGATAATTTTGCGATGCATATCATTGACATTTGCCATCCAGATTTTTTTTTTTTTTTTTACTTTTTATAATTTAAATTAAAAATATGGTATCTTTATGTTAGCCGTGTGCAGACAATAAATCGCCAACATATCCCATCATTCGTATTGAATTCATTAAAAATATAAATCTTTCACTCATTTCATTTAAAACACAGAACTTTAATTTACAACACATACATTTAAAATACATATAATACGTACATTTAAAATAATTCCTTTCATGTGAAAAAGAAAAAGAAAAAAAGAGAAATTAATCACAAATAATTTGATAACCCAAGATCATTTTATTTCAACATCAAAACAAATCTGTTTTATTTTTCTATATATGACATCATATTCGCTTGCTTTCCATACTTACTCGTATTTATGCACTTTGTATTATTATCAAATATTTGAAAACGCTCGTTTTATTTCTAATATGACATCATTTCATATTCTGTTTAATTCTTAAATAATTCATTTCCTTTTCATTTTTCACGTGGAAAATTTTCACTTGAAAATAAATTGTTGATTAAAAATTATTATTCAGGGGTTTTATTTTATATTGGCAACGATAAAGTATTAGCAACGGTAAAATAAATTTAACCATTTTAAAAAAAAGCTGCAAAACCGGGCCCTTTGGGCCAAACCAACCAAACCAACCAACCATTGTAAAATATACGAAAAAATGTCCATTTATTCTGTATGAAAATAATGAAAATTTTAATTTTTAAGGAAAATATTGAAATAAAATAAACGAAAACCAGCCTATATTCATTTGAGGGTTATAATCAACTTATATGCAAAGATACAGGATAATTAAATGCTTCATTTTGATGCTGGCTTCAGCCAAACATTTGCACACAATCAGATTTATAATATTATTAGGATTAGTTCATGTTAAGTTGAATGAATCAATTCTAGTTGAAATGTAGCCCATAGAACCCGAGAAAATCCCCCCCCCCACTTCCCCTAGAGATTAATATTCAGAAATGGGGGTAATCAAGGGCTGAAAAAAATATACCGTAGTTTATTTAGTAGCTGGAGAACCTGGAAAGAATGTTAGAGCAGATTTCATTTGAATCGGACCAATATAAAGAAAGTTATGATTTGGGGAGGGGAGAGACTTGGAAATGACAACTTGTCTAGCAATAATCCAGATTAACTTAGCTCTGAGCTAATATTGCTATGATTAAACCTAAAATGAAACCAAAATCAGTGATATTGTTCAGAAATGATGGTAGCTGGGGGCTTAATTAAAAATTTCTAGTTCGTTAGGTTGCTGGATAACCAAATTTGCCCCCCACCTACCCTTCTAATGTCTGTGGATTAAATATACTATTAAATGCAGATTCCCCCCCCCCCCCATAGATAAATCAGTTTTTTGATAAAAAAAAAAAAAGTTACCGGCCGATGTTTTCGATTTTTGGAAATAGGATAATTTTCTGCTTATATATACCAATTTTCAAATACCTTCTTGAAATAGTTTCAATAATTGGAATATACCATATAATTTTCTGACTGGTGGGTTTATCTGGCAACCTTTCCACTGGTAAAACTTTCGTCTGTCGAAAAGTAAATGGATAGACGGCCTCCAGAAACAGAAGTAAATTCAATACGACCTATTCAAATGTCTGGGTCATTTGATTCACGGCGTGTCAGTTTTTGGCCAAAATTATGAAAAGCTACCTTCCGATTTTCACAAAATTTGAATTTTCGGAGTCAGAAAAATAAAATACGTATATATACTGTGAGTTTTGAATCGATACCTAAAATATTTTTCTTAATATTTGCAGATTAGTGAAAATTAGATAATTCCATTTTCTTCGATTTTAAATCAAAGCAGGTGTTGTTTTCTTCAGTCATTTTTTTAAAATAAAAAGATCCCTTTTTCGATGCGATGTTTAAATAGTTTTTAATTAATATCTCTTCTAATTATCAAAATATTAAAAATCTGAGCATCAGATGCATCAGGACATACCTTGGACTATCTACATCCAAATTTTCACACCTGTGCACGCTGTAAATTTCACTAATCGTCATTAGCAGACCCGCCCGGCGTCGCCTGTGTCCAGATAATAACATTTAACAAACCTCAAGTTTGTATGATTTTATATATTCAGAAAAGCTTTCAAATGAACCTAGGGCCCCACTGCCTTCGGCCAGTGTATAATGTTCTCCAGACGTACCTCTTTCAAAATGAAACTGGGCACCCAGGCCCACGCTAAATAAGGCAACGTTTACTGAGCGTGCTCTGCACGTAACAGAAGGTCTCTCCGAACCTAGTTTCGGTGCCACCTATACCACTGCCTTCGGCAGCGTATAGTGTGCTTCAAATCACCGTCCACCGCCAGAGGGCGCATTCTCCTCTAAACAAATCTTTCCGAACGAACCTCCAGAACGGGTCCCCGCTGCGTACAGCACCGTATAGCAGGTGTGCTGCGCACGCGCCAGAAAATCTTTTAGTTTTACCTTCCATTACCAAGGGGCCCCAGATCTATATCTTAAATAACTGGTGATAAAACTTAAAAAAAAAAAAAAAAAAAAATCCCTATGCAACAAAAACATAATTACGGAAATTGGACCTTTAGGGATGAAGAAATCGCAAAAGAGCCTCAAAAATGAATTATTTGAAAATAGCGGTATAGAAATAATAAGTGACGAAGGTAATTAAATTTTTAGACTTTTCAAGGACCCCAGAACCGGAAAATAAAATCAGGAAGCTGTAGGGCAAACTGTAAGAAAATTTGTTTTTATTCGGAAATGCTGGTATGATATACAATGTATCTGCAGGAGACCCAAACTGATTGAATGGAATTGAAATATTATAAGGGATTAATGTACCAATTATTAGGAAAATTTGATAAACAAAAATGAAACGCCGAAAAAGAAGATAATTATACGGAAAAGGTGGTAGTTAGTAACTTTTTTGTAGTACATATAGTAGCTGGAATACCTCAAAAGTTGTTAGAAAAAAGCTAGTGAATCGGACCATTTTTAAGGGTGCTATAATAGGGGGCATATAAGGAGCCACTGATAGTTGAGAGAAGAGCCCTATGATGAAAATTTGTTAAAAGACCCTTAACGCTTTACATCATCAATTAGTCGAAATAAGCGTAGGGCAATAATTAATCACCAGTAGACTCGTGCGAAGATTTCGCACTGCATTTTAATATTTTTGCAATGCAAGTTTAATTTTATATTTATAAAAAATAAGGACTAAAAATATCTGCAAACAACATTAGTCGCCAGAATATCGCCTTATTTATCCCATCAAAGTTACAGTAAAAACTGATCGCTGATAGCTAAGGCAAAAAAAAGAAAAAAAAAAAATTATCAATCGTATTTTAATTGCATTAGAAGCTAACATCATCTGTTTCGGGAAAAAAAACATGGGACAAAGAAAAATAAATTGAGCATTTGAATTTAAATTTTGCTCTTTAATCTTAAATATAAAATAAACCCGTGCAGCAATCTTTATTTTACAATTTTTTTTATATATAATTATTGCTGAGCACGATATAATGCGGTATTTTATTTTTGTGGCAACATTAATTTCAGGAAAACGTTTAATTTCATTTATGAAAACAATGCCGATTTAATTTTTAATTATCAGCAAATTTTAATCAAAAAACAGGTTTTAGGAAAATGTATTTGTGCTGTGTCAGAAGTATGTTCAAAATCCTTTCATATGGTATCTCATTCGTCGTTCTGTGTTTCGTATTTTCTTAGAAAAAGGGATGTTGACAGGAGAAATAATATATACGATTACCAGGAAGCTGTCGGACAAACTGTAAGAAAATTTGATTTTATTCGGAAATGCTGGTGATACAATATTACAGTTTATCTGCCGGCGACCCCAAACTGCTTGAATGGAATTGAAACATTATGAGGAATTTATGTGCCAGTTCTTAGAAAAATCTGATAATTATTACTGTAAAAAAAAAAAAAAAATGCCGAAAAAGATTATTATTTGAAAAAGGAGATGGGGTCTACGTAAATATTTTGTAGTGCATAGTAGCTATAGATTACTCAAAAAAATTGTTAGTAGAAGAAAAAAAAAAAAAACACACACACACACACACACACACACGCACGCACGCACTAGTGAATCGGACCATTTTTAAGGGAGTCATAAAGGGCAGGGTTCGTAAATATCATGATATTTTCAATTTTTATGTGTATCCGATATTTTCAAAATAGTCAACTTATTGATGATTATAAATATTTTTAGAGTTTCATATAAACTAGTCGTTGGGGGCCACCGTAATACTTACCCATAATTGATATGCATAATGTAAAATATTAAAATAAAAATGTGTAAACTACTTATAAAATGCATTGCAATTCAAATAAAATCGTGGTTTGATGACGTCATAAACTTTAAAGGCTCGATTACTGAATTGCTTGAAAGAAACCTCTTTATAACTCCAAAAATAATAATCCTATTAACTAACGGTTTATTGCAGCTGATTAAGCGTCAAATTTCCAATTAAAATATATCTTTGAAGTGAAATTTGGATGAAATACAGGGTCATGAAAAATCGAAGAGTGTGGAAAATAGGATTACAAATATCTCGGCAACTAATTATCCGATTGACTTCATGCTTTATGCAAAATTTAATTTTTTTTTTGTTTTATATTCATTTCTTAAAATAAACAATTTCGAAAAATTTTATATACCTTTTATCAGAACGAATATTTCAAGAGTCCGAAAAAAATAGTTCCGGTTAATCGAGGTTATTGAAATTAAATAGACTTCTTCCCATTATTACATACTAAGTACATACCAAATTGCAAGTCTCTATCTCAATTTTTTCGGGAGATAGAGCGTTTACAGACACACACACAGACGGACGGCAAATTTTTTTTTTTCTAAAAATATGTTTTTCGGAATCTTCAGTGTCTGAAACGTGTAAATCCGTCAAATTTTTTTTTCGATTTTCAAAACGATTACAAGACTTACCCTATACTACGTATCATGGGTAAGTAATTAGACATTGAAACATATGTCATTTAGCATAAAAACTTAATAAAACAGTATTCTAAATGTCTTTTTCTATATTTTTTTCTTCATTTACTTCTTCATTTACAAAATTTAAGATCAACTAACTGAAAACAGACACAATTTGCTTTTACATTCACAAAAAACAAACTATTAAGATTTAATTGCCGAAACGTCAGTTGTGACTCACTGTGGAGAGCTGAAAAGTTTTTGTTTTCCGTCTGTCTGTTTGTCTGTTCCGCTATAACTGCCGTAAAAATCGTCCAATTAGGTTGATTTTTGGTGGGTATGTTGGTGAAGTACCTGGAATTAGCTGTATAGTTTTTAGTTACATTTGGGTCATTCGTTCGAAAACTATAGAACATTTCTTTTTAGGTCATAATGCTTTTCATTTTAACGTTCATCACCGAAAAGAAAATGTCGCATTGGGATAACTGTAAATGTTAAATTATGGATGCTAAATTTACGAAATGGAGATCTTAATTTAATCCAATCGCTTTGAAAATTTTTGCTTTGAAAATTTAAATATATTTGCCAATATATTTATTAGAATTTCGAAATTAATTGTATAAATTATTGGGAGGTTTTATGCATTAATTTGAAAGGTGTAAAACATTTTATTTTTTCATTTTTTGCAAAAATTTCCAATGCATTTTTTCTCTCTCTTTCATTAAATGGTTGCTAAGCAACTATATTTCAAAGAATATCAACAAAGGAAAATTCAAGTGAATCGCATTATTTTGACGCGAAATTTTATTAACAAAATAGCTAATTTTCGGGTGATTTAAGTTTTTAATATGCTTTTTTAATGAAATAGATGATAATTTATTTCAACTACTAAAGAAAACTTACCAAATTGGTTTTCCAAATGAAAATAATAAAAACGTTGAATGTGTAAATTGAATATAGGTCACATAAGAGGAATGTACATTTGTATAAGTATATTTCATGCACGAAATTTTATTCAATTTCAGCAACATATGATGTTTAGTGCTTGAAATATAAGCATTCTTTTAAGGATAGGATAAAATCTCTTGTACCAGAGATGGTTATTCTAATGAAATTAAAATAGTAAATACATTCAGACATATACTCAAGAAATGAAACAGCACAGTTACTGGAAATGGAGAATATAAAATTAAAGCGACAACAGGGGGTGCCCCCTGAAGTAATGCATTGTTATTCTGAAAAAATATAGTAATAAGTAAGTTTATCCTATCATTGCATAACATTGTGTTTAATGCGATACTTCTCAAATTTCCGGAACTTTCGATAAATTTTATATTTTTATAAATGTATAAATAACTTTAAAAAATTGAATTTTAGGATATCAAATATTATGCAGATGTAATGTTAAAAATTAGAGAGATTAATGAACAGTGATTGTAGAGCTGACGTTGAGGCTTCTGATGTGTAGATTTACTAGTAATCAAGTTTTAAGAAAATTTTATGTTTTATACAACAAAATAATTTGTTTGTATTGGAAATTTGGAACATAAATATAGTAAGCTTGGTCTGCGTAACTAAAAAAAAAAAAAAAAAAAAAAAAAAAAAAAAAAAAAAAAACGAGAAAAAAGTGTTTTTAATGAAGCTTCAAGTTTATCTACATTAGACAGTTTATCCTTCAGTGGCTTTTCTAAGTAAATATTGTCCCACATAATTATTGATTCTACATTTAAAAATTCAGTTTCAAACATAAAGCTTGGAAAAGTTTTTGTATTTTTTTTTTATTTGGGGGGGGGGCTCTCAAAAAGCCACTGAAAGAGCAAGATTTTTTTATCTACAGAACAACACAGCCTATAACAGTTTAAAAATTCCTTACACTTGTTTTGAGTGAAAATATCGAAAATATTATGCGCAATATTTTGAAAATAGATATCAAATATGTGAAAATATCGAAAATATCAAACTTCATGATATTTTGAAAAGAAATATCGGATATATATCAGGATATATATCAAGATATATATCCATTGATATATATCACGGACCCCTGATAAAGGGCCCACTGATAGTTGAAAGAAGGGCCCTATGAAAATTTCTTAAAAGTCCTTGTACTTAACGCTTTACAATTAGTTAGTCGAAAACAAGCATAGGGAAATAATTAATTATTAGAATAAAATATTAATGAAAAGCGTCCGAAATTGGGGATAAAAAGGGATTTATTAATTTTAAAAAAAAACTGTTTAACTCTTCCTCCCTGTAAATATAACAAAAATTCTTTAAAATTAAGTTTTCTTTATTAATGCTACCATCCATCCATTGACAATTAATTTGGTCCCCCCCCCCCCTTTTCGTTTCCGAAAGTAAACAGACTTTTGCATATCCGTAGTTTGAATGCAAAAGAAATGTATTTTTCCATAAATAAAATAGTTTGTTGCTAAAATAAGTAGATAAAGAAGTTATCGGGCTATTTTTTCGACATTTAGATTTTCGGATATAGAAAATTTATTTGCGTACGCATGCAAATTTCCAAATTGCTACCTGAAATAGTTTTGTTAATTTTAATATACCCTATAAATTCTGACTTGTGGTTTTATAAACTCCCTATATTATCAATTTGCTTTTTTTTTTTTTTTTTTTTTTTAACTTTCTTCGATCTATAATATAATTACTATCAAACCCCGTAATCAATAATAAATAATAAAGTTTTCTGTATTAATGATCTGTATCACAATAATATCTGTTAATTAATATCTGGAGAAACTGCTAACGGATTTCCGAGATTTTTTTTAATTTCGAATTTTTTTTAAATGTATATACTCACTTTTAAATCGATAAGTTATATACTTTCCATAATTTTATAGAGCCTATAATAATCCTACTTAAAAGTTTAATTCATGGTTTTATATATTTCTCCCTTCAACAGGTGAGAGAGAGAGAGACGCAGTCGCAGTGTCTGGATCGTGAAACTACACTTTAAAATGAATTATGTTTCTGCAATCGATTTAATGAAATATTAATTAATATCTGTGGTTTTTTTAATTATCCGATTTTTGCAATTTTTAGAATTTGCAGTTTTGATATTTCAGAAAAGATGTAAGGCCACCATTTTCAGAAAAGATGGTATTTTGGAAGCGATGCTTAATGAGTTTTTAATTAATATCTCGGCTAATTATCAAAATATTAAAATTCCGATGCAAAATCGGGTGCATCAGGACATGCTTTGGACTATCCTTACCCAAATTTTCAGATATTTAGGTGCTGTAGATTTCGCTCCATCGCCAACACACACAGAGAGAAACAAAAAACTTACTTTTATTAGTATCAGACTAGCGGGTTCCTAATTATTACATCGAATCCATACGAATTCACATACAAGAATTCATACAAGTTTCCAATTCATACGAACTATAAAAAAAAAAAAAAAAAAAAAAAAAAAAAAACCTTAAATAAACACTAAAATTGTATTATTTTATATCTTTAACCCGATTTTGTATGAATTTATATTTTTAATGAATTTATATTTTTAATGTCAAAATCTCGAAAAAATACTGATAATTAGTGATAAAAGTGCTCGTAAGAAAACATTTTCTTCTTTTTTCACGTAGAATTGTTTCATAGTTTTAAAAAAATAGCCACTTTTACTGTCCAAACCCTTTGAAATTTTTAATGTTCATAAATATAACGACTTTACAGCCCGTGTAAAAATTACGTCAAAAATATTGTTATCTGGTTGTAAAATAAATATGTTTTCTTTTCGCTTTTTTTTGGTTTTCTCGTTGGGTCCATTAACATAATATATATATATATATATATATATATATATATATATATATATATATATATATATATATATATAATCCAGCAAAAACATGATTTTGGCCTGAACTATAGCACCACCCCCCTCACCAGAAACAAGACAACACAAGAAAACACAATTAGAAAATATATGTAAAAATAAACAGAAACAAGCTGCGGCCTCATCAGCAGTGGGTAAATTCAAAGGCAGCCAAGCATCCGAACAAAAAGATTAACAATTAATAATTAAAAATTATTTAATTAATTAAATAATTAATTTTGTTCGGATGCTTGGCTGCCTTTGAATTTACCCACTGCTGATGAGGCCGCAGCTTGTTTCTGTTTATTTTTACATATATTTTCTAATTGTGTTTTCTTGTGTTGTCTTGTTTCTGGTGAGGGGGGTGGTGCTAGTTCAGGCCAAAATCATGTTTTTGCTGGATTATATTGAATTTGTGTGTTCTAATATGCAGCTTCTGGCGCTGTTCACACGAATATTTAGCTGTTTTGTTTGTGTTGTGATGATTACTGCTTATATATATATATATATATATATATATATAGTTTTTGTCGTCCGAACTCTTTAAAATTATAAATATAACTGTTTCCAAGTCCTCTATAAAATTATGTGAAAATATATGCATATTGAATGGTGAAAACCTTACCCGAAGTGCGTGACCGCGCAGTTATTGGTTTTCGTAGAATCAGATTTTATTATTTTTTAAATATTTCTTCTTGTCCGAACTTTTCGAAATTGTTGTAGGTGATGTATATCTGGTCTCCCGAGATGCCCTAAGATGATTGTGTCGAAATACGAGCGTTTAGTAACTTTTAGCGTAAGAAAAAAAAAAAAGGTTAAAATTCGTATTTTTAAAAACTACTTATACCATTTATTAGAAGAAGGTTTCGGCTTTAACCCTTTCCGGCGCGGAGTAATTTTGTTTTTAAAATGATGAAATTATCGACTGGCATCAGAATTTACAAAAGAATTTAATAGAAAATAAAAACATGCTTATTTTCTCGTAGTTTATAAAAGTAAAAATTTAATTAAATATTATTGGTGCCGTTTGTCAGTTTTGGAATTAAAATTAGGTGTCCTTTTTTGTGACCATCGCCCGCTAAAGGGTTAAGAGCATATGTTTGATTTGTCTGTATCTCTAAAATTGCGCTTTTGAGGGGTGTTGCCGTAAGGGGGAAAACATTCACCCGGGAAAACGACCCTTTTTGAAAAATGTTTTTCAAAGGGTTAACATCAATTTCTTTTCGAATTGATTGCGGCATTTGATACGTAAGAGTGTGATCTTTCAGAATATGTTTTTCGTTTTAAAAAAGAAACCAAACGGTTTAATCGTTAAGGATAGTTTAAAGTTTAAACAGAATAGCGAAATAAACGCATTTTTCATTTAAATGGTTCTTTATTCTATTCCGCTGCCGTAAATCGGGTTCTGGGCATGCGTGAGTGCTTCAAGCCGGCTCGAAAAGAAAGAGATGAGTTATTGATCAGTTTTTAATTAATATCTTGGGTAATTTTCAAAATATTAAAATTCTGAGACTCAGGTGCATCAAGAGAGGCCTTGGATTATCGTCACCTAAATTTTCCGACTTCTAGGTGCGGTAGATTTCGGTAGCCATCGCACACAGTCAAACAACTTTCTTTTATTAGTATGAGATAGATAGAAGAAAGTGACTATTGTAAACAAGTGAGGATATTTCACAAAGCTACTGTTAAATTCAGGGTGGGAAGAGGAGCAAAAGTAATAAAAATTTCACAAAAACGTCAGTTTTCGTATAATTTTGAAGAATGTAGTCGCAAAAATAAATTTACCTTTAACATCAAAAGGATAAGTGTCCTTTTTTTACTTTTCATGTGGTCGTTTTTATCCTAACGACTAATCCGTAGCTGGGAAATAACACATGATGTTTGCACAAAGTGGACTACTCATTAAACTCTATGATCGATTCTTAAAATTCGGATTAAGACAAAATTCATCCGTGGGCGATAGTTTGAAACCGGGCGCAGTTTTTAAACATGTTGTTATGGCACTTTTAGTTTTAATTTCGTAGTTAATGTTAATTTTGTACTTTTATTTAGAGACTAGCTGACCCGCCCGACATTCCTCGGGCCCGTCAAAAAACTCACAAAACCCGAAAAAAAAAACTATAAACATCGCGAAAAATTCAAAAATCGCTGCACGAATTTCGAAAAAATTTCATTGAAAAGAGGACAAAATTTACTATATTAAGCTAAAAGTTTGAAACCGAATTCCTTTTCGAATATCAAAAAATTTACCCAGAACGTGAAAAATCTCTAAAAATTGCATAAAAAATCGAGAAAAATGAAAAAAATCGCTGTGCGAATTCCGAATAAATTTTATATTCAAAAGAGGACAACATTAACTGTATGTTGTCCTAAACCACTAAAAGATTAAAATCGGGTTCGTTTTATTAATGGGGAAAAATCACTAAAAAATTAACCCCTAAGCAAAATTTAAGTATAGCATTGATTGGTAGACGTTATTACTAATTGATTGGTACCAGTCACATTTTTACACGATGATTTGCGGCAGAGTTAATAGTGGGTGTTCTCTTTTCTTTGGGAGGGGTGGGGGTGGTGGGGGCACCAGGCATCAAATAGTGTCGCTGCGGCTTTGCCTGACCCTTTAACACAGCCTGCGGCCCGCCGACTTTTTATGTGCGGCCCACAATCATTAATCTATAATTTATGAAAAATAGACGAGCCCATAAAAATTATTTAAGATCTTCACAATTGTTGTTTATATATTTTTATGGAAATATGAAATTTGTCTTGTTATTTATAATGAATATAAAATTATGTTAAAATATTCCAAATATCATTTGCTTAGTCAGATTTTTTTTTTCGCTACTGTTGTACATATATTTTTAATTTTCAACACTAATCAAATATTATTAAAAATTAATCGCATTATATAGCTTTACATACAAAAGTTTTTGCATTGAGAAAAAAATGGATAGCTTAAAGATGTGTTTTATATTTAGAACCTGGAAATTTTGAATTATTATATTACGTTTTATAATTATAGTAAATATCTAATACAGATTATTAAAAAAAAAAAAAAAAATGTTTATTGCCATACAACTTTTGTTATGTTACTATTTTAATTTCTTTTGTTATTGTATTATTATTATTATCTTTTTTTTTTTTTTTTTACATTACTAGAATGTTCAGCACCTTACGAGTTACGCTTGGCAACCCCCGTTCAGGCAATGTAGGCTCTAAAAACACGCTAATTTACTCTGTTTTTAAAAATATTACGGAAGATTGACATAATTAAACGACTAATAGTGATCTTCTGTAATTGGGTTGCCATTAATTTCTCTTTGACTGAGGGATTTTTTGGTTCTTAAGGTCGAATCAACTGCTGTTGCGACAGCTAACAGCTGTTTTTGTTATTCATTAAATAAGATCAATTAAACATTTCAAAATCAGCTTGTATAAAACGGCTAAGTAAGTAATGTCGCTGCCTTCCAAAATTTTATACCGACATTATAAGAAAATTGTTTTAAATATGATGTAATTTTCGCCAAAGTTTTCTTTCTCTGTTTAATATTCACGCGTAAATGCATTTTTTAATTGAAAGTAAACATTATTTGCACTGTTTTAAAATTTGGTAACAATAAGTTTAAAAAAAAAAACTCAAAAAAAAAAAAAAAAAAAAAAGTCAAATTTATAAAATGATTGTACACTGCACACCGTAAGCTCGTCAAATATGTGACTGCGAAAGAGGGTTAAATTGCCGTGCATAGTTTTTGATCCTATAAAGCTTTTTCAACGAAACTAGTTTGACCGACTTCAACATTATGTAGCGCATAAAGTAGTTCTTCGATTTAAAAACTGTCTGCTTCAGCATGTTTATCGAACATTTCTATATAAATACTATACCAATTTTCATATGCAATATTTTTCTTAATATAAGCCCAGAAAGGCCTTCAATCACAAAAAAAAAAAAAAAAAAAAAAAAAAAAAAAAATCATTTACGGCAGCGACAGCGGTGATTACTATTCTTTGGAATAGAGAGATTACATAAGTATAAGTATAGAGCATCGCGGCCCGCGAAAACAAAAGGTTGCGTATGACTGCTTATCCTCAATGATTTTCTAATTTCTTCGGCTTATTTGTTAAAAATTTCGAAGATATAAGGAAGTAAGATCAAATTTTGGGTAGGAAATTTTAGGTGAAAACAATAATTACAACAAACAAAATTTTCTTAATATAAGCCCAGAAAGATTTCCGATCACAAAAAAATCATTTACGGCAGCGACAGCGGTGATTACTATTTTTTAGAATAGAGAGATTACATAAGTATAAGTATAGAGCATTGCGGCCCGCGAAAATAAAAGGTTGCGTATGACTGCTTAACACATCCTGAATGACTTTTTAATTTCTTCGGCATATATGCTAAAAATTTCGAAGATGTAAGGAAGTAAGATCAAAATGTGGGTAGGTGAAAACAATAATTACAACAAACACACAACCCACGGATAGTGGAAACTAAAAACTAGAAAACTCCCGCTGCGTAAGAAACTGAAAGTGTTAAACCTGTATGTCGTGCACGGAGCACATTTGCATAGGGTACATTTAATGCGGCAATTGTAAATACTCTATTATCCTATCTCTGAATCTTCCACCCACTTCCTTACGGAAAGATACTCTCTCCCTCGACCCCTCTTTCTCTTTTTTCCGCCTGATCAGCTGTTTACGACGTACGGGCGGCTTAGAGTAGAACACTTTACTACTACGAAGCAGCTGATCGTGCAGAACACCGGGCAGATGATGGTTGGGGGGATGCAGGTATCAAGAGGGGAAAGAAAACCTGGCAGCACGCCGCTCCGTGACGTCACAATAAGTAGTCGCTAGTTCTGCTTTTGGAGGGACTACCAGCTGTTTCTCCTTTTTCTGCCACCGTCTGCAGGGCAATACAAGAGGTGGTTGTAATCCTCGATTTTATTTATTTTTTATACATTTATCCTCCAACATCTGCGCCTGAAGATCCGATAATCAGGAGCATGGGGGCTTGGAATAGCGATGGATAATTGTTTAGGTATTATTCTCGCTTGATGGACTGCCAACTGTTATACTTAAATGAGACATACGCAAAGCAAGAGTATTCTATATATATAATCTTTGGGCAAACCTTATACCTAAGTAATGTTTCTGAAACTTTATAGATAAGTGACGCATTTTAAATTTAATAAGTTTCTGGGTCATTCTTAAATTAAATATTATGTATTTTTTTTGTTGCAGGGAAAGGTGGGGCGTGGGGTAGTATGAGACGAGACGGGGAACCCCCCCCCCCCCCCCCACCTGCAAATATATATTTTAAAATAAAAAAAAGATATAGGCTAAAATATAGTTTTTATTTTCTAATTATTACCTATCCAATAAGAGTTATCATGACTGATATATAACCTTTACATTTTGGAAAACTAGGGGGCTCTGCCCCCTGCTCGCTACGCTCACCAACCCCCGTACTGATTTCACAGCCTCTTAAAACCTGGTAATGTATCCTGTTTTATAAAGATGATGATGATATCACGAACGGCGACTTTCTTCTGTAATCAGGTTATAATGCTTTTTCATTTAACTGGTTATAATGCTTTTTCATTTAATTCATCTTTTTTATTTTTAATATTCATGTGTAAACACAACTTTTATGACGTTATTTACTTTATTTCCTGCTTTCAACACGTGATCATTTAATTATTATTTTAAACTTTCGTTATTGTTTTTAATAGTCTCGCGCAAATATATTTTTTATTTGAGATAAAACATAATCCTTTGCGCCTATTTAGAAATTGGCAACAATATAAAAAAAATGACTTTTTCAATAAAAGATTTTTTACTCGTTTTTTAAGAATTTTTTGAGTTTTTATTGTCCGACCGTGATAATTTTTTGAATTTCTGAAAGCTTGTTATATTTCACGTCTGGTGGTATGATTTTCGAATCCGTAGGATGGCTAGAAAAAAAGTAATAGCTCCTCAAAAAAGTCCCTCGTAAAAAAGCGATGAGAATAACCCGGAATATCTACGCAGAATTTGATTGGTCCATTTCGTTTTTGGCTCAGTTCCAGATTACTTTTTTTTAATATAGAAAGATATCTTCACTTTGAACTACTCGTAACTCAAAACTTTTTCACAATAAAATTTTATAGTGTAAAATGGATTAAAATTTTAGATATAATTGATGTCAGCTTTTGACTAATAAGATGTTAATTCACATTCCTGATTTGTAAGTTATTTAATTTATTATTATTATTATTATTATTATTATTTGGTACGCATTTTCAGCAGTGTTTCTTATTTATTCCGATTGTTTTTATTACTTGGGTAATAAGAAACAAGACAAGCAGTGCAGAGTTGATAACTTAGCCTCTTTTTTAATAATAAAAATATCCTATACTACCAGAATTTCCGTATAGTAATTTTTGTTTCATTTAATGACAGACATTCCATGATTAAATACAACAAAAATTACTATATAAAAATTCTTGTTCTATGTTTTTTTTTTTTTTTTTTTTTTTTTTTTTTTTTTTTTTTAAATTAATAAAGAGGGATTAACTTGACAAAACTGAAGACAAGTTGTGTAATCCAAGGAATTTATTTTTTAGCCTTTTGTAATTCAAAAATAAAATTTTATTTTTGACAAGCTGTGCTAAAAAAAATCTTTCTCTTAATTATGTCCTCTATAATCCCATTCAGTTTAACATAGCCTTTATATGAATGTTGGAATTGGAAGAACAGTCTTGTATTACCGTACAGAGGGTTATAACAGACTGGAAAACAATAACAACAAAAAAGTTCTTTTTGTCTCTTATTACCATACAATAACAGAGAGAAATACATTAAATAATTTAAAATGATTTATTTATTTCAAAAATATATCCAGACACGATTTAATTCTTCTTCTACATTTGCAACTAATGTTCATGTAATTTTTTATTTGCAGACTAATACTAGACAAAGAAACATTGAGTTTTCGTTCGATTTAATTCGTTTCACAAAATTTATACTTTATATACATTATTTTTTTATTCTTTATCATTTCCTTTAATGACATATTAGGGTGAAACACCCAGTTATTGACACTTAACCAATAACTGACACTTGAGCAAAAATCTAACTGAAATAAGCATTTTGTTGTAAAATTCTGCAAAGTATAATGTCATCTAAGAGGTAAATGAGACACTTATTTATATTTTGGAATCAATTTATTCACCACTAGAGGGCCAAGAACATATTCAATGAGGAAGAAACTTTTGGGAATACAAAAAGTGCCATTTTGTAGCAACCATCTTATTTCTAAAATTAAGGAAGTGTTTTTCGAATGTATTTGTAATGCAACCATCCTAAACTTTTTTCTTAAAGTTACACTTGTAAGAAATTAGTAAAGATACATATGATATAGAAGGGTAAGGATTTAGGGTTTATAGTTATTTAATTTAGCTTAATGGGGAGTGCCAGTTATTGGTTCTTAGAATTTCATTTTACCAGTCTCAGACAGATATGTTAGTTATTGGTTATATTAAAGAAATTTCAAATCTATTATTTGAACTGTTTAAAAATGCATAAGAATAAATTAAATTTATATTTAAGTTGTTTTACCAGTGTCTGACACCAGATGTCAGTTACTGTTTAATAAATGTCAGTTATTGGATATCTGCATTACTAATAATGCAGTACTAAATATTACTGCTATATAATCTTACCATATACTTTGCATTACTAATAATGAGGTACAGCTTACTAAATCACACTTTTGTAATAAATATTAATGTATTTTGTTTTTATAATAAAGAGAAAAAAGTTTTTTTTTTTTTTTTTTTTTTAAATAAAATGTCATTTTTTTTTGCTCTTCACTTGGTTCACTTTGTGTTAGTTATTGGTATTTCAAAATAGAAATGGTGTCAGTTACTGGAGTTTTTGACCATATTTATTAAAAAAAAAAAAAATTTTTAGTAATAAAATTTATAATTCTTCAAAATTTTGCCAACAATAATTTTTCTGCTATACTTTCAAAAAAGCAAAGGTAAGAGTAAAATAGATTTAAATTTTTGTAATAGTGATTTGAACAAGAAATAATCCTTAAAGTGTAAGTTACTGGGGGTTTCATCCTATATCATATATCAAATATATAGGACTCGTTACTCTTTTGTGTTCTGTCTTAAGAAAAATGTTTTTCTTTCTGCCTTGAAATGGCTTTTGAATATATTATGTGCATTTCTGTCTTTCGTTGATAAAAGTTAAAAACATGAACACTAAATGTAACTTTAATACGGGTTATAAAAATTTATAATTCAAATCATGAAGCAATTTAATAATTTCGTCGCACACGACATAACTGTGTCCGACGTTCGGGTGGCGAAGCAATGACGAATTTTATGAATCGAAAGTATGTATGCCATAAAGCAAAATCATGTCCATGAGTAAGGTCGACGTCATATTGAAGGTGCAACGGCTTGATCAATAAATTTCACTTTTACTGTAATTGTTTTATAACTTCTAACCATCTAGCACAATTTCAATTTTTACACCGTCGAATTAGATAAAAATGTTTTTTCAAATGCGATTTGTTTGAAAACTGCTCAATTTTCTGACTTTTTATGGTGTTTAAAATTTTCAAGCAG
This sequence comes from Maratus michaelseni, assembly GCA_963931845.1. Lineage (NCBI taxonomy): Eukaryota > Metazoa > Arthropoda > Arachnida > Araneae > Salticidae > Maratus > Maratus michaelseni. Next base: position 300,897,762 of record OZ007589.1, read on the forward strand.
GGATTATTATTATTATTTTTTTATCCATATCGTTGGCAGCCCGATTACGAAAGATTATCTCGTTTGCACTTAAAACAATATAAATAGTTCAGAATTCGTTTTTGGCTAATATTCCACAACGAAATTAAAACGTCACCAATAAATAAACACGTAACAAGTGGGTAAGTGTGATCGAAGATCGCACAAAGGGTTTCGTTTAATATTCCTTTCAAAACACTTTATCCTTTCTTTAGTAAATCAAAATAAATTTATTATAGGAGTCTTAATCAGGCCCCGACACCAATGGAAAATATGCATGTGACGTCATACTTGAAATCACGTGATGTAAAGAAAGCGGCTAGTGCATTTGTTTACTATTTCATTTGATACAGCTTAAATACAGGTACATGCATGCGTAAAATACTAAAATATAGGATATATCTATTTTGTACTAATTGCTATTTGACAAATAAATATTAGAAAATTTAAATATACTTATTAATTAAAATTAACAATTTTTATTTTATAAATAAAACGAAAAATATGCATGAAGTTCCATTTAAATAGAGTAAAAAAATCATGTATAACCTATTACCTGTTCCTGAAAAGATATAAACTCGAGATAAAGATAAAATACTAAGCGTAAATTTTCTACAAACAGTGCTTTTCAATGCCTTTCCCAAGCAGACGAATTTTTGTAGCCTCGAACTCAAAAGAAGAATATTGTCCGTTAGTCACACATTCGATTAAAAAACTATATGGATGGTTTTGACTAAAAAAATCGAATAGAGAGATGTAATTTTTAAAATAGGAAATATGAATTTTAAAGAGGAACGAGAGAATAGCTTATTATTGCTTTTAGTGATAAAACTAAAGCTTCTCAAAAGTGGTTGTGTATGGAACAAACAATACAGTTTGAACCCAATTTCCCTTGAAATGCAGCTGCTTGCACCACAGAACTGACAACTTACGTTACTATTGCAGCAACATTATCTATTTGCAGTCAACTCACAAGCACGATAACGATAAGTTAAGTCAACTGCTTCCGTTTTTAAACGGTGTTGGCATAAAGACATGATTATTTTGGTTAAATGGAAGTGTTTGATTATCTTTAAGTTATCAGTTAACTTAAATTTGATGTGATCTTAATTTTTGAAGGAAAATAAGTTTGAGCAAACTTAAATTTATTCTTATTTTTATTTATATATACTGGAGGTATTTATCACTAACTAACAATAAAACAATTTTTGAAAATATACCAAAAACAACATGTGATAATAAACAAGTTTAAGATAGGAACAATAAATATAAAAGTAAAAGTAGTTTTTTTTTTTTTTTTTTTTTTTTTTTTTTTTTTTTTTTTTAATACACTCTTTTATAAGCATTTAATGTTTATATTGAAAATCACGCCTAATTTCATGACTGAAATTCATGATTTTCCCCGAAAATTCCGTTACAATACGTTAATTTTGCGTAGGCGCCGAACCCGATTATGGAAATTCACCTCCTTATTTAGGTGTGTTTGTAATTATATAAATACGTAGCAACTATAGTCGTCGTCTGGTCCGTCCGTCCGTCTGTCCGCATATAACAGCGCAAAAACTACCCAACCGAATGGTTTGAAATTTAAGATATATTATCGTTGTAGAATTTTGTCGAGTCATTTCAAATTTTATGAAAATTGAATCAAAACTTAAAAAGATATTAATAAAAGTTTTCTTTATTCTATTAAATCCTTTCGTAGGTAAATATATATAATCGCAAGTCATGTGACTGAGGAAAACCACTTTTTTTTTCATATGCCAGGAGGCCATTTTTATTAAAAATTATTTTTTCGAATAAAATTGCATTAAAGTTTCATTTTTAGAAAAATCGTTGAAAAAAAATTGTTTGTTTGAGAGATGAGTTACATTAAAAAATGAATAGATTCTGAGATAACTTCAGTGGAAATTACGTTAACAGCCGAATATCTCAAGCCATTAGAGTAAACACAGGAGATTCGTTCATTATGAGTCATAAAAATATTTAAACCATGGACGTAATCAATCGCAAAGCAAGATCTCAATGGTGAATTTTACAGTGCTGTCTAGTGCAGAAAAAAAAATTCGCATTTGTAAATACGTAATTTGTACTTAATAAGAAAAAAAAAAGGCATGCTCAGTTTGCTCATAGTAGAAGGTATAATTCATTTCACCGAAATAATAAGGATGATTTTTTTACATCTTGAAACTAGTTGTAAAACAAGCGCACCTCCTATGCACGTTTAACGTACAATTTCCAACTTGTTTTACACTTGGTAGGAAACGTGAGTTGTGAATTTATATATAAAAAAAAAATTAATTTTTGCTCGGTTTCTTTTTAAGATACGGTAACAGGACAGAAAACGTTATTTAAATTATCTTATTAAGATTTCTAAATTGATTTCTCAACGTATAATCATAATTTAATTAATCTATTAATTAGTTAAAGCGTATTAAAAAAGATATTACTCTTTATTATTTATTTATATTTTCTATTTAATAGTGTTTAAAATATTTCGTTGTTGCAGCTTCACAATCAGTTGGCCTTTTTTGGCGAGCGTGGTTTGGGCGCATAATTAAATCCATTGCTGTTATAAGTCGTATATAATTGTAACCATAAAGAATATTGTGCGATTTATCACATGCGCCTGGCTAACGAAAAAATTCCTTAAAATCAAGTTAAGTTATAATTAAGTTCTAAAAATATTAAAATGTTTTATTGCCGTCTCAAACACACTTTTGCACATAATTTTATATAGTTCTACACTGCAAAAAAAAAAAAAAAAAAAAAGAAAAAAAAAAGAAAAAAAGTGGTGATTTTACAGTATAATACTGGCACTCCAGCTGCTAGTATTATACCGTAAAATTAACTGTAATAAACAGTAAAATAAGCAGTAATACGCTGCCGCGCATGCGCGACAACAGAATACAAATTTGCTTTCTTAAATTAGTATATTCCAGTCACGTCTTTTGACGACGATAAATAAATATTGTTTGCTTTTTCGTAATTTATATTCCGAGAAAAACTTAACAAAATCCATGCTTCTAAACCTCCACGTCTCTCATTCAAACAAAACCACCCGCTCGCTAATGTTAATCCTATAGGAGAACTGTTTTTAAATATCTCGTTTGTATTTCCATATTTTTAAATGATTTTTTTTTTTTTTTTTTTTTTTTTTTTTTGCATTGAATAGCTGAGGTTGATCTCTACAAAGACTGTTTTTTACTTCTCTTCGTTTTTGTTTGCAGGTATTTTTTTTTTATTAGGATATTTTCACTTTTAAAACCTCAGCTATACAATGAAAAAAAGAACATTTAAAAATATTGAAATCCAAACGAGATACTTAAAAAAAATCTCGTATAGGATAAACATTAGCGAGCGTGTGTTTTTGCGTGAGTGAAATGGCCTCTTGAGTTTCCTGCACCCTTGCTAAAAAAACAGTTTTACAGGTAAACAAAGTGACTGAAGTTGCCAAGTCGTGATTGCTGTATTTTTCCAGTTATTAAAATACTAGTTTTTCAATATAATATACACTTTGGAAATATATTCGACAGATTGGAAGTTTTCTCGTTTTATTTGAAGTTTTAAGGTCTGTTTTTGTAAATACGTTTCAATCTACGCTGTCCTTCAATTTATGCATAAGAAAGCTTAAGAAGAGTGAGCCTCTAATTAAAAAAAAAAAAAAAAAAAAAGAAAAAAGGAAAGAGAAAGAAAATAAATAGAGGTTACTTTTGGAGAAAACTTTTATTCAAGCTCATAGTTAATTTACTCTAAATAAATTTGTGAGGCGCTGTCGAACATGTGATTCTAAGATATAGTCTGATTCGCTATACATAAATCTGATAGTGAAACCATGGAGTGATTTATTTTACGTCATGTACATTTGAATTTATTTATTTATTTATTTATTATTATTATTATTATTATTATTATTATTTGATATTTTAATACACATATATTTTAAACAGATGTATTTATTTTCGATATTTAAACAAAAGAAAAATTCTTCTTTAAAATATTGTCAAGTGTTTACCCTAATCGCAGTGTTAGTAACTTTTTTTTTTGTTTAAGAATAGCGGGACTATTTGGAGTTTTATACTTATTTGCGTTTATTTTATAAATCAAATTTCCTGATATCAGGTCTGCAATATCGATCAAAAATAAATATCAAGTATGAAGTATTGATATTGATTTAACAATATTTTCAAGAACAGTATTAGTCATGAAAAGTATGATTAACAAATCATTAAACATTTTTCATTAATCATAAATTCATAATTAAATTTTTATTTCATCATTAATCATTAAATTTTTAACATCTTTGTTTATAAGACAAATTTTTTATTTTCTTAACTAATTTGGAGGCGTGTGATTTTATGATTAGTTTTTAAAATGATTTTTTTTTAAATACTTAATTTGTTTCTAATTTATTAATATGTAATATTTTCATACATATAATCGAACTGATTCGAAGTAAGGCTACTATATATATTTGGAGCATATGGGTTTGAAAATGCAAACAAGTTTCATTGTATCCCATTGAATAGATTCTGACGTTAAACGTGTGCCTACCTTCAAAAGTCTTAAAAAATGGTGTCATATACTCTTTTATGTTTGGACTTTAAAGCGTTCTTTTCTTAGAACTTTCTAAAGAACTCGAATGTTCAAAGAACCACGACACCGGACGACCACCTTGGCCCCAGCAAACACGGCGCATGGCAGGGCTTTCTGGAGGCATTGAAGCAAAACGCAGTCGCGTGGCACCTTTTGTTATAAGCACCGCCTTCTGGCAAACGTTCTGCAAGATTTCTATAGAAAAATGGGGGAAGAAATTATATAATGAAGGTCGACAGAAGTCTTGGTCTGCAGAAAGCGGTACAGAGCATCTGGTACTAAATTTATATAACTGTTTTTTTTTTTTTTTTTTTTTTTTTTTTTTTTTTTTTTTTTTACACAGGTTGAAAAAGTGATAATATGCAGGTTAACGTATTGGTTTCTGAATTTTTAATTTTAGAAAAAAGCTAATTTTTTACATGTTGGCGCATGGCGAATTAATTATAGTTGATACTTATTAAAAGGTACAAAATAGCACACACACACAAAAAAGTACGTAAAGAATCTTAAAAATTGCATGGATGTTTTCATTTGTGCTTAATAAATAAACCTTGTATTAATGGTCACGTTTTCAATTTTATTTTTTAATTCCTACTATTAGCTCACACTCTCTCTATATATATATCTTGTTCAAATTTTCAATCGTTAATAAAATATTTTCTATTCATCCACTCAAGTTCAAATAGATTTTTTTAAACTTGTCGTGGATGACACTTTATGTTAATACAGTTTTTTCAAATATTAATTCATTAATTAAATTTAATTAATTAATTTTAGTTTTAAATGGGAGAAAAAAATTCCTCCCATTGTTTTCATAAATGAAATGAAAGATTTATCTCAAATGAGTGATGACACAGAAATAAAATTCCGCAACGATGATTATAAAATAATGTTCAATAAAGATAACGTGGGACATTAATGCTGCACGGGTTTATTTTATATATTTATGATTAAAAAGTAGAAATTGACTTAAAAAAAAAAATTATATTACTTGTTCACAAGTTTTTTGATATTTTAAAATTCTGACAATGCCACGGAAGCCGTGGGAAGGGACATTTACATAACACAAATTTAAATGAAGACATAATTGAGTAATTATTGGGCGTAATTGGTACACATTTTTTCTTATAACTAAACTGTTAACCCCTTCGCGACGAGCATCCGTTACGGAATTTTTAATCTTTTAATACCGGTTTTTTAAAACAGAAATTTTCGCCTAATTGAATCGCAGAAATGCTACCATTAAATAAGGCAAAGCTTACAATAAAAATTAACTGGTAGGAATAATGAAAGATTCTGAGCATCTTATGCGTCACGTATACGTGTCGCTTGTCCCCAAGGGGTTAATAAGTCTTTTCTGGGATGGTCTTTTAACATTTGTTTTACATATGCAGCTTTTTTTTTTTTTTTTTTTTTTTTTTTTTTTTTTTAACTGTCAGAACACGGATAGAAATTGTACGCACTCTTATTCAGCGAGTATTTTATTCAAAATTTCCAATAATATAATAATGCTGATATATTATATATTTAGAATTTCACTGCATATACTGAAAAAAAAAGTTGATTTTATGGTATAATAGTGGCACCCGCATGCGTGGTAGCGTGTTACTGGTTATTTTACTGTGTATTACTGTTAACTTTATGGTATAATTCTGGCAGCTGGGGTGCTAGTATTATACCGTAAAATCAACTTTTTTTTTTTTTTTTTTTTTTTTTTTTGCAGTGTATGGATATGTTAAATTACAATTGAAATATGACAACATTTTAAATTTAATTTTCTGATATAATGAAACATATGTGCGTTTTATTACCATACTCAACAGCCACTTTTAATTACACTACTTTCGGTTAAAAACTTTTATGCGATACTTTTGATATGAAATTGACCCCAGGTCACGTTTGCGTGTATGAAAAATCCTGAAAATATTACACAGCCAACCAAGGCCTGATAATCTTCAAGTGAGACCCGGGGCACACAGGCCATTTCGAGGCTCCTTTCTTAAGAAAATTGTATTATAAACATGGCAAACAGCTTTATGTGCAGTTTTTAAATTTAAACCGTAGCTTTATGTTAAACGAATATGTTACGTATATATAGAAAAACGCATTAAAAATTATGGGAATTTAAAATCTTCTGCCCCATATGCTATTTAGAAAGAATGGAGGGGTCGGGACAAGAGAGTGCTAAGCCACATTTTTGAACTTCTGAGATATTTCAATTTGATACTTTTATAAAATACTTAAATCAAGATACATAACATAAAGTTTTTTCGCCAATGTCTTTGTAACATTTGAGATATTCTGAGTAACAATATGGCATTACTTTAATGATATTAATTACTATTGCGTTTTTTTGTAAATTAGCTATCTTCATTGGGGGCATAAACATCTGGGGCAAAAACGAAACCTGGGACATAGGCTGCCACCAAGTAACATTAGAAAAAAAAATTATGTGTAGGATATTATTGTTATGATTTAAAAATTTGACTCTTAATTTATTCAGGATTTTAATATTTAACCTTAATTTATTCATCAATTTAATTAAACTCATTAAATTCATTTAAATTAATTAAGCTAAGTTTCATCTTTGCATTTTAAATCAAACATTCTTTTTTAATTGTTTACTTTTGGTGAGAGTATAATTTAATTTCAGAATCTTTCCATTACATATGTTTTAGGATATTTATTCATTTCAATTTTAATTTACATTTCATTCACTTTGCAATATTAATTAAACTTCATTTCAAATTATCTAAAATAAAAATATTTCTGACTTACTTTTTCTAACTTTTAAATAATGTCCATTTTTCTTAAATAACACACAGTCTAAATTTAATAAATTATTCCAAAATATAGTGTATTTCCTTTTTAATAATATTGATAAAAAAAATTGGTTAATTGTTAATTTTATTCTTTTCAGAAAGTTCAAATTCATTTATTTTAATTCAGGAAAATTCTTTCAGAATAACGAACTTTTCCATATATCATTTCAAAATTTCTAAGTCCAATAATCATTTTTCAAAATTTCTTAAATTAAATATTTTTACTTTCAAAAACATATCTGGTGGAAAGAAATTTTAATTTTATTTAGATTGCTAAAATTTCATTTGTTTTCATCCATTAGTTTGGCAGTTATAGATTTTTAATTACTTTCGTTTATTCTGTTTTGAAGATCGTCGAGATTCGCGATGAGACGCCATTGATGGGTATTTAGATGCTTCAAGTAAACAAGAACCTTTCTTCCCGCGGATTTTGAACAAGGTCGTTTTGACAGCACTCCAAGGTAGCGATCGAATGTTCTAAATACTATTTAATGCTGTTGCTAGGGTTAGAAGTGTCAGTGAAACGTCTGACTGTAACTTTGACTATGGTCTGTTGGGGCTTGTTCAGTGACTTTCGGACGGTTCGGATTTTTTGATTGGTTGTTGCGTAACCGCCTGGAACCTTTACCTGAGAGGGAAATTCTAGAGAGTATTCAGTTCTACTCAAGATTCGAAAAGATGTAGTCGCTACGATTTTTAGTTATCCGGGCTTCTGCCATTTTCTTTGGCGAAAGTCAGGACTCTAGGATGATGTTAATGTGTGATTTTAGTAATACGATGTATCCAGATACTGAATAATTTTTTAACGTAATGAATTGAACAATAAGTCAAATTTAAATCTACAAATGATATCTTCCTGATGGATGGAGATGCTGGATCAAATATAAGCTGCGATTGGATATTCACTTGAGATGTGTTTTCATGAATTCTTGAATCTTCACTTAATATGTTTGTTCATCAATGCTGTGGCTGAATCAGCAATTTAAATGTTCTTTAAGTAATTCTACTTCAAAAATTCTACTTCTTAATCTTCTTATATGCCTGTTTCAACAGTTTGATTGTCAAGTTTTACTGACGGAAATATGACTTCTTAAGTGTTGAGACTTAGGAGTGTATTGATGAGATATACATATCCATCTGTCATCCTGTCGCCAAACGTTGCTGCTTCTCAGAAATTAATCTAGCTTCCTAATTTTTGCTGTTCATATCTTAAAAAACCTTCATCTTCCTTTGATAAGTAACAACTTATTAGAACTATCAAAGATATTTAAAGAATAACTGTATACACTGGACCGAGCCAACAACACTAATTCAATATAACTTTTTATATCTACTAAGATCTGCAAATTTTATTTAAAGAAAATATAATATTATAATAATAAACTGTATCTGATATTTGAAATAATATATCCTAAAGATATTAGATTACAATTGTCAGTGACTTCATAATCCTTGTTATCATTGATGCATTCGTATTATTAGAAAAGCTCGTATCGCTACATATATGATTAAGATGTCTGTTGTGATGTTAGTTAGTGATTTATTTATTTTATTTTGGTGCACTATTTTGTGAATAAATTACAGTTTAACTTCATCTTGGTGAGTTTGTCTTTTTCTATTATTTATATTTATGTGTTTCAGCTATGTTTGAAGTAATGGAATAAGTTCTATTTCCTAATTTATATAAGTATATTATAACTTAAGTATTAACTTTATGAATTTAACGTAACTTTAAGCTTAACTTTTATGGCATCGCATTATGTGCTGCTACTTACGATCATGCCTATAATGGTGTTTGGGGAAAGTGTTGAATATATGTTTTGTCAAAATTGTTTAGGTATTCGGAATCACTCCGGTGCTAGTCGCTGGTGATTCACCCTTTATTAATTTTTCCTTTTATGTTCATCACGATCCCCAGATACCGTTATAATTATAATTTACAATATTAAGCAACAGATTACAGTGCTAGATTTATTTCACCAAAAATGTGGCTTGGCACTTTCTTGCCCCGACCCTCTCAATAAAACTGTAACCCTAAGGGTTTGAATAAAACATGTTTAATGTAATTTTGGGCTCTTTTCGGATTTTCGAAGTTTACATTATAATTCATTGTCGTTATAGTGAAGAACACTGAGATAGTTTACATGAATGGAAAAAATTCATTTTTTCTCTGAACTATAAATGGAGATTTGTGTTAATTGATATCTTCAGGGAGTGGACAAAATATATTTTGGGGCTCCCTAAAAATGTAGGCCGGAGTACATGCCCCGAGTACCCTACGTGATAATCAGGTTCTGCATCCAATCCGCTCGGATCCAATCTCACGAACGTCCGTCATGGGCAGTGTTACCGGTCCACTACTTTAAAAATAAAATCATATTAAACAGTGGATTGGACCCGTGTGAGGATTTCGCACTGCATCCTAATAATTTTTTGCAATATCTGATATTTTTTTGATGCAGGTTTAAATTTCCAAAGAAAAATTAAGGATAAAAATATCGATCAATCGATGGTGTCTTCTTCTTCTAAACATTTCAATTTCAATTTTGTTTTTTAACCATAAATATAACATAAACTCGTGCGGATAAATCATACTTTATCTTTTTTGTTCTATTTATTATTTTACTAGCTGTTACCCGTGACTTCGTTCACGTATCATTAAAAGAAGCATAAATGCATTAATAAGCAAAATATTTCATTCCCGATAATTAGAAACGTAAATAATTAACTAACTCTTTATCACATTCCAAAGGAGACAATACAGTATTTCTATGTTATAGAGGCCTTGACATAACTAAGTTTTAAAAAAGTGCAATTTTGTGACAAATAATTACGAAAAGGAAACTGCACCCATTGAAAAAAGGCGGGCCAAATAAAATCGGGGAAATCGGCGAATTGTGTAAAAGCATATGTCAAATTTACCTAGTAAACCATTTTACTTTTAACGCCTTTGTGAAATGTTTTAATAGCCATCCTTTAAAGATAATGGAAATAGTATATTCTTTTTCATTAAATTCAATTCTTGTGAATAGGAAGCAATAATTGTAGACCTAAATGCAAGGAGCTTAAATTTGCCTCCTTGATTTAATCTATAACTGAAAAAAAAATCTTTATTTCTAAATGAAAATATGTTGACAGACGATTTTTGTTCTCAAGAATAAATTGATTCATGAAGTTTGAATATGTGAAAATACGTTTTTATTTTTCAAAAATTTTACTGTAACCAAGATTTTTTTTTCTTTCACCATCTATTCAAATTGAAAATAATTTTTTTTTTCAGTTTTAATATATTAATCCGTTTTATTTCTTCTTTTTTATCCACAAAAATGGAATAATTTAGTTGCCATTTTTAGAGCAATTTCGTTAAAATTTACAAAAAAAAAAAAAATAATTAATAATAATAATAATAATAATATTTCGAAATTTAAAACATTTTTAGGGTTTCGTTCATCTCACGAAACAACGAAACCCTATTACTCCCGCTCCGTTGTCTGTCTGTCACAGAGCCATTCTCAAAAACTAAGTAACTTACAGAGTTAAAACTTAGTGTATAAATCTGAATAGCAGCTGTGAAGAGCTCAAAATATTAAAATTTGGAAAATTCGTATTATTTTAATAAATAGAGATAAAAAACCAAAATTCTAACAGCCTTTTCCTATTAAATTAAAACATTTTTCGTTATAGCCGATGCCAAAATTTAAAATCCACGATGAAATTCTTTCTACAATAATTAATTTTCTATCAGACGATTTCCACGTGAAAAATGAAATAAAAAGTTTCACCAATTGAAAAAAATATTAATATGAAATAAATGTAATAATATGAAATATGACGTCAATCAATTTTGATTGACGTCATAGTGGCAATAAAACTGTAAGATTAACTAATAATACAAGGAGTATGAGTATGTGTAATGTACACAAAGCAGATTAATAATCACTACAGCGCCTAGAATACAATTCTAGGCGCTGTAATATCACGTCATTAGAGAATTAAAAAGAAAATATGACGTCATATCGGAAGTTTAACGAATTTTTCAAATGTTTCAGAATAATACAAAGCGAGTATCAATATGAATAATAGAGAATAGTAAATATATGATATAAATGCTGGAAGATTACACCATGAAACATTTCTACATTAAAGGCGTGAGTATAAAACATCACAAATTTACTGAATGGTGTATACAAAACGTTTGTATACATATACACTATTCAGTAAATTTGTGATGTTTTATACTCACGTCTTTAATGTAGTAAATATATGAGTTTGAGAAACGTATTGAATCACGATAAAAACCCGATTACGGAAATATTCGCATATTTTAACATTTTAAAGGTGTACAACATGTTAATTTTAATTATTATTTTTTTTTTAATATCGCATTTAGTCCACATGACAGATATTATTTTGACAGAATATAATAGCGGGCTTCGCCCGCTATCGAGCTGGTTTAGATATTCGAAAAGACGAGAAAAATATACCGGTAAATTTTTACTTTATAAAAAACACGACTTTTTTTTTTGGTTGCTAAATGAAATTTATTTGGATTTATTAAAGAAAGGATAAAGTGTTTTGAAAGTATTATTAAACGAAACCCTTAGAGCGATCTTTGATCACACTTACCGCACTTGTTTTTAAATTCTGAGAGTTTATGACATCTCGGATCAATGATAACCTGTGTTAACTCCTTGAAGGGCACCGGTATATTATATATGAGCAGGGAAGACCGAGCTATGCTCGGTCAAAATTAAATTTGAGTTCAAATATCATGACCCATGACCAAAATGGCCCACTAATTGAATTTTCTCGAACATGTGACTTAGCCCAACAGTCTTCTCGTGCCGGAAAACCATAGGATGCAAAATTTAGTGTAAATTGAGCCGCTTTTTAGATATTGACCCACAATGACCCAGAAATGACCCACTAATCGAATTTTCTCGAACATGTGACCTAGTCTAATGATTTTCGCGTGCCCGAAACTCGTAAAATACAAAATTTAATCAAAATCGTTAGAGCCGTTTTTTAGATAAAATTAATTTGACCCGCTTTGACCCAAAAATGACCCCCTAATCGAAAGTTCTCGAACATGTGACTCAGCCCAATAGTCTTCTCGTGCCCGAAAATAGTCGGATACAAAATTTCGTCAAAATCGTTTGGACCGTTTTTTAGATACAATTAGCTTGACCATGTACCAAAATGACCCACTAATTGAATTTTCTCGAACATGTGACCTAGCCCAACAGTCTTCTCGTGCCCGAAAACCATTGGATGCAAAATTTAGTGTAAATTGAGCCGCTTTTTAGATCTTGACCCACAATGACCCAGAAATGACCCACTAATCGAATTTTCTCGGACATGCGGCCTAGCCCAATGCTTTTATCGTGCTCGAAACTCGTAGGACAGAAAATTTAATCAAAATCGTTAGAGCCGTTTTTTAGATAAAATTAATTTGACCCGCGTTGATCCAAAAATGACCGACTAATCGAAAGTTCTCGAACATGTGACCCAGCCCAATTGACTTCTCATGCCCGAAAATGGTCGGATACAAAATTTCGTCAAAATAGTTTGAACCGTTTTTTAGATACAATTAGCTAGACCATGACCCAAAATGACCCACTAATCGAATTTTCTCGAGCATGTGACCTAGCCCAATGGTTTTCTGGTGCCCCAAAACGGTAGGATACGAAATTTCGTCAAAATCGTTAAAGCCGTTTTTAAGATAATTTTTGCATATATATATATATATATATATATATAACCACACACAAGATTTGCTCGTATTAGAATATATGATACCACTTAATTTTAATCCCAAAATGCCACAATGACACCAGAATTTTATAATCAAATTTTAAATTTATAAGGTACATGAGCAAAAGCTTTTACTCTTTTTAAAGTAAATTCGTTCATGAATCCTGGTGTCAATCAATCATTTCAATATTTTTACTACAAGAGTACTTTGCCCCGGAAGGGGTTAATACCGGTGTTAAGTAAATCGCGTTGCGTTTGACAATCTGAAAGGAGTAGTTGCGAAATACAAACAGGCGGTCAGATTTTAATATAATAGATTCGTATTTATTTTTCTTTTCCTAAGAATTATGGTGTGGTTTTTGGCAAAAAACTCTCATCTGTATGTAACTGATATTCATGCTTAATAATTGGTATAGATAAAAAAAAATATATTTAATTTTTTCGTTTTAAATATGTCGTGAAACTCATCTACTTTCTAAACTTACCGATCCTTGTATTATTAATGTAAGAAATTGATTCACGCTCCTTATAAAACACATTTGAAAATTCCCGTTTTATTTCAAATATGACGTCACTTTTTCCTCACAGAAATCTCTTTTTAATGGCATAATTCTTGTTAATTTTCTTTTTCTGGCAATCAGGGCGTAAATTTTAGCGGAAAACTCGCATTTGTATGTAACTGGTATTCAAGCTAATTATTAATCAGTATCGATAAAACATATTTCAGTTTTTCATCTTAAATTTTACGTCCATTATCTATCTACTTTCATTAAACATTGATTTCATGCTCCTTGTATTATTACGAACATTTGAAAATATATATGTTTTATTTATGACGTCATATTTGTGCAAGCCGAGGAGGATCCTTTTCGTAGTTCCATGGTCCAAGCGAAATCTATTTTTAATAATATAATTATTGTTCATTTTCCCTTTCAAGTATAACGCAGTTTTTGACAGAAAAATGTCTTTGTGATGTAACCGATATTCATACTTCATGTATAATAACAAATACTCCATATATTTGTTTCAAATATCACGGAAATTCATCTTCTTTTGAATTCTTTTTAATTTTCATTTTTCACGTGAAAATAGTTCAATTAAAAATTAGTTATTGAGGAAAAAATATTTTTCCGTGTTTTTATTTATTGGCAACGATCAAAGCCCTAGCAACGATAAAATAAAATGGTTAAATTTTATGGAAAAATGTCCATTTATTCTCTATGAAAATAATGAAATTTTTAATTATTAAAGAAAATATTTGAATAAAATAAATAAAATCTGGTCTATGTTCATTCCCGGGTTATAATCATCATATACGCAAAGATACAGGGTAATTAAATTCTCCATTTTGATGCTGGCTTCAGCCTAACATTTGCACACAATCGGATTTATAATATTATTAGGATTAGGATAGGATAGGATAATTGTTGTTTAGTATCATATAATGCGGTATTTTATTTTTGTAGCAACACTAATTTGAGAAAAACCTTTAATTTAATTTATGAAATCAATGCCGATTTAATTTTTAATTAACCGCAATTTTTAAGCAAAAAACATGTTTTAACAAAATGTGAATGTACTATGTCAAAAGCCGCTTCAAAAACCTTTCGAATGATACCTCATACGTAGTTGTGCGTTTCGTAAGTTCACAGAAAAAGGGATGTTGACAACAGAAATAATATATATGATATGCCAGTATTTTCGAATAGTAATATCTCATCAAAAAGTCACCTGTAAAAAATGCAGCCAAGTCTCGTAACTCATTTACCGTAAAAAGTACTGAGATCGTATAAAGCCAAGTTTAACTATCTTATTAACTCTGAAATTTTCCTTCACAAAATCACTCCTAGTCTCTACATCTTTAGTTAATTATTATTTTGTGACTTGGCAATTACTTTGCACGAGAATGTGATGTATATAGTTACTCTTAATCAAATAATACTATAACATATTAAGGTGTAATAACTTCCCTGTGCGTACATAATTTGCTTTAGTTAAATTATCCCATCCCATCCCATAACATAGTAAGGTGTAATAACTTCCCTGTGCTGCGTAATTGCCAAGTCACAAAATAATAATTAACTAAAGATGTAGAGACTAGGAGTGATTTTGTGAATGAAAATTTCAGAGTTAATAAGATAGTTAAACTTGGCTTTATACGATCTCAGTACTTTTTACGGTAAATGAGTTACGAGACTTGGCTGCATTTTTTACAGGTGACTTTTTGATGAGATTTCACTTCTTTTTGTAAGTAATCCTCCTTTTCTTGATTTTGGGTTCTTTTTGGAGATCATTCACTGATTTTCGCTAAGCCCACACTCTGTCCCTATTATTTACAGGTATCAAAAAATTGAAGCTTTAGTTTCGTTTGCAAAGTACTGTAGATAAAAAGAGATTTCAGGTTCCTAGGCAAGCACTTTAATTATGGGAGGGGGAGTGTCAAAAGTACTCTCAATTGCTTCCAGGATAGGCGCTATGCATCTGAGATATAACTCGCAGCCCTAGATACTTGATATTTAACATAAAAGAACTTTTTAGTATAAAAAGAAAGCCAAAATTAAAATTTCCGGAAATTTCCAATAAATCAAACTATATTCCTTTTTTCGATGGTTTTTTTTCGTTTTTTTTTAGACTTTTTTTTATTATTTACGGATTTTTTAATTTTTCCTTACTTTGTGTACAAAACCCTGCCTTTCTGCCAAATGTCAATCTTCTAGGACTACAAAATCGAATTATTTTCAAATTTTCGACTTTTTATGAATTTATTGATTTTTCGATTTTAATTCTAAGTTACCTGATTGTCATGCTAATATAGTAATTATTTGATCCGTCTTCTTAGGATCATTTAGGTTCAATTTAGAGATAAATCAAGTGAATCTTCGAGTCACCATGCTTTTATTTAGAAAGGACTATCAAGCCATAACCAGCCAGTAATGTCGGGAGGGTAGGGGGAGCTGTGAAAATTTTTGTGGGGCTAACATCATTTAACAATCCATATTTCATATGTGAAGTAAATAGAGTACAACATGTGAAAGAAAACAAACCTGTCTATAAAGAAATCGCCTATATCGTAGCCAGTCTATAGCGGAACTTTTCTATAGCGAAATTCGTAAACGAAAGAAAAGAAAACCATAATCCGGGGGAAATAACATAAAACAATTAGGGGCGTTGTACTAGCTAATAGGACAATTATCTTATAACTAATGTTTCTAGCAGTACAAAATCAAATTGTTTTCGAATTTTCGATTTCTTAAACATATTTCAATTTTTCGATTTTATTTTCGAATTTTTTAATTGTTCCTTTTATTGAATAGTTAATACTACCTTTACACCAAGTTTTAAGTTTCTAAGACTACAAGATAAAAATATTTTCAATTTTTGATTTTTTCGCATTTTTTTTTTATAATTTTCTGGATTTTATAATTTTTTCTTATTTTGTATCCTTTATTACAAATTTTAAGTTTCTAGACCTACAAAATCGAATTATTTTAAAATTTCCGATATTTTTCGATTTTTTTATTTTATTTTCGAATTTTATTGCGTTTTTATTTTAACTTATTCTGAATCCCAAACACTATCTTTACCGCGAATTTTAAGTTTCTAAGGCCAAAAGATCAAATTATTTAAAATTTTTTCGAATTTTTGATTTTTTTCGAGTTTTCTGGATTTTTTAATTTTTCCTTATTTTGCATCCTAAATACTACCTTTATTCCGAATTCCAAGTTTCTAGCGCAACAAAATTGGATTATTTGAATTTTTTCGATTTTTCGATTTTATTTTCAATTTTTTTTGTGCGTTTTTGATGTTTTCTTTTTCTGAATTCTAAACACTACCTTCACACCAAATTTTAAGTTTTTAAGACTACAAGGTCGTGTTATTTTCAAATTTCAATTTTGTTCGATTTTTTTGAATTTTCGAATGTTTTTTTTTAAATTTTCCGGATTTTATATTTTTTCCTTTCTTTGTATCCGAAATGCTAGCTTTATTCCAAATTTTCAGTTTCTGTGGCTGTGGGATATACTCAATCTTTTTGATGACGCGAGAGTGAGTGAGTGTGTGAGTGACAAAAAATCGAAACTTTGAGTTCATATATTGTCTGGACTAATTTATGGGTATTTTTGAATTATCCATATTTTTTAATTTTTCCTTATTTAGTATCTTAAATATTACCTTTATTCCAAATTTCAAGTTTCTAGCGCTATGAAATCGAATTATTTTCAAATTTTCCTTATTTTTCGATTTTTCCGATTTTTTCGTTTTATTTTCGAATTTTATTTGGTTTTTATTTTAACTTATTCTGAATCCTAAACACTATCTTTACTGCGAATTTTAAGTTTCTAAGGCTAAAAGATCAAATTATTTTAATTTTTTTCAATTTTTTTTGAATTTTTCGAATTTTTGAATTTTTTTTTTCGAATTTTCCGGAATTTTTAATTTTCCCTTATTTTACATCCTAAATACTACCTTTATTCCGAATTCCAAGTTTCTAGCGCAACAAAATTGGATTATTTGAAATTTTTCGATTTTTCGATTTTATTTTCAATTTTTTTTTTTTGTGTGTTTTTGATGTTTTTTTTTTCTGAATTCTAAACACTACCTTCACACCGAATTTTAAGTTTTTAAGACTACAAGATCGTGTTATTTTCAAATTTCAATTTTGTTCGATTTTTTTTGAATTTTCGAATGTTTTTTTTTTTTTTTAATTTTCCGGATTTTATATTTTTTTCTTTCTTTGTATCCGAAATGCTAGCTTTATTCCAAATTTTCAGTGTCTGTGGCTGTGGGATATACCCAATCTTTTTGATGACGCAAGAGTGAGTGAGTGTGTGAGTGACAAAAAATCGAAACTTTGAGTTCATATATCGTCTGCACTAATTTATGGGTATTTTTGAATTATCCATATTTTTGAATTTTTCCTTATTTAGTATCTTAAATATTACCTTTATTCCAAATTTCAAGTTTCTAGCGCTATGAAATCGAATTATTTTCAAATTTTCCTTATTTTTCGATTTTTCCGATTTTTTCGATTTTTTTGTTTTATTTTCGAATTTTATTTGGTTTTTTATTTTAACTTATTCTGAATCTTAAACACTATCTTTACTGCGAATTTTAAGTTTCTAAGGCTAAAAGATCAAATTATTTTAATTTTTTCAATTTTTTTCGAATTTTTCGAATTTTTGAATTTTTTTTCGAATTTTCTGGAATTTTTAATTTTTCCTTATTTTGCATCCTAAATACTACCTTTATTCCGAATTCCAAGTTTCTAGCGCAACAAAATTTGATTATTTGAAATTTTTCGATTTTTTTCGATTTTTCGATTTTATTTTCAATTTTTTTTTGTGTGTTTTTGATGTTTTCTTTTTCTGAATTCTAAACACTACCTTCACACCGAATTTTAAGTTTTTAAGACTACAAGATCGTGTTATTTTCAAATTTCAATTTTGTTCGATTTTTTTGAATTTTCGAGTGTTTTTTTTTTTTTTTTTTTGAATTTTCCGGATTTTATATTTTTTCCTTTCTTTGTATCCGAAATGCTAGCTTTATTCCAAATTTTCAGTTTCTGTGGCTGTGGGATATACCCAATCTTTTTGATGACGCGAGAGTGAGTGAGTGTGTGAGTGACAAAAAATCGAAACTTTGAGTTCATATATCGTCTGCACTAATTTATGGGTATTTTTGAATTATCCATATTTTTTAATTTTTCCTTATTTAGTATCTTAAATATTACCTTTATTCCAAATTTCAAGTTTCTAGCGCTATGAAATCGAATTATTTTCAAATTTTCCTTATTTTTCGATTTTTTTGTTTTATTTTCGAATTTTATTTGGTTTTTTATTTTAACTTATTCTGAATCCTAAACACTATCTTTACTGCGAATTTTAAGTTTCTAAGGCTAAAAGATCAAATTATTTTAATTTTTTCAATTTTTTTCGAATTTTTCGAATTTTTGAATTTTTTTTTCGATTTTTCCGGATTTTTTAATTTTTCCTTATTTTGCATCCTAAATACTACTCTTATTCCGAATTTCAAGTTTCTAGCGCAACAAAATCTGATTATTTGAAATTTTTCGATTTTTTTCAATTTTCGATTTTTTCAATTTTGCTTTCGATTTTTTTGGTTTTTTTTATGTTTTCTTTTTCTGGATGATAAACACTACCTTCACACCGAATCTTAAGTTCCTAAGACTACAAGATCGTATTATTTTCAATTTTCAATTTTGATGGAATTTGTTGAATTTTCGAATGTTTTTTTTTCGAATTTTCCGGATTTTATAATTTTTCCTTTCTTTGTATCCTAGACACTACCTTTTTTCCAAATGTCAAGTTTCTAGGGCTACGGGATCTACCTAATCTTTTTGATGACGCGTGAACGAGTGAGTGAGTGAGTGACAAAAAATCGAATGTTTGAGTTCATATATCGTCTGAACTAGAAAAGATAGAAAGTTTTAATTTTAAATTTTGGTCCTGTGTGCCAAATACTCTAGAAAAACGATGTTTCAAAATTTTGGGATACTCCAGCGCGGAGATATGAGGGGGTCAAAAGTGCCCTGAGTTGCTTCCAGAAAAGTATGCTTACGGCTGTCCTCTCTCGACTTTTCGGAGGCACTGCCGTGCCTCCAGATCTAAAACAAACGATCCCCATTCTGTGGGATTTGTTTTTCAATGTTTTACTTTATTTAATGCAAAACATAGATTGCATCCGACAACTCATAAAAAAGTCCTCCGGCCTGTACCGGCAGGAAAAGGTAGCTTTCCTATATCTTCGTTTTAAAATTTTAGCTAATGTTACTCGAAAACAGCAAGCTAAAATGCAAAGAAACCGTTTACAAAAGATTCGTTTACACTGAATTTGAATAAGAAATTCGCCAAATTATTGAGCTATAGCCAAGTTGGCTTCACTTATGAAGACTTATTTTTGTCGCCAAATTTGGCGAGATTTCGCCAATTGTCGCCAAGTTTGGCGAGAATTTGGCGCTAATGGATATGAATATATAGTTTTATGCGTATGATTGAGAAAATGATTACAACAATGAAAGAAAATAATTTGCGAGAAATCGCGTTCACTAAAACTTATAAATTTATATTAAAATCATTAAAATTACAGACATTACAATACACTTTCATAAAACATTAAAAACATATTAAAATTGGACGTTTCGGATTTACATGGAAAATCCCTCTTCAACAACAACATTTCACTTAGCGTAAATCATAGTTCAAGAATATCAACAAATAGAAAATGCAACGTATCAAAATTTCGAAGTCAAAGTTACAGTTATAATAACACGGAGTATTCATTCGGGATTGCACCTGCTTGACCATTATTGACCATAAATTTATCGTTGGTTTTTTGTAATGTGCTGTTTTGTTTCAAAATGTCAGCCACCCTAGAATTTCAAACTGCTCTATCTCAGCCAATTTTTAAGATAGAGGTAAAACAAAAAATGCTCTGGAATCCTTGTATCAAGTCCTAACACCTAATTAAAAAATAAACTTGATTTTTTAACTTTTTTGTATATTTATTTTAGTTTTAAAATTTTCCGTGGCCGCCATCTTGAAACAAGATGGCGGACCAAGCTGGCCAACGAACTCGGTCGAGGCATTGGTGAGCTTAATACACACAATTAGTTTCATCCAAATTAATTTATAAATACGAGCGTTATCGTATCAAATTATTTTCATTTTTTCAATTTTTTTCGAATTTTTTTATTTTTTTTTTCGAATTTTCTGGATTTTTTTAATTTTCCTTTTTCTGTATCCTAAATACTACCTTTATTCCTAATTTGAATTTTCTAGCGCAACAAAATCGGATTGTCTTCAAATTTTCGGTTTTTTTCAATTTCTTCGATTTTTCCAATTTTGCTTTCGATTTTTTTGGTGTTTTTGATGTTTTCTTTTTCTGGATGTTAAACACTACCTTCACACCAAATCTTAAGTTTCCAAGACTACAAGATCGTATTATTTTCAATTTTCAATTTTGATGGAATTTGTTGAATTTTCGAATGTTTTTTTTTCGAATTTTCTGGATTTTATAATTTTTCCTTTCTTTGTATCCTAAACACTACCTTTTTTCCAAATGTCAAGTTTCTGGGGCTACGGGATCTACCCAATCTTTTTGATGACGCGTGAACGAGTGAGTAAGAAGTGACAAAAAATCGAATGTTTGAGTTCATATATCGCCTGAACTAGAAAAGACAGAAAGTTGTAATTTTAAATTTTGGTCCTGTGGGCCAAATACTCTCTATAATTGAAGTTTAAAATTTTTGGGATACTCCAGCGCGGAGATATGGGGGGGTCAAAAGTGCCCTGAGTTGCTTCCAGAAAAGTATGCTTACGGCTGTCCTCTCTCGACTTGGCAGAGGCACTGCCGTGCCTCCAGATTCACCTTATGTAATGATAGATTAAATTAAGCGTAAATAAAAGAATTATGTATTTGAAAAAAGTGGTAGCAATCAAGCAATCTGAATTGAAAAAAAGTAACGGATTGACAACACTGGTAGTTTCTGTCAAATTTCTCTCATATTTACTATAGCATATTCACGATAGCCATCAGGTTAATTGGGTCTATTTGATGTAATGAAAACTCGCAGTGCCTATAATTATCCAAAAGACTTTAACCAATGGTATGCAACATACTCAAGCGTATGTTGACATTCCATTGTCTGTCTAATGCAGATATATGATAATGAAATTCGCTTTAAAAAATGTGTTAAAATGCAATTCTGATAATTTTAACGCAAATGCTCCACTGTCATTTTCTTTTCAAGTCCATGAAGTCTTGTCTTGAATCGAGGATTATCATGCTAAATAATCTGGAATAAGGAATAGTAACTAAATGTTTACAATGGTTAACTGAAATGTATTTGATTTTTGAAAATTAAAACTGAAAACGTATGCATGTATGCGAGGCCCTTATAAAAGGAAGCTATGTGTAGCTGGAATAATAATAAAAAAAATGGATGCAATAATGATGTTTTGTTTTGTTTCAGAGGTTAAAAAAAAGATTTAGTTTCATTGGTGACCCTTTTTAAGTACGAGACCCGCAGGTTCATGCAGTCGATTATTTTTCAACCCCTTATGCTTATTATCTTGCATATAAATCCAACAGACACGAATAAAAATTTATAATAACTTTTCAAGTGTTTGACGTTTTTTAATCTTGATAAATAAGAGGTTAATCATCGTTATTTATTTATTATTTATATTTTTTTTTACTGAGTTATAGAGAAAAAAAAATAGTCTAAGTCTCACAGTTGAAGCAGACGAAAAACATTAGCATGCTTTCTTAGGTTACAATCTTTTTTTTTCTTTTTTTTTTCTGTAAATATGCAGCTCTCCAAAGGAAAGAAGACTCATTAGTATTCTGCATTATTACAGGCATTATTTTAACTGGTTTATTATTTATTATCGTCTGCTAATGTCATCGCGTTTGCTTTTCAATTTATTCCAGAAGGGTAGACGGAAGACATATTTACTAATTCATTAGCGCTTTACATCTGCTTCTTCTGAATTTGAAGCAGTTGGGCCTTTTTTCTTTTAGCTTTCCGCAATTTTTATCCAGTCATTGCACTTAAATTCATTTTTGGGGACGAGCGACACGTATACGTGATGCATAAGATGCTCAGAATCCTCGATTATTTCCACCAGTTACTTTTTAGCTCACAGGCTATCAAAGCCTGAGAGCTTATGTGCCCGCCCGTTCTGTATGTATGTATGTACGTATGTACGTACATAACGCGATAACTCTTGACAGAAATAACCGTTTTGCTTCCAATTTTGTTTATAGGTTCCTTGTGATAAGGCGCTTCCCTGATTAGTTTTGGAGATTGATTGTTTAACTATAAAGGGGGGAACGGGGGGGGGCTAACCCCCCTTAATTAAGATAAATGGTTTTTTCATGCAGAATTGTCCAATTTTCTTCAAATTTTGTATATAGGTTCATTGTGATAAGGTTCTTTCCTGATTAGTTTTGGGGGTTCATAGGTTAAGTATAAAGGGGCTAACGGGGGGGGGAATCCTCCCCCTTAATTTAGATAAATGAATTTTTCATGCAGAGTTATCCGATTTTCTTCCAATTTTGTTTATAGGTTCCTTGTGATAAAGCGCTTCCCTGATTAGTTTTGGGGATTGATTGGTTAACTATAAAGTGGGGGGACGGGGGGCTAACCCCCCTTAATTTAGATAAACGGTTTAAACGGGGGTAACGGGGGGGTTAATCCTCCCCCCTTATTTTAGATAAATTATTTTTTTCATGCAGAGTTATCCGATTTTCTTTAAATTTTGTATATAGGTTCATTGTGATAAGGTTCTTTCCTGATTAATTTTGGGGGTTCATAGGTTAAGTATAAAGGGGGTAACGGGGGGTTATTCCTCCCCCCTTATTTTAGATAAATTATTTTTTTCATGCAGAGTTATCCGATTTTCTTCAAACTTTCTATATGGGCTCATTGTGGTAAGGGTCTTCCCTGATTAGTTTTGGGGGTTCATTGGTGAAGTGTAAAGGATGGAAACGGGGGCTACCCCCCCCCCCCCCCCTTAATTTTGATAAATGGGTTTTTCATGCAGAATTATCCAATTTACTCCAAATTTTGTATATAGGCTCATTGTGGTAAGGCACTTCCCTGATTAGTTTTGGGGGTTCACTGGTAAAGTATAAAGGGGGGAACGGGGGGGACTAACCCCCTTGATATAGATAAATGGGTTTTTTAAGCAGAATTATCCGATTTTCTTCAAATTTTATATATATGTTCATTGTGATAAGGCGCTTCTCTGATTAGTTTTGGGGGTTCTTTGGTTAAGTATAAAGGGGGGACGGGGGCTAACCCCCCCCCCCCTTAATTTAGATAAATGGATTTTTAATGCAGAATTATCCGATTTTTTCAAATTTTGTATATAGGTTCATTGTGGTAAGGCGCTTCTCTGATTAGTTTTATGGGTTCATTGGTTAATTATAAGAAGGAGAAACGAGGGATGGTTCCCCCCTCTTAATATATTGTCGATTTCTTCATTTTTCGAGGGCTTATTTCAAATTCTTTGAAATAAGAATATAATTTACAGTTAGTGTGAATACCCTGTGAGCTCAATGCCGTCAGTTTAACTGGGCAGTTTTCTTTTTATTATTGTAAGCTTTGCCTTATTTAATGATAGCATTTCTGCAATTCAATTAGGCGAAAATTTCTGTTTTTAAAAACCTGTGGTAAAAGATTAAAAATTCTGTAAAGGACGCTCATCGAAAAGGGGTTAAACGACTTAGAGCAAACTGTAGCTTCTAAAGAGATAAGGGGCAAATTTTAACTTTTAATGTTTTAAACTATAAATTATAACTTTCAATTTTTACGTTCAGAAAACTATCCTAGAATATGATGAAATCAACATTTTTAAAGCATATTTAACTTGTTTCGATGTAAGGCATGACATTTTTTATTACCATAGATTTTATAAAAATATTTTCTGTAAATTGAATACGTTTTCATGATTTCGTGTGATAACAATGAATTCAATAATTAAAAATTTATTTTAATAAGTATTTCTTGCTTTTAATATAAAATTAAAAATCCCTGACGGCTCGGCCTACAGGTACAGGTAGATTTCGAAGACGCAGACAGTGGGGCGCCTGTTTGTTGGGAATTGCGGAAGAAATGACCTTTTGCCGTGGTGAGGCAGTTGAGACCGCCCACAAAAAAAACCCAAAAAAAACTTAAGTTTGTTTGTTTCATTGTTCTAGAAGTGGCCTACGAAGTGTTATCCAGTCTACAGCTTGACCCTCTTTTTCCGAAGTGCTCCCGTACATCGGCTCTTAAGCTGCCATTTTTAAAAACATATCAACGAAAATAAAATACAGTTTTCTACTTTACTATATTTATAATAAAGTAGAGTAAATGTATTTTTAAACATTTCGTATTTCTTGAAAAAAAAAAAAAAAAAAAAGGTTTTAAGTGGCGTTACCCCTTGACATACAATAATAATCTTGCCGATTAACATATCCATAAAAGACATCTGTTTCATTATTTAATTTTTCTTTTCGGGTCAAAATTCTCTGAAAATTAATGCAAGCACCCTTTCGCATCTGTCAGAATTAGAAAAATACCGAGCGGCAACAGGTGATAACCAGGTCTAACATCCTCTTCATCGAGTTAATAATTGTAGACATCCTTTGAAGATTTACGTGAGGAAGACATAATGGGCGACTTCCCTTTTAATATGCCGTCGAACCATACAAAAGAAAAACTAGGAAATATAAGCAATTACGGAGAACGACAACTTTCTTCAAATCTTTCGAGACAGTTGGCTGAGAAACGGAAATCACATAATGAGTGCCACGCGACCACTGAACGCAATTTAATTGTTGTTTAAGATGTTTTTTTTTTTAAGTGTATATATTTTAGTAGTCTTATTTTGATTACTGTCAGTATGATTTTGATGTACTAGAATAATTAATAGAAAAGCTTTTTATTCGACATCGAAACAGTTTTTGAAAGAAGTATTTCCTTCACATTTTTGTTTCAATAATCTATTTTTATCATGAGTGAATATTCTAGAATATCATTTATTTAAATCTCAAAAAATCAATCAAAATCTATCAACATTTGTGAAGATTCACCCATGGACGAAAGGCAGGAAAAATCATGAATTTGGAAGAGATGCTCCTGTTGGTTCGAATGCCTTGGTTGCATTTTTAAAAATGGAGAACATAAACATGAAATAATCTAACGCCCCCCCCCTTTTTTTTATGAGAATTGTCCCTCTCCCCGTGCCAAACAATTTTTAAAACATATCAACATAAAAATGAATACAGAAATTTAACAACTAAAAAAAAACTTAAATTGACTTCCACGGGGGTTCAATGGGACATACAATCTGTAAAAGATTTTTTTTTTCGATATTATAAATTTATTTTTTTAATGTTGTAAAATATGGGTTGAACAGCAGTAAGTTATAATCACCAGGAGAAACAGGACTACCCCCGTACACCTAGTTAAATGTAACACATTTTTAGAAAATATCCTAATAAGCATCACAATAGGCTAATTCAGACCTTTTCTTAGTGCTTATTACGAAATCGAATATACTAAACAAGAGGCTAAGAATACTATTAAAATTCAGTGGTGAAATTCGGCCCACTGCTGCGCATCTTTTCCAACACTGCCGTATTGTATAATATATATATACTAGGGGGCTCTGCCCCCTGCTCGCTACGCTCACCAACCCCCGTTCTGATTTCACAGCCTCTTAAAACCTGGTAATGTATCCTGTTTTAAAAATATGATGATGATGATGATATCACGAACTGCGACTATCTTCTGTAATCAGGTTATAATGCTTTTTATTTAAATGGTTATAATACTTTTTCATTTAATTCATCTTTTTTATTTTTAATATTCATGTGTAAACACAATTTTTATGACGTAATTTTCTTTATTTCCTGCTTTCAACACGTGATAATTTAATTATTATTTTAAACTTTCATTATTGTTTTTAATAGTCTCGCGCAAATACAATTTTTATTTGAGATAAAACATAATCCTTTGCGCTTATTTAGAAATTGGCAACAATATAAAAAAGACTTTTTCAATAAAAGATTTTTTACTCTATTTTTAAGGATTTTTTGAGTTTTTATTATCCAACCGTGATAATTTTTTTTAATTTCTGAAAGCTTGTTACAGTGTCTCACAAAAGTGATGGGACACTTGTGCTTTATAAAAAGAAACTGCAATAAAATAAATAAACAAACATGTGCAAAAATTTTTTGGGTGTGTTTCATATTTAAAGTTAGTAACAATTATTACATAACATACATTTTGTCAAAATATTAAAATATTAATTTAGTAAAAATACAATTGTTCAGAACGGAGCAAAAAATGGCTCACATAAGTGATGGGACACTTACTTTTCCATCAAATATTTATCCAAAAATTTTACTTTTTAAAAGGTTTTAATATTTTGTTGGATTTCCTTTTACTTTTAAAACATGATTTAATCTTTTTGGGATGGATTCGACTAATTTTTTTGTGATTTCTGGAGTGATTTTACCCCATTCTTCTTGAAGCACCGATTTTAGTTGTTGTTTTGAAGAAATGGTGTGTTTGCGAATTCTTGATTCCAATTCTTGCCAAATATTCTCTATGGGATTTAAGTCTGGAGATTGTGGTGGTGTTTTTATTATTTCAGGACAGTTATATAGCAGCCAGAGTCTAACGTTCAGAGCAGTGTGCTTGGGGTCATTGTCCTGGTAGAATTTAAAATCGTTATGAAGGTTCAATTTTCGTGCTGAAGATTTCAAATTTTGCTTTAAAATATCAATATACTTGTACTGATCCATTATACTGTCAATAAAAACAAGATTACCAACTCCAGCGGACGACATACACCCCCATACCATAACTCCTCCTCCACCATGTTTTACTGTTGGTACCAAGTTCTGTTTGTGAAGTTCTTCCCTGGGTTTTCTCCACACCAAGATTCTACCGTCAGAACCAAATATATTAAATTTACTCTCATCAGCAAATATAACTTTATTCCAGTAATCAGAATTCTTATTTATGTTGGATTTTGCGAAAGCTAGTCTGAGTTTTCTATTCTTTTCACTTACGAAGAATTTTTTCCTGGCTACTCTACCGTGATATCCAGCAGATCGAATTACCCTTCTAATAGTTTCAGGATTAACAATTATTCCATATAATGCTTGTAAATCAGCAGCAACTTTTGAAGCACTAATTCTTGGATTTTTTTTAATATTTCGAACGATAATTCGCTTTATTCCATTGGATAGCTTTGATGGTCAGCCAGGTCTTCTTTTATCCTGAATCATATGATTCTTTTTATATCGTTTAATGATATTGAAAACTGTTGAACGACTCAAGTTAACTGTTTCAGCAGTTTTTCTAATAGATTTTCCACGTTCAATATGCAAATTAATAACTAATTTTCGAATTTCAGGCGAAGTTTCTTTTCGTTTAGCATTCATGACTACACAGAGCTAAAAAACACAAAAATTCCAAAACAAACTGGAGAGAAATACTGCAGACGATTTTATAAATTATTGCCAATTGCTTTTAAGTAAAAATAAAACCCCAAAAAATATTTTTATTGCTTATTTCAGACGATTTTTGTTGCATATATAATGGTGTCCCATCACTTATGTGAGCTATTTTTTGCTCCGTTCTAAACATTTGTATTTTTATTAAATTAATATTTTAATATTTTGACAAAATGTATGTTATGTAATAATCTTTACTAAATTTAAGTATGAAACACACCCACAAAAAAAATGTGTACATGTTTTTTTAATTTATTTGATTAGTTTCCTTTTGTAAAGCACAAGTGTCCCATCACTTATGTGAGACACTGTATATTTCGCGTCTGGTGGTATGATTTTCGAATACGTAGGAAGGCTAGAAAAAAAGTAATAGCTCCTCAAAAAAGTCCCTAGTAAAAAAGCGATGAGAATAACCCGGAATATCTACGCAGAATTTGATTGGTCCATTTCTAAATCGTTTTTGGCTCAGTTCCAGATTACTTTTTTTTAATATAGAAGGAAAGGATTTGTTACCAAAAGTTATGAAAACAAACTCAATGAACTTTTGGTGCTTTTCTATTATAGGGTCTTGACGCTTTTTTTAAAAAGCTTGGCGGAAAAAACCAAGCAGGATAGAAAACCAAGCAGGATATTTTATTCACCTTCCGTTCAGTTGGGAAATTATTATTTTATATATTCGTTTCAAATATCCGAATTAGTGATTTTATAAATTCGTTTAATTAAATTTTACAAAAAAATAACAAAATGATATCAATAAATAATAATTACCATTAATTCCTTTTCTCCCCTTTCTTTTGCGTTTACATAAATGACGTCATTTGGACGAATTTAATCAAAATATTTTCAGTTTATAAATTAAATTAAATGCTGACAGACGATTGAATCCTGACGATAGAAATGTGATTTTTTTTTTCAAATTTTCCTGAAAAACATAATTTAATCACAATCTTGTCTTCATTATCGATTGAAATAAAAGATAAATTCAATTTCAATTTGAAAATGACGAATAAAAAGAAATCAATAATCCCTATCGGGATCCTTTCAAATTTTTTTCCCTTTTTTGTCACAAAAAAACTAAGTAATTAGTTGCCATCATTACAGAAATGTCATTAAAATTAGAAAAAAATTAATATCTCGAAAACTAATTCCAATTTCAAAATTCTATTACCAGTTTTGACTTCCGCGGATTTTTATGGACAATTGGTATTAATTTCACCATCAAGCGTTTAATATTTTATTAAAAATAGCCCTGAAACATAATCAGTCGTTTAATCAGTCGTTTCATAAAATCGTTTCATAAATTCGTTTCATAAAATCGTTTCACAAATTCGTTTCATTAGGATTTTATATATATAGGGTAGATATATTTGGATATTTTAAAGGCATTTTCCAACTAGTGCGCCACAGCAGGTAAACTGCCATATATTTTCCGTAACTGGTACATTTGTGTGCGAACTGAAACAACAATGTATTTAATTATATACCAATAAACGCTCGTCAAAATATGCCAAACCGCTGTGAAACTGCAACAATGAAACATTTTAAAGATTCAAAAGTAGATGAAATATTTTAAAGATGTTTATTTTTTTTTTTCGTTTTTGTTGAATTTCTGAAAAAGTACTGAATCAATTTTCATAAAATTTAAATGGGAAAATGAAAACACATGTGAAAAACAAAGGATAATATATTATAAACAAGTTGGAAATTGTACGTCAAACGTTACAAACGAGGTGCGTTCGTACGCACGTTTTAGAATTAAATTCATGATATCCCGTGCGTAGAACGGGTTAAACAGCTAGTTAAATATATATTTTATGACACTGTTCATACAAATATCTTAACTAGTTATATAAATATTCAGATATATATGTATCAGCTAGTTATATAAATATTCAGATCTTGATGATTTTTAATTCTGTGAAATGAATTATATCGTCTGCATATTAATTTCTGTATTAAAATAAGTATCTCGCTCGCTTGACGATTAAACTTCGGAAGCTCCTATAACAAAAAAACACCGATTTAAAAAAAAAATTCAAATTTCTTAATAAATATTTTTATTAATATCTCCTAAAGTTTTGATTCGATTTTCATAAAATTTGAAATGTCTCGACAAAATTATGCAAAGATAATATATTTTAAATTGCAAACCATTTGGTTGGGTAGTTTTTGCGTTGTTATATGCGGACAGACAGACAGACGGACGGACAGACAGACGGACAGACAGACAGACAGACGGACGGACAGACGGACGGACCAAACGACGACTATAGGTGCTACGTATTTATATAATTACGAACGCACCTAAAAACAACGGAAAATATACTGCAGATATTAAACTTAATTAAACAAAAAGCAAAAATTGGAAAACTATGAATATCTTATGGAATCTTCAGAGGAGCCTCACAAGAATATTCATAGTAAATATATGATATTTCATCAAATATTGTCATCATTATGACTAAAAGTGACAATATTAAGCTCCTAATGGCATATATATGAAACAAGATAATAAAAAAGACATACAAGAGTTCAAAAAACAAAATAAACAATGTGCAAAAATTACCAAAAAAAAAAAAAAAAAAAAAAAAAAACTAATATTTATATTGATTGAAGAAGATGCAAAGTGCTTTATAAACAGCATGTCATCATTAAACTCAAAATGGCTGCTAAAAGCACTGTCATTGCTTTGAAGGAAATGATGAGAGGAAATTAAAAATTGTTTGGTACTGCCATCTATCTTAAAAAATATAAGTAAAAGCTGAAACTATAGACTAGTTAAATGATAAAATCTGGTGATGCCCTCTATTATGAATCAAGAGAATGTGTGATTAAAATAAATAAATTTTAGACAAAGTAGTAATTAATGTAAATAAAATTTAGAATGGGATGAAAACTAAAAGAAATAAATACAATTTAAATATTAATAAAGATGAAAGATGAAATAAGAAAAAAGTAGTACAATAATTAGCCATGTATAAGGAGACAGTGTATGAATAAAATGAAGAGTGTATTATTTGTGTTGTGTAAATGATTTTGTTATGTAAATAAAATGATTAAATGCATAAAACCCGATTTTTTAAAGATAAATTTTGTACCTCTTTTAGCAGTCCCGCCTCATCCTACCTTAATAGCATTTGATTTTATAATTTTTGGGGGGGAAATTTTGTTATTTTGCGATTTAAAAAAAAAGTTTTATAATTTTTTCAGCAATTCACGTATTCCTTCCTTAATATTGTTTTTAATTTTATAATTTTTATACATATTTAATGCCCGTACTGGTAAAATTAGATTAATGTTTTAATTTTTAATCCACGAAGAAAGAAAAGCAAGGGGATACTTATAAGACAAGCTGTATGTTTTAATTGTAATAAATTAGGCCTAATGAAATGAGAGGAGCATAAACATTTAATACGATTGCAGTGGTTTAGAAGAATATTTCTGTAAACTGAAATTTGTAGATAGGAATGAAAGTTAGTAAAATTATTAACATTGAAGGAAAAATCATTACGTTTATATTGAATGTTAAAGTGTGATTAGAAAGAATAGAGATATTAATGTCCGTAAAATTAATAGTAGATTTATTTAATTGAGTAGTACTAAGTTCAAGATTGGAAAGATATGCTACAGGTAGAGAAATAGAATGATTAGCATTAAGCGAAAAGATAATTATACCATCTATATATCTATAGAGCAAAATATTATTGTTAATATACTTTCTTTCACAGAAATAGAGATACAAAGCTGAAAGCATACTGGAACTAGCTGAGCCTTGTGGAATTTCTTTTGTCTGAATAAAAATAGCATTATTTTGGAAGAAATAGTTATGAAAAAGTAAAAAATTAGTTAAAGTTTTGAAGTTATATATATATATATATATATCAATTGTATTTTAACTGCATTAGAGGGTGACATCATTTGTTAAAAAAAAAAAAAAAAAAAAAAAAAAAAAACATGGGCTAAAGAAAAATAAATTGAGCATTTGAATTTAAATTCTCTTTTTAATCAAATTTAGGGCTTCGTTCATCTCACGAAACCCTATTCGTCCCGCTACGTTGTTTGTCCGTCACAGAGCCAGTTCTCAGAAATTATATAACTTACAGACTTGAAATTTTGTGTACTTATAGATGAATACCTAATATGGAGCTGAAAATCATAAAAGAAAAAAAAAACCGCATTGTTTTAATATAGAGAGATAAAAAACCAAAAATCTAACAGCCTTTTCCTATTAAATTGAAACCTTTTTCGTTATAGCAGTTGCCAGCAATTAAAAATTCACAATAAAATTCATAATACAATAATTAATTTTCTATTGAAAGATTTCCCCGTGAAAAATGAAATAAAAAATTTCACCAGTTGAAAAAAAAAAAAAAAAAAGATTAATATGACGTCATATTGGTAATAAAACGGAAATTTTCAAACATTTCTCAATAATACAAGGAGTATGAGTATGTGTAAATACAGAAAGCAGGTTAATATGATGTCATTAGAGAATTAAAAAGAAAATTAATCTGTCGTCATATTGGAAGTTTAAAGGACTTTTTCAAATGTTTGAGAATAATACAAAGAGAGTATCAATATGAGTAATAGAGAAAGCAAGTAAGATATGACGTCAGCAAGTGATTATAACGTCATATGAGTTTGAGGAACGTATTGAATCATGATAAAAACCCGATTATGGAAAGATTTTAACATATTAAAAATTTTAACATTTTGAAGGTCTCTATACAACATGTTTAATTTTGAAATTGATTTTTTTTTAATATCGCATTTAGTCCACATGACAGATATTATTATGACAGAGTATAATAGCGGGCTTCGCCCGCTATTGCGCCGGTTCAGATATTCGAAAAAACGAGAAAAACAGACCGGTAAACATTTACTTTATAAAAAAACATGACTTTTTTTTTTTTTTTTTTTTTCCGGAAAAGGAAATGTTTTTGGATTTATTAAAGAAAGGATAAAGTGTTTTGATAGGAATATTAAACAAAACCCTTTGTGCGATCTTCGATCACCACTTACCCACTTTTTTTTTTTTACGTTGAGAAAATTGACGTTATTTTCATTCCACAAATTCTAAAATTAAAGGTTAAATCTTTGAAGGATGAAGCTTTTAAAATCGCATAATATGCAAAATGTAATTTTTAAATATTTATTTAATCGATGTTATAAAAACTGATTTCCCCCCTGTTATCAGGCATTTAATAAAATTATTAAGTACACTGAATCCATTATATTAAAATCTGAATGTCTGTTTGAATTTCACAACTTTTCTTCATAGATATAGAATGCAGCGCGATGGAATTAACACCAGTTATACGTATGGATCCGAGATTGTCATATAAGATCTCAGAATTTTAAAATTTCAATTAGTTTCCGAGATTTATTTATTTATTTTATTTATTAAAAATTATTTCTTTATCTATTAAAAATTTATTTCTTTATTGTAATTTTTAAAGACATTTTTTGTAATTATGGCAATAAAATTATACTTGGATTCTCATGAGTTTGGTATATGTTATTAAGGTTTACCATTGATCATTTCCTATTTAAAATGAAGTGTGTTAACATTTATAGTTCATTTACAGGGATACACAAAAAGAATTTCCTTACATTATGGTATACGGGGTAAATTATTCTCTGTGTATTTCAACGAAGTTACACTATTTCAAACATAATGAAATCGGTACTCATTGTTGAAGTGCAATAGAACAGATTTCCTGTAGAATATGATGTGCATAGAGTTTATCATTCAGTTACAGGGACACACAAAAGAATTCCATTGTGAAGAAGTTCCAAGACGTTACATTGTGACCCATGTGGAAAAATTGCTTGGAATGTATTTTAAAGATGTTACACTCTTTAAAACATAATAAAATTGATGTGCATTGACAATAAGATATTCACTGTAATAGCATTTATAATTCATTTACAGGGATACACAAAAATAGGCTTGTCTATGAGCGATAATCGCCATTGAAAATTACAAAAATAAAATTAATATATCGTAAATTAAATTGCAAAATTTCGAGTGTTATTATGGCATCATTGGATCCTTAGAAGTAATTGGCGCGTCTTTTTCAACCCGTAATTCGTCCTAATTGTGGTGGAGTGGATGTAAAATACAAACACAAAGTCAAATTTTAATAAAACAGTGTAGCTTTATAATTCTAAATGTTCAACTTATTTGGGAACTACGACTCGAGCCGCTCCCATAATTTTGGAATTTCTACCGCCACTGAAACAAATGGTTCAACGGGCATACCTGGTTCTCAATAACATGGTGCAGGTGATTGGACTGAATCCCAGCTGGATCAGAACCAATTTTTACGTAATCCATTGGTAGTATCTGAAAGTTAAATTACACAGCAGGTGCCTGGGGTCATTTGCCACGCGTACGCAGATCTCTGAACGAGCGACTTCACCTGCGAACGAAAATCTTTTTCAGAGTTTTACGGAATAAAAGAACGCAGTGTGCATTTTGAGTATTAGTATGGCTATATATTTTAAACACAAGGTTGTTGTTTTTTTTAGTTATCCGCCCTAAGCTTTTTACTGAACCAATTTTGATAATTATTATTTTTTTTAATGAAAGCTGTTCATTTGTAGATTTGTCCGTACTAGCTATTTTTTTAAAAAAATATTCTCATTTTTATATTTTAATTTTAATTTTAAAAGTTTTTTTTAGGAAATTTCTCCAAAATGGTGGCAATTAGTCATAGCCAAAAACATAGAAAAAAAAATTGGTTCAATTTGAAGCATAACTTCATACATTATTCGACGATACAATGAGGACAGACAGGCGGACAGACGGACAGACAGACATTTTGTAAAAACATGTTTTTCGGAATCTCTGACCCCTAAAACGTGTAAATCTGTCGAAAACCGGAAGCCGAAAAAAATTTCCGATTACAATACTTTCTTTTGTTATTGACAGAAGAAAGTAAAAATGAGTAATTATTGGGCGCAGTTGGTATAGATATTTATATTAATCTGTCTCACAGAACAGGCAAACTTGGCTAAAAAAAGTGTTTTAAACTGTTGAATTTATAGAATAGAATTTTCTGAAAAATAATGCGTATCAGGATTTTATTACTTAACAAACTTCTCTTTGTACTTGAGACCTTCTTATACTGCACACAATGTTTGATAAATGACCTATAAACTAGACAATATCATTAAAATAGGTAGTATTTCTTACGAAATCTAGCTAAAAATGGATATGCCAAGTCCACGGAATGGACAAAAATTAAGTTTTGAATTTTTAAGTACTTTAGTTTTCAGGTTGCTAAAATAGTACATTTTTTAAAAATTAAATTCAATGTTAAAGCTGTTTGAAATTTGTATTTATTATAAATTAGCTCTCTCTTGCCTTATTTATGTGATGATCACGGAGTATGCACCGACAACTTTGCCGAACTCCAAATGGAACTAATAAATTGGAAAAGATTCAATAACTTCACAACAGAACAAAGAGTTATATCAAAACAAGAAGGATAAATCATTCGTTAAGCATAGATTATGAAACACTTTCCAACACAATCAGAATACTGTGACAAAACTTCATAGATTAATAAGGTGAACATATCGAAAACGTATAAAATATTCGGAAACCCAGTTTTAGTAACTACCATTAATAATCGAAAAAGTATCTGAAATTTTTTTGTGTAACCCTGTATATAATCAATAGATTTGTATGTATGCTATATAATATGCTAAAATTTAATTCAGTTAGGAAACGCGTAGCAAAGTTCAAAATTTCCACTCTTCAATGTCGGTCAATGAAAGATAATGTACTCGACATCTTTTGTGCAGCCTTGTATATGATCTATAGAACTTACAAACACCAAGCAATAGGAAAACAAATAGTTATTTAAAAACGCGTGCCACAACGGAAAAGACGCTTCCAGAAATTATTGTTCACAGACAGTACTGGTACGGAATTATTTTGTGTGTCCCTGTAAATGAACGATGAATACTAATAATAATATAAGTAGTGTATAGTAAGATATAAGTAAGCATTTTGTAATGCACCTCAGTGATATATATATCAATTTCAACATGTTTGAGATATATTAACATCACTAAAATACATCGCAAACGATTTTTCTTCACAGGCCGTAATGTAACGGAATTCTTTTGAGCGTCTCTGTAAATGAACTATGAACCCTATGCACTCTATAATCTATAGTAAGCATTTTGTAACGCACCTCAGTGATATATATCAATTTCAATATGTTTAAAATATATTAGCATAATTAAAATACACCGCAAACGATTTTTCCCCATAGGCCGCAATGTAAAAGAATTCTTTTGAGTGGCCTTGTAAATGAACTATAAGTGCTACGTACTTCATTTTCAATACCGAACATGTCATAGTTAACTTCAATGAAATATGTTAATTGCATGTAAATCCGAGTATATTTACGCGAGTTAGAGCTCGGACAGACAGACAGACAAACCGAATTCATAATTCTTTTCAACTTTGTTGGAAAGTAGTAAAAACAAAATGGCTTTCTTTCCCACAAACTACCTTTGGTAATGTAACTGTCATTTATGGCACTTTTAGGTAGCTTTCAATACAAAAAAGTATAAAGCTACCTATTGCAGCCGTTCGGAGGAAAGCAATTCCGAAAAATTTCGATATATTTTCACCGATCATGACCCCCAGACCTCAAAACCAAACCTCCGTTCAAATGTTGATTTATATATATATACAATATTAAAAAAAACTTATCTATGAAGCATTACAACATGGTTTTCCAAAAAAAAAAATTCATACATTCCTTAATATATAGTTAGTTCTTATTTGATCTTCACAACCAAATTAACACATGCGTTTAAAAATGTATAAAAAAAATCATATAATCTTATAATAATAATAATAATAATAATAATAATAATAATAATAATAATATTATTATAGGACGGTTGGGTGGGTAGACGTTGGATTGAGGAGGTGTGTGGCGGAGTTGTATGGAAAAATACGCATGGTTAATTTATATTATTAATATAAAAAAAATGGGGGCATTTTGATTTACACAATTGTTTGATAATACACATTTTATAATGGACTGCGATGTGATATTTCTATATGTATATTAATTTAGTTAGATTTACTTATTCATTATTTAATTAATTTAAATGAATTTATATTCATTAATATTAAGAATGTATTTGATCTAATGATTTGGATTAATACCGTGTGTACTTTTATACAGTGTTAATATAATATGTTTTCATTTTATTAAGTGTTTATATTTTATTTAACTTTGTATGAAGGAGCATTATTTGTGACTAATTCATTTCAATATTTAATCAATATTAATTTTAAATTCTTTGTATCTTAATTCAAATATTTAGTATTTTATTATAATTTAATTTAATTTATGTTGCATTTTTGGTACAGTTATTTAATCGTTTTTGTCATTTAATGGTACATATATTTTTATGTTGCTTTAATTATTAATTTTTCCATCTTACTTATTTATAACATAGAATTATTCATTTATACATCCATTACTTCTATGTAATTCAATATTCTATTTATTAATTAATTTCATTTATTTATTATTTAACTAATGGCTATCATTAAGATAGTAATTTGGTTTAATTATTAAACATTAATTTCCATCCATTACTTTCGATTCAGATTATATTCACTTTTACCAATAGATGGCAGCACTAATGTTCCTGTTTACTTTACAATCCATAATATTCTAACATTATTTCTGGCATCATTGTAAAGCAATTTATATTCCTAAAATTGGCAACATGTAATAAATTTTTTTTTTTTTTTTGCGATTCATTCACTAGTCATGGTTGAGTTTCATGCTGGTTCTTGAGGTGCAAGGTATCTTTTTTAATCTTTATGGATTTTATACTTATTGACTCTATTAAATGTTTTCTCTGTAAATTAAAAGTATGGCTTCTTTCCTTTTTAATATTGTATTTTATTTTTCATTTTATCACTGGTTTGCTTCATTGCTTATGAGATGTAGTCCCAAAATCATATTTTTTAGCAATGTATGGCTAATATGATGATGAAACATCTCATTTCATTTTATTTGTGGTATTTAGGCATTTGGTTCTTGATAATTCTGTCTAAATTCCACAAATTTCATTGCATTTCATTCATTTAATTCCATTTATTCAATTTTTATTTAATTTCTTATTCTTTTAATATGTTTTTGTTTCCATATTCATACTTAATTATTGTTTCATTGTTTAAGTTGGTGTTATGATAATGTTTCATTTATGGTTATATATATATATATATATATATATATATATATATATCTGATCTATGTCATACGATAACGCTCGTATTTATAAATTAATTTTGATGAAACTAATTGTGTGTATTAAGCTCACCAAGGCCTCGACCGAGTTCGTTGGCCAGCTTGGTCCGCCATCTTGTTTCAAGATGGCGGCCACTCAAAATTTTAAAACTGAAATAAATACAAAAAAAAGTTAAAAATTCAAATTTATATTTTCATTAAGTGATAGGCCTTGATACAAGGATTCTAGAGCATTTTTTGTTTTACCTCTATCTTAAAAAATGGCTGAGATAGAGCAGTTTGAAATTCTAGGGTGGCTGACATTTTGAAACAAGATAGTACAAAAAACCAACGATTCATTTACGGGTTAGTGAACGCGATTTCTCGCAAATTATTTTTTTTCATTGTTGTAATCATTTTCCCAATCATACGCATAAAATTATATATTCATATCCGTTATCGCCAAACTTGGCGACATTTGGCGAAATATTGCCCAATTTGGCGACCAAAATAAGTTTTCAGAAATGAAGCTAACTTGGCTATAGCTCAATAATTTAGCGAATTTTTTATTCAAATTCAGTATTAACGAATCTGTTGTAAACGGTTTCTTTGTATTTTAGCTTGCTGTTTTCGAGTAACATTAGCTAAAATTTTAAAACGAAGATATAGGAAAGCTACCTTTTCATCCCGGTACAGGCCGGAAGGACTTTTTTAATTTATTTTCAGTGTCAACGGTGAATACTATTTTGGCTAGGAACAAAGTTTATAAGTTAATTCCTTAGTATAAATAAAATTATATAAAAAAAAAAAGTTAGAACTTAACTGCAGATTTTTAACTAGTTATTATTGAAAAAGAAATTGCAATAAAATGTAAATTGTTTAAATGTCAGTGAAATGAACGTTGCGTTTTAGATTTAGGAAATTTGCTACATTTCCTAATATTTATCCCTTTGGGACCGTAAAAAGTACCTTCTCTTGAGAACGATCCAGGCATTAAATATGGCAGGAGTTACTTTCCTTTCCTATGCTTTGTGTGTGGTCTACTTAAGTTGTAAATCGAAGAGAATAAATATACGAGTTTTTACTCACTAAATCCGTCAAGTAATCGAACTGAGGAGCAGTTCAGCTTTGTTTCTGCACTGTGTCATCTTCAGCAATTGAATTTATACCGTAAATGAAACATATGCCATAAACATTTCTGCAAGAAAATGTTCAAGATAAGTGAATTCTTCATTGTGGAAAATTTCTTTCAGCAGGAGGCTAATGATAATAATAAAAAAAGCCGCAGTCTGTTATTCTTTAAGACAAAACGTGGGATTTATAAAAATGAAATAACAGAAAGACAGAAGGAAAGGGAAAGGAAAATAATTATTGCAAGGGTGGGTCCGGATTCTGTAAGACAGAATGTGGGACAAACAAAAATGAAATAACAGAAAGGGAAAGGAAAATAATTATTGCAAGAGTCCGGATTCTTTAAGACAGAATGTGGGACATACAAAAAAGAAACAAAAAGCGTGGCGAGAATTTGACGTTGGCGAATATAAATATATAGTGTTAAGCATATAAGAATAGGAACAATGGTTACAACAATGAAAGAAAATTTGCCGAAACTACGTTAACTAAAACTCATCAATTAAACCCGTTTATGGATGGATTCTGCTGTCTTGTTTGAAAATGTCAGCCACCCTAAAATTTCAAACTGCTATATCTCAGCCATTTTTTAAGATAGAGGCAAAACAAAAATTGTTCCGGATTCTCCGGATCAAGGCCGAACATTTAACAGAAAAAACTTTTAGGATTTCTAATCTTTTTGTACATTTTTTGGAGTTTGAAATCTTTAAATGGCTATCACAGCGCCCCCTTCCGACGGAATAGCCCCAAATTCAAGTAGGACCTTCTGGCCATAGCCAAAAACACACACAAAAAAAATTTTGTTTAATTATCTGCATAACATCATACACTTTTCGATGATACAATAGTGAAAATCGAACAAAAATTGCGATCGCAGCGCCCTCTTTCGTCGAAATATCCCCAAATTCAAGTAGGATCTGCTGGCCATAGTCAAAAACATAGAAAAAAAATTTGTTTCAATTTGAAGCATAATTTCATACACTTTTCGATGATACAAAGAGGACGGACAGACGGACAGACAGACATTTTGTAAAAACATGTTTTTCGGAATCTCTGACCCCTAAAACGTGTAAATCCTTCGAAAACCGGAAGTCGAAAAAAATTTCGATTACAGTACTTTCTTCTATTATAGATAGAAGAATGTAAAAACGTAGAAATGAATTGTATAGTCTCCTTCATCGGAATTTCGTTAAAATATGTATATTCCTTTTAAATGCTCCCAGATTTTCTTCACAGTTCTGGTGTGTATGCATGCTTTCTTGGTGCAAGGTGTTCAATACATAGACTTTCTAGAACTAAATGGTGAAAGGGCTTTCAGAATTAGACAGTACATTTTGGCGTGGTTCTTTTTCTCAACATAAACGTTGTTTCTTAATCACAGATGATCGTATTAAAGAATGTCTAGTTGAGTGGATTTTGCCAATACTGGTTGTCATAATTGTGCTGTAAAGACACCCCTTTACTTGTGTGAATATTCCAGTGCGTGGGAATATCGACTTGGACCAAAATCATTCTCGTGGGAAACCTTAGCAGAGAACATTACTTGAATAT
The DNA here is from genome assembly GCA_963931845.1 of Maratus michaelseni. NCBI lineage: Eukaryota > Metazoa > Arthropoda > Arachnida > Araneae > Salticidae > Maratus > Maratus michaelseni. The sequence goes on from OZ007589.1 coordinate 300,938,950, forward strand.
TTTCCCACGTCGGCGCTTATTTGAAGTGTTTTGTTACCCTAAGAGGGACTGCTCAGACTATTACAAGTCTGTAGAGCATAGTGTCCCTGCCGGTCCCCTTTATTAAGGTCTTAAAAAATTACAATCTTCAGCCGCAGCTGGACCCGTCGTTAAACGCGACAAGAGGCGGGATTGAAAGTTTTAGAAAAATACAAATTATGATCAAAGACCAGATCATATATAAGCCGGCCCTGCCAGGGAAGGACCCTTTACGCGACAGTTAGCAGGGACTGAGTAGGAGTTGTGCATTGGGAGTGTCAGCTGACAACTACTAGGTAAGGTTAGAGAGTTCTGTCAGAAAATATAGATTTTATGTAGCTTTCTGTTAAGGATGTGCCACTTTAGAATATTAGGAAGCCATTCCTTGGGAGGGATTGCAGGCTTCTTAATATGCCATTATGCTGTTAGCGGGCAGGTGAAATAATAATAGGGATCCAACGCCTCTGCGTCACACTCGCAAAGGAATGTGTCTGCACATTTAAATTTGTAGAGGTATGTTCGAAAGGGACTGTGCCCCGTGAGAAATGCTTGTGTGAGTGCGGAGAGGTTGTAGTTTGTTATTGAGACTTTCGGTATCAGATTATATGTGTGTCGGCCTTTGCTGCTGTTATCCCAGATTGATTGCCATTCGGTAAGTATTTTTGCTTTTAGTAAACGTTTTATTATGTGGCTGGAATTGGGAGATGAATGTCAGTGTGTGGTTTAGCCGTTGCTTTCTTTGCGAGTGCGTCCACGATTTCATTACCTTGAACGCCCGTGTGCGCTGAAACGTGGCCAAGAGTTACTCTATTTAGAAGGGACTTTAATTTAAGTTTGATTTATAGGATTAGCGGATGCTTGGTTCTATATGCATAGATAGCCGGCAGACCTGAAATACTGTCGCTATAAATTTGAACGAAGGGGTGTGTGGTATTTGTCTGGATCCAGTCCAAGGCTTTTAGGATGGTATAGAGTTCTGCCTGATAAACAGAATTGTGGGTATCTAGTTCTGCAGGCTCACAGATGGATGGCGGCACTCCTTTCCATGGCGCAGAATGCCGCTGCCACGTCGGCGGTGGCTGTTCCAGACCCATCAGTGAAGAGAGTAATCCTAGAGGATAGGGAGAAGAAATTAAGATTGGTGTTTACTTGGAAGTGAGATGTCTTATCGTAGAGGTGTATGTGCCATCCCGGAGCTTTGTGCTGCATTGTGATGTTTGGAGACGTGAGAATTATTTTGTGTTTGAAAGAAAAGTTCCGAACAATGAGTTATAGGATTGCCACTGACGAAGCCAAGTCTAGGAGTCCGGGTGTGAAGGAGGAGTTCGAACGAGCGCGGATGGTGTCTCAAGAAGATTAAAAAAGGATAAGATAAATTTTCTTACCTTTTCTGAAGGTGCATCGCATGGCTTAATCCATCTGTATATCCAAAAATTGGTTTTATCCAAGGCATTGGTAAATATCGTTCGCACTAATCACATCACTTATTTGCTGAAAACTAAATAATTATATTAGTAGTTGGACACAAAATAAATTGGACTTCCTTTTTCATATTGACGAGTATATATTCTTGAATAACTTTATATAATTGTATTAGAGCACACGGACATTACAAGTATTCACACTAACATTAATTTTAGATTATATTATTCGACATCTTAGAGCTCATTCGCTCTAGTTCTTTTCGCGTTTACATTTTGTGGAAGACTGACGAAATTAAAGTAAAAAATAATAAGTTCAGAGTTTATGATTGCATCATTGGAATTACGCTTACGTCAGTGGAAAATTACACATTGCAAGTTCTGAGCGTAAGAACGTAATTGAAATAATAATGTTTATAATTATTGTTCTAATGTTTTTTAGTCTATTTCACATAATAACAGTTTATCAATTTAGAAGTGCTCCGGAAACATTTGTTTGAAGTTGAGTGTGGTCATAAATCTCACTTCCCAGATCATCACGCGCCGAAAAGAAATGTTGATCACTTTGAAGCTTACTTTCAAGGTCTTTCCTTTTTTCGAAGAGGAAGTGAAAGAGTGGTTTTTCTGAAAATAAATTACTCGATGAAGTTAATATTTTTAACAGGGTGGTCTTGTAGGGTGAAAAAGATCACCCCTGTGAAACCGAAAGCGTGACTCCTTATTTCCCCCTTTAAAAATCCATGATGCACTTGTTTGAAGGTGACATCATATTTCTACTGTGTAAGCGGCTGAACTAAACTCCTCCTAGAGAGAGTCTCCTCCCGGTTTTGGGAGCTATGAAAATAGAGTTTTTTTAATTGGAAAGTCAGTTCCTGAGAGACTTCAAGGTGTGTAACAGCTCGTCCGTGAGCTGAAGACAGGATATTGGTCCTGTAGGTACGCCGGGTACTAGTGCGAAGCGAAAGAGTCCGGCCGCATGACATTAGCGCGGACAAGAAAGGAGAAACCAGCAAGTATAGAACGAGAAACCTATACTGATAAATAGTGATTCAGCAAAGGATTGATTTGTGTTAGCAACTGCGCATTGCAGTGAATCGACCATTAGAGACACTTCACTTAAATATAGAAGAGGGCGAAGCTTCTCTGTGATTATTCTGTTAGTTACAAGGACTAAATTCAGACACTTAAAACTGTCCTGAATTGACTTGAACTGTGGATAAAACGTCAACGTACTCATTCAACTTTATTTTTTCTATGTAAAACATTTTCTAATAATCCAGAAAGTAAAATTTTAAATCAAATGAAAACAATTTTCTGTTTGATAAGAAACATTTCGAGGTCTAGTCCATTGCTACCACCCCATCTACATACGGATCCCTCTTGAAAGTTTTACAACGCTTAGTTTATTCGTCAAATCAAGTCACGTATGTGTAAACATAACTAATATGATATTTGTCTATTGCTGATATAGGTAAAATCGTTGCCCTGCTTTCTAATTCTAAAAAGGTCTATGCTTTAATCTGCAAACAGTCGGGATAAAAGGTGAAAAATACGTCATACTGTCGCAATTTCATTAATAAAAGGCTTTTAGTAAAATAACTCATTTTCCAATTTTAGTAAAATGCTTCAATTTATGAATGAAATGGCACGTTTTTTTCTCAACGTGCTGTTATTTTTCACCGCAGAACATGGTTCGCCTTTCAGAAATTATAACCGTCTATGTTGGCTAGAAAATATTCAAAAAGTTTGAGTTTTTGTAAGCATAAAAAAACCACTAAACTCAGCATGCGATTTAAATATTAATGCTTGCTTTCTTATTGATCGAAATTAAATTTTCGTTTATTTAAATTTCCAAGTTTTGAAATTTCTTGATTTTGATAGTGTAAACGTTGGAGAAAGTTGAAAAGTTTCGAGTGTTGGTAAAATGATGATGAATGACTTCATAAAATACGTTAAGCTGCAAGCTGAAGACCTTTTATTGAATAAATTTCCCGAAAGAGTTTTAGAGCTTGATGCACATTTAAAATCAAAAAGTTTCAATGTCACTATACCAACTACCGTGCAAACTATTTATAGTACAGATTACCTAAATTATGACGATATCGTAAAAGTAATTGAATTAATGAAGCCTCTTACACATCATTTACTTGAAGACATTCAACTTTTGAAAATGTGGCTAAGGTTCCTTTCTCCTGACGAACAAGATATCAGCGAGTTGATGAAGAAAATAATTGACAATTTATTCAGTGAAACTCAGGCAGTTAAGAGTAAAGCAAAAATGCTTAATCGTATGATTATTGATTACTGTCAACGCAGAAGTGATATGTGCCTGCAAGCTTCGAAAAATTGTATTATTGAGGGCTATCACAGAACAATTAAAGAAATGGATGAGCATTTTTACCGTTACTGTCGGCTTGCATTGTCTGAATTCCGAAATTATTATGCAACAATCTACGGTATGATTTCAAAGAATATACAACACTTGGAAAAGTCAACAGTTCAGAGTGTTAGACGTCGACTAATATAATGGTGAAAATAAACCCAATATCGCTTCTAAATCCTTGAATATGCTGAATTGTAAAATTTCGAATCGAAAAATCCTTTTAAGGCAGTACTTTGTAAATTAAACTCTAAGCTACAACTAATTACTTTGTGTTTTGAGAAATGTAAATATTAATTGTATTTGAAGAAAAGTAATTGCTTTGGTATAAATAATTATGTAAATAAAATTGAAAGTTATACGAATAGCTCATTTCATACGTAATATTAAATAATGTTCTCGCTCGATTTCCAAAGTTGTCACACAAAAACTTCCCAGTTATATCAGAGAATCAGAGATTCTCTGTCCGATGATTCAACAATCACCTCAATGTAAATTCTTTCCCGCACTTAAGAGTCCGTCCTTTTGCGGCCGATTAGTGGACTTAGTTTTATTGTGGAAGAAAATCCCAAACAAATGGAAACTGCCTATACTTGGCTTTTTGGCTTCACTAACAGGGTTTTGGTGAGATATAGTGAATTTCTCACATAATAAACTCTTATGCTTGTTTATATATGTATTTAAAAATTACCACTAATTACATGTATTAGAAAAACTACGGGACAGCCGTTTTGGTACAGCTGTCGTAGACGCACCAGGCTATCTTTTTGGCGCCAAAATGGCGAATTTATGCCTGGGCAACCTGGCGATTTTGGCGAGATTTTGCTTCGTATGGCAACCCGATAGAACAGATTCTGTGTGTTTTACATTAAATTAAATATTGTGTTTTATAATAAAATAATTTGTGTATGTTTATAAGAAAATTTGTGTTTTATAATAAAATAGGCATAGATGTCATATACGCACCACGTTGGCGAGATTTTTTCCCCCGCCAATTTGGCGAAAACTTTGTTTTTGAATAAATTGTTGTTTATTGACTTTTATTTTTTATTTTAATTCTATAAATTATTTTTATTATGTACATCAATATTTATTTATATCAAACTATCATTTATTTATTTTTATTTCCTTTTTTAAAATAATAGAAGCTATTTTATTTATTACGTTATTTTATTTTTATATTGAAATAAAAAATCACGTGCTATTATTGCATGCTATTATTGTAACTAATATTCAAAAACAAAGTTTTCGCCAAATTGGCGGGGGAAAACATTCGCGCCAACGTGGTGCGCATATGACATCTGTTATTAAACTAAATGGTTACCAGAATAGTTACCTAAATCTGATTTTAAACTAAATAGTTACCAGCATTGCTCATGTTTACGCCAACTCTTGACGAGGAATCAGACTTCGGATTGGTAACCATGAATTTTACTTTCTTCTATCTTTACAAGAAGAAAGTATTGGATTCGTGAAAAATTCGACTTCCGGTTTTCGGCGGATTTATTCATTTTAGAGGATCCTGAACACGATTTGAGTGTTTTTAGAAAATTTATGTCTGTGAGTCTGCCTGTCTGTCTGTATGTGCGAAAAATTTTGTGGGCACTATCTCAAGAATACGGAATTTAATAAAACTTTAGATTCAGCTAGTTCCTGATATAAATTGGTGCTGTTTAGTTTTTGGTGTAAATCTCCCAACAGGTGGCGCTGCTATTCTACATTTTTCACGATTTGCAGGATAGCTATAGCTAGCAAGAACTAAAGCACATAATTTCATCAAACTTGAAATTCGGTTAGACCTTGACGTAAATAAATGCTGGTTACGTTTTGGTGTAAATAACCCAACAGGTTGCACAGCTATACTACCTTTTTCATGATTTTCACGATAGTTATATCTTAAGAACTAATGCACAGAATTTCACCAAACTTCAGGTTCTGTTAGACCTTGACATAAATAGGTGCTGGTTTCTTTTGGTGTAAACAACCTAACAGGTGGCGTTGCTATGATACTTTTTTCATGGTTTTCACGATAGCTATATCTCAAGAACTAATCCACAGAATATCATCAAACTTCAGATACAGTTAGACGTTGACATAAGTTGTTGTTGATTAGGTTTTGGTATAAATCTCCCAACAGATGGCGCTGCTATACTGAATTTTTCAGGATTTACATCATTTTAGCGATATTCATATCTCAAAAATTAATGCACGGAATTTAATAAAACTTTCGATTCAGTTAGACCTTTACATAAATTGGTGCTGATTCTTTTTTGGTGTATGCGAAACTTGTATAAGATAGTCTGTCTGTGAGTCTGTCTGCCTATGTGTGTGTCTGCATGGGACACAAATTTTGTGGGCACTCTATCTCAAGAACTAATGCATGGAACTTAATAAAACTTTGGATTCAGTTAGACCTTGATATAAATAGGTGTTGATTAGTTTTTGGTGTAAATCGCCTATCAGTTAGCATTGCTATGCTTCATTATTCACGATTTTTGCAGTAGCTACATCTCAAGAATTAATGTAAGGATTTTCATCTAACTTCAGATTAAGTTAGACCTTGACATAAATTGGTGCTGATTCTTTTTTTGTGTATGTGAAAACTTGTATGAGATAGAAAAAATTTTTGGGATTGGCACATCCGACTAGTTTTTTCTATTAATACTGCATAGTTAAAATAAAATTAAATCATAAAAATATGATAGTGATTTAACTTTTCACACCAAATTATGGTTGCCATGGTTGAGCACTTACAATTAAACTTTTCCTAATTATTAATATTCTTAAAACTAGCCGCCACTGGTGACCAGTTTGGTCTCCCTTAAATGTATGTTAAGCATTGTAACACGTTGCTTTTATTCATAATTTAATGTTTTTCCTTAATCCTTCGCGAAATTGGAAGATTCTAATAGACAAATCAAGAACTTTTGCGATCATGGTAGCATTTCGCATATTTTTTGTTGTTTTGTATTTCATCTTTCTTGACAAAAACCACTTAACCCACTTAAGCATTTATGCTTCATGCCCGTTTGCCTATCAGGTGCAATATGTTCGCTAATGCGGAGATTCTTAAACATATTAAGTAATTTTCCGTAATTGTGTCCATTGCCACTTGGCGTATTTTAGTTAATACGATTTGATGCAATGAAGTCTATTTTGTGAAAGTGTTTAATGATATCCACATTTACACTGAACCATATTGTTGCTAATATTTGTTTTTCTTTCTCGCTAACTTTGGCTGTAGACTCGATTACGGAAGATTATAAAATCAATCATTATTCTCATCTAAAACGTCTTGAATAATGTGCCATAATCGAGCTGCATATTATTACACGTAATTTTCGAGTTTTGTTTGGTGAAACATTAAATTTTTGGAAGCCAGTTTTGATAATCACATTCCCTTTAAACCATATTTGCTGTCAGGACTTTTGACACGTGGCGTACAATCTGATTAAAATTCAAGAACTTACTTCTAGATGCCGATCTCTGTACGACTTTGTTTTTGTCTGCTCCCCTTTCTTGATATAGTTCAGGAGTTTTTATAATTGCGTAATTCCCTTACTTCGGCATTTCTGCTTATTGTTTACTGATTATTAAGATCCGTAACAGGTAAAATACGCCATAAAAACATTGGCGCCTATAATTCTAATTACAGCCATCCGTTTTTTCTCTCTATATTGTAACTCTATAGTTAATATTATGTAGTAGAAATATAAAAGACTACTGAAGATGCTTTTATTGATATAGTAGATATAGATATGTATATTATGTTCATAGATATATAGTATGTGATTAGACTATATATATCTCATATTCATTCCGGTGGATATAACATACCGAAAATAAAACTACCATCGTAAATTTCTAAGCTAAAAGCCATCAATATGATTTTATGTGTTTAATAAATGTATACAAAAATAATTTTCTGTATTATTTTACTTTGATTCTATATTATTTACCATTTTGAATGATGGGTCATTTTGGGTACAGTTGTCGCAGACGCACCGGGGTATCATTTTGGCGCCAAAATGGCGATTTTATGCCTGGCCAACCCGCCGGTTTCGGCTAGATTTTGCTTCGTATGGCAACCCGGTAGAGCAGATTCCGTATGTTTTATAATAAATTATATATTGTGTGTTTTATAATAAATTAATTATTGTGTGTGTTTCATAATAAATTAATCATTGTGTGTGTTTTATAATAAATTAATCATTGTGTGTGTTTTATAATAAATTAATCATTGTGTGTGTTTCATAATAAATTAATCATTGTGTGTGTTTTATAATAAAATTGTGTGTTTTTTTATTATAAAAGGAACTATTTCATAATAAAATAAAAGCAACATGCTGTTTTAGCAATCTCTAACAGATACCTGAAAATGGGATTTTCTTCTCGCCAACATGGCGCAAAAAAAAAAATCGCGCCAATCCCAGTGCATCTGCGACAGCTTTTGTAATTCAAAATGCACGCCGTTCACACTTTTAATTTAAAATAGAAGATAGATAAATAAAAAATAATATAAATGAAAACATTTGATTTCAAAATCAAAGCATCGCTTCTAATTTGCACACGTGAAGAACAAAAGCTGGTATTGGCGATTTTAAAAGTGCTATTGGCGAGATTTGCGCCCAAATAACATAAAAGTACTTAATGATGTTATGTATTTTATAAATGTATATTAAATTACTGCTTTGAACGTGATTGGTCATTAACAATGGTAAATATAATTGGCGATTAACAATCATTTTAGGTGATCTCTCTTCCTGCCACGTGTAATAGATAAATACCAAATTAACTGACAATTCGTTTCGAAATTTGATTCATTAAATATTATTACACAAGTTTTTACCTTTCTAACACAGTTTGTCTAACATTTTTCTGACAAATACTTTTCGAACTATTAATTTTTTTAGTAACTTCAAATGTTTCATTTTCCGAGATTAATTTGTGGCAACGATTAGCGAAAGTCCCAGTCGTCAGCAACGCATACCTTTTTATTAAAGAAGGATTCCGAGATTAATTTGTGGCAACGATTAGCGAAAATCCCAGTCGTCAGCAACGCATAGCTTTTTTTTTTTTTAAAGAGGATGAGTTGTATCGGGGCCTCCGAGATGACGTTGTGTGTCCTGAACCTGAGATGTCGTTGTGTGGTTCAGGACACACAGCGTCATCTCTGCTTACATTCAACTTCGTCAAGAAAAGATCCGGAAGGAAGTTGAGTTGTACAGCACTTCATCAAACAGAATTATGGTAAACTTTGATTGTCTCACAGGTCTTGGTGCGAATTATTTTTTTGTCACCAGGCAGCGCTTCAGAAATTCATTGGCGGAGACCTTGCTTTGCGAATGATTACCTTCATGGTTTTATATTTCTATCCTTCACGACGAATAAATCTTTTTTTTTTGTTTACTTTCATGGATAGAGAATTTGAACTGCGAACCAAATTTCAACTGAATTTATTGCAGAATATATACATAATTGAACGTAAGTCATCTCTCAAATATTAATTTATTTTGAACGATCTTTCTAAAAATGTAACTTGTATGCAGTTTTATTCGAAAAAATAATTTTGAATAAAAATGGCCGCCTGGCATATGAAAAAGCGATGCGGGCATCCTGGAACTGTTGACTACAGTCACATGACTTACGCTTTTATTATAGAGATAAAATGCGGCTATCTTTAAAATGCATATTCGAACAGCTAGATAAGAGCTAAATTGAAATTTCTTCATGAAACAAAAAAAAAAGCGATTAAAAAAAAACAAAATATTTATTAAGGATTTTACAAAATATTCAGCAATCTTAATTTTTTGTTTAAATGTTTTTAACTTAAAAGCGAGTTTACAAAGTTTTGTTGCACATTACTATAAAGTATCTATCTCAGTCTTTCTGAAAATTATGAAATAAATATATCTTAAATATATGCTCATTTGGAACAGATGTCGCAGACGCAAGGGGGTTGGCACGATATTTTTATGCACCATTTTGATGGGAAAACCTCGTTTTCGGGTATCCATTAGGCCTAGCATGCGAAAGCAGCCCTCTGTGAAAACAGCCTGTTAGTTTTATTTTATCATGGGGTTAGTTTTATTTTATCACACCGGGGTTTCTTTTTGACGCCAAAAAAGGCGAATTTTACTGGCGTGGCAACCTGGTGATTTTGACCGGTAGACCAGATAATGCATATTAATCAAAGACGGCTGGTATTAATATCTGAATCTGTTGTATTCTTGACAGTGTGTGTGTTTTAATAAAGTAAACATTGTATGTGTTTCATAATAAAATAATTTGTGTGTGATTCTAATAAAAATTGTGTTTTTATAATAAAAAAATGTGTGTTTTATAATAAAATGTTTCATAATATAAAACTAACAGGCTGTTTTTGCAGGCTAGTACCAACTTGTATTCGAAAACGGGGTTTATTTGGCAAAATGGCGCCAACCCCTGCGCGTCTGCGACATCTGTTCAAAAGAGGAGAGTTTTGGTCAAGATTCTCCATTGTGCGACGGCGAGATAGAAAAAATAAAAAATAAAAGTAAATTTTAGATTAAAATTATTTTGTTCTTAACAAGGGCTACAATTTTGGTACTTACGTATTATCAGTTCCCTTCAGATACAGCTGCGCCAACAATGGTGCCAATAATACTAATTACAATTACCCTTATTTTTTGACAACCATATATATTTTTTTTATAGATATGTTTAATAGTTTATAGTCTTTTTTTAAAATTATTTATTTGTTATAGTTTATTTATTATAGTTTATTTTATTTTATTTTTATATTTTACCATTTTTAGTAATGTCGTCCATTTAAAATGTTAAATTACTCTTTTGAATGCGATTGGCAACGATAAACAAGATTAGCAATTGGCAGCCATTATTGGCGATGTATTGTAAGGGCGCGGATAATACATAGTGGGTACCAATATTTCTAACATAGAAGTTTGGTAATGTAAAAATCAATTCAATGGTTACACGTTCTTAAGAAATGTAGCCAAATATTTTAATACAATTTACAGACTTTAATACGGTAGACATCTTGCTTTTAGATATTGCTTTGTCAAAAAGACACTGAACAGAACAAAAATTTCGAACAAAAATGTGCGAAAGATTATTCAGATTTCGGCACTACTTTAATCAAGCCTTGGCACGTCATCCATTTCGAAAATATTTGGAAAAACTTCATTCCTTCTTGGGTTTACACCGAGAGGGACTGGAGGAACAGCTTCATCCATTTCAAAAGGTTTTGAGAAAACTGCACTGCTTCCTAGATTTAAACTGAGGGGGGTTGGAGGAACACTTTCATCCATTTCAAAAGGTTTTGGAAAAACTTCACTGCTTCTTGGATTCATATTGAGCGGGATTGGAGGAACACTTTCCATTTCAAAAGCTTTTGGAAAAACTTCACTGCTTCTTGGATTTATATTGAGCGGGATTGGAGAAATACTTTCATCCATCTCCAAAGGCTTTAGAAAAACTTCACTGCTTCTTGGCCTGAGGGAGAGTGGAGAACCACTTTCATTATTTCTTGCATCATTATCTAAAAAAGCCAACTTCGGCTGTGAAGGAATATATGGAAGATCATAGCGGTAACTATTAGTTTCAAATCCTCCGGATAACGTCTCAGGATCCACGAATCCCATTGACGCAGGAGTTGTCAATGGCCAGTCCTTTGTAGCATCTGAAATACTTTCTTTGGATGGACCAAGAATCAGCATACGGTCTTTTACTTCAAAGTTGTTGGTTTCCTTGTCGCGTATTTCGTTAGGCTTCTTATCTGGAATTATGAATCCCGGCTTCAGATAAACGTATTCTCTATCGCCCATCAAATTTCCAGCATCATCTCTGAGTCTAACATTTGATACTGGATTATCGTTTTTCAAATAAACCATACTCTGCAATGGAACTTCGACACTCGGAGTTCTTTGAAGCCTTTTCTTCGGTTTTAGTTTGTCAAAACAAGAGCACTTTTGACCCATGACTTTTGAATACGCTTAATAACTTTTAAAGAAATCGAAAATTCACATACATTTTCCCTTGCGTTGCCACTATGAAATTAGTTTTTTTTTTAACGAATTAGAAAATCATGATAATATAACTAATAAATATTCCTCAGAGCATCAGAAAATAAATATAGGCCTGGAAGTAATGTTTCCAAACAAGCCATTATTAAGTTTTTCATGGCTTCACACAGTTGGATATATGAGGGCTTATTAAGCTTATAGATGAAAAATCAGTAAAAATGAAGTCATTTTTATGCACTCGTAGTGAAATATTTTAGTCTTACGAATAAAATTCTCGATTTCTTTTCAATATGACGTCATTTGCAGTGGCGGATGCATTACTCCCTCTCGTGGGATTATGACTCCATGGGCCTAGGACCTCATCTTTAAATTCCAAACGGCATTTTCATTCACAAAACAAACAATATGACGTCAGTTTCAGTGACTTTTGATTGACTTTTGCTACGTGCACTTTCATTCATAAAGTTAAAAAAATAATGTAATTTTTTATGAATTTTTAATGCGCCTATTTCTGTAAGTTAAAATAAATATTGAAATTCAATTTACATACTCATGATACTAATGGTAGTTTTAATTTATTTCAAATATAAATGTTTCACCATCTTTTTTCAACAACTTGTAATAATAATCTCATCAAAAAGTCACCTGTAAAAAATGCAGCCAAGTCGTAAAAAGTACTGAGATCGTATAAAGCCAAGTTTAACTATCTTATTAACTGAAAATTTCATTCACAAATCACTCCTAGTCTCTACATCTTTAGTTAATTATTATTTTGTGACTTGGCAATTACGCAGCACAGGGAAGTTATTACACCTTACTATGTTATGAGATGGGATGGGATAATTTAATTAAGGCAAATTATATACGCACAGGGAAGTTATTACACCTTAATATGTTATAGTATTATTTGATTAAAACTAACTATATACATCACATTCTCGTGCTACGTAATTGCCAAGTCACAAAATAATAATTAATTAAAGATGTAGAGACTAGGAGTGATTTGTGAATGAAAATTTCAGAATTAATAAGATAGTAAAACTTGGCTTTATACGATCTCAGTACTTTTTACGACTTGGCTGCATTTTTTACAGGTGACATTTTGATGAGATTTCACTGCTTTTTGTAAATAATCCACCTTTTCTTGATTTTGGGCTCTTTTTGGAGATCATCCACTGATTTTCGAAAAAGTTACCTTAAAGAAATTTCAGGTAACTAGGCAAGCACTACTTATTGGGAGGAGGGAGTCAAAAGTACTCTCAATTGCTTCCAGGAAAGGTGCTATCCCTCTGAGATATTACTCGCAGCCTAGATACTTGATATTTAGCACAAAAGTACTGTTTAGGATAAAAAGAAAGCTAAAATTAAAATTTCCGGAAATTTTCAATAAATCAAACTATATTTGATTTTTTGCAGTTTTTTTTTCCGGATTTTTAAATTTTTTCTTATTTTGTATCCTAAACCCTACCTTTCTGCCAAATGTCAAGCAGGTAGGACTACAAAATCAAATTATTTCCAAACCTTCGACTTTTTATAAATTTATTGAATCTTCGATTTTACTTCTAAGTTTACTGATTGTCATGCCAATATAGTAATTCTTTGATCCGTCTTCTTAGGATCATTTAGGTTCAATTGAAAGATAAATCAAGATAATCTTAGAGTCACTATGATTTTATTTAGAAAGGACTATCAAGCCATAACCAGCCAGTAATGTCGGGAGAAGAGGGGGAGCTGTGAAAATCTTTTTGGTGCTAACATCATTTAACAATCCATATTTTATATGCAAATTAAATAGAGTATAACATGTGAAAGAAAACAAACATGCCTATAAAGAAACCCCCCATAACGTAGCCGGTCTATAGCGGAACTTTTCTATACCGAAATTCGTAAACAAAAAAAAAAAAAAAAAAAGCATAACCCGGGGAAAAAACATAAAACAATTAGGGGCGGTGTACTAGCTAATAGGACAATTATCTTAAAAGTCATGTTTCTAGAACTACAAAATCGAATTGTTTTCGAATTTTTGATTGTTTACAGACATTTCGATTTTTCGATTTTATTTTCGAATTTTACAATTTTTTAAAAGTTTCTTTTTTGAATCGTAAATATTACCTTTACGCTACATTTTAAGTCTCTAAGACTACAAGATCGAATTATTTTCAATTTTTTACTGTTTTCAATTTTTTTTTCAAATTTTCCGGATTTTTTCATTTTTCCTTATTTTGTATCCCAAATACTAACTACCTTTATTACAATTTTCAAGTTTCTAGCGCTACAAAATCGAATTATTTTCAAAATTTTGATTTTTTTCGATTTTTTAATTTTATTTTCGAATTTATCGTGTTTTAATTTTTTCATTTTCTGTATAACACTACCTTTACGCTGAATTTTTAGTTTCTAAAGCTACAAGATCAAAATTTTTTTAATTTTTCAAATTTTCCAAATTTTTTAATTTTTTTTTTTTTTTTTTTTTTTTTTTGTATCCTAAATACTACTTTTATTCCAAATTTCAAGTTTTTAGCTCTAAAAAGTCGAATTATTTTCAAAATGTCCTTATTTTTCCGATTTTATTTTCGAATTTTATTGTGTTTTTCATTTTACCTTATTCCGAATCCTAAACACTATCTTTACGCCGAATTTTAAGTTTCTAAGACTTAAAAGATCAAATTGTTTTCAACATTTCAGACTTTTTCGAATTTTTCGGATTTTTAAATTTTTCCATTTTTTGTATCCTAAATACTACCTTTATTCCGATTTCCAAGTTCTAGCGCAACAAAATCGGATTATTTTCAAATTTTTGTTTTTTTTTTCGATTTTTTTTTATTTTTTGATTTTATTTTCAATTTTTATTGTGTTTTTTTTTTTTTTTCTGAATTCTAAAAACTACCTTTTTTACACCAAATTTTAAGTTTCTAAGACTACAAGATCGTATTATTTTCAATTTTCAATTTTGTTGGATTTGTTGAATTTTCGAATGATTTTTTTTTTTCGAATTTTCTGGATTTTATAATTTTTTCTTTCTTTGTATCCTAAACACTACCTTTATTCCAAATTTCAAGTTTCTAGGCCAACGGGATCCACCTAATCTTTTCGATCACGCGTGTGAGGGAGTGAGTGACAAAAAATCGAAACTTTCAGTTCATATATCGTTTGCACTAGTAAAGACAAATGTGAAATTTTAAATTTTGGTCTTATTTGTCACATACTCTATATAAACGAAGTTTCAGGTTTTTGGGATACACCAGCTCAAAGATATGGGGAGATCAAAAGTGCCCTGAGTTGCTTCCAGAAAGGGATGCTTGCGGTTGGGCTCTCTCGACTTGGCGGAGGCACTGCCGTGCCTCCAGATACAAAATTAAAAATTCAGGAAAATTCCAACAAATCAATCTTAAAAAAAAAAAAAATTCAATTTTTTCAAATTTTCGTTTTTTTTTTTCGAATTTTCTGGATTTTTTAATTTTTTTTTTATTCTAAGTACTACCTATGTCACAAATTTCAAGTTTCTAGTTCTACAAAATTGAATTATTTTCAAATTTCCGATTTTTTAATTTTATTTTCGGTTTTTATTGTGTTTTTAATTTTTTCTTATTCTGAATTCCAAACACTACCTTTACGCCGAATTTTAAGTTTCTAAGGTTAAAAGATCAAATTATTTTCATTTTTTCCACTTTTTTCGAATTTGTCGAATTTTTGATTTTTTTTTCGAATTTTCTGGATATTTTTAATTTTTTCTTTTTTGTATACTAAATACTACCTTTATTCCAAATTTCAAGTTTCTAGCGCTATAAAATCGAATTATTTTCAAATTTTCGATGTTTTTCGATTTTTTCGATTTTTTAATTTTATTTTCGATTTTTATGGTATTTTTAATTTTTTCTTATTCTGAATTCCAAACACTACCTTTACGCCGAATTTTAAGTTTCTAGGGCTAAAAGATCAAATTATTTTCATTTTTTCAATTTTTTTTTTCGAATTTTCTGGATTTTTTTTATTTTTCCTTTTTCTGTATCCTAAATACTACCTTTATCTCAAATTTGAATTTTCTAGCGCAACAAAATCGGACTGTCTTCAAATTTTCGTTTTTTTTTTTCAATTTTTTCGATTTTTTCAATTTTGCTTTCGATTTTTTTGGTGTTTTTGATGTTTTCTTTTTCTGGATGCTAACCACTACCTTCACACCAAATCTTAAGTTTCTAAGACTACAAGATCGTATTATTTTCAATTTTCAATTTTGATGGAATTTGGTGAATTTTCGAATGTTTTTTTTCGAATTTTCCGGATTTTATAATTTTTTCTTTCTTTGTATCCTAAACACTACCTTTTTTCCAAATGTCAAGTTTCTAGGGCTACGGGATCTACCTAATCTTTTTGATGACGCGTGAGCGAGTGATTGAGTGAGTGAGAAAAAATCGAATGTTTGAGTTCATATTTCGTTTGAACTAGAAAAGACAGAATGTTAATTTTAAATTTTGGTCCTGTGTGCCAAATTCTCTAGAAAAACGAAGTTTAAAATTTTGGGGTTACTCCAGCGCGGAGATATGGGGGGTCAAAAGTACCCTGAGTTGCTTCCAGAAAAGTATGCTTACGGCCGTGCTTTCTCGACTTGGCGGAGGCACTTGCCGTGCCTCCAGATTATATTTCCCCATGCTTTTATCAGATTAATAAAACTCGCTGTAATTTTTACTTTCTTCTATCTTTACAAGAATAAAGTATTGGATTCATGAAAATTTCCGACTTCCGGTTTTCGACGGATTTATACGTTTTAGAAGATCACGATTTGACTGTTTTTAGGAAATGTCTGTCTGTGAGTCTGTCTGTCTGTGAATAAAATTTTGTGGGCGCTCTATCTCAAGAACTAATTCACGAAATTTAATAAAACTTTATATTCAGTTAGTCCCCGATATAAATTGGTGCTGATTTGTTTTTGTTGAAAATTGCCCGACAGGTGGCGCTGGTATGCTGCATTTTTTGCTATTTCAACAATAGTTCTATCTCAAGAACTAATAAACTTATTTTCATCAAACTTTAGATTCATTTAGACCTTGACATAAATAGATGCTGCTTACGTTTTGGTGTAGATATCCCAACAGGTGGCGCTGCTATACCACTTTTTTCATAAGTTTTACGATAGCTATATCTCAAGAACGAAAGCACGGAATTTCATGAAACTTCAGAATCTGTTACACATTGATATAAAGAGATGCTGCTTACGTTTTATTGTAAATAGCCCCACAGGTAGCGCTGCTATGCTATTTTTTTCATTATTATCATGATAACTATGCCTCAAGAACTAATGCGCGGATTTTCATCAAACTTTAGCTTCAGTTAGACATTGACATAAGTTATTTCTGATTAGATTTTGGTTGAAATCTCACAACAGTTGGTGTTGCTATGCTGCATTTTGCAGGATTTATCCGATTTTAGCAATAGTCATATCTCAAGAACTAATACAGGGAATTTAATAAAACTTTAGATTCAGTTAGACCTTGATATAAATTGGTGCTGATACTTTTTAGTGTATGTGAAACCTGTGTGAGATAGAAGAAAGTTTTGGGATTGGCACATCCGACTAGTTTAATTTTTCTTTTTAAGAAAAAAAGAATAATGTTCACTAAATTAAGCCATGTTCTAGTGAAGCGCGATTGTTGTCAACATAAGATGAGCGCGAAAAATAAAAAATATTTAATTGAATAATTGAGTGAGAAAAGAAATACTTATCGTTATTCTTTGGTCACAGAATGGATCAGATACCAATCCTGTTGTCTGATTTGTACGGAAATGAATACGACAGTGGCCTATTATAAAATAGTCACTAAATGGGAGCTCAATCGAAAACACAGTTTAGACGCTGTCGTGTTTATTCACACACATACAGCCATACAGACACCACCGTAAACACACCAAACAATTTTTGAAAACTTTAATATGTGAAAAAATATTAATACACTCATACATCCGCACATACCACATGGAATCGCTGTCAAAAGCGAACTCAGAAGACCTCAAAGTGTAAAGAAATACCAAAATTTTCATAATCGGGTTTTTATCACGATTACAATATTTCCCCTACGCCATGTTTCCGGAAAGCAAAAAAA
The DNA here is from genome assembly GCA_963931845.1 of Maratus michaelseni. Taxonomy (NCBI): domain Eukaryota; kingdom Metazoa; phylum Arthropoda; class Arachnida; order Araneae; family Salticidae; genus Maratus; species Maratus michaelseni. The sequence continues at coordinate 300,956,888 of OZ007589.1, forward strand.
AAAAAAAAAAAAAACAATTCCGAGAAGATTTTGATGCAGTGTATCTTTTAACCAATTCGACTTAGCTCAACATAAAATGAAAATCTGTCTTTTCGGTTGACAGATTTCAGTTTAGCGCAAAGTGCAGTAGTATATCGTAATAGTTAATTTGAACTTATGTTGAATCTTTCGTTATCAAGTTCATAGCCAAATGGCGTATTTGATTTTATGAATGTGTTTTGGCGCAAAAATGTTTTTTCTTGCTTTTAGAACCTTTAAAGGTATTAGCATTCAGTTTAAATGACAATGTAATTATAATGGTAACGCTTGGAAGTGGACCCAATTACGGAATATTGTATAAAAATAACCACTTAAGCAAATGTTTTTTTTTTATAAATTTGCTCTCACCAAGCATGGTAATCAATTACCAATTGTGATAACTCTGCCACTTTCTCCTTAATTACTTTACTTTATTGTAGCAAGCAAAGGTTAATTTTTAAGATAGATTTTTAAAAAATTCATGCTTGAATATTTTTATTAAAAAAAAAAAAAAAAAAAAAACAGCAAATTATGTTTCAATTTTCAGACAAATTTTATTTGAAAGTACATTTTGTTTCTATTCGATGATGTAAAAATTGAAATTATAAGATATTTAAAACTTAATGCATGAGCGATAAAAGCAGAAGCGATAGCGCAAGTCGTTGCCCCCATCGTTATAACATCGGCGTTGCGCACTTCTTTTTAGGGATACATTTCTAATATTAAATGGACGACACATTTCTGACGAAGCCACATTTCTTGGCCACATTTCTTAACTTGTCAATGATTTCGGAGGATGGGAATTCCCTAAACCCGCACTTCGTTCGCCCATGTGTATTTTCTAGATAGAACGAATGCACTTAAGGAAAATAATATGGGGGATGCATTGGGTGCAATGCACACGATCCCCGCGCTTATAGGGGTCCCAAAAGACACCTTTAAGACTCAAGACTTTATAAAAAATCTTTTAAAGAAATAACTGGGATACATTTTTTTTTTTTTTTTACCCAGGATTGTAATGGACCCTCCCCACGCATATAGGGGCCTCCAGTGAGACTAATAGAACACCATTTTTTGGAAATAATTTGGGGCCCCCGAAATTTTCTTACACCAGAGCCCGTTTAAAGAGAAGACGAGTTCTGAAAACACTGCCCCCAAATGTTAATCTGATGTATGTAAGAAAATTGAAGATAACTTTTGATACACTTTCATAAAATAGCTTTTATACTATTCTTAATTTTAGATTCTAATACTTTTTTTTTAGAGCAAAAGCAGCCGCATAGCATTACTGCTGCCACATGTGGGGTTCATTAGCTACCCCTGACGCGTGTCTTATCACTTACCAACCACGTAATGAACTGCTGCTAAGAGAATAGCAGCCGGCAATTTATTTAGCTACGCAGATGAGGGCATTATGCCGCCCCCAACTCGGAAAAAAAGAAGCTTAGCTCGCCAGATGATGCCATACATCTGTTTTCTGTTTCTAACGTCTGCTGGAGTACTCTGTTGATTAACAAGTGGAAAAATGTTTGCAGCTTGACTGTGAAAAGCTGATGAATAGAAAGAAGGAAAACTTACAAATCTATGGTTGATTTTCTGAAGTAACCCAAGCATTTAATAAGATTATGTGACTAAGAATTTAAAAAAAAAAATGAGCTTTCAAGATTTTTTTTTTTTTTTTTTTTTTTTTTTTTTTTTTTTTACATGCACACACTTCTTTATTTTTATTTATTTGATTTTTTTTTTTTGATTTTTTTACTTAAAAAAATAAAATAAAATAAACCAAACAAAGTTTTGAAGCTCTAAACACACATTAATTTGTTTTATTTGATAAGATCATTTTCGAAACAGCAAATTAATGTTATTAATTACTGCAAAAAGTATATAATAAAAACGAGCTGGTATAAAACATACATATTAAAGAACAAAGCTTTTAATAATAATAAAAATTACAAGTAAAAAAAAAAAAAAAATTCCAAGAAAATAATCCGTTTTTCTGAGCCAAATAATGTTAGTTAACTATTACTGTATTAGGAGCAGAAGCGTTATTTCAGATTTTGCTTTGAGGGGGGAGAAGGGGTGCCAGTTCTTTCGTTGGGCATGGTAATTCCAAATCTTCTGTCCACTTGAAGTAAACTATTTATATTGCATTCACTTTTCAAAGGAATAATTTTACTGTTATATTTATTTTTACAAGCAGTTGTTAATATATTGATAACAAATGAATATATTCAGCTAATTATCGATAATAATAAAAGAAGAGAGTTTGTCTGTGTGTGTGTGTGTGTGTGCGCGTTGGTCTAATGACGATGTCTAGGAAAATCTACTGTTACGTCGAAGTCTGGAAAATTGGGTAAGTATAATGCAAGGCAGATCCTGATGCCCCCGAGCCTCAGATTTTAATTTTTTTGATAATTAGCCGAGGTATTAATTAAAAACCGCTATTAAATGTCGCATCGCAGACTAAAGCGTAGCAGGGTGCGTCCGATCGCACCACCGCCGAAGCAGAAAAATACCAAAAGCTTTATCATAGGTGTTTTGTGGAAGCCGCGCATCAGCGAAACTGTTCCGAATAAGAAAAAACGTAAGACATATTCTTAAATTCTGAGGTGGATCTCTAACGTTGTTAGTTTGTACTTTTTCGAATTTGGTTGTAGTTTTTTAAAATGAGGCTACGTTTATTTTCGGAATACTTTCCGAATGTGAAAGTAACTATATATATATATATATATATAAATCTGCAACCAAAATCGTAAAGGTAAAAACTAACCCGGTTAGAGATCGACCTCAGCTATCCTATGGAAACACATTTAAAAATATTAAAATACAAGCAAGAAATTTTAAAAGAACGTTCCCATAGGTTTAAGAGCCTACATCAGTCACGTGAAAAAACGCGCAAGCTAATGTTAAGTCTATGGGAAGGTTATTGCGCGATTTCTCGCTCGCATTTTAATAAATTTATATGATTCTTTTTGCATAGGATAGCTGAGGTCGATCTCTAACGTTGTTAGTTTTTACTTTTTCGATTTTGGTTCCATTTTTTTATATAAGGGTACTTTCACTTTGAGAACCGGTTCCAACCGGTTCCAAAATTGAAAATGTCCGCTTATAAAAATACCGTAACCAAAATAAAAAAAAGTAAAAACTAACAACGTTAGAGATCGACCTCAGCTATCCTATGCAAAAAGAATCATTTAAAAATATTAAAATACGAGCTAGAAATCGCGCAATAACCTTCCCATAGACTTAACATTAGCAAGAGCATTTCTTCGCGTGACTAGTGTAGGCTCTTAAAAGTTTTCTAAAAAAACTTTTATTCTTACTCTCTCAACAACGCGACAACGTTGAATCTTTCTAACAATTCATGAACTCATTCTTTTTTCTATTAGCTTAAAAATGTCAGGCATTCACATTCAAGTGACTAAGAATCAAATAGCTTTCTCCGTTTTTCGACAAAATTGAAAATGTCATCAGAATTTCTGACACGGATCGCATTTTGAACAATGGTATATTCCCAAGGTATTTCCAAGGCAAAATTCATTAGTTTGCTAGGGTTCCGGCCTTGTGTTTAACTTTTTTTCTGAAAAGTTGGGTCGGACGGCACAGGCCAGGACTTCATTCTTTCAAAGTCTTGTTGAGTTGGATATTGATTTAATTGTTATTATATTTTCAAACTTTTTGAAATTTAGACAGAAGTATCTTAATTAACTGCTGTGGACTTTTTTCTGATTAAGTACAAAAATTAAAAAAAGCAAAACCAAAGTAAAATTTATATAGAATTAGTTGTTTGTCTCGCCACAAAGGCAATCCATTTAGATATAGTTACCGATTTAAAATCTGATCATCCATTGCTACCCTTAAGAGCCTGAATCAGTCATGCGAGAAATCTGCCAAGAACCTTCCCATAGACTTAACATTGGCTTGAGTGTTTCTTCCCTTGACTAGTGTAGGCTCTTAAAAGATTCTTTGCTATAAGAGGTAAAAGCTCAACTACAGCGCTTAGAGTACATAGTGTAGAAACCGGCTATCCCAGTGATGCTGTAAAAAGTGCTAAAAAATTGTAGCCGATAAATGTGCAACGATGCTTTACGATAATAGGATAATCGCAGCGACATCTGCTAGCTCTTCAACGTAAACATTGTATTGTAAAAATGTAGTAAATATCATATGTATTTTAAACAGTTATAAGTTGATAATAAAGCAATGAAATAAAATAGGGTGCAGAATATCTTTTAAAAGGATAACTATAAATGATCATTTTGCTAAATCGCTTCAGTAATGAAGCGGAAAAAAGAATTTGTTTTTGCAAAAATGTGAAAATAAAAATCCGGACAACTTTAGCATATTCAAAAAAGAGAGAGAGAGAGAGAGAGAGAGAGAGAGAGAGAGAGAGAGAGAGAGAGAGAGAGAGAGAGAGAGAGAGAGAGAGAAGATAATAATAAGGACCTTTTTATTCAAAGAATCTGAATCACTAATGCGCGTACCCATATAAATTAGCTTCGCAAAATAGGGATTAGCTACGCTAAATAGAGATAGTTTGCTGTTTTGCTGTTCTTAAATCGAGTATTGCAACCAAACACAAAACAATGCGTATCGCGTTGTTTAGCCATGATCACTATCTTTCATAATTTTAAAGCTTATGAAAATCACTATCTAAGTCAGAGAAAACAGGATGTAATTTAAGTATTAAAAATACTTACCACCAGCCGAAACCTTTTCTCAATTTGATTCTTATACAATGTTTACGTTGAAAAGAACTAGCAGATGTCGCTGCGATCGACCTCTAATCATTCAGCATCGTTGTACATTTATCGGATTCAATTTTTTAGTACTATTTTGTAGCCGGTTTCCACACTATTTATTCTAGGCGCTGTAGTTTGGACAAAACCGCCTGTCTGAGCGCAACCTACGTTACACAGTGGAGTGGATCATTTTTTTACGGTGATTAGTGCACTCATCGTTTTGCAACAATTGCCGTGTAAAAATGATTCACTCCATGTGACGTTTTAAAAGTCATTCAATGGCCATGTAGGTCGTAGGTCGCGGTCTGAGCACAGTCTGTGCATGCCCCCTATTTGTATGTCACCTCTCTCATATAGACGCACTCGTAAGTGAGTCAAGTCAATAAACATTAGCCTTGCTATAATGGCAGGCTTATCAAGATGCTTGGTGATTATTTTGTGTTCAAAATTGTCTTGACCAATCAAATTTTATTTCTCGTATGTTTCAACTCTGATATAGAGGCACCCTAGGTCAAGCTAGCATTAGCTTTAGAAAATATATCATTAGCAACTTAAACTTAAGCCACATGTGCTACTAATACAAATAAATATGAATTCTATCAGGGCAACACTAAATACCGGGATTGCTCATTCATTATCATGACGTCACAAATGGTGGCAGGTCGCGACTAGAGCAGCTTTAGCCGTGACCAACGAAATGCACAGCCGATTCATAACGTTTACGGGGATTGGTACAAAGCGGCGCGCCCATCTTTTTGTGCCAATTGCTGTATGTCGTTGGTCTCGGCCAGCCACCATTTATGACGTCATGATAATGAATGAGCAGACCCGGTATCTAGTGTTGCCCTGATTCTACACAGCATACATCTTATCTTATTGAGGCCATATTCACATGGGTTACACAATTTCGTAACTTGTAAAATCTGTTGTTTTTTCAAAAATGTTCTAATCGAACACCTTCATCCTTAATAAATATATTTAACAGAATACGGAACTGTAAATTACTATTGAATTTAGGATCTTAATTTGTGGTGTAATATTATATCTTAAGAAAAAAGAACTTGTAAAATTGATTTCCTTCGTGTAATTTCAAAATTGCAAATTTTACAGTCATTAACTTCGCACACATCAAGCTGCATCTGTATATCTTATTTAAAAATACTTTTTTTTATTTTCGGTGGTGATATATCTTGTATGAAGAAGGGATTGGAGAAGATAGTTGCTGCGCATGTTCCAAATCGCATTCTTATACACGGGCTGGAGCGGTAGTGCATTGCGCAATTAATTTGCTTCGTTTGTAGGTATGTTATTACTTTTTTTTTACTGATAATAGAAATTTTGTAGTGCAATATCGGTTTTAATTAATGATATCTGTAAATAGTTTTCATGCTCTGTAGATGTTTACGGGATATTATTTAAAAGCAGTTTCTAGTGCGCATTAATATTTTCTTGCCATTAAAGTCATTGCACATAGTTAAGTGGTTAAGGTTTAAAACGGTTATACTAAGAGGAAACTTATTGCAAAAATAATAAAACACGATAATTGCTCCATGTTTAATTTAATTTTAAACTCTAACATTCACTTTATTCGATAAAGAGAAGAATGCTTTTGTGGTACATCCAAAAGTACTTCATAATTTTTAGAGATCGGAGTTTTAATTTGGATCTTTTAAGTTAATAGACTTGTTGTGTGTGTTTTGCTTCATCCGATCTTGATCAGGAAGCTTTTGTTGTCACCAACACAATTGTGTAGTGCCTTTTTTTTTTTTTTTTTTTTTTTTTTTTTTAAAACTCAAGTTCTTACGTATTTGAACTTATTATTGCGGCTCAACTAGTTTGAATCTATGTAGTCAATGGTTTTTTTTTTGGGTGGGGGGGGGGGGGGGACTTCATACTAACCAGCATTTATATAAACATCAGCGCCATTTCCTTAATGATTTTAAAGTACAAAATTGCGAAGTCCCTGAATTGTACAAATACTGAATTAAGCACCCAATTTCTCTAAATATTCAACTGAACTTTGAAAATGCTTGCGAAATAACCATTAACAAACATGGAAGGTTTTATTTTGTATTTAGAGCTTTAAATGCAAACTTCCATGTTCTTTATACAACAGATTTAAGGATTAGAGTACAGACGTAAATATTTTTTCCTAGACTATTTTTAGAATAAACCTCTGCCTTAAAGGAGGGAAGATAGTTTATGTCCACACCCTTTTATTCTTTTCAGAATCTATTGTAGTTGAAATTTCTTAACTCTCCAAGAAGTACACTTTAGTTACTTTCAGAAGTATTGGTGCGAATATAAATAATTACGAAGCCCTAATAAACTCTGTATTGTGCCAGTTAAAGAGAGAACCTCATGGCTTTGAAATATAACTTTTAGTTTCCTATATGGTCTCAATTGCAGGTTGTCAATCTGATCACGTAGCTTAATTCCAGTTTTTCTGGAAGACGTTTTAGTCCCAGTTTTTTGTTTGATTAACATGCAGAAGACTTTGCTCTTATGTGTGGGGGAAGAAGCCAACTCAACATTTCGAATTTAAGCTTAATGACATGAGAAATCTGAATTGCAGGTGTCTTTTAAGCTTTCATAACCTGAAACCCATCGACATTTTGATTTAATTATTTAACTATAGTAAAACATTATTTTAATAAGCATTGTTTTGCAGATAGTGCCAACCTGATGCTTGCAAAACAAGACTAGTGATAGAGCTGTTTACGTTTCTTCTAGGGTTATTGGATTTAAACTCCTACATTAACCGATCTTGTGTATGTAGATTCTTCGGAATTTTGATTGTTTTTTAATGCTTTATGGATCAGTGGCAGCTTGTAGCTGAAATTGTTGGTGCCTGCTTCTGAAAAGCTTCGGCTACTTGCGTAAAACAAATTTCTTTAAGAAAATGTGATAACTATTTATAAAATCTTCTGAACTTAACTAAATTTATAAGCTGTAGTTTAATTTCTGTGCAAACTGTGTTCAAGAAAATCCAAAACTAATTTAAAATGTTAAAATATTTTAATGTAATATGAAAACTACATAGAAATGTTTGTAAATGTAGTTTGACTTTATACAACGCTCTTTCAAAATAAAATTTTACTTTCTAGATCTGAATTTATGCTCTCCTAAAGCAAATATACTAAATCTTTCATAAAACTCCGTAAAATTGCGCTTCATATTAAATTCAGATGGGTCTTCTATAGTTCAATTGGAATGTTTAGCACAGATGCACCCTTAAGAGACTTTGACCAATTTTCTCTTCACTGTCTTGTGGGTCTAGATTATCAAATTCCTATACTGCATTGAAAAAAGTTTGCACATCACTAAACGTCAAACCGAAAAAATCTTAACTATGGTCGGATTGGCAGTGTCTCTAATCTAACGTGTTTTTTGTGATTCTTTTATCGTATTGGGGCACTCGCATAATAGTTGCACAGCCTTGCTGGAATCTGATCATGCTCTCAAATTATCCATGAATTGGAAGATGGCTAACGTTATTCTCCAAAACTACATAATGTAAAAGATCAATTGCTTATAAGTATCTAATAAATATCGTGCCTACGTACGATCCGCCACTGTAGGCGATATTTGTTTACTGTGCAATATCGAGGTAGTTTTATTGGTTAATATTATGTAAGCTTTAATACATATCTGAATGTCTTGATAGTGTTGCTCTTGAATTTCTGTTCTCACTTTTCTTTTACAGAATGCACGAGTGGCGTTTAAGCATGGAGCGCAGGATCGCATCTGTTTTCTGTGTCGCTGGTAAGTTAAAGTACTAAAAACTCGAGATAAACTGGTGCGGAAACTCCACATAGGGGTTACAAATATGTAGTTATGGTGCCAAAAATATATATACGACTTTTTCATACTAGTTATATAAGCTCTAGTCTTGGTCGTGCGTTTTTTAAGGTTTCATTGTGAATTCAACTTAAACACAAGAGTGGTGTGCGAAAGGGCAAATTATTTTTAAATTAGAATTTCCTTTCGCTAGTATTTTTACAGGAATGGGCGTTTAACTTTTGATTCCAGTAAAGAATTTTTTACTTCATTTTCCCCTCTCTCGAACTTAAATGCTTAAAATCTAAACTCCTTTTTACTGTTGCTACATGATAAATTATTTGATAAAAGAAAATCAAATGGTTAAAATTACTTTTTTTATGTCTCCACTCTCCGCCCCCTTAAAATAAACTTCAATCTTTTGTATTTACTGAATCTGATTTTATCAGTTCTCGACACTTGAGATTCTCCCCATATCATTTTGCCTCTGTCATAAAGTTTTTAACCTTTCGAGCTAAAAACTTGGTAATTTAACATTGAACACATTTTTTAAATTCCCTCCCCTAAATTTTGAACTTCCTACTTTTCGCTCTCACCCCCAGCATAGTATTTTTTTTTTCGCCTTTTTACAAAATTACTGCTTTATTTTGTAGCTGTAATGAATAAATCAACCGAATTCAGCTTCCCCCTTAACTTCGTCTTTCTGCATCCCTCCAACACTACAACTTTAACGTTCTATTGAATTATTTTAAATTTATACTAATTTATATTTATTGTAACTACGAAGTATACCTATCTGGGTTGTTTCCTTCTCCTGCCCACGAAATTACTTTTGCCTCCTCCAGCGTACGAAGTTTTTTAATACAAAGTGCTTAGTTTCTTTCTTTGTAGTTGAAATGAGCACAATACCTAACAGTCAGCTTGTTTCACCGCGCTCCTGAAATTTATCTTTAGTCCCCAGCAAAAGGGGCAGATATTGTAATACCTGCTTGAATGTTCGGATTTGTTTAAAATTTTTCCGAAAAAGAATATAAAAGAAATCTTTAACTTCAATACGAATTTATAAACTTAAAGCCGCCAATTTATGAATTTCTAAACTTCAGGCCGGCGCTTCTCCAACTCTTAAAAGCCAGTGAGGACTACTTCAAATTTTATAAGGACTAAAGTTTTTTAACCGTAGGATTGGACATTCTAATCCTTTCAAAGTTTGATCTTGGGGATTTAAGGGAAAGTTTGTAAAAATCGTATAAATGCCTACATAGTCTAGATTTAGATAAATTGATAAGGTAACCTGAGTAACTGAACTCATCTCTAATCAAATCTTGCCATCTATGTGCATGATGGTTAATTCAATCTTTACTTAACCAAATCTTTAATAAAATTGTTTTGAAAGGTCTGAATAGTTTTGCAGTTTAAATTTCCCGTGCTCTCTTATTGGAAGGATTTGATAAATCTAAATACTTAAATGTTTATTAAATAAGGTTGAATATTAAAGGAGACTGTGGAACCGATAATGAAAACATTGGTCGGTTCTACTCTTCAGTGGCTAAAGTTACAATACACCTAATTTAAATTTTAACACTTATTCCCAGTGCGAAAACTGGAATGATCTTGAGCACAATTGGACTCTGAACCAATAGCATTTTAACATTAGACATATAGGAACTCTTTCTTGCAAAATATCGATCCCTTGATAAATGGTTTTAAAAGCTTCTACATTTTGTGCTAGTTCAGAGATCAAATTATAAAGCAGCTATACATTTTTAGTTTCCATATTTTTTATTTCCTGATCAAAGAACTGTTATGAGTGCTAAAACTGCTTGACATCTTGTGAAAGTAGGAAATTTGCACGCAATATCCGAAACTAAACTTCACACAAGCAATGTGAACTTTGCTTTATAAAACAAAAATATTTTACTTGTATAGATCTCGGATCTTTCGAATATTGCGGAGAATTTAATTTCGAAAGAAACTTTATTTTACCGGTTTTGGCGCAATAATCGCGGATTTGAGACTACTCGCCACAGTGGGATAAAATGTCAAAACTGCGACATTGGCCATAAATTCACTCTGAATGGGGCGTGTTCTATACATTCGATAGTTTGACTTTGTGGATTTGACATTTAATTAAACCTGTCCTTTTTATGGACATGTTTTTGCCAATTTGTTAGTTGAAGCTGGCAATTGGATTCTGTTTTAACTAATCTTTTTATAAACCTTTTTTAACTGAATATTTACAAATGCTGATTACAATTTGGATTTGTTCCGGAAAACGGACAGTTACTTCCCGCTTGGTATTTGGTGAGATACATTTCGTAAACCACCATCCCCCCCGGGTTCGTAGTCCTGCGGAACTGAAATTCAACACGTTTGAAGCCTATTTTGTAGTGAAAAGTTGAAAATACAGGTTTAAGCACCAGTTCTTTTTGTTAAATTAGTCCCAATTTTGACTTCAGATTCGCATTCCGCACCTTCTACCTACTATGTAAAGTGTGTTCTCCTTTTGTCCTAATGTGCTCCATTCTGCTTTTTGAGATTGTCCTTTCGTATAAAGTGGGTCTGAAATGAACAGATTTAACCAACGAAGTTTAAAAAAAAATAACTAATTGACTTAACAGGAATTTGAGCTATGGAAATCTAAGTTTTTAAAGTTGAGTTTTATGACGTGGTGTAAAGTACTGCTTTGACAGCATATTCCACATTCGATTTGAATGTGTAGTTCTTCAAAAGCTTTAAGTACACTTGTTATACTTCAGCGCGTTATGTCAAATTAACATTTATTCTGAGATTTGAATGTTACTGGAATCCTTTACAATTAATCTTGCACTTCTTGATCCTTGCTTATGAATGCATATTGTGTATCTTAATCTCCTTTATTCTTACGGTGTTCAAAAAAATTAGCTGCATTGAAATGAGTTTATAAACTCGTTTTTTTTTCTCCGGTACTGATTAGTATGCTTAAAGGAAGTAAACGAATACATAAAATATAACTTGCATGAAAACATAACAAATTTAACTCTAAATCTAGAGTTCGTTAAAAGCGGTACTGATATTGCCATGAAAGATTCTGTTGCCATTGACATTATGGGCAACTTAAAAAAAAAAGTCATGCCAATGGTTTCTGTAAAGTGAGCTGGCCAACTATCTGACGTTTTAATAAGTTATCTTTTTACTTCGACCCTGCTACGACAAAGTAGCTTTCTTGTACTGTCTGCTTATTCATGCCTTCGTTTTGAACTTTGTGTTCGTCCTGTCTATAACATGTTCGTACTTGGAAGTTTACTAATGATTTGAACACGTTTAAAGGGAGAGATCACGTTGAGCAGCCTGAAAAGGACAAGCAAATTCTGTGGTTTTTAAACCAATGAATCTAATAACTTTCTGTAATTTCACACGTTCTTGTAGTTTAAATGAACGTTCAGATTATATATATTTAGCAAAATTGATAACGACAGAAATGGCTATTTTTAAAAATATAAATAGCGCAAGATTACAAAAATTAGACTGCAAACGCACTTAATATTTCATTATTTATACTATATTTTACACTGAACCTAAATTTAATAGTATATTCAAATTCATTAGCATAATTAATGGCTTTTATAATGATAGTCGCTAAATTTACCAAATATTTTAGATTTAATATTTTAATAAAATTTTCTAGGACGAAATCTGACTAAATTCAGGTTTCAGCATAAAAGTATACATGAAAATTATACGCAAAATTTCAAGGTTCTATAATTACTTTTCAAATGAGTGCGCGCAATGTCAGTTTTGTGAAAAAGGGCTTCAAAGGTAACTTTATAGCATGACGAGAAATGGCTTTTAAAAGATTTTTAGCTAGAACTTCTGTTCTAATTGGAATTTTGGTAATTCTTTTTGCAGTGTATTTAACATTTAGAGGTATCGTGCTATTTTTTTTTAAATCTATTTTTACCTTTTTTAATGCGATTCTCCGCCCCCCCCCCCTCCCTTAAGGACTCTGTAGCCTACATTTTACGAAAAATGACTTCTAAAATTGTTGGCTTAAAATTTTATTATACATCCGTAGTATATTCTGGTGAAGTTATGTATAGATTCGATGATTTAAAAATATGAAAGCCCTTTCCTGCATTTATAGTTGAAGTGTGTCAGAGTTGAAATCTGAAAACTCCATTTTTTATTGCATTTTCAATTAGATCGGTATGATCTAAATACTAAAACTTAACGTAAATTTAATTTTCTTTGTGGTTTTTGACCATTTTGAAAGTAAATTTGATGGGATTGGAATATAGGCAAGTTAATTCGGTCCTTAATGGGTTGAATATTTTTCTCAAATAATGAGATTCATGCCACTTTTGTATTACAGCAACCTAAGAGTGACTCTTGGCGTTTCTTGCATCAAATAAAGCGAATATTTATCCTAAAACCAAAAACTGGTGTAACCATAACTGGAAGAAGCATAATGTTGCGAAAACGCAAAGTCAGTTTTTAATGGGTTAAACTAAATGTTTTCACTGTATATGCCAAGGTAGTTAACTTTATGGAAATCTGATCTCTACAGTTATAGAAATCCTGCAAGAAAATCCATGCTAAGTTTAAAATTTGTAGCCAAGTTTCTTTTTTGTAAAGTTTTTTTACTCATGTTCCTTTCATAAAACAATGGTAAGTTAGGCAGTCTCCTTAAACATTTTGAGATTAAATAAAGGAAGATTACTACTCAAATGTCTGTCATTAAATAAAGCGGACTGAAAATTCGTGTAAGAACTTTAGGTCAAGGTGCTTAGAACGTCTAAGTGAGTTACCACTGCAGCAATGTCTTCAAACTTTATAAAGAGAATGCAAATCGGTACTCGTGTGCAAGTGTTCTTAAAATAGTGTATGAATACTTTACTGGTTGACTTTAATTATGCATCTCATTAAGTGACTTAATTGTTCTACAAAAAATTGTGCATGCATTGACACTTTTTTCTCTTTTCAGGCGTGCTGGTTTTCATGTCAGTGGTAAGTTATTTTTCTGAAAGCTAATATCATGTACTTATATAAACTGACTAAACTTATCTTGTTGCTTATTCCGTAGTCGTTTAACACTAGACTTCATACAAAGCCCGTAACGGTCAATTTGATCACTGTTTAGAAAGCTCCGGCCAATAGGAATCTCCTTGACCTGACTGGAGGTGCATTCTTGATTCCTCAATGTGGAAGCGTTGGAAAGGTACCCCCTTTTCCCGAGACCAAAGCATCTGTCAATGACCTCTTTGACCTTTCTATGTATATTTACAGAAATGATAATTTCCTTCAGTTGTATTTCCTAATATTCTCCGCACATACTTTTACTTAAAAATTACAACTATAAAAATGAAATGCATTAACCCTCGGACTGCTTATCCCGCGATTTCCACAGGCGAGACATTTGTAGAAATTTATGCAATTTACAGTTTTTGAAAGAATTTTTGTATTAAGAATTCTACAGTCAAAGGTTGAAAATGATAAATTTATTACATTTTTCATATACAGGATGATTTAAAATATGTAATGGTATAGGAGATAAAGGTCGATTACACATTGGTTGAAAGGATTTAGAAAAAATTGAGCAGTCGGAGGTTTCAATAAACTATCTGTCAAATTGACCGCTTCGTGCGTTCTAGTGTTAAACGTAGCTCTTCTACCATTAAAGCTGCCGTAGAATATTCTAAGGTACTCGTTAGACTAACTTGAAAAATCAGACTCGTACGAAACCTCATGGCTGACACTTCGGTGGCAATTCGGGTGCGAGCTGAATGTAATTGAGTTAATAGTTTCAACACAACATAAGCTAAAGGTTACAAGCTATGGAATTAGAGGTGTGCAGTTATGTAAACTCTCTACAGTTTTGTTCTACTCTCGGAAATAAATCTAAATTTTAACGATTCGGCAATCCTTAAGCTGAATTTCGTTATTTTTGACAATTCTTTCGTCAGTCACGTGGTTTTGACGAAACGCTAAACCTTGTCTGACTAAACTGCTTCCCCACTGTTAAAAATAACTCTTGACGATTTTAGCAATTCTTGAGTTATTTCATTTTTGACAATAGTTTAGTCTCAAAATAAACGGATTTTTAATGAAATAGAAAATCTCATTTGACAAATGTTTCCCCATTCACGCGGCCAGATTATTTGTTACCAAAATTGTTAAAAAAAATTTCAAATTTCAGGAGCTCTTAATTAAGAAATATATTGGTAACAAATTTTAAATATGTATAACTGATCCCTTTCCCCTCTATAAACGTGTTAAAATCTTATCTAAAATTTAACTCCTCCCAATATGCACTTCAAAATTTATTTCAGACCAACAAATTAACTAGACCATACTCTATTCGTTCATTGAACAAAGGAAATTTCTCTAAATGTTATTAAGCCCATATAATTAACCAGAAAAACCATATCTAGCCTTATTAATAAAAACAAGCAGAAATTAAAACAGCACCGATAAAATACAATCTATTTTCTAAAAATATAAACACGCATCATCCTCTAGATACATTTTAAAATCGAATTCACACAAGGGATCGCTGGCGAAGGAGGCAGCACAGTAGTCTACCGAAGATCGCGCGTTCGAATCCCATTGAAGACTTGAGAAATGCGTCCCTAATTTTTCCCTTGCAATTTCAGATGCTTCTAAAACTGTCAATAGATGGCGCCAGCTGCCTTTTTACTTTCGAACAAGCAATTTGACGGAATTTCCTCACTTTTGAGTGTACAAATTTACTCAATTTGACTAAATATTCGCTCGGAGCATTTCCCAGGAAACTTTCAAAAACCAACAATTCGTGGAATTTGAGTATCCATTTCTGACAGTGTACTAATACTTGTGTAGCCTTATAAATGGCTTTAGTCTTGTGACTAGGTAGTTGCTATCTCTGTACTTGAAACATAGTACTTGTATTTACACTTAAATGTCGCGGATTTGACATCTAAATTTGCATATTTTAGTTTGGATTTATGCAGAATCTTTACAAAGATGGTTTCCGTAAGTTGCGTGCCCTGAGCGATTACCTTTCAGCCACTATAGTATATGAAGCGCTCGCAAATAGTATGGCTAAAAGCTCCTCGTCTGGTAAGATATGAAACTTGATTAATCTACTAGTTAAGTAATACGAGGACTAAAAATTTCTATACATGTTTATAGGTTGATATTGAAGCAATTTGAACTGCAGAGTTAATGAGCTGCTATTAGTTAAAGCTTTGACCTTCTGAACTTTAGTTTTTATCTGAAATGGATATAAATGTGAAGTTAATTCTGAAAACTATTTGTTTTTAAAATGACATTGGTTACGTGGCATGTATGCATGGCATTTTTATAACTAACGTTACTTGCAGATGCGATTTTAAATATTGGTTATTTGTCGAAAGAATTGAAACAAAGTTGTATCTGAAACAATATTTATCTTCTGTTCTTATAGCTTCAGCAGAATGTAATTATAAGGAACTTTAAATAGAGATAACGAAACTGTTCTCAATAAAGCGGTTTCTTTTAGGTACAAGCTCAAGAGCCTCGTGGAACACCAGGAGTTGACTACCCAAATTATTTTACAATTCCGGAAACTTCTTTCAAATGTTCTGAACAAAAGTACAGCCCTGGATTTTTTGCAGACTTGGAAACTAAATGCCAGGTAAGTGGAGCAACTTTTCCTTATTAGATACCTCAGTAGGAAGATTTAAGAAATAAACCTAAAATTCAGCTTTGCGCTATGAACTGGTAATGGCTCGTACATCTTAAAAGATGTGGGATACATTTATCTATTTAAACTTAATTTTACTTCCATAGAATTATTAAATAGTATTTGGATTTTGAAAAATGATTTTCGGCCAGATTTTCCCCACAATTGATTTCTTGCAGAGTTTAATAAAAGTAACTATAAAGTAGTGATGGGCGACATCGATCTTTTTAATCAATACTATGGCTAGATCGATTTAATAGATGTCTATCTTTATCGATTTAATCGATATTATGGCCAGATCGATTTTATCAATTTTTTTATAGATGCCTCTACGAATATTATAGATTGTTTATTTTCTTTCAAATCGTCACTGCAGATCGATCTTATCACCATCAGAGGATAACGCCTAACGGAAATCTATAGATTATACATCGATCTCTCTAGCACTAAATTCCATATTTATTCTTCAATTTTAGCCGCAGAGATGAGCAGCTGTTGCTCTCAAATTTCGCATAAATAGGAGATTCGCGTAACATTTCGGGTGGGGGAGAGGAGGGGGGGGCGAACAAAATTAGGAAAGATAAGGCGATCTGTTTGAAAGTTTACGATATTTTATAACGCATAACATAAATTTTAAAAATGAGGCGAGTAAAAAATTATGGGGAGGGGGGGGGGGCGCGTTTTGCCCAAACGGGAGGGGCACCCGAGCCGGAGGATCGTTCAGTTAGAGGTTTATACTATGTGATATGCAAATTAAGGGATTATCCGGTGCCGAAGGCAGCGTGGACCCGGGTCGGAGGTTCGTTCGGTTAGAGGTTTACACTATTCGATGTGCAAATCATGGGATTATCCGGTGCGTGCGCAGCACTTCCGGTATACAGTGCCGAAGGCAGCGGATACCCGATCCGGAGTTTCGTTCGGTTCGAGGTTTTACAAGATTCGAGGCCTCTATGTAAATTAGGTGCCCGCTAGCGGGCGAAGCCAGCTAGTTAGTTTATTAAGTTGTATTTTTGAAGTTCGTCCCCTTTCTCCTCCGCCTGCCCCCCCCCCCCAAATCCAAACTTTCCTAATTATGCACAGATTTGAACGGGACCTTTTCTGACATTCTTCCCAAATCATTTGGTTAATGAATAAACATTTGTATTTTATTTGCAACTGTTTGTCACCACTATTTATGAACAATAATCAAACTTTTCGCCCTTTTTCCCAGTTAAAACACACTATCCTTGGTTTAGAGTCACTTTACTCCGGATGCTAGTTAGTTAAGTTGTATCTGTCAATATTGTTCCCCCCCCCCCCTCGTCCCCCTTCCTTGCCCTCGCCCGAAATCATAACTTTTTTATTTATGGTCAGATTTGTACGGGACTTTTTCTGACATTCTTCCCAAGTCATTTGGTTAGTAACTAAACATTGGTATTATATCTGCAACTGTTTGTCACCACTATTTATGAACAATAATCGATATTTTAGGCTTTTTTCCCCAGTTAAAACACAACATCCTTGGTTTAGAGACACTTTACTCAGGATGCTCGTTTGTTAAATTGTATTTGTCAATATTGTCTCCCCCTCGTCTCGCTTCCTTGCCCCTTCCCCTCCCCTGAAATAATTTTTTTAATTATGTTTAGATTTGAACGGGATCTTTTCTGACATTCTTACCAATTCTTTTGGTTTAATAACTAAACATTGATTTTATATCTGCAACTGTTGGTCACCACTATTTATGAACAATAATAAAAATTTTCATATTTCCAGTTAAAACGCTCCATTCTTGGTTTAGAGCCAGTCTACTCAGAATGCTCGTTTGTTAAATTGTATCTGTCAATATTGTCTCCTCTCCTCCTGTCTCTCTTCCTTGCCTCTCCCCATCCTCTCGCCCGAAATCATAACTTTTTCAATTATGGTCAGATTTGAACGGGACTTTTTCTGAAATTCATCCCAAGTCATTTTTTTGTAACTAAACATTGGTATTATATCTGCAACTGTTTGTCACCACTATTTATGAACAATCAATATTTTCGGCTTTTTTTTCCTGTTAAAACACTCCATTCTTGGTTTAGAGCCACTTTACATGGAATGCTCGTTAGTTAAGTTGGATCTCTCAAGTTTGTCAAAGTATAATTTATATTTGAAAAATTTCTCTGTGCTCAGACAAACAAAACAGTGAAAATTCCAGTCTGTTAGAGTTTAGAACCAAACAACTTGGGGGGGGGGGGCGGTAAAGTGGGGGATGGACACGGGAGATGCATAATATGATTAAGCTGTCACAGACCTTTCCGACGATATATTACATGAGGGGTATCGGCAAAATTTCGAAAAGTGCCCCCCGTGTGAGCAAAACGCGCTCCCCCCTCTTGTTCTTAAATAGTGGTGACAAACAGTTTCAGATATAATACAAATGTTTAGTTATTAACCAAATCACTTGGGAAGAATGTCAGAAAAGGTCCTGTTCAAATCTGCCCATAATTTAAAAAGTTATGATTTCGGGGGGAGGGAGACTGCCCCCACCCCTTCATTTTTATCTCATTCAGGATCTTTTATTTTTGGCGGTTTGGGCATCAGCCCTACTTCCTTCTAAATTTTTATTAAATTCGGACAAATTCTTGCTAAAATATAGTTAGCCCTCTTCAGTTTTGAATTCAGACACTTTTTTCCAGGAGGGATTTCTGTTGCTTCAGGGGGGGGGGGGGGCAGGGGCAGAGTTCAGGGGCGAAATTACTTTTTAACCATTAAAAGCTTAAAATCTCAAATATTTCGGGTGGGGGGACAATTCAATGATCCGGGGGTGAATGTCCCCCCCCAAGCCACCCCCTGAATTCAACACTGCCCTCCTCCACCCCTTGTTTCCCTTCCCTACGCGTATCGTTCATATTTTGAATATTATTTCTTTTCTGGATTCACTCTTAGTACCCCTTACCTCTAAACTGAAAAAATAACAATTTTACCTGGAAAGAAAAAAAAAAACTGCCTTGAAACAAAATTTGACAGTAGCTAATATGTTATATACTGCTATGCTAAAGAAATGAGCGCCAGAAATATCTATTTGCTAATTCCCATTATCACGATGCATGATCAAATTTCCTGCCATTTGATCGATAAATTTAAGAGTTACTCTTTTTAAACTATCTGGGTAAGAATCTATTCTAAAACATAGATACTAGAATTGGTTAATAGATTATTTTTTTTAATCGATGTTTTATACAGTATCGATGTTGATTATCAAATTTTTCAGAATCGCCCATCACTACTATAAAGTCACTTTTTTTTTTGTTTTTGCATTGAAGACTTGAAGCCACGTTTACCTAGAATTGCCTGAAAAACGGGTCAACTCTTTTGACACACGACTTATGAGCATTGTTTTTATTAATTTTAAGAATTTGATCGCATTTTTATCATTGAAGATTATGGCAGTCTGAATACTTGGTCAGAAAAACACTGCCGATCGGCGTAGGTTAATAAAACATCTCCAATTTATTGGAAACTCGTAGCATAAATCTGAAGTAAACACAATGGTCGACACTTCAGTTTTGCCTTTTTAACCTGACTATATTTTAACAGGTTTATTCCATGGTCAAGTGTACTTCGATGGGAAAGCATTTCAAGTATATTGAACAGTTCAGTCGTTAGAACTTAAGATTTGAAGTCTCATTTCAAACTAGTTTACTTCCGTAAACTCAATTTTTTTTTTTTTTTTTTTTTTTTTTGCCATTTCGTCGATTTTGCCGAAATTTTCGGGTTGGTAATATTCAAAAGGGGCAAATGAATTTTTTTAACTTCACTTAATAGTTTAATGTTCCTGGTTAATAGAAGTCCTTCCTCTGCCTAATTGTGCTTCAGACTTGATTCAGTCTAGCGATGAGCCTTTCTCGCAGAGATTGGCATACAGTGTCCTGGGTACTAAATTCATCTGCATTCACGCCGAACTCCTGGCTTGGACAACTTCAAAATGTTAATCCTTCTTAAAGAATCTTCCTTTAAATTGTCAGTTATATGTAGATTTGCGGTCTTTTATAACCTGCCCGCCCATTTACGGTCGAAATGCTGTAGCAACGCAAATAATGGATTTAAACTCTTAATAGCACATACCTTTCCAATTACGCAAAATGTTTTCAGAAATACGTGGTTTAAAATGAAGGATAGATTAATCTAAGAATAGCCTCTTCATAAACAACTTGGTTTAGTCTGCACTGGAACCATTTAATTTTTAACTTTACTTCTTACTTTTGTCTTTTTTTTTTTTTTTTTTTTTTCTTTTATCTAAATATGCAGATCTGGTACTACTAAGAGAGGTGCTATTAAACATTTGGAAAGTTTGTGTTAAAGAATTAAAGCACTGTTACGAGAAAGTTGTTAAATGGCTAAGAGCAGTCATTAATTTTAAGATAGCTGAATTCTTTAATGTATATAATTAAATCTAAGCTCTTATTTAGGTAAACGTATGAAAATTCGTTAATATGGATTAATTTTGAAAAGCTAAGGTCCAGGATTTAAAAATTCTAGGAACTTGTTTCATGCCGATAACTATACCAAAACTTAACTTAAATTCCTTAAATACATTAATATGCTACATATTGGGTTAGAACCTTGTCCCAATAAAATGAGTTTTTTGTAAAATTTTCATGCACTAAAGTGATGGTACATGCTCTACGTCTTTCTGAACAGATTTTTAAATGATATAATAGATCGAAAAGTGTCAAACGTCAGTGAAATTGTATTTAGTTCTACGGCTACAGTACATTGATAAATGAGATTTTCTAGAGTTTTACATGATCTTGCGTTAATTTTCCTGTTCGTCAAGCGAAACAGAAGTTCCCTGTATAATAGCGAAATGTGGTTTTATACTTTAATTAAATGTTTTGACTACTTCGTTGTCCTGCCTACATGTTAAACCAATGGTAGTTTTTTTTTTTCAAATTTCTCATTTGCATTTAAATCTCTTCTCATAGGAATCGGTTATAACCAGGCGTCTTTAAATATTGCAGTATTTTCTTGGGCAGTTTGCAGAAAGAACTGCAACCGAAATGTAAAGTACGAAGATACCTGTTAGACAGTCTTCGGATATCTTATACAAAACTAATATTTAAATGAGACCTACATTTTTGAATGAACGCTGCCGTTGGTTTATTCTTCGTCACTAGCGTAGGCTCTTAAGTTTTGAGTTCATATAGAAGTCTAAATTTCATAGATGTGGCTAAATCATTAACACTTCAAAACTAACATTTTACTCTGAAAAATGAGGTTTAGATGTCTGGCTCTGTTAAACTAGTTTCGCCCAATAGGAATGGCTGGCCTACAATCAGACCCCCCCTCTTCCTCCCCCCTTAACTTTGGAAATGCATATCTAAAATTATACTCATTTTAAAAAATCTCGTGTTGGTCTTTTCTCGTACATTGAAATTTAACTGTGCATGGAAAATAAATTAGTTTACTGCACTTTCTTCATTGGGTATTTTCGGTGTAAAGTGAAGATGGTAAATAGTTAGCTAATGTACATTAAGTGGATTTTTTTAATCTTCAGTTTTAATTTCTTGATTACTTGAATTTTTAATTTCTAACAAATGAAATATTTATGTTTTGGGTATAACTTTAGATGCTATTTTGCCCTAGAACTGCCATAGAAGCCAATTTGACCGTTACCAAATATTTAGATCAAAACCAGATATTTCTTAATTATATATGCACTAGCGGCCCGTCCCGGCTTCGCGCGGGGGCACAATGGTCGACTATAATGTAGGGTAGGTAATTTAAAAATGTTCTAAATCTGATCAAAGCTACACTGTTAAAAATTTGGAGCAAGGTTGCACCAATTTTTGGTGCTGCAATAGCTGCCACCATAAGATGGTGAAACGTATCTCCAAAATTTGGTGCTGAGGTTGCACCATAAATTGGTGCAACATTTCCCCAATATTTTGTGCTAAAGTTGCACCATAAATTGGCGAAACGTTTTTTCAATATTTGGTGCAAGGTGGAACCATATATTGGTGAATTTTTTAGGGGTAATTGTGTGAATTTTTTTTTTTCTAAAGATGTTTTCATTGTTTCAATAAACTTTAAAATTGATATTTACTGCTTCTCTGATTTGATCTTTGTTTGAAGATTACTTGCGTTTGTTATACAAGATCAGAAACCTGGTTTATTTAGCAAATTTTAATATATTTTAATTTAATTTTTCAATTTGAAGCACTCATAACACCATCGTAATATTTACATGATTTACTCCTTAATTCCTGATTAACGTACATAAAAACTACGATGTTATGAGCGCTTTATATCGTAAAAAAAAGCAAAGTAATTGAAATGCATTATAATTTGCGGAATAAACAAAGTTTCTGATCTTGTAAAACACACACTAGATATCTTAGAAAAAAAACAATCGGAGAAGCAGTAAATATCAATCCTAGAGTATATTGAAACAATGAAAACATCTTTAAAAAAGAATCGATTACCTTGTAACGCAAAGGGTGGGAATGCTTTTTTAAGTGTATGATTAGTCATTCTTTATTTAAATATTTTTTTATATGTATGTGGATCTGTACATCAAATTTTGTTGGCAAATGAATATTATTACGATGCTTATTTATGGAAGAACACGATAAGTCATATTTAATTTTAATATTTTATGCGTATAGATTACGTATCTTGATGCGAATACGAGCTATTTAATTAATTGTTTACTATTTTTTCTAAAAAGTTCACGAAGCCTTTTCAAATTTATGTATGACTGTTATCTATCAAAATTTACCTTTAAGTTTTTTTTTTCATAAAATAAGAAAAAAAAAATAGAAAATGGAAAAATAAAGGAAATAAAAACAGAAAATTCATACAGAAATGAACAGAATGACTGCATATGTACTATTTTTCACTGTTTGGAAAACATTTTGAATATAACGTGAATTCTAAACTAATTAAAGCTTAATTTATCATTAAAAATATTCAGTCTTACTTATGTATAAACTTATTTAAAATGAAGGTTTTAAAATTACTCAATCTTAAATATAAAAAGTAAACAATATCGCAAAAAAATGCATACATACAATTAAACAAATTCTACTCAGCTTGGAGTTTCGAAATATATTAACAACAATTTTTTGTCAGTTAATTCTTTATCTTCAGCTTATAATCAATTATAAAATAAACACTGCGTAAACCGAAATTCACCATGCAGTTTTTCTTGTTTATCTAATTTTTGCGATACTGCATGACGACGAATACTAAAAGAAAAAAAGCACCTGGTAGGAAAACTAATTCTCAGGATATGATTCATCAAGTTTTTAATCCCTGCATATTATGGAAGTCTTTAATGTAAATGTTAATCGAAATAGTTATCAGAATAAATGGATGAAATCTGTTACACTGAATTTAACAAAGAGTGGGGGGGGGGGGAGGCAAATGACTAGAATTATATTCTTTGGAGAAAATTTGCACATGAAATAACTGAATGAGGCAAATTTGGAAAACATAACTAAAGAGAAATAATTACTGAAATAAATTAATATATCATGCGATCATAAGCTCATATATTCAAGATACAAAATCTACAATAATAAAAGATTAAAACTAAAAATATCCTACCATGTCATTCCATAAATAATCCTAGTAATTATCTTGCCAACAATGGCGGCTATGAAAATTTTGTTTCCTTTCTCTTCTGCTTATCTCATAAAGACGCTGTAGAGATGCGCAGAAATAAGCGATTCTGATTCGCTGTTAGGTTGCACCACTTCGTGGTGCAAATAAGGCAATTTTGGAGGTTGCACCATTTCGTGGTGCTTTTAAAAATTAAGAAATACCATTCTTTGGTGCTTTTCCTTATTTTACTCCATAGATTGGTGCAACTTTGAACGGAAATTTTTAACAGTGTAGTGAGACAAAATTGCAGTGTTTGCAGATTTTAGTTTGTAAAAATGCGAAATATTATTTGCTTATGTACCTATTGAAACTAATTCTTAATATGACAGAACCACCCGGGTTTCAAAGAGTTAACCTTGGCCTTCCGGGTAACATAAGTAAAAATGCAATATCCTAAAAATACATCGATCATAACTTGTTCATAAACCGTCAATGACAATCCGAAGGAACTTGTTACTTTGATTCAATCTTACTCAATCACTCTGCTTTATAAATCTTTTTTTAAAAAGGACTTGCGCAAAATATCAACATTCAGCAATAAGTCTAATCTTCCATAATAGGCTTCATATCCGACGTTTGACAACTTAGTGAGTGAATTTCTAAAATCCCTGAAATACATGTTTAACCATTTAGATTTGTCCTGAATTTCGTGCTCCTACCTAAAATTGCTGAGATATGGCGAAATGACCTAAAACGTTAGATCCTCCCCTTAACCCCTTCGGTGGGAGTTTCTAAAATCGCTGAAACGTGTTTAACCCTTCTAGCAGATTTATCCTGAACTTCAGGCTCTTACCTAAAAATGCTGTTCAGATATGACAATGACCTAAAACGTTCGCCCTCTTAACCCCTTCGGGGGGTGAATTTTTGAAAAATCCTTTATTGCTTGTCTAGGTCATGACAGCAATCTGTTTCCAGACTTCAGTCGTTTGAACTGGGGGTCGAGTCACAGGCATTCTCTCTCCCTCTCTCTATATAGGGGGATAAATTCAAATATTCTTACGGAACTTTAGTGAAGTTTCCGGCCATTCTAGTGTAAGTATTTGTTCCATACGACTCTTGTACACTTTGCGCGCAATAAATCATTTAATTTCTTAAAAGCGAAGTTGGTACGTATGTAAATTTTTAAAGGTTTGGTAGAAGTGAACTGAAGTTTTAAAGAAAGCCTAAACTTTCGCACGGATCGACCCCTAAAACCTCTGCTGGATTTCGATGTATACGTGGAAATCGCATTGTCTAAAAGTAGATTCTCTTGCATATAAATTTACTGTATTTGTCTTATTGATTTTAAGTCGTCGAATTCAATAAAACATAACTTTACTTGCAGGTTTTCCACTTTTGCTATCAAGATCGCCAGGAAAGTTTCCTCTGTCCCACTGGTACGATATTTAATCAAGCGGTGCTGACGTGTGATGTCTGGTATAAGTCAAATTGCAGCCTTGCTCAGATGTTTTACAGCGTAAATGCGGGACCAATTATGGAAAGAGCAGGAAAAAATCTCCCAATGCTTTTGAGATTAAGAAATCGTTCTCAGAAAAAGCCTTCTGTACAAACTACTACTGATAGCGTGTTCGAAAAAGTGTCTTCTCTATATGAAACTAATAATGAAACTCCAGAAACTTCCAGTACTTTCACAAATGGAGAGTTGAAGCTTAAAACTGATGACAAATCTATTGAAAGCAGCTCCCACAGAGACTTTGACAATAAAGATAATGAGCAAATGATATCTGATGGTCATCTAGATTCGGAGAAAGATGCCAGTGAAGAAACTGGTAATGAGGTCTTGAGTGAAAGTGATGGAACTGATGAGGATACCAATCTGGTCTATGATCATGTGGATGATGGATATTATAGGAGCTATGGTCAACACGAAGAGGAATATCAAGATCCTGAACCAGTAAGTGAAGAATTCGGCAATTTTTACGATTACAGGGATCCAGATAATGAGTACGGGGAAGATGTCGGAGAATCTGCCATGGAAGATTACGTTAATGAAGAATCTTATGAAAATTCAGACTTTGCAGTTATGCACGATTCGGGTTATCCGGAGTTCACAAGGAGAAGCTATCAACCTGGACATACAAGAGTTCGAAGAAAACCCTTGTATTATGTTCTTGATCAACCAGCAGCTGATGCCGAAACAGCAGATAATCACGAATTGGATCCTTCGGTTACAAGTGATTCGAGGGAGGGTAAGCAAATTAATTTAACAGAACCAGTGGAGGCAACTCCTAGTCCAGAACCCTTTCCCCGACCAACTGCTATACCTCATAGCCTCTTGAACATATCTAGTGAGACTCCAATGACAAGCGAAGAATTTGAATCTGCCATTTGGACAGACCTGATCATACCAGGGATTCAGTATGATGATGGTCCTATTAATGTTTCGTCTGACGACGAGGATACGTCTGCTCAGTCTGAGGAAACTGGAAGTCAATCTGATACGCAAAGTGAAGATGAAACTATTTACATTGAAAACGATGTAGAACCGGAGAGTTATGTACCGTATGTTTCGCAATATGAAGATGTAGTCGTTATTCCCGAACCAGGTGACGAAGCGTATAGGCAGTCCTATTCGGAATCTCAACGGAAAGAAACCGACTCTAGCGATACGGATGACACTTTCGTTGTCATTCCAGATGAATACGACGACGCAGTCTATTCAGTGTCTAATGAAGATGACTTTGAGGTGGTAAACTATCCTGAAGAACCTGATTATAGAACCCAAATGCTTGCGGATCGTTCTTCTCTAGCGGGTTACGATACGTACGAAAACGGCTATGAGTATAGTTCCGACATGAGTTATCCACAACACTATCAACAAGCCATGGATTATAATCCTGAAATGACTGCAGGAATGTATCAAAATGCGATGCCAAATGATCAAAGATATAGCTATGAGAGTAGTTATGAAATTCCGCGTCCATTACTTGGGAATTATGCAGGCTCAAATTTTGAAGTTGAGAACGTTTATACTCAACAGGAGTTCTATCCGTATGAAGAAAAAGAGCTAGACGCTGCTGAAAGACCAATGCAACTGCCCGTTGAAGCAGGCTTTGACGGTCATTCCAATGAAGATTTTGTGTATGTTCTTGACGATCAACCGGAAGTAGAAACTTTGGAAAACTCTAGAACAGGAGATAACCTTGAATTGGGTTCTTTGGTTGAAAGGGAGACGAGAGAAGGTAAACAGATGAATATAACATCTGAACCAGTAGAAGAGGCGACTCCTAGACCAGAGCCTTTTCCCCGTCCGACTGCTATTCCGCACAGTCTCTTGAACATATCCAGTGAAACTCCAATGACAAGCGAAGAGTTTGAATCTGCCATTTGGACAGACCTGATCATACCAGGGATTCAGTATGATGATGATGAAGGTCCTACTGTTAATGTTCAGTCTGATGACGAACACTCTTCCGCTCAGTCTGAAGAGACTGGAGGTCAATCGGATGTGCAAAGTGACGACGAAACTATTTACATTGAAAATGACTTAGTAGAGGACTCTGAGCAAAATTTGATTCCGGGTCCTGGACAAGAACCTGGGCAACCTGAAGATGTATATTATGTGTTGGATTTCGATGAAGAACAATCTAGTGAAGGCAAAGAAACAAAGACAAGCGAGGATGACGATGATATGAGACTATCTTCTAAAATATCCGATCAAGTGGATGAACAAAACCACGATTCTAAACTGTCAAATGAATCGGTTTCTGGTAATGTGTCCTTGGATTACGAGAGCGAAAGAAAAGAATCTACTGAAACTGACGATAGTTCTTGGTTTCCGGATTCCCCGGCAGCTTCAAAAAATGAACAAAGCAAGTCTGCTGATGTGACAGCTATTGATATCAATCCGATGAATACTTTATCTGGTTCTAATTCAAGGCATAGTAAACAAACTCCACCTGTACACGAAACCTTAACTTCGCTAAATGCTCCTTATTCTACAAATATGGGTAACTTCGACTTTTCTACGGACTCTAGGCTCTTAAATAACATGGGATATTCTGAATCTATGGATTTTGGTCCGTATGGTTTTGGACCCAATATGGGACAATTCAGCATGATGGAATCTATGCAAACAAGAGCTAGTAATCCCTTTTCTCAGCGAATGGGACAGACTGAGCAACCAAAACTTTCACCGCTATCGGCCATTCAAGAGAAAATGCGATCTATGAAGCAGGGAAAGTTTGGAGCGTTTAAAAAGTACATGAGTTCAACAAGGAAATGATGTTTGAATAAGAGTTTAAATGTGTAAATAAAATGTGCAAAGCTAAATTTCTGTTTCTATTCTTATGGTACTAATAAGCTATTTCTGAAACTTCCAGTGACCTTGAGATATTAGTACAAGAACAAATTTCCGGAACTAGTCTGTTTAAACAAATGAATGGGTGTCTGCAAGAAGGGCCTACGCAAAAACTTAAATTTACAGAAATGAAACAACTGTCGTAGAATGTCCCGAGCACCTAGTGAAACGCTTCTTCCGAGCTTAATACCCTCCACTTTACTAGCAAGTGCTTAGCATGAAGACCAAACTAGTTCGGTGGGCGCGAAAAGTAAATAGCTTTTAAATTTTAAAGTAACTTTTTATATTGCAATATTTAATTACTAGGTATCGTCAATCGTTCCACATAGGCTCTTTTCAAACAAAACAAACTTGTAACATAAACCCTTCTTCCTAACACCCATTCGAATAGTTTTTGGGTAAAAACTTTGCATAATTTTTTTTTTAATGAAAATGGTATTGTGGCTTGAGTTCAGAATATCTGTAAACTTTCATTTATGAGCAATGTACTCCTTAAGAAGAAAGTCTTGTAAGAAAGTACATATCCATAATGAGTACGGTTTTATTTTGATGCCAATACTTCAAAATATTACTTTAATCGGGAACAGCTAAGTCACGAGATGGTGTTTTCGTAAAATAGTATTGGCAATAAATGTAAACCGTTCTCTTCCAAGGTGCACTACCCTGTAACATTTACTCCAGGGTTGCATGCGAAGTATCTATAGTTAGAAATTTTCTTGGCTATCACAAACTTTCTTCGCATTCGTTAGTTCTACTTGGACCACAAACATTAAAATACCAATCTTGGGCGAGTTTTTCTTGCCTATTAATTGTAGATTAATAAATAGTTAAGGCTTTAAACAGAGCTTTGTCTTCAAAATTGGATAGGCATTTAGCCGTACCAAATTACTAATTTAATACCTTATTCAAACTTTTTTGATCTCTAAAAGGCTGGGTGTATGCAACAAACGTTCGCGATATTGATTAAAAAGACGAATCGCTAAAGTTATTGGAGGAATAACGGCTGATATGTTCCGCAACATTTGGCATGAAAATGACTACAGACTCGATATTTTACGTGCGACAAATGGAGCTGATGTAGAACTTATTGAATAAATTATATGAAACTGCTTGAAATTTGCTTGTCAATAAAACATTAAACATGTAAATACAATACTTTGTTTTAAGGAACTCTGAAAAGCGCTCATTTTATGCTTGTCCTATATTTTTGAATTGAATGTTAATTTAACAACTTAGCGTAAAATTACACTAAGGCTATAGGGAATTGTAAAGTCTCTAAAATTAAACATTGGAAAACCGCTTTCTAAATGCATGCCCAAAAAGCCATTTCGTCAGTCTGCGGTGATTAAACGTGTTACTTTAGTTTTAACGTCTAGTATCTCTTAACACTGCGGATATCGGTTGTAACAGATCTCATGTTAAGGCTGCATATTTTTGGCTATAAATTTACGCAAAGAAATTTTCAGACAAGCAGGGATCATGAAGTTCTATTTATACTACCAGACTATTGTCAAATTGCATATTTTCAAACTGTGAAAAATTGTATAGTTAACACGTAACCGTCCGGGCAACTTATACCGGGGTATTTTCATACTGGCCATAAGGATGGCTGTTTAAAACTGCAGAATAAATGAAATAGAAAATATGAAAACGACCACCATGTTTTTCTATAATAAATATTAATATAAGGTACCGTTACAACCAGGAAGATATAGTGAACATATTTACTTAAGGGTACCTACCGATTGTGATTTCTAAATGCAGATGAGCCGAATGTTTATATCGGTGCTTGAAAAACCTTGATTTCCCCAGACATGCGTAGAAGCGATCGCCGGGACAACGGGAACTGGTTCATTAGCGTTTGAGGGTTTTAATTGGACCGAAACCTGATTTCGGTGATCGAGAGATTTAAACTGATTAATACATACATAACTGCATATAATTACGTTACTAATTATACCTGCATTGAACCACATTTCTAACAACCATACGTGTGTAAGTTTCAAACAAATGGAACATTAACTTTTACTATTTTA
This sequence comes from Maratus michaelseni, assembly GCA_963931845.1. Lineage (NCBI taxonomy): Eukaryota > Metazoa > Arthropoda > Arachnida > Araneae > Salticidae > Maratus > Maratus michaelseni. The sequence continues at coordinate 300,987,068 of OZ007589.1, forward strand.
TAACAACTAATAATTATAGGAATTTATCAATTAACAATGTAGTTTAAATAATGTAAAACAAATTCAATAATGAATATTTTTAATTTTTAAATATTCATATTTTTAGTTCGTTAATATTTAAATTTATTTGAAATAAAGCTTTTTTTTAAAGGAAATTAACATTGAAAATGTTTTACCTATTTCATAATTATAAATATTTAATTTAATAGACATTTAAATATTGCTGAATACAATTTAAAATTTTGTAAAATTTTATGGTACATATGTTTAAATAACATGTTTACTTAAAAAAAAAAAGGCTTCGCCCCTCCCTAAGAAGGTATTAAAATGGCACCCCTGTTTGAAAATTTTATCTCCGGTGCCAAGTTCACTCTGTGCCTCTACTCCAAAAATATTTTCATATAAAATAAAACGTAACTCAGTTTCCAATTATACAAATTTCATCTAATAAAAAAAAAAAACCTTAAGTATACATACCTCGATATATCTTTTGTAATAAATTTCTTAAATCTTCATGTTTTAACACCTGTCTCATAAAGCATTCGAAACAATCTGGAGTTTCAAAGTAAATTTTCTATTACTGCTAAGTTTGCAGCTTTTAAAGGTCACGTGATAAGTCTTAAGTTTAGTCATAGATGCATTCCTTGCTTTATAATTTACTCTCATAAATCAGTCATGACTGATAATGATAAACAGTGGAGTTCACAGCAATAAAGTTTCATTTGAGCCGATACAACTTGCATCAATGACTAAAGTTGAAAATTTCCGAAAGAAGGAACGATATTTTGAAATCCAGAGTTTGTCAGGCCGAAATTTTGGCAGCAGTTTCGCCGAAAACGAATATTTGCACCGAAACTGAAATTTCGGTCTATGCTAGTTTTAATATCTCAGCTAATTAAAAAAAATTTTTTAAATCGGTCTCAGGTGCATTTGGACCATCTTCTTCCACCCTTATCCAAATTTGCGCACCTCTACGTGAGATATTTCCTTTACCACTGCATACTCGCATGTTTCTTTTATTAATAGACTAGCAGTCCCTACCGGAATCATAAATACGTAGAATCTGTGTTCAATTCCGACATCTTTCTTCGGGAGAAATTTAGTGATGACAGTTCTACTGCTAGATCGTGATTTTCAAATCCAGACAAACCAAACGCTTTGTTTGCGTGAAAATCTGAGAAAACCCGTAAATGCGCATGCACAATCGGCGGAATGGCGGGAACTCGTCATTTTCCTATGTTCATTAGGATTTTTAAAACTTTAACTATAAAAACTAGTCGTTGGGGGCCGCCGTAATACTTGTCTGTCATGGAATTGAATACTGTGAAATGTGTAAACTACTTATAAAATGCATTGCCATTCGAATAAAATCGTGGCTTGATGACGTCAAACTTTAAAGGCTGAAATTGCTTACAAGAAACATCCTTAGAACTCCAAAAACAATCCTGTTAACTAGCTGCTTATTGTATCTGATTAAGCGTCTCATTTCCAATGAAAATATACCTTTGAATTGAAATTTGGATGAAATATAGGGTCATGAAAAATCGAAGAGTGTTAATAGGATTACAAATATGTCGGCAACTCATTATTCGATCGATTTTATGCTTTTTGCAAAATTTGTTTTTTTATCTTTTATATTCACTCCTTAAAATAAACAATTTCGAAAATTTTTATACCTTTTTATCATCACGAATATTTAGAGTCCGAATACAATAATTCAGTTTAATCGAGGTTTACTGAAATTCAATAAGCTGCTTCCCATTATTACATATTCAGTGCATACCAAATTTCGAGTCGCTATCTCAATTTTTTTCGGGAGATGGAGCGTTTACAGACACACAGACGGACGGTACTTTTTTTTTCCCCTAAAGTTTTTCGGAATCTCCAGTGTCTGAAACGTGTAAATTCGCCCCCCCCCCCCACAAAAAATAATTTAAACTATTACAAGATTTACCCTATACTACGTATGATGGGTAAGTAAAAGGGAAAAATCATCTGTTGCATTCGGACGTGTCTTCGCGTGTCCTCATCCAAATGTTTTAACCTGTACGTGCACTATATTTCACTTATTCTTCGACAGACACGCAATCATAATTCTTTTATTGATATAACCTTATTGACCAATAATTTGCTATGCCGAGAAATTTGCTTGTATGCAGTCTTCTACATTCGCTATCAATAAGTATTTCGGAAACCTATTAAAAAAAAAAAAAAAAAAAAAAAAAAAAAAAAACTCGAAAAATCATGCGTCAAGCATAGATTATGTAACTTTCCAACGCTTCCAAAATAATTTTACAAATCATTACCGTTTTATAAGCTGAAAGATTACATCTAAGTAAACAATTTGGAAAACGTATAACATATTTAAAAACGTAATTTCAGGAATTTCCTACATACACAATATTCGGAAAAATATCCGAATACTTTTATTCAGCCCTGTATATGATCATAGATTCGTATATATACTACATAGGATACTAAATTTTAGTTAGGAAACGCGTAGCACAGTTTAAAATTCTTCTGGAGTTCCTGTCAATAAATGGAAATGTGTTCGCGAACTTTAGTGCTGCCCTGTATAGGATCTACAGAATTTATACGCGCAAGTAATGGACAAAAAATGAGTTAAATTTAAAATCGCGTTCAGCAACTTAAAACGCACTTCCAGGAATTGTTAAGACAGTAGATAATTCTTCAGTGTGTCCCTGTAAATGAACGACGACTGCTATACACACTATTCTGTAGTAAGCCTCTTGTAAGGCACCTTAGTGATAAATATAAATTTCAATGAGTGTAAAATAGTGAAACATTATTTAATTAAACCCCAAACTATTTTTCTCCATAAATGTAATGTAACGGAATTCTTTTGACTGTCCTTGTAAAATAACTAAGTGCTATGCACACCCTATTCCATATTAAGCTTCTTGTAATGCACCTTAGTGATATATATCAATTACAATGTGTTTGAAATTGCGTAAAATCGTCAAAATAAACCGCAAATGATTTTTCCCCATAGACCGTAATGCAACGGAATTCTTTTGAGTGTCCCTGTAAAAAAACCCACTAAGTGCCAAACACTTCAGTTGAAATAGGGAACATGCTATAGATAACGACAATAACATATAAAAATTACAGGGCAATCCCAAGCATATTTACGGGAGTTAGAGCACGAGCATACGGCAGACAAACCGAAGTCATAAACACTTTTCAACTAGGTTGGAAAGTGTTAAAAATTAAAGAATAGAAAACGATAATTAAAATTGTGAAAGTACCATTATTGTATGAGGGGGGGGGGGGAAATTTTTTTTTTTACTTTGAAGGATAGAATTATTAGATATCTATTTTTAAGTCCTCCATTACAAAAAGCCTCACTTAGGCTCGTACCTTTTTAATGACGTCTTTTCATTACCAAGGGAAAAGTGATGTGGTTTTGAGTTCTCATAAAATTTTAAATACTTATTGGAATTCCACAGACCTCTGATATTTAAACCCTATTTCAGGCTTTATAAAATGTAAAAATACTCTTTATATAAAAAAATATACAGTTAAGTTAATATTATAAAATCTCTTCACATGGTATGTCACAATCTGCACGGTAGCTTAACATAGAATGGATATATGTACACAAAACTTATGGTTTAAAGATCTTTATACTAAACTATATTTTAGAGAATTTAATGATGTATAAATTCTTGGATAGAAACTATTTAAAAATTAAATTGAATTTAAAAAATAGAAAAGTGTTAGTTAAATATTTAATTATTTTTAATGATTATCTCAATATTAATTTTATATTGTTTAGAAGTAATTTTAACATAAGATTTATGTTCATATATCCATTCAAGGTTAAATTATCTTACGGATTGTGACATAGTCTGAAGAAATTTTGCTATATTAACTGAACTGTATTTTTGATTATATTATAAATGTTTATTTTTACATTTTTATAAAGCCTGAAATTACAGGAACTTCTGTAAGTATTTCAAAACTTTATGAGAACTCGAAACCACATTTTTTTTTTTTTTTTTTTTTTTTCCCTGGCGGTGGGAAGATTTCAAAAGGTATGAGCCCCCCTTAAAGCTAATAAAATGAGGGGGGGGGGGAAACGACTTGTAGTATTTCCAAAATTTATCCTTAAAAATAACCAAAAGATAATGTAATCGATGATCCTTTTTAAAAGTTTTACGACACAACGAAGATTCTCTTGTGGCACACCAGTCGAAAACCCCTGTGCTACAGAGGTATAATTACTTGCAGCGTCACATGAAGTTTCTGTTGATCTGTTTCGATATTCTGTGTAAATTTCCAAGTACCCTTTCTTGCTAAATTCAATACAAATGCATTTTATTGAGATCCGCAGTAAAAACTTTTTTTTTTCACTCTCATGGGGAAAATTTGTTTACGCGGGTTATAAATCTTGCATTTATAACCATTAAAAGTTCAGACATTTTTAAAACTATGAAACGACCCTACGTGAAAAAATATTTTCTTAAAAGTACATTATCGATATTTTTTTTTTTTTCTAGATTTTGTCATTAAAAATAAATTCATACAAAATCGGGTTAAAGATATGAAATAATTCAAATTTGGGATTTATTTAAGGTTATCCTGGCAATGCCGGGCGGGTCAGCTAGTTCTGTATAAATTTCATTTAGATTCTAAGTTCCTCTTTTCTAAATTCAATATAAATTGTAGATTCGTAGTAAAAAATAATTTTATTAAATTCATAAATTCTCATGGGGGGGGGGGGAGGGGGGATTTGAAATCTCCAGACAGATGAAACTGATCTGTGTAGATATTCTGTATAAATGTCATTTAAATTAGAGGTTCAATTTTCTTGTTAAATTCAATATGAATACATTTTATTTAGATTCGCAGTTATTTTTTTTTTCCTCTTAAATTCTCATTGCGGGGGAGGGGGAGGGGGGGAGGAATTCGAAATCTCCAGGCAGAAGATAAAACTGTTGCCCTATTAATCAACATGTTGTTCTAAAATGTCATTGTTATCAGTTAAGTGTTCAGCTATGATTGTCCAGGTGTTCCGGGGCGTATTTATGTGCGGGCTTGCTTTGGTCGGACATCTGTTGTTGCCTGAAAGTGACTTTTTTTTTTTTTTAACGTTTGTTACGGTAGTTTCTGCAGTATGCAGGCGATCAGGGTTCACAAGTTAGGAAGAGACTAAATGTTAAGTAACACAGAGCAACAACGCCGTAGAATATTACTTCTAATCTAATGCACAACACAAATTTTGCTCTAAATAAAATTGGATTTTTTTTTTTTTAATGTGTTTGTAATTCGTTTACCCTTTAAGCAAGTTGGGGGGGGGGGGGGAAGAAAAAAAAACGTTGATTTTACGGTATAATACTGGCATCCCAGCTGCCAATATATCGTGAAATAAGCAGTAATACGCTGCCGCGCATTACTGTTAATGCGTTACTATTACTAATTGCTGTGAGCGCGGTATTAAATCCTTTTGCATCAACTCTTATCCAATTCAGTATTTAAATAAGCGGGCTAATGAAAAAAAAAGCCTAAACTTCTAAAAATAAAATGCTGCGTTGTCATTTAAAACGCATCTTTGTACATAATTTTTGTAATTTTAGCCTACCAGGAAGTGAATTAAAATCTCTACAAAATTCCATCTCTGCATACAAAATAACGAGTTAAGTAAAAGTGTAAAAATGCACCCAATCGTGATGAAGCACTTAAACAACGTGTATTTATTGTGTAATTTATTGTACTAAAAGAAATTGCGCATGCGCGGCAGCGTATTACTGCTTATTTTACTGTTTATTACTGTTAATTTTACGGTATACTGGCAGCTGGGGTGCCGGTATTATACTGTAAAATCAACAATTTTTTGCAGTGTACAAATTGTAGCAGAACTTTACGTACCCTGTAAATGCTTTAAATTTTCAATTATCTTCGCATAGCATCTTTATAGTATAATTGTTACAAAGTATACCTATTATTCAAATTTTTGGGAACAAAAATTCAACCTGTCATGGTTGGGTTTTTTTTTATGCTTAGAAAATTTTAACTTTATAACTAAGCACCTTTATAAATTTGTTCAACATGCTTAGTTACCTTTTTAACTTAGTTACCTAACTAAGAGTGTAAGTACAGAGCTACTAAGTCATTGGATTTTTAAATATCAGCATTTTCGTATGGAAAGTTTTGCTTTATTTAATCTGAGAATTTAGAAATTAAAAGAATTCGCTATACTAAAAACTCCTGGTGTTCGTAAACCCGGAGACTTGGCAGCTGTGCAAGTACCTCTTGAAATCTATTTAACATAAGTTACAACTTGTCCCTTTCTCGTGATTGGTGTTCAATGCAGACACGGCAAAAACAAATTTGATTTTACTGTATAACACTGGCAGCTGAGATGCTAGTATTATACCGTAAAATCAATTTTTTATTTCCAGTGTACCAGAGATATCACTCCCCCTCCCCAAAGAAATGAAAAAAATAGTGACTGAGGAAACTTTCATAATTAGTCTACAGCACAATGGCTGCAACAATGTTTTTTAATGCTTTCCAACGCAGTTGAGTGTTTATGAATTAGGTCTGTATGTCTATCCGACCTCTAACTCTCATAAATATACTGAAATTACCATACAGTTTATGTTAATGAGGTACTATGGCATGTTCGATATTGAAAATGAAGTGGCTAGCTTTTATAGTTCAGTTTACAGGGATACTCAAAAGTATTCCGTTACATTATGGGGGGGGGGGGTAGTATATCGTTTTTATTATTAATAGTTTTACAAAAGGGGGTGTATTTTAGTGGTGTTATTCTTTAAATCCTATTTAAATCGATGTATGTCACTGCGGTTCGGTACAAGAGGATTATTATAGAATATGGTGTGCATAGTATTCTATTCATCGTTCATTTATAGGGACACACAAAAATTCGGTTAATGATATCTAAGAAAAATTTGTTGGTAGTGCGTTTAAGTTGATACGCTTTTTTAAATTAAAAAAAATATATTTTTACTTCTTGTGTATAAATTCTATAGATGATATACAGAATAATTTGGATATTTTCCCGATTATTGATGGTAATTCTCCCAAAATTTGGGTTTTTAAATATGTGTTCCAAATTGTTTACTTGGACAAAAGTTGAGTTTCCGGTGCGGTTCACTTGTAATTTAGACATCTTTCCCCTTATTAATCGTTGAAGTTTCGTTAAGTATTCTGGAAGTGTTAGAAAGTGTTAGTTTCAAGTATAGTCTATACTTGAAGAATGATTTTAAGAATTTCCCCCGAAATCTTGGCCAAAACTCAACTTTTTCTGTTTCTTTGCCGTCTTCGTTATAAAGCCGGTTTCGAAGCTGGAAGTGCCATCGCAGGGAAAAGAGAAAAAAAAAATTTCCAACCGAAATCGAAAAAATACGAAAACATCAAACGATACCAAACAAATCATTAAAAAAAATTCGAACGAGAAATTTGAAAAGAGCGCTGCCGTTGGTTTAATATTAGCTTGCGAGTGTCTTCGCGTTACAAGCGTCTGGTCTTGGGAGCTTACACTAATCACGGGAAGAAACACTCAAGCTAATGTTAAGTCTATGGGAAGGTTCTTGACAGATTTCTCACTCGCATTTTAATATTTTTAAATGACTTTTTTGGCGTAGGATAGCTGAGGTCGATCTCTAACGTTAATTTATACTTTTTCGATTTTGGTTCGTTTTTTTTATATAAGGGTACTTTCACTGTGAGAACCGGTTGGAACTGGTTTTGAAAATGAAAGCACCCTTGTATTAAAAAAAAAAAACTGGAATCAAAATCGAAAAACCTAACAACGTTAGAGATCGACCTTCAGTTATCTTATGCAAAAGACATCATTTAAAAATATTAAAATGCGAGCGAGAAATCTGCGAAGAATCTTCTCTTAGACTTAGCTTGCGCGCTTTTTTTTTTTTTTTTTTTTTTTTCATGGTCACGGGAAGAAATACTTGAACTAATGTTAAGTCTATAGCAAGATTCTTTAGATTTCTCGCTCGTATTTAATTTTTTTTTTTTTTTTTTTTTTTTTTTTTTAACTTTTATAAGCGGACATTTTCAATTTTGGAACCGGTTCTGAAAGTGGAAGTACCCTTATATAAAACTGGAGCCAAAATCGAAGAAGTTAAAACTTACAAGGTTAGATATCCTATGCCCCCCCTTCCCCCCCCCCAAAAAAAAAAAAAAAAAAAAAAAAATTAAATAAATAATAAAAAACCCTATTAAAATGTGAGCAAGAAATCTGTCAAGAACCTTCCCATAGACTTAACATTTGCCTTAGAGTTTCTTCGGATGACTAGCGTAGGCTCTTAGAGCCTGCACTGGTCACGCGAAGAAACACAAGCTTAATGTTAAACCTATGGGAACGTTCTTTTCCAATTTTTTTCTCTTGCATTTAAATATTTGTTTTTTGCATAAGATACCTGAGGTCGATGTCAAACGTAGTGTTTTTACCTCTTCCGATTTTGGCTGCAGTTCTTTTTTCAAAGTAAGTACTTTTACTTTCAGAACCGGTTTCAAAAATGAGTGTCCGCTTATTTAAAAAAGAAAAAATCGAAAGAGTACAAACCCACAACATTAGATATCGACCTTTGGTATACAATGCCCCCCCCCCCCCTCAAAAAAATATTAAAATGCGAGCGAGATATTTGTAAAGAACGCTCCCATAGGTTTAACATTAGCTTGCGAATGTCTTCGCGAGTTCACGCGAAGAAACTCTCACTAATGTTAAACCTATGGGAGCGTTCTTTAAGGATTTCTCACTTGCATTTTAACATTTTTAAATGATATTTTTTACATAGGAAAGCTGAGGCTGATCTCTAACTGACCTAGTTTTTTGGTTGCAGTTTTTTTAATGATGCTACTTCATTTTCGGAACCGGTTCCAAAATTGAAATATCCACCCCCTCACCCCCCCCACCCCCCCCCCCCCAAAAAAAAAAAAATCGAAATATTAAAATGAAAGCAAGAAATCTGTAAAGAACGCTCTCATAGGTTTACCATTCGCGTGACTTTGTATAGTCACTTGAATATTACCTGCAAGTAATTATAACAGCATATGATGCATCTTTACATTTACTATCGTCACATTTGTGATTTAGTACTTGGTAATGAAACAAAAGGAATACTTCGCTTAGAGCTCTATAAACCGTTGATGACTTATTTCAGATATATCCTTCTTTAAATTCGGAAAATAGGCGCTACTTGTCCGAGCATTTAAGATAAAACAAGAGAAAAATATTGGAACTTCCTATGGTTTTAATCTTGTTGTAATGCATTTTCCAAACGTATTTAAAACTTTTTTTTTTCAAAGGGAAATATCTATATTCGTTACATTTCAGAAGTGTTACACTAGAACTCATAAGAATTCATAAAATGCATATTTATTAAATATCAACAAACCTTATTTTTTGACATTAGGATAGCCACTATTTTAATTTTTTAAACATAAAAAATATCCCCCCCCCCTTCCTCCCCGAAAAGGGTTAATGCATTAATAAAGATACCGATGTTGTAAGATAATGTCAAAGCTATAGTCTCTGGAATATTATTTAGATTTCTCACTATCGGTGTTATGATTTATGAAACAGTTTCTGAATTTATAAGGGAAATCATTAAGGAAATTGATTACGAAGTCTTATACGGGTAAAAGATATTCTGTTCCTTCGAATAGTTAAAAACATTACATTCATGGGTGCTGGTATAACGAAATTCAGAGAAGGGCAATATTTTCGGACAAGTTTCCATTGTGATTATCAAGATAATTTGAATGCATATAGTTTTTTTTTAAAACTGTTTTTATACTTTTATACTAATTTTAGAACAATCGGTCTTTTTTTTTTTCTAAGGGGAAAATATAAATTATTTGATTCTGTGATTTTACATTTAATGACACACTGTGCCATTTTATAACTGCACAATGCCATTTTTGTGCGATACTTTCAATCTTTTAAATAGGCCTTGCTTCTTTAATTCACCAGAATAAACGCTAAATGTTTTGGCTGGCAAAGAAAGAAATCTGCACAAACCGAAATTTCCAAGTCCAATCCGTTATAAAAACTGAAAGTTCAGCCCGAAACTCTTTATTGGCAGTGCTCGCGCACCTTCCCCCCCCCTCCCCCCCCAATCCCCCTCCTTGCTCTTCCGTTGCGCGCCATTGCAAATATGTTCATTAAAATGCATTTAAGCTTATTTGAGGATTTGCTTAAAGTATCTGTAGATGGCAGCACCAAATGTTCAGCAGCAAAATTTCTTTCATGTCATGGCCGTTCTGGATCTTATATATAAGAGAAGAATATATTCATAAACAATATATTGCTTCGAGTTGGCCGATAAAGAAGGTGGTTTAAAAAGGGTACAGTCAAGTACCATTAGATGTTAAAAGATCTTAATAAAGTTTGAAATCTATTCACTGTTTTGAAATTTCGGGTACTTATCAGTGTACAGGTGATAAATCGTCAAATATTGTTCCCATCGCCGTCATTCGTATTGCATTCATTTCATTTAAAATGCATAGCTATCATTTGAAATAAAATGCATAATTATCATTTAATATACACGCTTTTCACTCATTTTAAATAGAAATAATAATAAATAAATAAAAATAAGAAATCGGAAATACCATAAAACAAAACCTATTTCATCAAAGCATGGTTTCCAATTTACACACGCGAAAAGTGAAAGCTGCTATTGCGGACACAAAATGCAACTAGCGAGATTTAGGTCTGGCAAAAATAAAATACAAAGCATCTTTATAATGGAATTCCACTTCTTTATTAAGGACCCCAGCCGGGAATTTTTGGTAAAAAAAATAATTCTCTTTCATGAGAAATAAGGCACATTCGCATTCAGTAAATTTCTAATTTCATGCATCCTTTTTTCACTTTAGAAAAAAGTTACATTAAAAATGAAAAATTTTGAAATGTACAATTTTTTTTTAGAAGACAGTGAATGCTAGATTGATTTAAAAAAAGTAACATTTATTTCTTGTTACTAAAATATTATTTTGTCTTTGCTATAATAAAACGGCACTTCTCTGTTATCCCGTCGACCACTTTTCATAACAAACTAACGCCAAATAAACGGGAGAACGTTGCCTTTGGAATATCAAAATAAATAAAATATAAGAATTTAAAGATACAATTGTTATTTTAATTAATGAAATAACTATTAAATCAGTAAAACATAATGAAAGATACACGCAAATGTCTAATTAAAAACCACTTGATGACATAACAAACACGTATAATGCTTCTGACATCAAGTAAATGGGACTGGATTTTTGGCGTTTAATTTTACAGTTTGGCGATAGTTTTTTGTTATGAAAAGTGGTCGACGGGATAATAGAGAAGTACCAATAAAACGTATGTTCGTAAGAGTGTTACTTAATGTTATGCCAGCTTCAGTTTATATTTAAAATAATAAAGAATAATGAAAATGCTCTTTGAATATCTTTTCGTCAAAGCAAAAATATCAAAGATTTTTACGTATTAAAAATAATTTATGTCCTCGAAGGAAATTACAAATGAATTTATTGTGCTTATTACAATTTGAATTTTTATTAGTTTAAATTTGCTTATAATTCTGTAACATTTAAAATTTAGGCCTAAATACATTGATTATGTCTTTAGGGTTTTTCGAGAAAGTGCTAACTTAATATTTATGAAACTTTTTTTATGTAACAGAAAATTAAAAAAATATGCAGATTGAAATCGAAAGAAACATAAATTAAAAAATATATATATACTTTTTACTATTAAACTTTTAATAAAAAAAAAAAAGTTAAGAGCATTACGCTTTTGTCCCACCTTTATAGCAAATGTATTGCTCTAGTGCTGCCATCTATATGTGATATGTAAAACTATATCATAATTGTAAAACGAGAGAAAAGAATTTTGGCAGTTTTCGTGCATGAAATTGCTTTCTATATCAACGTTTTATGAACGTAAAACAAAAGCTATAATGATACGCTGAAATATTGATGTCAAATTTAATGTGACTTTATACAATAAATTTTTAACCATACAAAATTAATAAAATACATTTACTAAATGAAATATTTTGAAATATTTACAATGAATAAATATTATTAATGGATAAATATTAGATTTCAATTTCTACATATTTAATTTTCTGTTATTTTTTAAAACTTTTTTTAATATAAGTTAGCACTTTCTCAAGAAAATCCTAATGACATATTCAATGTATATAGCCCAAATTTTAATGTTACAGAATTGTAAGTAAATTTATAAAAATTCAAATTGTAATATATACAATAACTTATTTGCAATATCCTTCGAGCACATAAACTTTCACGAAAAGATATCAAGAGCTTTTTCATTAATCTTAATTATTTTAAATATAAATTGAACCTCCCATAACATTAAGTAATCTCTTACGAACATATGTTTTACTATAGCATAAACTATTAAAATATTTGATTAACAAGAAATAAATGTTACTTTATCATTTTAGCAATCGCTGTCTTCTAAAAATTTTTGGGCCTTTCAAAATTTTCCTTTTTAATGTAACTTTTTTTTCTTTGAAAGTGAAAGTAAGAAAAATGCATGAAATTAGAAATTTACTAAATATGAATGTGCCTTTTATTAAGTTTTATTCGTAAACTTTTATTAAGAATTTATTTTAAAGGCAATTATATTATTGACAAGACAATATAATTTATGCATAGTAGAAAATATTCAAATTTCGAGCAGGTTTTTATGACTATGATTACATTTAACTTTCATAAATGTATACCAAATTAACTTTGTTCAGACTGTTTCAAAAGAACCTGAAACATTTTATGAATTCATGTGAAAAAGGGCATAATATATTAACTTGAAACTAGTAGATTTGTTACTGATTTATTGTTTTGTCATTTTTTTTTTTTTTTTTTTTTGGCTTAAGTTTTTATGTAATGTTCAAACTAATAAGAACAGTTGACAGTGTTTGAAGAACAGTCCCCGTTTCAGCACACTGAAGATATCGCAACCAACAGGGGCGAAACTGGGATTTTTTTTTTTTCACCTGGGACAAGCATGAATTTTTGCGCCCACCTGACCTCCTTTCCAAAATAAATTTATAAACAGAAGTTTTCGACTAATTGTTTTTATTTTAAATGTGTAATAATTGCTAGACAATATATTAATCTTAATATTTTTAAGTTCGACCTATTGCAATAATTTCGTTTATATATACATAATGCAAATCTTGTCATCACATAAAGTCCGAATTGCTGATCCAATTCGAACTTTGATTGGGACAGAAAATTGATCTGCCAATATCTTGGATGAGTTCGTTAATCAAGTATGTGGCTGTTATAGTTCGTTTAGAGGAACACACAAGAGTAAACAAAAATGCAAAATTTTTCATCGCAAAAACGTCCGAAATACTGAATATTGATCTCCCAAGTATCTTGGATGAATTGGTTAATCAAGTATGGTTTTGGCGCCCTACGTGGTCACTTAGTGAAATAACAGCCGTGTTGAAAGTAAAGAATATAAAATCCAGAATACATTTTTATTTTGGGTTGTGAGATTGCAAGTCTTTTGTCTAGATTTCATTGTCTTTATGTATCTAAAGACGAATGGAATCCTATTTCGTCGCCCCCCCCTCTACAGCGGTGGCCGAGGCCTTTAAAATATTCACCCATAATTTATTCAGTCTTTTTTAAATATTTAACCTTACTTTAATCATTTATTTAAAATGGTTCATAAATTTATTTAAATAAATAATGCTTAAACAATTAATTATTTTAAATCGAACATTTATCTTAAAATTATAACTTTTAGTGCTAAATAAATTTAATATAAATTTCTTTCCATTTCGCATATTTTCCAAATTATTTTCATTTTTAATTAATATTCCAGAATTTAAATTTTCTTAACTTTCAATAAACTTAACTTAAAAAATATCTAAACTAAATCTATTCTCACTTCTTTTTAATAACTGCTATCTTAAAATTATCTATTTAAGAATATATTATATTACGAAGGGGGGGGGGGAATTAGGGGGTTGTGAAAGAAGGGGAAAAAAAAACTAACTATTTAATTATGATACGTATCGAATCCGTTTAAAGTTATTACTTCTGGGAAAACGGTCAAAAATTTATGTATGACAGATTTTTGATATAATTAAAAATGGCCTCAAGAGGGAGGGGGGGATAGGGGTTTAAGACAAAAAAAAATTTAACTTCATCAATTCACAAGATATCAAATCTGCTTAAATTTATAAATCTTCTTAACATGATCTACAACTTTTATATTGGCAAGATTTTTATAAGACCGACTCTTACAGCCCCCCCCCCCCAAAAAAAAAAAAAACCTCTGCTCGCTCCGCCTACAGGCACAGGTATATTTCGAAGTGGGCGGTCTCAACTGCCGCATCATGGCAAAAAGGCATTTTTTCTGCAATTCCCAATAAGCAGCCGCCCCTTTGCCTGCGTCTCCGAAATCTACCTGTTCCTGTAAGCCGAGCCGTCGGGTATTTTTTATATTGGTGCTAATTCTCAGAACATATCAAGGGTGAGATAAATATAATCATAAATACAACATTTGCATACATAATTCTTTGTCGAAATTTTTCTACTTTTCTAAATACAATCTTGGCTACTCGATTGTGCTATTTTATGTGTCAATATTTTATGCCAATTCAGAATCAGAATTTTGTATTTCTTCATCTTCATGTTCTTTTGTTTTTGTTCTTTTTTTGTTATTGCTCAATTTTATATTTTAAATTTATCAGGTTAAATTATTTGAATTAAAGTGGAATACATTTTGTTATTCATCGTCTTAAGGTGCTTTAATATAATAATTTAGGATGATATTTAATAACTTAACAAAAATGAAAGTTATAGTTGCTTGCAAACAGAAAAAAGCGCCTGTAGGTGCCTGTATGTAAACTTCTTGCGTATGTAAACTTAAAAACTGCATAACACATTTGAAAATTAGATTTCATCAATTACTGCTAATAGCCGGAAAGGTATTCGAAGTGTTTTGTACACGTCCATAATTTATAAATCTATATATGCACTATATAGTATGTAAAATTTAGCTTACTTACAAAACGGATAATATAGTCGGAAATCCACCTTCAGCAATTTCCACCAATGGACGAAAATGCACTCGAAATTTTTGTACAGTCCTTTATAGTCTATATTATCTACAGATTTTATACACACCTCATATTAAACTAAAATATAATTCAGGAAAAAAAAAAAACTCATAACACAACTGAAAACGTACTTGAAGACGGCGATGTATCCAGATCTTGCGTAGCTCTGTATATGAGTTTATATTCTATACGCATATCTTAGTAATGCTAAATATAGTTCAGCTGATAAATGCGTAAAACACCCCTAATATTCCCTTTTATACACAGTAATGCTTCAGAATTATTTTGTGTAGCCCTGTATATAATCTATACCATAGAAGAAGGAATTATTAGATAGAAGATTCACATGACCGATTCGTTATCAAGAGCAACCGGGATTATGGGAAGGTGGTTAAACAGAATGCTCTAAATCAGAGGTTCCCTCGCGGAGAACCTCTCCGCGCTCTCCGCGGTTCCCCATCGCGGAGCCCTTGGGGCTCCGCCTGTACTTTACAGGGGCTCCGCGGAGTTCCAGGCAGTGTTGAATTCAGACACTTTTCTCTGGGAGGGATTTATGTGGCTCCGGGGGGGACATTATAGAGTTCCGGGGGGGAAATTACACTTTTTGACCATTGAAAGCATAAAATTTCAAATCTTCCGGGGGGGACACTTCAATGCTCCGGGGGGGACATTCCCCCCCGGGCCACCCCCTGGATTCAACACTGGTTCCAGGAAAATAAGCAAAACATTAAAGAAATTAGCATATTGCAAGGGAAAATTTTTTGCGTGTGTGTGTGTCAAAAATAACTATATATATATATATATATATATATATATATAATCATTAAGTTGCGAAACATACCATAATATCTTTTTTTAAGTCATGTAAATATTTGCATTATATTTATGTATCTATTTTCTAGATAATATTCTTGGTTTTAACTACTTTATTTTATGTTTCTGCATTTAATGTTTTAAAAATTCGATTCAATTTAATCTGCAAGAAATAGTATTCTGAATCAAATGCACAACGGAAATCATATCAGCAAAGGCGCTGTTTATGTTATTTGCATTAATTTTTAATTATTTAAATTTTCTATTCTGTAGTAAAACAATGTTTGTCGCTTAAAACATCTTTTATATAACATCTTGTATCATATAAATTCATTTTACATTTGTGTATATTGTGTATATATATACTTCTTTTTAATTATAACTTAATATCTTTAATCTGTTTATATATTTGTATATTTAAATTTTCTATACTGTTTTTCATAGTAAACAACGTTTGTCGATTAAAACGCCCCTTTTTGTAACATCTTGTATCATTTAATAAACCCCACATTAGATTAATTTAATATATGTATACGTTGTGTATATAGTTTTCTTTTTTTGTAAATTTAATATTTGTATACGTTGTGTATATAATTTTCTTTTTTTCTTTTTGCAAATTTAATCCATTTAATCTGTTTATTTTTATTAATTTTTAGTTATTTCTATGCTGTTTTACATAATTGTACTTAATTTTTAAAGCCATGTATGTTGCTGAAAACGCTTTTTTTTTTTTAACATCTTGTATCACTTCTGTTTTAATTGATCTCATCATTGGCTAAGATTTTTATGCTATGATGCCACATTTTTCTATCAGAAATAAGGCTGTAGTAATTAAAAAATACATATTAGTTCTTTACATTTGTCATCACACTAACAATCTAAACTTTTGCTCAGCTCCACCCCTTGCTTAGACTTTTCGTCAATGAGTACCCGCCCTGATATAAATTTAACTCCGCCCATATGTAAAGATTATGTGTGTTTTGTTATTAAAGCTTTTCTACAAGTGTCAGTTCTTTTAACATGTGTAGTTTTTAATCGTATATGTAATTTGAGGCAAAAACAATGGTGAAAGAAAGTTTCTTTCAAAACTATAATTAATAGCTAAATACTTCAAATAAAACATCCGAAAAAAGTGAATGCTGCAAGTTATATATACAAGTGATATACAAGCTATAGATTTTGCCCCGCCCACTTAAACACTAAAACGAATTTCTGCTACTAAATGTATTTTTAAAAAATGGTTAAAAAAAAAGAAGCTCAGAGGCGATACGCTTTCGTTGCATGTTTAGAAGTACTAGAAAAGTAAAGAAGAACGAAAAAAGAATCCGTAATCGCATGATTCTATTAGAACGGGACTAATGAAAACGTGTTATATATTTACTCATGGGCGAATGGGACTACGCCTTTTTTTTTTCTTTTCGCGAGAGCCTATTGGGATTATACAAAAGTCTCTCTTTGTAAATGAAGACTGTACAACTTACCTTTTTTTACTCTGTGTGTGGTTTTCATCATAAATAATAATAGTTTCACGTAATCCCCAATGCAATGCATGGCCCAGACAGGATTACCATTTTTATTTTTAATTCAGAGTTCATACTGGAAATTCCGAAAGAATATTTTTTATTTTAAAAGTGGATGTCATTAACCCCTTAACAGTATTGCTGGAACGTTTCTCGAGTAAGAAGAGCTTGTTTTCTTCGTTATAAAAGCTTTTAGAAACCACAAATTTTTAGCTATAATTTTTGTTGTATTTGGCGGACATATCTCGATTGTACAAAGCATATATTTTAATACAAAAAAGTGGCTTTTAGTCCTTATTTTTAATTTATTGTGTCCAATAACAGTAATTGTAAATAAAACTGTTAAGGGGTTAAATAATAGATTTTTGTTTTAAAATTTCTAGTATGAATTCCAATTTTCTGTATCAAGAAAAGGGCCAAACTGAGAACCTTGGCCCCACTTGGAAACTACTGGTTCGGACCCTTATCTAGCAGAATTTTCTCTGCTCCATAGGCATAAAAGAAAAAAAAAAAACATTAATTGTAAACCATAGAGTACCGTGGGGTTAAGTGGGGCTCCGCCTTCGAAATTTTTACCAAAAAGGGCTCCGCGAGCCCAAAAGTTTGGGAACCACTGCTCTAAATGAATGGCGAAAACTTGGCTTTTATCTTGGCATAGACGTTCCTACTATCCATTGCCTCACACGATGGGTTTCCGGCGTTATCATCTCATCATTTGTTTTATTTGATTGTTGCTGGGAAATTGTAAAAGTGAATTTTTCTGCACAGTGTTGCATTTCTTTTATATGAATGTTTTATTAAATATTTGTACAATAAAGTATTTTAAAGCATTTAGTTTCCTTATTTGTAAATATATAAACACTAGTGGATCTATGCAAATATTTCACACTGCAGTCTAATATTTTTTAGATGCAGATTTAAACTTAAAAAAAAACTACAAGTATCTCATAAACAATATTAGTCAAGCCAGAATATCATCTAATTTATTCAAACAAAGTTACAGTAAAATCTGGCCGAGGATAGCAAACGAGAGAGGGAAAAAAAAAAAAAAAATGCATTAGAAGGTGACATCTGTTTTGGAAAAAACATGGTAGAAAGAAAAATAAATTGAGCATTTGAATTGAATTTAAATTTTGCTTTTTAATCATAAATATAATATAAACGTGCGCAACAACTTTGTCCCACTTTATCTTTATCGGAACATATATTTTTTTATTTTAATCATTGATGCGGTATTTTTTTGTGGCAACGCTGATTTGAGAAAAACCTTTCATTTCATTTATGAAAACAATGCTGATTTAATTTTTAATTAAATGTAATTTTCATCAAACATGTTTTAACGAAATGTGAGTATAATATGTCAGAAACCTGTTCAAAATTTTTTCATACGATCTCATTTATCGTTTTGCGTTTTTTATTTGCTTAGAAAAAGGGATGTTGACAACAGAAATAATAAATATGATACATTTATTAGTATTTCCTAATTTCATAAAATGAAACGATTACTTTAAATCCTTTTAACTAATGTATGTATATATTTTATCATACTGTTTAATTATTCAGTCCTATATAAAGAATAAATTTTACTTTTTTCCCCATCAAAATCATCAGAAGAAAAGGGATCTTAGTTAAATTTAAATAAGGGTTTGGTTTTAAATTTTGAAATCAGGTGAATACAATCAATTCTTAGTTGATATTACGGAGGTGAAGGGGTGAATGTATGTGTTTATTTTATAAGTAGCCAGCGACCGATTTACAAATTTGGGGGCCCCCTTGCGTCTATGCTTATAGCGACCTTGAGTTAAAAATATATATTATTGAAAGTGGTACTTATTAAGAAAACCACTACTGATTTTAATTATTTTGTGATATTTAATGATGTTTTTACAAAATTTCTTAATTTTTTAGCAGTAAGTTTTTATAACATCCTCATAATCTTAAGTGTTCTATCTCGCTGACGATTTTTCAATCTTTCGAAATCTGTTCCGAAAGTGAAAGTATCCTAATAAAAAAAACCTGTCAACAAAATCGAAAAAGTAAAAAACGACCGTTGTAGAGATCTATTTTAAATATCTAATGGTAAAATTTATTTTTAAATGTTGAAATGCAAATGAGATATTTAAAAAAAATTATCCTATAGGATTAACATTAGCGAGCAGGTGTTTTCGCGTGAGTGATGTAGCCCTTAAAAGTTATTTTTACATTAAAAAAAAAAAAAGTTCATATTAATTTTGTTTTTAATAGATAAAATTTCATCAGATTTTGGCTAATAATTTAAAAATCTTCAATAGCATTTGCGGGCTCCGGAAAATCGAGGGCCCTGGGACCGTGCCCCGAATGCCCTGTCATAAATCAGGCACTGTAAGTAGCTGCATTACGTAAGAAAGCGTAATAAAGTTTTAAAATATATCGAATTTAAACTGATTCTTGAACAAAGATATTTTTTTATGAGTTATTTAAAGAAATTAGACCGGAGTACTTTATTGTCATAAAAATAAAGATATCAAATACCGAAAATTGAAAATATCGAATTAAATATTAGTTATAAAAGCAACCAATTATTGTTTTAAGTATTATTTTATTGGTATTTAGGAAAAACGTACCCCCTCCACCCATAACAAAAAGAAAATATACGTAACTTTAAAAACAAAGCTTTAAATAGATTGCATTATGTTTACACTCCTTAGATAACATATCCTTCGCATAACAGACGTAGCAAAAATCAAAACAATCTTATCAAACGTTTAAATAAATAAGAAAATATCGAGGGAAAAAGGTGTCAAGACAGCGATAAGCACGCCATACTATCCCCATGCTTATTTCCCTGCTTTGAAATAGTTTCGAAAGCAGGCGTAAATAAAAAAAACCTGTAGCAAACCGTGAAAGGGGAAGATGGGCGAAAACACCCCCTTATGTTCCTTCTAGCAGCGTTTACAATATCACTTGGTATCAAACCGGATTTACAGGACGTGTTAATATGCCACTATCGTTCCTGCCACGGAGAAAGAACCTGGAGGGGAAACTAGAATACGCGAGGATATTGAAAATACAAGTCATATTTTTTAAACGAAAGAGGGCGCTGTAAAATTTGGCGGCTGCCTTTTAACAGAATGTCATTAGATTACATGTTAAATTCCGAAAGTATTTTACTCGGTTATTTTTAATTATAGCAATTATATGTCATAAATTTAAGATAGGGTATAAATGTTTTATTCCGGGATGTAGATCGGGCGATGATGATGAGATAAACAAAAGAAAAATCGAAGGAAAAAGAATTAAGTATGTTTAGAGCTCCAAAGGTGAATGCTTTTTATTATACTTTAAAGCTATATGCATGTAATCATTTTTAAACTAAGAATTTTTTTCTAGTATATCGATCTTAGGGTATATGTTTTTAATTTATTTGAGTAAAAGTATTTTGGGGCTTCACTCAAAAGTGCAAGTGTAAGAACTTATTTTTTTTTAAAAATGTCCCCCTCCCCCCTTTCCGTCCCATCATATCTAGAGTAATTAAGGATTTATTTTAACAGTTAAATTTACTGAAACTACTTGACGTATTACTTGTAGTAAAAAGTAAGTGAAAAATGTAGTCTGCAGATTTACTAATTTCATTCGGCTATAAATCTAATTAACATTTCAGTAGTTTTTATCTACAGAGTTGAATAATGAAATATTTAAATCAAATATTAAAACTATATTAAAAACAATAGATTTTTAACAATTTGTGTCGCTTAAAAAAAGTCTTTATTTGAATGGGGAATGCTTGAGCCCCATAAGTCCGTCCTTTATATATCTAGAGTAATTAGGGATTTATTTTAAAAGTTAATTTTACTGTAACTACTTGATATTTTACTTGTAGTATTTAGTAAGTAAAAAATGTTAGCGGCAGATTTTCTAATCTTGTTCTTATTAGATTCATGTAAGTGCAATTTAAAAATTTAATTTGTTTTGTTAGCTGTTCAGTTCAATCAAAAGATTTAATTTTAAATAGATAAAAGGGCAGTTACAACAGAAAAATTATAAAACTACATTTAAAACTGAATTCTATTAGAGGTATTTTTAAGGAGTTAAATATCTATAATTTTATTTATTTAATTTTGTGCATGGAAAGAGGAGAGGGGGGGGGGGATCCTAAAAATTTCATCTTAATCAAAGAAAAAATGCTTAAAATGTGCTCCTTATTTTGATAAAACTGTGTTAAAATAAATAAATAAATAAAGTGTCTGGACCAGTTTGGGTCCTGTGACATCAGAATCATTATTTTATCCATCAATCTAATTCATTTGTAAACTAAAAAGTATTTTGGGGCTTCATTCAGAAGTGCAAGTGCAAGAACTCATTTTAATATATATATATATATATATATATATATATGTATATATATTTGCCTCTCTCATAAATGCAATTTAAAAATTTAATTTGATTACTTAGCTGTTCAATTAAATCAAAAGATTTTATTGATTGTAAATTAGGAAAAAGAACTCAATTAAATAACAAATTTAATATTAACAAAGAAAAAAAATATTTAGGTATATATGGTTTTTAATAACTGTATAATTTTCAAATTGTAAGGTAAGCATGTTACCTTTTCTATCTGCAGCAGTGTTTATGAAAGAGGAAGCATTTATGTATGATAAAAAAATGAGTTTTTGGACCATTCATAACTAACATTATATTAAAGTCACAATTTACGATTCTTGCAAAAATTAGTTAATAGACACTATTATTTATTCAAGTTTTATTTCCCAAATAATTAAGATAAAAATTTGTTTTTCAATGTATATAATATTAATTGCATAGATATAAAAAGTTATGAGTTATTAAATTATTCAAAGGTTATCGATATATGCGCAAGATTAAAACTTATTCCAGAAAATTTGAATAATACTTTTAATCTCTAAAAATTATACGTCCATTCCGTATTTCTTCGCAGTACAATATCCTTGATATTTATTTTTAAATGACCATTCAGATTTTCTTGTCAGGATGAACTCTTATTTAAAGAGTTATAAAAAGCAATCGAAACGCCAAATATCTATTAAAATATACGTATGGTGTGAAGAAAACTTTATTTAATGAAATTTCTACTTGTTTGACTTTTTTAAAGTTCAAATTTTCAATCAAAAACATTTAAAAAATGAATGCTTTTCGCATTGAAAAGCATTTCAGAAGCAGCCTAAGATCGCCGTCAGTTTACCGTAGCGCCATCTATGAGGAGAAAAACTGTATTGTAAAATTTCAACGTTACTTTCCCCTCCATCTATCTTACTCCGTGGTTCCTGCTTTCATTTTGCACCCATTTACAAACGCAAGCATTTTTTATCTTAAATTTGTCTCATTTTTATTAACACTTTCCAACCTAGTTGAAAAGTGTTTATGACTTCGGTTTGTCTGGCCGTCTGGCCGTCTGCCGTCTGCCGTCTGCCGTCTGTCCGTGCTCTAACTCCCGTAAATATGCTCGGATTGCCCTGCAAATTTTATATGTTATAATCGTTATCTATAGCATGTTCCCTATTTCAACGGAAGTGTGTAGCACTTATAGTTTTTTTACAGGGACACTCAAAAGAATTCCGTTACATGGCGGTCTATGGGGAAAAATCATTTGCGGTTTATTTAAATAATGTTTCAATACTTTAAACGCATTGAAATTTATATATATCACTAAGGTGCATTAGAAGAAGCTTAATATGGAATAGGGTGTGCATAGCACTTATACTTACTTTACAGGGACAGTCAAAAGAATTCCGTTACATTACGTCTATGGAGAAAAATCGTCTGCGGTTTATTTAAATAATGTTTCACTATTTTAAACGCATTGAAATTTATATAAGGTTCATTACAAGAGACTTACTACAGAATATTGTGTGTATAGCAGTCATCGTTCATTTACAGGGACACACAAAAGAATTCTCTACTGTATGTTAACAATAATTCCTGGAAGTGCGTTTTAAGTTACTGAATGCGATTTTAATTTTAAATCGCTTTTTGTATATTACGTGGTGTGTATAAATTCTGTAGATCCTATACAGGGAAGTACAAAAGTTCGGGAACACATTTCCGTATTATTTAACTCCAGACGGAGAATTTTAAACTGTGCTACGTGTTTCCTAACTGAACTAAAATTTAGCATCCTATGTAGTATATATACAAATCTATAGATCCTATACAGGGCTGAATAAAGTATTCGGATTACTTAGATGTTATCTTTTAGCTTATAAAAGAGTATGATTCGTAAAATTATTTTGGAAGCGTTGGAAAGTGTTACATAATCTATGCTTGACGCATGATTTTTCGTTCTTGTTATTTATAAAAACATTTCACTTTATTTTTTACTTTACTACAGTAGCTATTTCTTTTACAGTAATTGTAATTATAATTTGGATTTTTCTTCATTGAAGTATTATTTTTACTTCCTTCTGTCTATACATACATTCAGTCTATAATGTGAAAGTGTTTTTCGACTTCCAGTTTTCGACGGATTTACATGTTTTAAGAGTCAGATATCCCGAAAAACATGAGTTACAAAATGCCTGCTTCTATGTGTGTGTGTTCTCTTTGTATCATTGAAAAGTGTTTTAAGTTATGCATAGAATTGAACCAAATTTTATTTATGTATTTTTTGCTATGGCCAGCAGGTATCGGATGAATTTGGGGATATTCCGGTGGAAAGGGGAGCTGTGATAGCGATTTTGTTCCATTTTATTTATTGTATCATCGAAAAGTGTATGAAGTTACGCATAGAATTGAACCAAATTGTATATATATATGTTTTCGACTATGGTCTGGAGGTACCAGTTGAATTTGAGGCCATTCCCCAGGAAGCGATTTTCTCGATTTTTCGTAATTGTGTTGTGCATCGGATGCTCGTGCAGCGAAGTTGCTTCGCATCCAGGTAACCCGGCGATTCGCAAGCAGCTGACGTACAACAGAATAACGAAAAACATTGATTTTACTGGCGCTATGATAGCGAATTTTGAAGTTCTAACATGCATGAGATAGAAAGTTTTGGGATTGGCACATCCGACTAGTTTTTAATAATTTTTCACCCGTTATTCAACATTAGCTCTTTGAACTTCACTGCTTTACTGTTCTTTGACTTTTAGAAAATTTACACGCAGCATTCAGACACAAACACGCCACTGTTGCCTCAAAAAGGGAACGAATTTTCTTAAAAAAATTATCTAAGCTTTCAGCTTCCATTTGAGCATAAGAGAGAACGTTAAAAATATATACAATATACTTTAAAAATATACAAATACATATTTAAGTATGAATAAAATTACAGCATTATTACTTACCCATCATACGTAGTATAGGGTAAGTCTTGTAATCGTTTTAAAAATCGAAAATTTTTTTGACGGATTTACACGTTTCCGACACTAGAGATTCCGAAAAACACATTTTTAGAAAAAAATTTTGCCGTCCGTCTGTCTGTGTGTCTGTAAACGCTCTATCTCCCGAACAAATTGAGTAAGAGACTTGAAATTTGGTATGTACTTAGTATGTAATAATGAGAAGAAATCTATTGGATTTCAGTAACCTCGATTATCCGGAACTATTTTTTTTTCGGACTCTCGAAATATTCGTTCTGATAAAAGGTATATAAAAATTTTCGAAATTGTTTATTTTAAAAAGTGAATATAAAAAACAATAAAAAAACAAATTTTGTATAAAGAATGAAGTCGATCGGATAATAAGTTGCCGAGATATTTGTAATCCTATTTCCCACACTCTTTGATTTTTCATGACCCTGTATTTCATTCAAATTTCAATTCAAAGATATATTTTAATTGGAAATGACTATTAATCCGACGCAGTAAACCGTTAGTTAATATGATGATCAATTTTGGAGTTATTAGGATGTTTCTTTTACGCAACTAGCCGCCACTGGCGACCACTTTGGTCTCCCTTAAATGCATGTTAAGCATTGTAACACGTTACTTTTATTCATAATTTAATTTTTTTTTAATCCTTCGCCAAACCGGAAGATTCTAATAGACAAATCAAGACCTTTTGCCATCATGGTAGCATTTCGCATATTTTTTGTTATTATGTATTTCATCTTTCTTGACAAAAGCCGCTTAATCCATTTAAGCATTTATGCTTCATGACCGTTTGCTTATCAGTTGCAATATGTTCGCTAATGCGGAGATTCTTACACATATTAAGTAATTTTCCGTAATTGGGTCCATTGCCAATTGGCGTATTTTAGTTAATCCGATTTGATGCAATGAAGTCTATTTTGTGAAAGTTTTTTAAAAATACCATATTGTTGCTAATACTTTTTTTTTGTTTGCTTCTCTCTAACTTTGGCTGTAGACTCGACTTAGGAAGATTAGAAAATCTGTCATTATTCTCATCTAAACACGTCTTGAATAATTTGCCATAATCGGGCTGCATATTATTACACGTAATTTTAAGTTCAGCTGTCGCAGACGCACCGGCGTATAATTTTGGCGCCAAAATGGCGATTTTATGCGTGGCAACCCGGCAGTTTCGGCGAGATTTTGCTTGGTATGGCAACCCCATAGAGCAGATTCCGTATGTTTTACAATAAATTAAATATTGTGTGTTTAATAATAAATTGATCATTGTGTATGTTTTATAATAAAATTGTGTGTTTTTTAATGTAAAATAAAATATAGCGTAATAAAATAAAAGTAATATACTGTTTTAGCAATCCTTAACAGGTACCTGAAAATGGGGTTTTCTCGCAAAACAAAAATCGCGCGTCAAAAAGCTGTTCCAGTTTAAAAATGCTATTGGCAGGATTTGCGCCCAAATAACATAAAAGTACTTAATAATGTTTTTTTTTTTTTTTTGTAAATGTATACTAGGGGGCTCTGCCCCCTGCTCGCTACGCTCACCAACCCCCGTTCTGATTTCACAGCCTCTTAAAACCTGGTAATGTATCCTGTTTTAAAAAGATAATGGTGATATCACGAACGGCGACTTTCTTCTATAATCAGGTTATAATGCTTTTTCATTCAACTGGTTATAATGCTTTTTCATTTAATTCATCTTTTTTATTTTTAATATTCATGTGTAAACCCGATTTTTATGACTTAATTTTCTTATTTTTCCTGCTCACTCACCAAATTATACAAATTGACATAATTTTTATTTTAAATAACGAAAAAACAAATAAATTAGTATAACATTAATAAAAATATAAATAAAACGTCGAAATAAAAATAACTTGATGACGTAGACACGTGTTGTCAAGTGAATGTGACATTTTCGATCAACCATTATTGGCATTTAATCTTACAAGTACCTTGTAGACCAATCCTCGCTCGGTAATTTTTTTCAACAGGTATTTTTTTTTTTTTTTTTTTTTTTTTTTACTAGCTTATTTTAATTACTTTTTTTTTTTATTCATGGAATTTTCCAATCGATTTTTAACACAATTCCTGATAGGCAAGAATTATATAAATTATGTTGAAAAGTGTTTTGCCGATGACAATACAACATTTTAATATTTTTACAACTTAATTATAAATTAACCAGAGGGCCCGTGCGAGGATTTCGCATTAAATCTAATATTTTTTAGGTACTTCTCTATTATGCTGTCAACCACTTTTCATAACAAAAAACTATCGCCAAATTGTAAGATTAAACGCCAAAAATGCAGTCCCATTTACTTGATGTCAGAAGCATTATACGTGTTTGTTAAATCATCAAGTGGTTTTTAATTCGACATTTGCGTGTATTTTTCATTATGTTTTACTGGTTTATTAGTTATTTCATTAATTAAAATAACAATTGTGTCCTTAAATTCTTATATTTTATTTATTTATTTTGATATTCCAATGGCAACGTTCTCCCGTTTATTTGGCGATAGTTTTTTGTTATGAAAAGTGGTCGACGGGATAAAAGAGAAGTACCATTTTTTATCAATATGTAATAGTTGTTAGATGCAGGTTTAAACTTCTAAAGAAAAAGCAAGGATAAAAATATTTGTAAACAACATTTAGTTGTTAGTCAATCCAGAATATCATCTAATTTATTCCATCAAAGTTAGAGTAAAAACTGATCCAAGATTGCTAAAGGCACGCGCGAGAAAAAAAAAATTAACAATCGTATTTTAACTGCATTAGAGGATGACGTCATCCGCTTCGGGAAAAACATGGGACATAGAAATATAAATCTAAACATTTCAATTTCAATTTCGCTTTTTAATCATAAGTATAAAATAAACCCGTGCGGTGTTTTTTATAATAATTGCTGAGCATCATATAATGTGGTATTAAATTTTTTTGGCAACAATGTTTTGAGGAAAACCTTTCATTTCATTTAGGAAAACAATGCCGATTTAATTTTTAATTATCAGCAATTTTTAATCGAAAACATGTTTTAACGAAATGTTAAGTAAGCTATGTCAGGAGCGTTTTCAAAATCCTTTCATATGCTATCTCATTCGTCGTTGTGCGTTTCGTATTTTCAGAAAAAAAGGGATGTTGACAGGAGAAATAATATATATGATACATTCACTTGAAATTGGTTGTTCTTTTTCAATTAGGTGGTCACAGGTGATAAATCGCCAAATATCTCTGTAACTCGTACAATTGTATGGGAGTTGAAAAACAACGGATTTAATTATGTGAGAATAAAATGCTCGCCAAAATAGGCCAAAGCGCTGTGAAATGGTAAAAGTTAATATTTTAAAGAGTTAAAAGTAAAATATAAATTGTTAAAAAAAATGTAACATACAGAATACGCTTTCATCAATTAATAATTAAATATCAATAAATTTACGATTACACGATGACAAATAAATTTAAAAGAGTAAAAAGATAATTTAAATAATGTTTCATTTTTCTTTCTGATTCTCTTTTGTTGATAAATAAACAGAGCAAAAAGTATATATTTCAAATAAATTCATTATTTTGAGCTTCCTGGCAAACGTATAAAAAAGAAGTGAATTTTTCATAATAGAGGTCTTTGCCCAGGCCAAATTAATGCATTGTAATATATATTTTACGTAAAAAATATGAATTGCGGTTAAAAAAATTCCGCGGTATTTTCAAGATGACCATTGGTTGCTTATAAAAGAGTGTTTTTAAAAAACTATTTTTGGTAATTCCGCATTATCCCGTCAACCATTTTCCATAAAATAAACTATCGCCAAAGTAATCGCCAGACCCAGACTCTAACGCCAAATAAACAAATGGCTGAATGTTGGCATTGGAATTAAAAAAAAAAAAAAAAAATCGGAAAAGCTACATTTACTCAAGTGTCAACTATCAATATTTTATTAAAATAAATTTTGAAATGTATTAAGGAAAACAGAAAAAAAAAATAATATTGGATATTTATTTATTTACAATATTTTTCATAATTATCCCTCTCGACAGGTCAATGTTTGTGACGTCAGTAGAAACTGATCTAATCTATGTAACTATGCATCACTAAATTTTTTCAATTTTTTACCGCTTTTAAAATTTTGTCGAGGCCGTTTAAAAACACAATCGTTAGTTAAAGAGGATACTATACTCACACAAAAATACTCGCTGGCTTACTTTAGTCCTGTGGGATACATTTGTTTTAATATCTCGTTTGCATTTCAATATTTATGAATGTTTTTTCCCTTTATTTCTTTTTTTGGTACATTTTGGTTCGAAAAACACCTACTTTTTTTGGCACTGGATAGCTAAAGTCGATCTGGACAAAGAACTTCCTGTACTTTTTCGATTATGTTTCAAGACTTGTTTTTTATACCACGTCGAGTTTTAAACACAGAGAACAAGTTTTCTCGAATTAGTGACCTAGCTAGATCGATTTCTTGTGCTCGAATTAGTGTAGTCATTAATTTTTGTGAAAATCGTTAGTGCCGTTTTCGATATATAGCATTCTTAGTGCTGAGTTCCTTTTAATAGATCAAAATGACCTTTCCCGAATTCGAAACCTAGCTAGCTTGATTTCTCGTGCTCGAATCAGTATAGGCAACACGTTTCGTGTAAATTGTTTGAGTATTTTTCCATTTATAACAAAAAACATTTTCAGGGCTGAGTTTGTTTTACCCTGTAAAAACGAATTTTCTTGTATTCGGAACCTAGATAGATCTTTTTTTCGTGCTCGATTTAGTACAGGGGACAATTTTCGTGAAAATCTTCCACGTCGTTTACGGTATCATTCATAATCAGGAAAATCTCTTGCTCGTTTAATATATATGAATAATCGGGAAAATATATGGCTCGTTTAATATATATGAATTTGGCGACAGTAATTTGGTCGACAGGATAACTAACAAGAACCAATTGTATATATAGTGTTACGAATATTGTAAATAGCTAGTGTTTGTGCTTACAAATAATGTAAATAGTTCAATTAAGCTCTATTCATAAGCTAATATTAATTTTTGTTGCATTGCAATATCTTAATTTGGTGATTTTTTGTAAGCGAGTAAACGCTATTGGATTTCAATAGGAGTCTATGGAAATTTGGCGAAATATTGGAAATAGCGTCAAGTTGGCGCCACTTTTGGCAGCTAATTTTGGCCGCCAAATTTGGCGATATATCGCCAAGTTGGCGCTAAAATTGGCGACAGACTCGGGTCTCTTCCTCTTGGTAACCCCTCTAATAGCGCCCATCCTATCTAAATTCTCTACTTTCATGTTAATTCCTCCTAAGAAAAGTCAGAAAGCTCTGACCAATCAGATACGTTTCGAGGTATTTGAAGGATTTATGTGTAAACACAATTTTTATGACGCAATTTTCTTTATTTCCTGCTTTCAACACGTGATCATTTAATTATTATTTTAAACTTTCATTATTGTTTTTAATAGTCTCGCGCAAATAAATTTTTTATTTGAGATAAAATATAATCATTTGCGCTTTTTTGGCAACAATATAAAAAATGATTTTTTCAATAAAATATTTTTTACTCGATTTTTAAGGATTTTTTGAGTTTTTATTGTCCGACCGTGTTAATTTTTTGAATTTCTGAAAGCTTGTTATATTTCGCGTCTGGTGGTATGATTTTCGAATCCGTAGGATGTCTAGAAAAAAAGTAATCGCTCCTCAAAAAAGTCCCTAATAAAAAAGCGATGAGACTAACCCAGAATATCTACGCAGAATTTGATTGGTCCATTTCGTTTTTGGCTCAGTGCCAGATTACTTTTTTTTTAATATAGAAGGATTAAATTACTGTTTTGAACGCGATTGGTCATTAACAATGGTAAATATGATTGGTGACTAATAATCATTTTCGGTGATCTCTCTTCCTGGCTCTCATCCCATAATACATAAATACCAGATTAACTGACAAATCATTTCGAAATTTGATTCATTAAATATTGTTACACAAGTTGTATTTGTTTACATTCAGCTTACGGCAAGAAAAGATCCGGAAGAAAGTTGAGTTTTATAGCATATAATTATGGTAAACTTTGACTGTCTCACTGCTGCGAATTATTATTTTTTAGCTCACAGGCTATCAAAGCCTGAGAACTTATGTGCCCGCCGCTTCTGTATGTACGTACGTACGTACGTACGTATGTATGTATGTATGTATGTATGTACGTAACGCGATAACTCTTGATAGAACTAACCGTTTTACTTTAAATTTTGTTTATAGGTTCCTTGTGATAAGGCGCTTCACTGATTAGTTTTGGAGGTTCAGTGGTTAAGCATAAAGGGGGAAAACGGGGGCTAACCCCCATAATTTAGATAAATGGGTTTTTCATGCAGAATTATCTCATATTCTTCAAATTTTGTATATAGGTTCATTTTGATAATGTGCTTCTGTCAATAGTTTTGGGGGTTCATTGGTTAAGTATAAAGGGGGAAAGGGGGGGATAACCCCCCCTAATTTAGATAAATGAGTTTTTCATGCAGAGTTATCCGATTTTCTTCAAATTTTGTATATAGGTTCATTTTGATAATGTGCTTCTGTCAATAGTTTTGGGGGTTCATTGGTTAAATATAAAGGGGGAAAGGGGGGATAACCCCCCCCCCCCCTTAATTTAGATAAATGAGTTTTTCATGCAGAATTATCTAATTTTCTTCAAATTTTGTATATAGGTTCATTGTGATAATGCGCTTCTCTGAATAGTTTTGGGGGTTCATTGGTTAAGTATAAAGGGGGAAAGGGGGGCTAATTCCCCCTTAATTTAGATAAATGGGTTTTTCATGCAGAATTATCCGATTTTCTTCAAATTTTGTATATATATTCATTGTAATTAGAGACTTCCCTGATTAGTTTAAGGGGTTCATTAGTTAACTATGAGGGGGATGACGGGGGGATGACCCCCCCTTAATATATTGTTGATTTCTTTATTTTTCGAGGGGCATATTTCAAATTCTTTGAAATAGGAGTATAATATACAATTAGTGTGAATAGCCTGTGAGCTCAATGCCCTCAGTTTAACTGGGCAGTTTTCTTTTTATTTTAACACCAGGTAGCGGTCCAAAAATTCATTCGCGGAGAACTTGTTTTACGAACGATTACTTCCATGTTTTAATTATTTAAACGTTCACGACGAATGAATGTTTTTCTTTTTTAGTTGTTGTTTACTTTCATGGATAGAGAATTTGAACTGCGAACCAAACTTTAACTGAAGTTATTGCAGAATATATACATAATTGAATGTAAGTCGTCTCTCAAATATTAATTTATTTTGAACGATATTTCCAAAAATGTAACTTTCATGCAGTTTTATTTGAAAAAATAATATTTAATAAAAATGGCCGCCTGGTATATGAAAAATGAAGTGGACATCCCGGAACTGTTGATGACAGTCACATGACTTACGGTTTTTATTATATAGATTCAATAATAGAGCATTGAAAGTTTATGACGTCATCAAGCCAAAATTTTATTTGAATTGCAATGCATTTTATAAATAGAATACACGTGCTTTATTTTCATATTTTATATTATGCATATCCATGATGGGTAAGTATACGGTGGCCCCCAACGACTAGAGTTTTATGGAGACACATATTAAAAATATTCGACGAAGCTTTATGGCAAATACTGTTCAAATCCCAGCAAATAAATGGAATATTTAAATCGAAAAGCCTTTTTAAAGAATTCTTCCATCGAAAATAAAGAGGGAATTCAATATTAAATTTTTTCCTTTTACATTCTATTTTCCGAAAAAGCATATATATAATATTTTCGGTATGATAAACGAGCTTTTTACCTGAAAAATGGAAAACTGATCCATGTTTGGCAAACAGATGCTTAAAAAGGCTTTCAACCGAAAAACGAAAAAGTTTGAAAGAAACTTTTATGGATTACGATTATTATATTTCATAATGAAAGAGCAGATATTTTTAAAATCATATGACTAGTATTTCATGATTTAAAAGATGTTTTTCTTACAAATTAAACTAATGGAATTTTTATTTTCATGAAATGAAAACAGATCGACATCCATTACAATGATGAGGAAATATTATGAAAGTGTAGGCCTACGCAAACAGTTCAAAAGTAATAT
Organism: Maratus michaelseni; assembly: GCA_963931845.1. Taxonomy (NCBI): domain Eukaryota; kingdom Metazoa; phylum Arthropoda; class Arachnida; order Araneae; family Salticidae; genus Maratus; species Maratus michaelseni. The sequence continues at coordinate 301,019,960 of OZ007589.1, forward strand.
ATACAGGGAGTGCGGAAAAGTTTTGGTGCATCAGAAAAACATCATTTCTTCTATTTGGATATTTAAATATCACTACATAGTATAAAACAAAGTCGCTTTTTCTGTCCCTATATCCCTATGTACGCTTAAATCTTTAAAACTACGCAACGGATTTTGATGCGGTTTTTTTTAATAGATAGAGTGATTCAAGAGGAAGGTTTATATGTATAATAACCATATGTTTTGCTTTGTAATTTCAGATAAATCACTACATAGTATAAAACAAAGTCGCTTTTTCTGTCCCTATATCCCTATGTACGCTTAAATCTTTAAAACTACGCAACGGATTTTGATGCGGTTTTTTTTAATAGATAGAGTGATTCAAGAGGAAGGTTTATATGTATAATAACCATATGTTTTGCTTTGTAATTTCAGATAAATCACTACATAGTATAAAACAAAGTCGCTTTTTCTGTCCCTATATCCCTATGTACGCTTAAATCTTTAAAACTACGCAACGGATTTTGATGCGGTTTTTTTTAATAGATAGAGTGATTCAAGAGGAAGGTTTATATGTATATCCATTAAATAGTGGAGAAATACTGTTATTTTTGAGGTTTTTAATGTGATGTCGTAAATAATTTCATTTTTTCCGCTTATACATTGCAAACGCAGGCTGAACCCTACAAGATTTATCAAAATAATGTACTAATTATTGTACACATTAAAAAGGTCTACAGAAAACACAAAGAGATGAAGGTTTTCAAGGTTAACCCGAAGCAAAGCGAGGGAGGGCCGCTAGTTGATAATATATTGATGTTATATGATGACGTATGTCTTTAGTTGTATGCGTTTCAAGTGCTCATTGATTTTTTTTTTTTTTTGTTGGGTAAAGCCACGAATTGTAAGATAAAGGACAAAGATTATCTCATAGCATTCACATAACTGGTTTGTTGTCACATCAAACGGTGTTTACAGTTAAGCAATCATTGAAGAAACAAAATGATAGGATAACAACTGCTGTCGAATTGTCTGTGCATGCCACTTTTGGGATGCTTTGGAGAGTGGTACACTGTTAAAACTTTTGTGCCGGATTGAACCAACTTTTGGTGCTGCAGTACACTGTAAAAAAAAAATTCTCAGGTTACTAAAATTTTTTTAGTATATTTGTATTCCACAGACTTTTTTAGTAACCGGTACTAAAAATTGGTACTAAAATACTAAAAAAAATTTTGTATTCTTATTTACTAACTATAAAATCTGTAAGAATTACTAGAAAACAACTAGCAACATTACTAGAAAACAGCTAGCAATGATTCCGATTTTTAGTACCGGTTACTAAAAAAATCTGTGGAATACAAATATACTAAAAAATTTTTAGTAATTTCCAAAAATCTGTTAGAAAAACTAAACTTTTTTTAGTAGAGCGACCCATTTTGTTTACAGTGTAGCTGCAACCATAAGATGGTGAAATTTCGTTCCAATATTTGGAGCTCCGGTTAAACCTTAGCTCCAAATATTGGAATGAGATCACCATCTTATGGTTTCAGCTACTGCAGCACCAAAAGTTGGTTCGACCCAAGTTTTTTTTAACAGTATAATGTCAGATCTAAATATCTGTTTTTGTGGATACTGGTGTTAAAATGAATTAAAAATATTATGCAGAATATATCAAAGAAACGCATCCCCGAGTTGTATCCGGAGTTACACTGCAAAAAAAAAAAAAAAAAAAAGTGCTTATTTTACAGTATAATACTAGCACCCCAGCTGCCAGTATTATACCGTAAAATTAACAGTAATAAACAGTAAAATAACCAGTAATAAGCTGCCGCGCATGCGCGTAATAAATTTAACGTTAGAAGACTCAAATAATATACATAAAAAATGAAACCACTGCTATTGGAACTTGGAAAGCACTGGAAATAAATCCTAAGCGAACCAATAATTCATAAGCTGCTGCGCATGCGCGGCCAAGGAAAATTACCACTCGCTACTCCAATAAAACAATCAATGGGCCAGTGTACAGTGAGACATTTCACGAATCTGGGCGGCCAAAATTATATTTTAATGTTAAGCTAATTTAATTTATTTAGTTAATCGATAAATACCCTTTTGAGCATACATATACAGGGTGTGCAAGGATTATTGGTACAAACTTTAAAGGGAGGTAGGGGACATCACAAAGATTCAGATGTGCATACCAAACCATGGTCGGAAACGGCTTCGTTCGCCATTAGGTGTTGTTGTTCACAAGTTCATTGGAGGAAACCAGCGTTCTCAGATTGCGGAATTTTTTAATTCAGAATTTATACCAGAAACTGTCCATAGCATGTTTGATTAATTAAATTAAAGATATTTCCAGATATAAACTCGAAACGCTGGCGAAAACAAAACCTTTCTTTGCCTCAGTCATTTGATCTGTCATCGCACAGTTTTACGAACACCGAGCTGGCAGATATTCACCTGATTTACGGATTGGCACACGGAAATGCACGAACAGCAGAAAGATTGTATCGCGAAAGGTACCCACAGAGAGATGCACCGGAACGCCGGATGTTTATGAATGTGCGTCACAATTTGTGTGAATATGGATCATTACGAGGAAATAGGTATAGTGTCATTCCACGCTAAATGAGCAAATCAGCTGTGGCTGACATGTCATAGATTTTAATGAAAATCAGCATATAGGTAGATGATATTTATTTATGAGTAAATGTAAAATAATAGATTTCAGGATTGTTTAATTAAGTATTAAAACTTACATTAAAAGTTGATATAAGATCGAGGTTTTGTCTACATGCTTGAAATTTCAACTTTCATTATTAGTCGGAGTGGAAAGATTTTATTAAAAATTATTTATAATTAAGAATGAATAATAAGCAACAGATTGGAGTGATTTAGTAATTTTCCTTTTATTCCATAATGAGAAAAAAATAAATAATGAAAAATTTTTAGAGGAAAATGCAATATTTCTATTACTTGTTTGAACATGAAGGAAAGGTCTTAAAATTTTAAAATTATTTGACGTTATAGATAAAAGTATATATTTTAAATATAGAAACTTTCATTCTTGCCTTTTTATTCCTTATTGAGAAAAAAATAAATAATGAAAAATTTTGAGGGAAAAATTCAATATTTCTATTACTTGTTTGAACATGAAGGAAACATCTTAAAATTTTTAAATTATTTGACGTTATAGATAAAAGTGTATATTTTAAATACAGAAACTTTCATTCTTGCCTTCAGTTTATTTTTCCTCAACAATATTTTAAATTAGAGTAGAATAAATTATTGATTTAAACGGGGCAGTGGTTTAACAAACAATTATAATAGTAATCAAAGCTCCATATAGATGGCAGCACTGCATTTTTTTTACAAGATGGCAGAACTGCGCACAAATTTGAAGTGAAATAGCCCATAGAACGTAACAAATATTACCTTTTTGAACTCATTTATGTTATGTTAAGAATCAAAAGGCAATCTTGAATTTTTTTCAGCATATCATGGGCTTTTTGAACTTTATGCTTATGCAATATTGTTAATGTCAGGTTTTCCTTCATTTGATTTTTTAATTATACATAAGAGGAAAAATTGTGATTTTGTAATTTTTTTTAAAGTTTCTAAGCTGTTTTGAAGATGAAGAAAATAAATGGCTGCTTCCAAATTTGAGAAATTTGGTTTTCATATGTAACATTACATCATACATCAATTTCACATATGTTTTTAAATTCCTTTGACTTTTATAACGCTTTTAATTTTCTCAAAATTTTCAATTTTTCAATTTTTACAACCAATTTAAGGTTAACCATGGTGTTATAAAATTATTATTACTAAATAAATATGATAATAACTGTCCACGGATTACAATATTATGAAAAAATTTCATTTATGTTAAATAGTTTTCAAGATACGTAAGTTTAAACTTGCAACTTTCAACGATTCCATACAAGCCATTCTATGTCACAAGTTTTTTAAATGTCCAGAACTGCCAAAATATTTTATTTTTTGTCAAGATATTTTGGATAGCTCAATTTAAATATGAATTGAATCTGTGTACCAAATTTTATTAAAATCGGTTACTATGTGGCCACGACTTTTTTTTAATTTTTGCTCATTTTGCATGGAATGACCCATGCCTACAGTGAGGGCGGGCCACGAATAACTCAAACTCCCACATTTGAGCAAAATGTGTTGGATATTGCTCGAAGGAATCCTAGTACCAGCGTACGAGCCGTCGCTGCTGCCGTAGGAGGATCTCCGAGTAGTGTTCATCGTGTTTTGCATCGTGAAGGCTTACACCCATACCATCTGCAAAGAATACAGTCACTGCTCCCCACAAATCATCCTTCGCGTGTGCGTCTTGTACCGTGGTATCTCGACTAATGTCGCCAAGACGCGTATTTCCCACTCTACGTTTTATTTACGGATGAGGCGTGCTTTACGCGATATGGTGTGTTCAACCACCACAGTGCGCATTTATGGGCTGGCGAGAATCCCCATGGCGTGAGACCACATGCTGAGCAACATCGCTTTTTAGTGAATGTTTGGACTGGTGTGGTCGGCGACCTCTTAGTCGGGCCTTACTTATTGCCAGCACCTGTAACATCTGCAGATTATCGCATCTTTCTGCGAGAGTTGCTACCAAGCTTACTTGACACTATGCACAACATGTCACACGCCATATGTGGTCTCTTGCCCCCTCCCCCCCCCCATTATGGCAGATGCTTTCGTCAACATTTGAATCAGGTGTTTGGTCACCGATGGATTGACTGTGGTGTACCGGTTCCCTGGGCACCACGTTCTCCTGATTTAAGCAGCATAGATTTCTTTCTTTGGCGTGCACTGAAAAGTACTGTGTACGCAATGCCTGTGGATTCCGATAGGGATCTGGTTGAAAGACTCTTCTGTTCTGCTGTGGATATCCAACAAAATCCAGGTGTATTTGAGCGAGCCCGCTAATCCAAGGTTCGACGGTGCAATGCATGCATCGCTAGCAATGGTGGAAACTTTGAACATCTTTTGTGGCGTTTTCACATATCATCTACCACAGCACATGTAATATCTGTGACCAATAAATTATTTCAGATGATCTCAGTCTTGTGTTTCTTCGTTTCTTGTGCCTATCATACTACTTTCTCATGACGTTTCCGACCATGGGTTGCTATGCAAATCTGAATCCTTGTGATGTCCCCTACCTCCCCTTAAAGTTTGTCCCAATAATCCTGGGACACCCTGTATGTATATATATATATATATATATATATATATATATATAATTAAAAGTAATTAAAAATAACTATTCGTGCTTCACATTCTTATGGATTCTTATGGTTATATTTGTTAAATGAAAATTAATAACAATACAACAATAAATCTAATGCTTGTTGGGTTTCATTAAAGATCCATTTACATCTAAAAATTAAAGCATGCTTTTCTAACTTCAATTTCTTAAAAATTCATATGAATAAATTATCCCTTTGCACACCTGTTACTCCACTGGAGAGACGTCCGACGTACGACTTTTAAGTTGCCAATACTGCAAAGAACTAATAACCGTGACACTTTAAGATGAAGAAAATCGTGTATATTATTTTCCGCGCAAATTTCTGTATTCTGCTTTGTCTAGGTAGAAGTCCATTTTTTGTTCATTGTACAATTTTTAAGGAACGATAATTCTCTGTTAAGTTCTTCGTATACAGTAATCTCTCATTTATACGTCGGTGCAAGGGACTAACCAAAAACGACGCATAAACGAGAGAGACGCATAAATGAAATCCAAGTAAAAATTACATTTGAAATAAAGACAAATTCATCATTAAATGGTTAGATAACAAGCAGAATAATAAAAAATGCGAATTATTTAGCTTGTTAAAGATTTACTAATTCAAATCTAAAATACATACATCTCAAAATTTGAATTACATACACTATTTTTTTTAAAATAGTAGAAAATTGAAGTTTATTTATAAGCTTGATATTTGTCACCTAAAAATAGCTTTTTCGAGTTCATTGAAACATGAATATGTTGAACCAGATGTATCAGTTCATTGGATCTAGTAACGGAGGGTTTCCAGAGCATCGTGGGTCGGTGGATGGTGTTTCTACGTTTTCTTCGTTATTTTATTCATTTTCTTTGGTATCATCTTTAATTTCTGCGACTATTTGGTGTATCCCTCCCCCCCGCTGTTATTAAATTTTCATAAATATCTACAAAATCGTAAAATTAATCATTCCCTAAGAAAAGGGCATTCTCGTCTTCATCTAATACTGGTTGATCTTCGGCAGAAATGCATCATTTTCAAATTCCTTCAGAATGAAGCCTGCTTTTTTGAATCAGTTCTCCTAGAGGTAGCAGGTATGAAGCAGTGTGACCCGAGAATGCAGGAGGAAATCCCATATAATCCTATGGGATTTCCTACTCAATTTATCAATTATTGCTGTATCTTTTTAAGTTTTCACGATATTTCACTGGTCTTCTTATATGAGTTGCCCTATAGTATTGACTATCAAATCATGGCAAAAAATCTTTGCTGTAAATCGCGCATGCGCAGTTAAACTTTATTTTATACAAATACTCATATCTCATCAAATATTCAACATATAAATATTTTAATTGCTGTATACTATTTCTATAACTTTTTTGTCAAGTTTGTGGTAAGTGGTGTTTCGGCTGAAAACTCTGCATGCTATAACAAAACCCTTTTGAATTTTTCACAGAAACGTTAACAACTTCATTAATATACGTGCTATGCTTACACAAATGCTGAACAAGACCTACATAGTCATTTGGTATAGTGACAGACCATTTTTAGCATTTTCTGTAACTTGGGTGATCGAAAATATTATTTTATTATTAAAAATATTATTGGCCCCCTAATTGTCCTCGCGACAATATCTTCATTCAAAAACATGAAGTCAAACATGTTCTTTACATCCTCAAAGTTCAATGGCATTTCGGGTATTTCCTCACGAGTTTCAGTAGATATTCAACGAAACGTCTGAAATTGGCCACTGCCCTTAATTTCTGGACATCAGTGTAAAATACATAAGTTTCAACTGACGCAGCATTCTTCCATTTGTATATTGAGCATCACAGTTTGGCGATACTTTTTTTTATGGAAAGTGCTAGAAAGGATAATGGAGAAGTACCTATTATATTATTTAATGCAGTGGTATTTATTGTTATATCTCTATATGTTCGCTTTACGAGCTTGGTGAAATTTACTGCAACTTGGCGTAATCGTAATCGCGTGGGCCACTATAGCAAAGAAATACATACATTTGTTCTAAAATGTAGCAAATTTCTAAGATTTTTCATTCCGCATGTGGTCTTTAACGTTGAGTATTATTTCTCTAAATATTTCCTCTCATAATATCATGCTAACATTTCAGAGATTCAGCTATTTTCGCAAAGAATTTGCAGCAGTTAACTGCACTCTACATCCTCCATGAATTTTAAATTTGTTTAGGTGATGATTAAATTAAATTAAGTGATTAAATGATGATTAAATATTACGTATGTGATTTGTATTTTTAAATAAATTTGTCTAATTCACCATGGCGGAAAAAGAAGAAAGTCATAAAATAATGATCAAAGTTATTACCGTAAATGAAGCCAAACAAGTGGAAGTAACTGAAAATGCAACTGTAAAAGATTTAAAAGAAGAAGTTGTAAAAAAGTTTGCTATTTCGGAAGAGCAAATATCTTTAATTTTTTGTGGGAAATATCTTAATAACGACAATGAAAAACTAAAACAGAGAAATATTACGAATAACATGACCGTACATCTGGTAATTAAATCTAAGAAAGAAAAAGGTTCTAGCAATACTTTGTCAGCATCATATGAAGATTTTGACATCTTGGACAATGAAGACTTTTCTGCAGATGAGGATTTTTGGAATTACCCTGATTCAGAAGGACTATATTTCCAATAAGATGTATTTAGATTTTTTTTTTCAAAAGAGCTATGCTGTAACATAAATGGGCCAGCATCTTTACTATTTTAAAATGAAGTTCATGCATCTTTACATGATCAAAAAGATTTAGATAAAACTTGTTTGAGCGCGTTTTACTGGGTGATCCATTGCAACACCTGGTGCGACGACAAAACTTTTAACAATGGTTACCAAATTGCTTGTGAAAAGAGAGTAATTTTATACCTCTACCAATTATATCATCGGTTGAAACAGTACATATATTTTAAAATTGCTTTATAAGCTACTGCTCATCATGTAATTGTAAATCAGACAGCTTCAGCTTTATGCAACTCCAAAATGTTTCCAGAGGCAAGTTAGGCGATGACTTAATGAAGCTTGTTTTTTATAATATGATCAAACAGATCATTGTGATGTCTTTCCTAGTTTCTTTTGTTGATTTTTTTATTCTATTATCGATGCTGAAGCATCTTGCAGATAAGCATGATAAACTTATGAAGACATCTGTATCTTATAGAAATCTGTTCCTGTATATGGATGTTTTAACATATTTCACATGATCAGAAAATCTAGTTAAGGCTCTATTAAATTACAGTCTGCCCTCAGACCAAAAAAAAATGCGAAAGGCTATCAAAACAGTTTAATTGGAATGCCTGTGAGTGTTTCATGATTCCCTGCATTTGAAATGGGGCCCTCCGAATTTTTTCAAAAAACATCTAAATATTTATTTCATTATCATGATGTAACACAAGAACGTTTGAGCTTGCCTCTTACCCAGATAGCTAAAAGCATGCACAGGCTGTTTAATAGAATTCTTCGTGAGTCTTTGGATATAAGAGAAATGATCCTACAATGGCTTGGGAATTGATTAGATGCAAATGCAGAGCATACATAAATTGGGAGTTGTGAATCCTGAAATCTTTTCTCTTCATACTTCAGATGGATTTAAAAAAAAAAATGATTGCTGCATGTTTTCTTTTATGTAAACCTTTTGCTGAACCGTGTTCATTAAATTTGTTTAAAGCTGATCCTTTACATGTTGTCATAGGCGTAACTTGGGCTCTAAGACTGGGGGGGCAAAAGTCTCGAAGCCCTATTGTAAAAATTTATACATTCCCCCTCCGTCCTATCATAGCGTACACACACTCACACATAAATTAAATACTTAGACATTTTAAATGTTTAACCATATATATGCAGAAATAGGAAAAATACTAAGTTACTTATTTTATGTTTTTAAAGAAATATTTTAAAATATTGATGTACGACCAGTTATATCTCTTATGTATGATGCAATGTTAGATTAGAAAATAGTTTAAACAAATTTAATAAAAATTTGTCAAAGCCTCTGGTTTTCGAATGTTTTTTTAAATGGTGAGGGAGGTGGTTGAGATAAAATATGTTTAAAGACTTTATTCAGAGTTGCAACAAATGATGGAAGTTTATAAATAAAAACTTTAGTTAGCGTTCTGATAGGAATGACTTAGAAATTTTTCTGTGATGCATTTTAGGGTACATGGAATAATTTAGCTTAAGAATTTATAAATTAATGTTGTCCTTAAATTTTGAAAATTTCGAACTCTACATCTTCACAATGTTTCAAGTGCAAAAAAGAAAAAAAAAAAACTGAAAACACATGCAACAGTTATAGATTATGAAATATTTTTCAACACTATTAGAATACTGTTAAAAAAGTTCTTTCTTTCATAGAATGAAATGAAATAGCTAAATAAACAATTTAAAAAACACAGAACGCAATTAAAAATCCATTTCCAAGAATTGCTGTCTATGGCAGATAACGCATGCGAATTCTGTGCAACGCTGTATATTATCTATAGAGCTTTAAACACGCCACATTGTGAAACTAAAACTTAAATCACTGTAAAACGCATGTAAAAACTAAAAAGGTTTTTCTAGTGAATTACTTTATAGATGACAATGCATCAATATCCTTTTGTACAGCCATATATTATATGAATAATACAGTAAAATATGACTTGATTAATTTTAAAATCAAATGTACATGCAACAATTACAATCCATAGGCAGAAATATATCTAATTTATTTTGCACTGCCATATGAATTTATTTATATTCTATAAGCACCTTTGTATAATAAAATACACTACTGTCCAAGAATTAAGGGGCAGTGACCGGACGCTTTCGCTTTATCCACGGTTCCTCGAATTTTTACTGAAATTCTTGATGAATTGTCCTTGAAATTCGAGGATCTAAAGCACATGTAACATTCAAGAACAGTGGAAACTGTATACTGCAATTAAAAAAAAATAAATATTGAATATTTGATAAGAAATGGGCATTTGGATGAAATATTTTTTAACTGTGCATGCGCGAAGTATATAACAGATTTTATTTTCATGATTTGTTAGTCAATTCTAATATAGTAACTCATATAAAAAGATCAGTCAAAGATCGGGAAAACTCAAAAAGATACAGGTACAATACAGTAAGCTAATTGGTAAATTGGAGAGGAAATCCCTTATAATTCAATGGGATTTTCCCCCAGTTTGTCGACAAACTTTGTGAAAAGCAAAAGCCCCTTAATTTTTGGACAGTAGTGTATAATTAAACTGGAAAAAGGCCTAATACAGTTAAAAATATACGTTAGGAATTCGCGTCCATAAACTGAAATGCTTCATTTTTTTTCGTGCATGCAACTCTGCATATGATGTGTCGAATTTGTACTCACAACATAATGCACTAAAATTCAGTTGATTTTAAAAATGCACACCACAGCTGAAAACGCACTTCCAGCAATTATGGTTCATAGTCAGTCCTATAAACGAAGCTGGTTACTTCATACTCTATAGGAAGAATGCTGTAGACCACCTCAGTGGCAAATATAAATAAATTTCATCATGTTTGATGTATCATAACATCACTAACTAAAATGCACCGCAAACGATTTTCCCCCACAGACCATAATGTAACGGAATTTTTTTTTTTTTTTTTTTTTTTTTTTTTTTTTTTTTTTTTTTTTGCATCAATGTAAATGAATTATAACAGCTATATCCGTCATCTTCAATAGGTAATACGTTGTAGTAAGCCTCAAAAGCATATATTTACATTAGAGGTCTGCACGGTCTCGAGACCCTTCTCATTCACGAGACTCGGTCTGGGCCGAGCCTGATCTTCACTCTTTCCGGGCCTTACTCTTTTTTGCAAACTCGGGCTGATCCGGGACATACTTCTTTTTTCTGGGTTGAGCCGGGTCTGGAATCCATTCCTTCTAGACCAGGCCCTGTCCCGACCAAGCCTGTATGAAAATCATACAAAGGCGTCCCTTGCAAAAATTAATAAAAATAAGGTCCGGCCGAATAGTTTTTGAAAAAAAATTATATATTTTTTTAATAACCCTTATGCTACAATTAAAAAATTTTTTTTACGAATAATACATACATTTCTAGCTTCTAGGCAAAAAGAAAAAAAAAAGATAATAATAAAGTACAGAAAAACCTCTGAAAAGGAAAATGTCTATGACGGAATCTTGTCTTAAACGGGAAAATGTCTTGATACGTGCAAAGTGAATATAATAATCCGTGTGAAAAGAATATAATACATTTACGACAGACGATGTACCTGCTAAGAATGGAACCTGTGTATAACGGATTTTCCTTCTCTCCGATGCGATAATGTCTTAAAAGATTTTACTGCATAGCATTTTTCAGATTTTTAAGTTTGCAAACCATGAAATGTGTGGATTAATGACAACTCAGATATTTACATGCAACTAGAGATTCCTTAGAAAATCAATATAGTTTACATGGGGACAAGTAAGAAGAAATCTTGGGAGTAGGGAGGGTCAGTATTTTGTTACGGGTGTGCCTGTACTTTGCAGCCCAGGGCACTTTTTTAAAAGATGAAGAATATAAACATGAAATAATAAAGCTAAAATAAGTTTTTTTTTTTTTCCAGAACTCCTCATACAAGACAATTTTTAAACATATCAACCTAAAAACCTATACAGAACGATTAAGAAGGCTTGGCCCCTTTAGGAGCTCTATAGGGCTCCAGTAATCTTGACCATCTGAAGCCCCTGTTTAAAATAAGTTTGAAACACATAAATGCAAAAAGAAAAAAACATAATTAAAATTTGCCTTCCACTGCGGTTCCGGGAGCAGAGCCCCATGTCGAAAGATTCTTAGTCACTTATGAAGAATAAATTCTACCTTTTTTTTTTTTTTTTTTTTTTTAAAATCATCAGAGGTAAAGGAAATTTAATTATCCTGCCCCCACACCCTTCACGCCGACGCCTATAGTAGTTTACATTTTTTTTCTTTTTCTTTTTAAGATGATTTCAAAATATCGTAACTCTACAAAAATAAAGTAAATAAAAACTTGTCCCTGTAATTTATTAAACCAAATTAAATGTAAATATAGAAGAGTACTGTTATTCAAAAGTTTTGTTAAAGAAATATAGAATACTAGCTGTTACCCGTGACTTCGTTCACGCAACATTAAAAGAAGAATAAATACATTAATTAAGCAAAATATTTCACTCCTGATAATTAAAAACTTTAATAATTAACTAACTATTTATCACATTTCATAGGAGAAAATACGGTATTTTTTGTTATAGGGACCTTGACATAACTCAGTCTTAAAAAAGTGAAATTTTGCGCCAAATAATCGCGAAAATGAAATTACAACCAATGCAAAAAGGAGGGGTAAATAAAATCGTGGAAATAGACGAATTGGCGAAAAACAAATGTCAATATTACCTGATAAACAATTTTACTTTTAACGCCTTTTTGAAACGTTTTAACAGTCATCCTTAAAAAAAAAAAACATTAATTGGAAATAGTATATGTTTTTTCAATAAATTCAATTCTGCCTCCTTGGGTTAATGTATAGCTGAAACAAATCTTGTTTTCTAAATGACAGTATGTTGGCAGGCAATTTTTGTTCTCCAGAATAAATTGATTCATGAAGTTTGAATAATGTGAAAATATGTTTTTATTTTTCGGATAATTTACTGAAATCAAGATTTTGTTTTCACCATCTATTCAAAGTGAAAATAAATTCTGTTTTTCAGTTTTAATGAGAAAATGGTGTAAAAAATATACTGATCTGTTTTATTTCTCTTTTTTTATACACAAATATGGAGTAATTTACTTTCCGTTTTTAGAGAAACTTTGTTAAAATTTACAAAATCTTGGCATCTAATTTAATTTTTTTAATTCTGAGAGTTTGTGTGACATCCTCGGATCAATGATACCCGGTATTAAGTAAATCGTATTGCGTTCGATAGTATAGGAGTAGTTGCGAAATACAAACACACGGTAAGATTTATATATAATAGATTCGGGTTCATTTTCCTTTTCTTAAAATTATAATGTGATCACAAATTTTTAACTTCTATTTTTACGGTATAGCCACTGACTGATATCTTACACGGCCCGGGAACAATAAAGTCTAGACTTGGCCCATGCCTTAGGGCAAAGCTAAAACTCGGACCCGGACTGGCTCGGCTCAAGTCCGATGAAATCAGTTTCTGATTTCAGGCCAGGCCCGGTCCCTTGCAGACCTCCTAAATTATCTTCCCCCCCTCTCCCCGATTCCATGTTGGGCTCGCATTTATTTACTTTTGTAAAAATTATAGTGATGTTGTACATTTGTTTAGCCTAATCTTTAGAAATTTAATTTGGTTTAATAAATTAGAGAACTTTTAGGTAGCTTTCATCACAAAAAGCTACCTATTGCAACCGCTCGGAGGAAAGCAATTCCAAAAAATTTTGGTATATTTTCACCGATCATGACACCCAGACTCCAAAACCACCCTAAACAGAACTTTCTTTATATTCCTGTTACGATGAATCTCCCCAGTGAAATCCTGTGAAGTTCTATGGGCACCATGAATTACTAATATGTGACTGTCACCTTAAAATAGGGGTCGATAAAACTGAGCTGCGCCGAGTGGCGCCCGTCTCGAACGTCAACCGTCGCACCCGGTCCTGAGGGACTTTTAACGCGCACGACCAGAAGGGTCCTCCTGTATGCGCTGCGAACGGCGGGAGCACCGCCACGTGCGCATCACTCCCATTGAACCCAAGAATTTGACAACAAAGGTCTTTGCTATATGCGGTGTAGCCGAAGCTATGAGGACACCACCACAAAACACCTGGTGAGACGTTGGAGTCCTCCAACGACGGCTTCGTAGCCGGAACCCTAAAGAGGGAACCGGGTACTAGGCCACGTGTGGAACTTCTGCAACGACCCTTAATTTACCACGGCTTCCGATCATCGAGTCCTAAAAGGAAGGAGGAAACGACTTGTTCATCGGCCGCGGGGAGCAGGAGAGGTCTCTCGCCAGCCCGGGATTTCAAGGAAAAGAGTCCCTGACGCACAGACACGGCCTGGCTAAGGTTGTCCCCCCCCCCCCAAGTGGCTGTGAGGTTCTGCTCTCAAAGCTGTTAGACGGGAGGAGCTGGGTTCAAACCCCTGTCGCGCTAGTCGACTTAACCGTTCGGAGTTTTCCGTGGTTTTCTTCTACCCTTGCCGTAAATACGGGTTAGGATCCCTTAGAAAGACCCCCACGGAAGGCAAATCCCCCCACTAGGGCCAATATCCCAAGAGTATATAATCGGCCGTCATAAATACCAACCAACCACCTCCTCCCAGTGGCTTTGCTTCCAGCTAACCCTGCAGCGATAGGGGTCGATATACCCGGGAGGGTCAGAGAGTTGTATTCATATTATTCCAAGATTACTTTATACTAAAGAAAATGACAATGGTCAAAGTCTAGAAAGTAATCAAGAGACAGTATCCCACAGTGACCCGGAGCTGGAGCTGGAGCCCGGAGCCAGCATGCTCCGGAGCTGTGTTTTCCCCAGAGCTGGAGCCGGAACTGGATATCTAAATTTTCCCCTGCTCCAGGGCTCCTTTAGTTTTTTAGATATTCTTTTAAATCTTGTAAAAAATAGAAAATTCGCCAAGAATGAAGAAAAATGTTAGTCCATTTAAAGTAATTTCATTGTATCCTACAGACATGCAAGAGGCCTGACGCATTGTAACGGAATTGCCCATAATCCAAGTTGCTGTAGACAGACTATTCTCTTCATTAAAATATATTTATAATGATTTAAGATCAAATATGAAGGAGGATTTATTAAATTCAATTCTTTTCTTAAGAATGAACAAATAACTCAACTGTGAATTTAATTACATTTGTATTTTCAGTGTGAGCTGATGAGTATGTTATTATTTTTTTAATGTTCCTTTTAATAATAAAAATTGAAAGTTAAAATTTGAAACTCAAAAGTGTGGAGTCGGAGCCGTTGCCGGCGCTGGAGCCATAGCTTATTATCTGGGAGCGGAACTTGAGCTGGAGCATCAAAAAATTTTCCGGCTTCGGGTCCCTGGTATCCCACCGTATCACATAACTTGCATATAAACAGCTCGATAACGGAAAAGGGGAAATAAGTTCAACTTTTCTGTTAAAAAGGGAGCAGAGGAACTATTTTTACTTGAACTTTGACTATGGCATTAAAAAATTTTCTTAAGAAGAAGACAGAATTTATTGCTATGAACGTAAAAACATTAATTTTGGTTATTTTGAATTATTCACTATTTATTCTAGTTCGCACCCAAAAGAGCAAATAACTGGTTAAATAAAAAAAAAAAGTAAAGAAAATTGAAATACAAAACTAGGCTTTAACCATTAAACAATGCAAAAAACTGCAGGGGCAAAAGGTAAGTCTTGCCTCTGCTCCTGAAAAACTAGGGGGGCATATGCCCACCCTTGCCCCCGCCAGATTACGCCCATGCATGTTGTATCTTCAGTTTCAACAGAGTATAATAGAAATGGTGTTTATATAAAAAAATATATCCCCGAAAAAAATATATCCCTCTATACATAGAAATGAATACATGAAACTTTATCAGAATAATAAGTTCAATTTTACAACTGAGTACTTCTATGTTGCAAATTATACTCTGAGGCTAGGATTCCACTTTATCCATGAAATCATGGGAAAATTTTGCACTGATGTCATATACGCACCACGTTGGCGCGATTTTTTTTCTCCCGCAAATTTTACGAAAACTTTGGGTACTTACGTATTAACGCCACCGCAGCTACAGATTTGGCGGTTTTTAAGTGCCACCAATCTTTCGTAGCACTAAAAAAGGGTGTCAAAAATCAGCAAACAACAAGGCAACAAGGAATCCAAAAGATAACTGCGTGCGCGTGCGAACAACAAGATTGCTCTTTATTGGCGCATTAGCGCAACCAAGACTCCCTTATCTCTATAATAAAACCGTATGTCATGTGACTGTCCTCAACAGTTCCGGGATGCCGCTTCACTGTTTCATATGCCAGGCAGCCATTTTTATTCAAAATTATTTTTTCTAATAAAACTGCATAAAACTTACATTTTTAGAAAGATCGTTCAAAATAAATTAATATTTGAGAGATGACTTACGTTCAATTATGTATACATTCTGCAATAACTTCAGTTTCAATTAGGTTCGCTGTTCAAATTCTCTATCCATGAAAGTAAACAACAACAACAAAAAAAAGATTCATTCGTTGTGAACGTTTAAAATATTAAACCATGAATTTTTGGACCGCTGCCTGGTGTAAAAAAAAATAATCAGCACCAGTGAGACAGTCAAAGTTTACCATAATTCTGTTCCATACAACTCAACTTCCTTCGGATCTTTTCTTGATGTAAGTTGAACTCCGTGGTTGAACTCATGTAATAATATTTAATGGATCAAATTTCGAAACAAATTGTCAGCTTTTATTTTTCGTGTGTATTAATTAGAAACGATATTTTAATTTTGAAATCAAATGTTTTGATTTATGATAATATTTCTTATTTATCTATTTTCTATTTTAAAGAAAAATGTGAACGTCATGTATTTTAAATTGGAACAGCTGTCACGGACGCACCAGGGTTGGCGGAATTTTTGTTTTGCGCCATTTTGGCGAGAAAATCCCATTTTCAGGTACCTATTAGAGATTACTAAAACAGCATATACTTTTATTTTATTATGAAATAGTTTATTTTATATTAAAAACACACACACAATGATTAATTTATTATAAAGTGGGTTAAGCGGTTTTTGTCAAGAAAGATGAAATACATAACAACAAAAAATATGCGAAATGCCACCACGATCGCAAAAGTTCTTGATTTGTCTATTAGATTTTTCCGGTTTGGCGAAGGATTAAGGAAAAAAATAAATTATGAATAAAAATAATTTGTTACAATGCTTAACATACATTTAAGGGCGACCAAACTGGTCGCCAGTGGCGGCTAGTCATAGTATACTATGATAAGGGGGTTTTGACCGCAACTTCTGCTGCGGTGGCGTTAATACGTAAGTACCAAACTTTGTTATTAAATATTAGTTACTAATAACTCTCTAATAAAATTCTCTATTATCCCGTCGACCACTTTCCATAACATCGCCAAACTGTAATGCCAAGTAAACAGGAGAACATTACCATTGGAATGTCAAAATAAATAAATAAATAAAATATAAGAATTTAAGGACACAATTGTTATTTTAATTAATGAAATAACTAATAAATCAGTAAAACACAATGAAAAATACACGCAAATGTCGAATTAAAAACCACTTGATGACATAACAAATACGTATAATGCTTCTGACATCAAGTAAATGGGACTGCAGTTTTGGCTTTTAATCTTACAGTTTGGCGATAGTTTTTTGTTATGAAAAGTGGTCGACGGGATAATAGAGAAGTACCCTAGTTAGAAATAGTATGCAATAATAGAACGTGATTTTTTATTTCAATATAAAAATAAAATTACGTTATAAATGAAATAGCTTTTATTATTTAAAAAAAAGAAATAAAAAGAAATAAATGATAGTTTGATATAAATAAATATTGATATACACTAGCCGCCACTGGCGACCAGTTTGGTGTCCCTTAAATGTATGTTAAGCATTGTAACACGTTACTTTCATTCCTAATTTAATTTTTTTCCTTAATCCTTCTCCAAATCGGAAGATTCTAACAGACAAGTCAAGAACTTTTGTAATCACGGTAGCATTTCGCATATTTTTTTTTGTTGTTGTTATGTATTTCATTTTTCTTGACAAAAGCTGCTTATCCCATTTAAGCATTTATGCTTCATGCCCGTTTGCTTTTCAGTTACAATATGTTCGCTAATGCAGAGATTCTTAAACATATTAAGTAATTTTCCGTAATTGGGTCCATTGCCAATTAACGTATTTTAGTTAATACGATTTGATGCAATGAAATCCATTTTGTGAAAGTCTTTAATGATATCCACATTTACACTGAACCATATTGTTGCTAATACTTTATTTTGTTTCTCGCTAACTTTGACTGTAGACTCAATTACGGAAGATTAGAAAATCTATCATTATTCTCATCTAAAACATCTTGAATAATGTGCCATAATCGGGCTGCATATTATTACACATAATTTTCGAGTATGGTTTGGTGAAACATTGAACTTTTGGAAGTGAGTTTTGATAATCACATTCCTTTTAAACCATATTTGCTGTCAGCACTTTTGACCTGTGGCGTATAATCTGATTAAAATTTATGAACCTCCTTCTAAATGCCGATCTTTGTTCGATTTTGTTTTTCTCTGCTCCCCTTTCTTGATATAGTTCAGGAGTTTTCATACTTGCGTAATTCCCTAACTTCGGCATTTCTGCTTAATGTCTACTGACTATTAAGATCAGTAACAGGTAAATACGCCACACAAACATTGGCGCCTATAATTCTAATTACAGCAACCCGTTTTTTCTCTATATATTGTAACTCTATAGTTAATATTATGTAGTAGAAATATAAAAGACAATTGAAGACGTTTTTATTGATATAGTAGACATAGATATGTATATTATATTCATAGGTATATAGTATGTGATTAGAATATATATCTCATATTCATTCCGGCGAATATAAAATACCGTCATTAAAACTACCCTCGTAAATATCTAAGCTAAACGCCATCAATATGATTTTATGTGTTTTATAAATGTACACTAAATTATTTTTTGTATTATTTTACTTTGATTTTATATTATTTACCATTTTTATTGATGGGTCCTTTTGGGTACAGTTGTCGCAGACGCACTGGATATCATTTTGGTGATATAATTATTGGCTGAATAAATTAACTTTTGTGTGTGTGTTTTATAATAAAATTTTGTGTTTTTTAATATAAAATAAACTATTTCATAATAAAATAAAAGAATCATGCTGTTTTAGCAATCTCTAACAGGTACCTGAAAATGGGGTTTTCTCGCCAAAATGGCACAAAACAAAAATCGTGCCAACTTTTAGTTTAAAATAGAAAATAGAAAAATAAGAAATAACATCATAAATCAAAACATTTGATTTCAAAATCAAAGTATTGTTTCTAATTTTCACACGCGAAAAATAAAAGCTGGTATTGGCGATTTTAAAAATGCTATTGGCGAGATTTGCGCCCAAATAACATAAAAGTATACTTATAGACCGGGAGGCGGCAGCACAGACAGTCACCTCATCGAGTTCACGGCTGAAATTCTAGAATTAGTTAAAACTTGATTCGCATATTAAAACGCAATCGGTCTGCCAAGTCATATCTTGGTGCGCATCTCTTGAACGCAATTAGTCATTACAATTAGTCATTATACGTGCATCATCTCTTGAACGCAATTAGTCATTAACAGTGGTAAATATGATTGGCGATTAACAATCGTTTTTTTAATTGGTGATATCTCTTCCTGCCACGTATAATACATAAATACCAAATTAACTGATCATTTCAAAATTTGATTCATTAAATATCATTACATGAGTTGTATTTGTTTACATTCAACTTACGTCAAGAAAAGATTCGGAAGGAAGTTGAGTTGTATAAGCACTTCGTCAAACGGAATTATGGTAAACTTTAATTGTCTCACAGGTCCTGGTGCGAATTATTTTTTTGACACCAGGCAGCGCTCCAAAAAATCATTCATGGAAAACTTACTTTGCCAACGATTATCTCCATGGTTTAATGGTTTAATATTTTAAACCTTCACAACGAATGAATCTTTTTTTTTACTTTTATGAATAGAGAATTTGAACTGCGAAGCTAATTTCAACTGAAGTTATTGCCGAATATATACATAATTGAACGTAAGTCATCTCTCAAATATTAATTTATTTTGAACGATCTTTCTAAAAGTGTAACTTTTATGCAGTTTTATTCGAAAAATAATTTTGAATAAAAATGGCCGCCTGGCATATGAAAAAGTGATGCGGGCATCCCGGAACTGTTGATGACAGTCACATGACTTACTATTTTATTATAGAGATAGTAATAATAATAATAAAAAAAATTTATAGAATAAAAACAAAAACTAAAAGTAAATAAACAACAATAAACATATATATAATGCAAAAACAAAATTTACGCCAAATTGGCGGGGGAAAAAATCGCGCCAACGTGGTGCGTACATATATGACATCTGTGCCGAAAAGTGAATCAGAAATTGATTCGTATTCTAAGACTATATGAAAATGTTAGAATCCAGGGAATGGGTTGGGTTGGGTTGATTATTGACGGCCAATTTTCAACACTTGGGATATAGGCCCGGCGGGAGTGCCCTTCGTGGGGGTCTTTCTAAGGGAACCTAACCCGTATTTACGCATGGATAAATCCACGGCTCGAAGAAAACCACGAAAACTCCGAGCGATTAGGCCGATGGGCGCGATTGAACCCAGCGCCTCCCGTCTACCAGCTTCGAGAGCAGAACCTCTCAGCTACTGGTGGGGCTCCAGGGAAATTAATTTTCTGAGATAGCTCAAAGAAAATTAATAAAGAAAATATGTAAAAATGTGTTTAATTTTTTTTTTTTTACTACGTTACTTGTACTTTATGACTTACTTGCTTACTTGTGACTCTAGCTATGTTGTTGAAGTTTCACATAGCAACTGCAACTTGGATTGTAAATAGTGTTATTGACGTTGCTTTAAATGTTTTTAAAACAAAGTTTCCTAGTCTTAATGTAACTTCAAGAAGCTTATATTTCATTTCAAAATTTTTATATTAGTTATTTTTAAATTTTCTATGTTATGAAAGTTTATAAATGTCGCAATTTAAAACTTTGTTGTTATATTTTGTATAATTTAGTTTGGTAAATTTAATTTGACGGATTTAAATATTTTCTAAACTTTCTGCATACAATACTTGGCACGTTTTTACTATAAGGGCCGGGCTTTTTTAAAAAAGCTTGGCGCAATTCGAGCTTTAGAAAGGGAAATTTGTTGCCAAATGATATAAACAACTAAACTATGAAAACACACCTAGAGAAACTTTTATGCTTGTATATGTACGCATAGAAATAGTACTATATATATATATATTACGATGTATTGCAGGTAATAATGAATGTCATTAGTGACTACCGGTTTCTTTATTATGGGGTAGACACCACTGATGACATGGAAATTACGCAGTCGTCACATCCTTAAAAGTATGGCAATTGATTCGCCGAAAGTCAGGCACGGAAGGAATTCCACAGAAATAATCGATACATACACCAGAGTAGTAGTTCAAAAATAAGACTTGTAGAAAAATCAATGTGTTTATTAGGAGAGACGTCTTCTGTTATATGATGCAGAGTAACTAGTTGTCATCACAGATGTACGATGCTAACATTCGAAGAGATGACATATATTGAAGAGAATACCATACACTTAGATAGATACACTATGCACAAAATGAAATACAATGTTGAGTTGAGAATGGGGGTCACTGGAGCCGCATATTATTTTAACAACCAATTTAGAGCAAAAATCTGACTGTCCGCTCCCGTGCAGTATGTTTTATACTCAAAAAATTGGTGTAGGAATACGAACGCGCGAATATTACCATCCAATAGTTTGTAAAAAGGGGTGTGGCCATGAAGAGAGCGCTGGAAAAACTTAAACGTCAATGGCTAGGAAATTAGGTTAAGGGGGTGTTAGCCTGACGTAAATGTAAGAACTCATTACAGGATTCGGATGAATTTTGAAAGTAAAAGTAAGCGCGCGAAAGCAGGGGATGATGGACAATCGAACGATATCTGAAAATAATAAAATAAAAAGAATGTAAAGAAAAAATATTCTGAAAGAATAAATTTCAATGTCTCAATAAAAGGAATTTAATCAAATGCTTTTTAGGAAGTTTTTGCAATTTAGAATAACTTTTAGGAAAGGGATTTAAGGTATCCGAACACCTTTAAAATTCGATTTTCGGCCAAAATATCGATTTTTAGATTTTGGTATAATATAATAGCCGGACTCTATATCTTTCCAAATCTGTTTGAATTTTGTTTATATCTTATTTAGAAGTCAAGTTATTGCCTTTTTAAAATTACTAAGTATCAGTATTTTGAAACCGGAAGTATCGTTCTACTCACCGGAAGTCAGCACGTTTTTCAATGCTATGTAAACCCAAAAGTAAAGAATCAGAGAAAATTTTAAAAGAATTTGAAAAAGAAAAACAGCAATTGTTTTAAACAAAATAGATAATATAGTGTATAAATTGAGTAACATATTAAGGTTTGCTTTTCAAAATGAAGGTAAGATTTTTTGAATTAAATTTTATTTTTGCGTTTTCTGAAAATAAATTTTTTAACATTTTATATTTACGCAAAACATCATAACGGAAAAAATTATGGATGAATCTCTTTCAAAATTTTTTTGTATGCTTTGCAAAGTGCAATAAAGGGAATGAACTACACTCGTAACAGTAAGTGTATTAGTTTTTTTTAAATTATTGATAAAGTTTCCAATTTGCAATAATTTTTTAGTAATTTTTGCTTCATCACTGATTAACTGTCTATATAGTTTTAAATATTTGACTCACAAATATGAGAGTAGTTCATTCCACAGAAAAAGGCTTAATAATTATAATAATGCTTACAAAATAACAATATCTTGATTTAAAGTTGAGTTATGATGTTTTGCGGAAGTGAATATTTTCGTTGTTTTTTGCTTATTTTTTCCCCAAAATATAAAAAAATAATTTGAAATGTATAACTTTTTCTGTTTTATTTTACTTTTTTAATCACATCATGATATACAAAATGCAAAAAAGTCATATTTTAAAATAATTTTAAAAAAGGCCCTCCGAAGGTATTCGGATACCTTAAAGAATATTTTGACTAAGATATGGAATTAAACCAAACAGGGGATTTAAGATATAAATAAAAGACAGAGCAATACTAAATTAATAAAATAAATAATATTTAGTAATCTTACTTATAATAAAATCCAAAGGCGAGAATCTGTCTGTAACGGTACCGGGTTGTACCACTCTTGTCTGCGAGTCGACCGTAGTTAAACGCCATGTTAGGCTTACTGAAAAAGATATGCTAACACATAACCATTAAATGATAATTTCTTCTACTTGAAATAATGTCTGTTCAGCATATTTTCGTATAAAACATGTATATCATATCCAGTTATAATGTTTTAAGTTTTAAATTAAAAATAACCGATTAAACATCCGATTACCTGATGTAAACAAACAAATAATGTTGCCATTCAAAAACACAAATTCCATATCTATTCCATGAATGACTCTTTGAACGTTTCATTAAAAAATCCGATTATGCTCTTAAAATATTCGTAAAAGCATATTAAAGTCTTTAAATAATTTAAAGGATTTTTTAAATTTATTTCTGTAAGCATTTTATTCCTATAAGTACTTTTTCAGAAATAGCGATGATACCTTTCGAGGCTTTGCGATGATCTATCGGTATTTTAGATATATTTCTTAAATACTGTTCTGGCGCCACCTATTGACAATAAATACAAATTATACCATTGGAAAAAAATAATTAATAATACAACTTTATTATAATTTACATAATAATAAAGTTGTAAAATAATATAAAATGTACATAAGCATATTTTTAAAATAAAAAAATTCAGGATGTATTGATTTATTACAAGATCACCTTTTTTTTAATGATTTAAATTATTTTTATTATTAATTTTGAAAGGGAAATATTTGACTTTGTGTAAAAATTAATGCATTCTTTTAGATTATGAAGAAACTAAAAGATCGTTTTTGTATTATTGAGAGCGAAAATTAATACCTATAATTTACTTACCATAGTTAATTATTGAGACCTCAATTAATTATTGAGATCGTTATTAGGATTAAAATTTTAATTATTCAGAAAAATATTTGGAAATTTTGAGTTGTAAATCAAAAATAAAGGAAAAGATTACGTTTCGTAAAATTTACCATTAACATAAGGTATGTACATTCAGGATGTATTGAGTTATTACAAGATCAACTTTTTTTAATGATTTAAATTATTTTTTTATTAATTTTGAAAGGGAAATATTTGACTTTGTGTAAAAATTAATGCATTCTTTTAGATTATGAATAAACTAAAAGATCATTTTCGTATTATTGAGAGCGAAAATTAATACCTATAATTTACTTACCATAATTAATTATTGAGACCTTAATTAATTATTGAGATCGTTATTAGGATTAAGCTTTTATTTATTCAGAAAAATATTTGGAAATTTTGAGTTGAAAAACAAAGATAAATAAAAATATTACGTTTCGTAAAATTTACCATTAACATAACTACCATTAACAGAAATATTTACCATTAACCCTGAACTTAACGGTTCAGGTCAGTTTTCCTTATTGTCGATAAACAGTATATGAATATTTTTATCAATTATTTAAAATTTTAACTGAAAACCCCAATTTCTACCCACCGTCCTGGGACGGGCATTTACACTAGTTTAATAGAATGGTGATAATTTGGAATAAAGACTAAGAAAATGGCGAAAAGAAGGCAATTTTTTTATTATTATTACACACACACACACACACACACACACACACACACACACACATATATATATATATATATATATATATATATATATATAATTATTATTATTATTATTGTTGATGTTTTTTTTTAGGTATTTTTTTAGTATAGGGCCTTAGCGAGATAGTGAATATGTCCTTGTCCAGAGAAGGAAATTTAACAACTTATTTTCTTGCAACTTATTCATTGTTTCACATACATCAGCAACGCTTTTCAATATTTATACAATTTATAGGATTAGATGTCGCAGACGCACCGGAGTTGTCGCAATTTTTGTTTTTGTGCCATTTTTTTTTGTTTTTGCGAGAAAACCCCATTTTCGAATACATGTTAGACCTAGTCTGAGAAAACATCAGGTCAGTTTTATTTTATTATGAAACAGATTTATTATGAAATATACACAATTTATTTATTAAACACGCACATTTATTTTATTTTAAAACACACACTTTTATTATGAAACACACACACACATATATATATATATATATTATTATTATAAAACCCACGCAATTTTTATTATAAACGCACAGAAATTATTTTATTTAAAAACACACACGGTGTTTAATTTATTATCGAACACGCACATTGTCAAGAAATCAACTGACTCAGATATTAATACGGAGAGGAATTTGAGTAATATGCACTACCTGGTCTAGTAACCAAAATCACTAGATTGCCACGTTAGGAACAAAATCGCCATTTTGTCGCCAAAAAAGAAACGCCGGTGTGCTTTCGACATCTGTACCAGTTTATTTAATATAAATAAGCCATTTCTCTATTTTTATATACAAACTGTGTAAATTGTGTATTTATAACTACATATATAAACAAGTCCGAAAGTTCATCAGGTTTGTTTCCATAACTCTTTACATAATTTGGCAACAAATCTCACTTTGTAAGGCCCAAACTGTGCCAAGCGTTTTTAAAAAATGCCAAGACCCTAGAGTAAAAAGTATCCTTTTTAACACTTTCCAACCTAGTTGAAAAGTGTTTATGACTTCGGTTTGTCTGGCCGTCTGGCCGTCTGCCGTCTGCCGTCTGGCCGTCTGTCCGTTCTCTAACTCCCGTAAATATGCTCGGATTGCTCTGCAATTTTTATATGTTATAATCGTTAACTATAGCATGTTCCCTATTTCAACGGAAGTGTGTAGCACTTATAGTTTTTTACAGGGACACTCAAAAGAATTCCATTACATTGCGGTCTATGGGGAAAAATCATTTGCGGTTTATTTAAATAATGTTTCACTATTTTAAACGCATTGAAATTTATATATATCACTAAGGTGTATTAGAAGAAGCTTAATATGGAATAGGGTGTGCATAGCACTTATAGTTACTTTACAGGGACAGTCAAAAGAATTCCGTTACATTACGTCTTTGGAGAAAAATCGTCTGCGGTTTATTTAAATAATGTTTCCCTATTTTAAACGCATTGAAATTTATATAAGGTGCATTACAAGAGGCTTACTACAGAATATTGTGTGTATAGCAGTCATCGTTCATTTACAGGGACACGCAAAAGAATTCTCTACTGTATGTTAACAATAATTCCTGGAAGTGCGTTTTAAGTTAATGAACGCGATTTTAATTTTAACTCGCTTTTTGTCTATTACATGGTGTGTATAAATTCTGTAGATCCTATACAGGGAAGCACAAAAGTTCGCGAACACATTTCCGTATTATTTAACTCCAGACGGAAAATTTTAAACTGTGCTACGCGTTTCCTAACTGAACTAAAATTTAGCATCCTATGTAGTATATATACAAATCTATAGATCCTATACAGGGCTGAATAAAAGCATTCGGATTTCTTAGATGTTATCTTTTAGCTTATTAAACGGTATGATTTGTAAAATTATTTTGGAAGCGTTGGAAAGTGTTACATAATCTATGCTTGACGCATGATTTTTCGTTCTTGTTTATATACAATTTACTTCTGCTTATACATAAAAATAGATAAATAATTTTTTTTTCTACTAATAAATTGTACAAATATTGAAAAAATTGTTTGTACATATGAAACAGTGAATAGGGTACCAGAAAATATGTTGCCAGATTTCCTTCTCTGGCCAAGGCCATTTTCCTTATCTGGTAAGGGCACCTATGCTGGAAAAGTATCCATTTTTTAAATATTCTGTAACTATGCTATCATTTCTTGATATATAACTGCTCTCAAAGTCTTGGTACATTTGCAAACACCACCATATTGTTGCAAACATCGCTATTGTTTTATATTATTGGCGACATACTAACTTATGGAACTTTAGTTCGGTAGTATGTAATTCTCCATAGTCGGCTTACCTTCACACATCCGTTTAAATAGACTCACCTTCACTATTCGGGTTATATAGATTGTAGTGTACATAAGTGTCGTCAGTAGGTTTAACAATTTTAATTTTATTTCGTGTATAGGACATGTAATATATATTTTTTGTGTGAGCACAGGTTATTTAAAAATATTAACTGAACTAAAAATCTTCATTATTTTATCACATGAAAAAGTATTTAAATAAGCAATTCAGCAAATTAAAAAAGTTATCTGAATGTATAACAGATAAAATTGAAGGGTATAAGTAACTGTTAATTTGAAAAAAAACGATTAATGTATCTCAAATTGCGACGATGAGAAACAAATGAGTGCAAGCCGCTATCTGGGTAAAGTATAAATGTATAAATGGGTAAAGTATAAAGTATAAATCCACTGAGAGTCTTAGGCAGAGTTGCGCCAAATCCGGTGGATACATTATTGCCTATTAGAGGTATTTATTTCATGTAGTTTAAATATGACGTTGTACAATTTCCGACTCATCCATATGTATATGGCTAGCAGCACCGCAACAACTCTATTTGGCGCCTGGTGCGAAACCCGTTGTTAGTTTTTCTAGTAATAGTAGATGCATGAGTAGTGATTAATGTCGGTGTCGATTAAGCTTGTCAGTGAATATCCTAACTGATGGCGCCTGGTGCGGGAGCACGCCCGCACCAGCCCTGGTGCGGCCCTGATGCCTTGTATACAATATTTTATATCTCTGCAATAAAGAAAATTAAAGAAAAAAAAATACCCGCACGAATCAGTTAAAGTGTTTAAGAAATGTATTAAATTTAAAAGTAGCGAAAATACGTGAAACTTGCACCCTATTGTAATGTGGACTAAAGTCCATAAACAGGTCTCGTAAAAGTACTCGTCAGATAATTGTCTTTGAACGGATATTTCTCGAAGTGCGTTTTGAATAATATAAGGGGTATCTCAGCCGATGCTATATGGTCCATGCATCATATATAGTTCTTATAGAGAGTCGTCCAAAATAATTCGAATAAATTACCAAGATTGACTGCAATATCTGTTATTGATGTTAGAAAATTTTAAACTGAATGAAATTTTTATTATAGTTAGAAAATGTCAGGAATGGCTTTCCAGTATACATACCGCTGTTGCTGTAAAAGTAAATTTACAAGCATTTTTTAAATAATGAGTGTAATGTGTAGGCCTGTATAGAAGCCTACCTTGCAAAATTTGGTGGAGGAACACTTTTCTTGTAATGGAAAGTGTTTCATAATCTATGAGTGACACAAGATTTTTTATTTATTTTTCCTTTTTTGAAAAATGTAACACGTGTCTGCAACATTTAACAAAATAAATGATCTTCGCCTTAAATATTTAGTTTCGTTATCTGGGATCTACTCCTAATTTTCGCACGTTCTCTTCCATTTTTCCACAATTTATCCACATCTCAGTCACCAGATGTCAGCACTATCATTTTTGATGTCGATTTGCTTCGAAAGGGAAACATTTTTCTTTATGATTTATCTGATACCGATCTGTAAACATACAATACTAATACCCGAGACACCGTGTCTCAAGCACAATGGAAATAATCCATCATCCTTAAATGATTTGACCCTTCTCTACTTTTGATAAAGACAGGCACAATGCTGGACATTGTGTGGAATGGTAGAGCACTCCTTAATCTGGAGTGGTATGTGGTAGTAACTGTACTTTTTTTTTTTTTTCTTTCCCTGAACGAAAAACAATTCCATAGATATCGAGAGGCAATGCGATTCCGCTAATATATATTTAGAATATGAAATGCTTTCGATTTATAATATCGTATATCGGATAGATCTTATGATATGAATCCTGCATTTGTTTGAATGAAATGCATCTGGGGACATCGAAGGAAAAAAAAAGTAAAAGAGAACAAAGTAAAACTTAATATAAATAAATGACATTAGAATGAAAAAGAAAAAACTTTTACATTTTTATCCTTTGTGTTTCTTTTTTGGGAACACAGAACTGTTAAAGGTTCTGTGATCCCCCAAAAAGAAGCACAAAGGATAAAAATATACGTTTCTTTTACATGATAGCAGAGGTGCCAAGTTCCCCCTAATCTTCCGTAATATGTGGTTTAATCTTCCCCAGTTTAACAACGTTTCAAACCAGAAAAATTATTGGAAAAATCTTTATTTATTTAATTTCAGGTTTCTACGTAGAATTTATTTAATTTCATTTCTTAAAAGAATTTCTGGTGCGAAACGTGTTAAACCTGGGTCAAATTAACCCACATATTATGGAATATTAATGAGAGCTTGGCACACCTCTGTGATAGGTTCCCAAAAATTTGGTAATAGTTTTTTATTGATTTTTTATTTTAGGGTGGAAAGGGGAGGGGTACGATACAGCATATAAATAAAAATTATGATATTATGATATAAAAAAACACATTTTTAAAATTAAAAGCAGAACGCATATGAGGCGGTGATCAACTGATGAAAATAGAGAACAGAAAGCTCACTAATACATAGGAGTAAATGATAGATAATTTACAGCAATAAGAAAATGCATGATCATTTCCCCAGCTTTTTCTCACATTTTTAACATTTTCCAACATAGTTGACGTGTTTGCGATTTCGGTTTGTCTGCTGTCTCTCTGTTTGTCTGTAGTGTAATTCTCGTAATTAGACTCCGATTGACATGTAATTAAAAAATGCTATTGGAGTTTATTATAGCATGTTTTCTATTGAAAATAACATGCGTAGCATTTATAGTTCGGTTACAGGGGCACACGAAAGAATTCCGTTGCATTATGGTCTATGTCTATGGAGAAAAATAGTTTGCGATGTATTTTAATGATATTATGATACTTCAAACATAATAAAATTGATGCGACTACATCATGTTTCTGTAGATTTTGGAGTGGATAGCATTTATCGTTCATTTATAGAGAGACACTAAAAAAATCTTTTAGGTGAATGACTATGAGCGATAATTATTGGAAGTTTGTTTTCAGCTATGGTATGCAGTTTTTAGGGTTTCGTTCATCTCAAGAAACCCTATTAGTCCCGCTTCGTTGTCTGTCCATCACTGAAGCGGTTCTCAGAAACTATATAATTTATAGACATGACATTTTGTGTACTTATAGCTAAATACTATAAAATTTGACAAAATCGTATTATTTTAATATAGAGAGATAAAAAACCAAAAATCTAACTGCCTTTTCCTATTAAATTTGAACATTTTTCGTTATAGCAGTTGCCAAAATTAAAAATCCACAATAAAATTCTTTTTACAATAATTAATTTTCTATTGAAAGATTTCCACGTGAAAAATGAAAATGAAATAAAAAGTTTCACCAATTGAAAGAAAGATTAATAGGACGTCATACTGGTAATAAAACGGAAATTTTCAAAGATTTCTCAATGATACAAGGAGTATGAGTATGTGTAAATACAGAAAGCAGCTTAATATAACGTCATTAGAGAATTAAAAAAAAAATTAATCTGACGTCATACTGGAAATTTAACGGACATTTTCAAATGTTTGAGAATAATACAGAGTACCAATATGAGTAACAGAGAATGCGAGTTGATATGACGTCAGCAAGTGATTATAACGTCATATGAGTTTGAGGAACATATATTGAATCATGAAAAGAACCCGATTATGGAAATATTGGAATATTTTAACATTTTGAAGGTCTCTATACAACATGTTTAATTTTGAAATTGATTTTTTTAAATATCGAATTTAGTCCACATGACAGATATTATTATGCCAGAGTATAGTAGAGAGCTTCGCCCGTTATCGGGCCGGCTCAGATATTCGAAAAAACGAGAAAAGCAGACCAGATAATTTTTACTTTATAAAAAAATAACTTTTTTTTTTTTTTTTTTCTTTTGAAAATGAAATTTATTTGGATTTATTAAAGAAAAGATAAAGTGTTTTGAAAGGAATATTAAACAAAAACCTGGCTAGATTTGAATATATACTATATAGTATGCTAAACATTAGTTCAGTTAGAAAACGCATAACGCTTTCGAAAATCGCCATCAGCAATTTCTGCAAATAAGCGGAAATGTAATCGAATTCTTTTGTGCAGCCCTGTATATGATCTGTAGAATTTATATACGCCAAAAAATATGCAAAAAATTAGTTAAATTAAAAAACGCATACCACAATTGAGCACGCGCTCTTACCGCAATCATTGCTCATTGACAGTACTGTAGCCGAATTCTATTATGTGTCCCTGTAAATGAACGATATATGCTATGCACACCCTATTCTACTGTAATCATCTTGTACTTCATCTGTAGTCCTCAGTTCTGTATATCAATTTCAATATGTTTGAAATAGTGTAACATATTTAACTAGTCGGATGTGCCAATCCCATAACTTTCTTCTATCTCACACAGGTTTCGCATACACTAAAAAGAATCAGTCCCAATTTATATCAAGGTCTAATTGAATCTAAAGTTTGATGAAAATCCGTGCATTAGTTTTTGAGATATAGTTATCGTGTTAATAATGAAAAAAGTAGCATAGCAGCAACACCTGTTGGGCTACTTACACGAAAACGTAAGCAGCATCTATTTATATCAAGGTCTAACTGAATATGAAGTTTAATGAAAATAAGTGCTTTAGTTCTTGAGATAGAGCTATTGCGGAATAGCGAAAAATGTAGCATATCAGCGCTACCTATTGGGTGATTTTCACCAAAAACTAATCAGCACCAATTTATATCAGGGACTAACTGAATATAAAGTTTTATTAAATTTCGTGGATTAGTTCTTGAAATAGAGCGCCCACAAAATTTTTGTCACATACAGATAGACAGACAGACAGTCACAGACAGACATTTTCTAAAAACAGTCAAATCGTGTTCAGGGCCTTCTAAAACGTATAAATCCATCGAAAACCGGAAGACGAAAATTTTCATGAATCCAATATTTTCTTCTTGTAAAGATAGAAGAAAGTAAAAATACACTGCAAACGATTTTTCCCCCATAGACCACATAATGTAATGCAATTATTTTGAGTGCACCTATAAATGAGCTATAAATGCTTATACACTTCATTTTCAGTGCGGAACATACCATGGTCAACCTTAATAACATATATAAATTACATGGCAATCCTAGTATGTTTACGAGAGCACAGATAGACGGATAGAGAGACAGACGACCAGACAAACCGGATTCACAAACACTTTTCAACAATGCTGGAAAATGTTAAAAATCGCTTTATATTCGCGTGGGAAGAGAATGAATTAATATATCTATTTATATTTTTGTCAATGTTCTTAAATTTTTTTTTCAGAAGAATCATTTTAATTAGATTATCTAAAACTGTACTTGCATAATATAGCAAAGTGATTTCCCAGAAGGAATTTCCCCATTCTAAGTTTTAAATTGATTTTCATATTCCATTAAAAAACTTAATTGTAACTACTATGAATAAATATTATGTAAAATCAATCTTAAGAAAAAAAATTAACAAGCATTTTTAATTAGTGCCGTACTAATGAGCGGAAACGCCAATTATCCGAAAAAACATAATTTCTCAAAAGACGTTCGTTGTCTGTTAGCACAAGAAAGAAGCGTATATTTGTTGTACATAAATAATATTATTCTCTATGAGATCTTCCGGACATACCATTATCGATCGCATATCAATGGATCTCGATACAGAATAATAAGCAGAAGTCACTAAAAATAAGCCTTTTCCTATTATACAAGCATATTATGGCTAATATATATATATATTAATCTTTTATTCTCTCATTGTACATGATTGTGAGTTACATATCAGAGAATCATTTACTAATCCTTTTATGTAAAGCAGATTAAATTATGTAACCGGGATGAGAGTAGATGTAATTATAATCTATCGATATAGCTATCGTAAAAATAGTGAAAAAAGTGGTATAGCAGCGCCATCTGTTCGGATATCTACACCAAAGCGTAATCAGCGTCTATTTATGTCACGTTCTAATTGAATCTGAAGTTTGATGAAAATAAGTGCATTAGTTCTTGAGATAGAGCTATTGAGGAAATCACGAAAAATGCAGCATAGAAGCACCACCTGTTGGTCGATTTTCACCAAAAATTAATCAGCACCAATTTATATCAGGGACTAACTGAATATAAAGTTTTATTACATTTCGTGCAATAGTTCTTGAGATAGAGCGCCCACAAAATTTTTGTCACATACATACAGACAGACAGTCACAGACTCAAAGACAGACATTTTCTAAAAACAGTCAAATCATGTTCAGGACCTTCTAAAACGCACAAATCTGTCGAAAACCGGAAATCGAAAATTTTCATGAATCCAATACTTTTTTCTTGTAAAGATAGAAGAATGTAACAAGGGAGAAAAAGCAATCCTTGAATTTGTAAAAAAAAAAAAAAACAAAAAAAAAAAACAGTAATTTTTTATTTATTTATTTATTATTATTTTTTTTTTTTTTACATAATTGACATGACTTTCATTAAAATATTTTACACATTATCTGGGTTTTTAGGATTTGTTTCTGACCAGTAGAGCTGTGTCTGGAAAACTGGGATTGAATTTTCGTCTGTTTTCGAAATATATAATACATTGCCTAAAACCAAATGTAGCATGTCTTTCAGAAACGCAATATTCAGAACAGATATCCGCATACATTCTCTAACACAATCTGTACTAATTCTATCGTAAATATAGATAAGCCCTAATTAGATAATTGACGAGTCACTACATGGGAGATTAGATGTGATAGACTAGATAGTGAGTTACTATAGAGGGTTTTCGAGAATGGTTTATATTTCAATTATGAATTTAATAACATTAGAGAAAAGTATGATTAATGTATTAAAATGGTAATATCAGATAGAAAAAGAAAACAATATTTATGTAAAATGGCGGAAAGTTATCTCTGGAATATTCTTTTAAAAACAAAATTGAAAAATAAAATAACGGAAAGATCTTTTTAATACTTTCCAACATATTTGAAAGGTATTTATGAATTCGGTTTGTCTGCCTGTCTGTGTAAATATACTCTCGTAAATATACTCGGATTGTCATGAATTTTTTTTAATACATTATTGAATTTTACTATAGAACGTTTTGTATTGAAAATGAAGTGAGTAGCATTAATAGCTCATTTACAACATGCATACTAAAGACAACATACATACATACAAAGCGACATACAAAAGAATTCCATTACATTATGGTCTATGGGAAAAATCGTTTGCTGATGTTACGATATTTCAAACACATTGAAATCAGTATGCGTTACTGAGGTGGACCTTGTACAAAGACCTTGTAAAAAGTCTTCAAAAGAAGGTCGCAAAGTTGCAACAGCGCGCATACATTGACATTTTATAATTCAAAATTAATTTAAAATTTAATCATTTAATTTTTTTTTTTTTTAGCTGAAGATAGTATGTTCTTGTCATTTAATTAAAATAAGAAATGTTCATTTATTCATAAAAAATGCAGTTTTTCTAATGTACATTTTCTTAGGAACGCCTTATTCTCTAGTCTCTGTTCACAAGTAAATTTGTTTTCATGTAGCAAGTATAAAAAGGAAGCATTATTAAAAAAGACTGGTAGCACAACCACGGAAATACTTTCTTTTACTAGCATATTCTCAAAAATATATTCCTTGGACGCTAAAGAATGGATATTTATTTATTATTTTCCCTAACAAGCCTTCATTGTCTGATAAATTCGATTTCAGTTAATGTAATTCATAATCATTATCTTGGCATACACCCAGAAATATGCTTCTTAGGTCTGAAGTATGGTTATTTATGGCTTTTCGTAACAAGCTTTTATTGTTCTAGTACATTTTGTTTTAGTTTTTTAGTTTTGTTTTTTTGTAACGATAATAATAATAATTTCTATATAATATTTATCTCTTGTAGTCTAGTACAATAAAAATTGGACGTTCGTTCGTAGCCCATAAATGCAAGATTTAGAATCAAATAATCATAAAGTAAAATATGGAAGTTTTAGAGGGAGACCGATAGATTAATTTGTATCATTACACCAGAAACAAACAATATTAGTTATACTGGGGCCCAATATTGAATCATGATATCAAAGGAAGTGATAGAATTACACTGTAATTCAGTCAGTGAACCGTAGGCATTGTCAGATAGAGGTTTGCACGGGAAGAAATTTTCAGGCCCGAAACTGGCCTGACTCATTTTCTACAAACCATGCCGATATATCTGAAGCAACATACAATTCACCCCAACCAGCATACCAATACACATCAGTACAATTAAAATTATTAAAAAAGCACACTTACTTATGCATAGATTGTATTTTCAGATAATATGTGCGCAATTAATGGAACACGGAATAACAATAACATTTATGACCACTTAGACAATTACGTACATAAACACTCATTAAAAAATTGGCTTAGACAATTAGAGTCAAATGATGATTCAGTAAAAAAATCAGCGTAGTTTAGAATGAAAGAAAAATATGGCAAAAGAAAATTAACTAAATTAAAACAATTTAAATGCTCTAAAAAGAAAAAAAGTAGGTTTTTTAAAAATAGTTCTGTGTAATTTATTAAATCAAATTAAATTTCTAAAGATTTCGTTAAACAAATATACAACGTCAATTTACTTTTACAAAAATAAATAAATAAAATGTCAACTCAGTATGGGCTCGGAGGAAGAAAGAAGTCTGGCCCAGCCCGGTCCGAGTCTGGAGAAAAAAAGTAAGACGCGGGCCCGGGCAGGAAATAATGAAAACCAGCCCTGTTCCTGCCCGCACGTCCCGTCCCTGATCGGCCCAAGTCTCTTGTAAAGGTCGGAATCGGGTTTCGGACCAAGTCCGCGTCATTGCAGACCTCTACTGTCAGTTGCCTTCTTAACTTCGAAGCATCTAGTTCAGTGTTGTTTGGATGTGAATGATAGTCATTCCTAGAACTGTTATTTCGTCATACTATTCAGAAATCAAAGTAAGTCTGTTGAAGATTTCTGTAAAATATCTTATTTATTGTTATGAACGAAAACCTTGCACGTTTCATTGAATAAGTGCATTGTGATACTGGTTTTCCTATAGAAAAGTTACTTGTATTGACATGCATTATTACTCCTTATTAAGTTTGACCATCATTTCAAATATATCCTGTATGTATGTAGGGTACGTCCGGGATAGTTGCCCTACCTAAGCCCCCCTTCATTTTTTTTATAACAATGATTTTTGTAGTGCACATGTAACGCGTTTACTCCAAATTTTATGCAGAACATGATAAAAAATGTTATTTTAATATAAATACTATATAAAATAGTGGTTTTATCAAAAAACTTAATCAATGATTTTGGCCATATATCTCGGACATCAGGATTAGACACCCCACTTGATCGGGATAGCTGCCCCATACGTAAAATAATAGGAAGCATGGATAATTAACATTTATAATTTAAAATCTGGATTTGCCTTTGACTTCATATTCTATTTAGATCAAATTTATGATTTTATGTTAATTAAAAAAATGCACTTACAGACTCTGTATACTAATCTTGCATTACATTCCCACATTAAAGGATATTTGCTATTCCCGATTCTTCGAATAAATGTATATACAAAATTTGAAGCCAATCGGATAATTAAACGAAGGCTAAACTTGTTTAGTCCAAACAAAATGGATTATCCTACCCCTACTTATATTCAATATACAAACTCTAAAAAATAATTCGTGAAGCATATTTAAAATTCTCAAATTAAATGCGTTAGATTTTTATGTTTCATAATGAATGCGTTCAAAATATTTTATATATTCTACAGAAGGTTAAACTTATGTAATTTAAATTAAGCGGTCGGGGGAGAAAAAATTGCAATAATAAAAGGAATATTATTTAAATAAATAAAGAAGCATAAAGCGGCATTATACCTCTAAAATGGTGCCCCTGTATAGTTTTTCCGAAATTTTTGTGAGAATGATATACGTAAGGGATTTTAGATTTCTATTTTGTATTTAAATTTCTATTTAGTGCTTCTGAATATATTCTGATGTAAATAGAGGGATAATTGGGAATGTGTGAATTAAAATGTTCTGATCAGAGCTATAAATACCAAACACTTAAATATTTTTCACTTAAAAATGTGAGAAAATTGCAATCTTCTGAACCAACTTTCTGAAATTAAACAAATGATTTTTTTTAATCATTTCTTAAAGGAGAATTTATCACTACTGACACCGCCCCCTGACTTGTTAGGTAATGATCTCCCGGAAGGCCACGGTCAACCAAAAGAAGAAACACATTTTTTCTCACAATCCTGACGATTTAAGAAGATATTTTCACGCAACAAAGTTTTTTGATAATTATAAATGGGGCGTTTTATTTCGCATCACAAGCGAGGCACATATCCCCGATGCAGGTGGGGCATGTATCCTTTTAATCCGGAATAGATACCCCAGCCATTAGCTCTGGAAGTAGGAACAAATAGGGCTGCAACCAATAATTAACACATTACTCGATACCTGTTTCAACAACATTCACTAAATATTTCATGACAAATCTCTAGTAAGTACATTATATTTTATCTTCTACTTGTCTCTATCTTACAAGAACATAAAACAAAAGCCAAACTGACCTTTCTTTGATAAAAATAAATTTTATTTGAAGAACTAAATCTAAATCATTGTAACTTCATCTACTATGTTTTTCTATAACAATTGAGAGTAGAAGAACGTGACTAGCTCTGTATTATATATATATATATATATATATATGCAAGGTCAGCCAAAGACGCACCTTACCTCTTTTATCTCATAAATGCCTTGGAATTTTAGAAAACCTTTGTAATACGCGTTCAATCAATTCAAGGGGAATGCTCCTCTGTATTTTTAAAAAATGGTACTGGGAGCCGCTGGCGTGTTGAATTTTCGAATTTTAGATAAGAAGCATGGGGGGTGGGGGAGGGAGAAAGATCTCTACAAGGCAAACGATTTAATTAAAAAATTGTCGTACGATGTTTTTTTAAGAAATTGTAACTAATTAAAGTTTTAAATCTTAATTTCATGAGAAAGTAAATTTTTTAAAACCTAACCGAATCTAATGAAATTGCTGCTGGATTTAGCTACTTTCCATTTCTTGGCAGTAATAGAGCCGCTGAAAAAATCAATCTTGATTGCTTTAAATATGAGTGGAGAGCTGTTATTATTTATTTGTGCCTTCTGTAATTCGCTGCTTCAACTCTTTGATGAAATTGGTCGGCGTTTTGTAAACTTAGGCATTCAAGTGCCGCCACAGAAAAAAAATTATTCAGTACCAGATCTGAAGTGTGAGCTTCAGGTTAGATTGATATCTTATGTACTTGATTTTTTATTAATTTCTATATCAATTGTATATTTTTTTGAGACACCCTTTATATACATCAAATTGAATATTCTACTCGTTGAAGGCAGTTAATGAAGATAAATGTCAGTGACAATCATTTTGATTTATGTTAATTTAAGAAAGGGACGATGGCGAAAAGTAATATGTATATTGATTCAAGAGTGGCACAAGCACTCCAGATTATGTATCATCTCACTATGCAAACAGCAACAGCAACAGGTTTTGGGAAATCACGTCTTTTTAACACTTTCCAACATAGTTGAAAAATGTTTATGAGCAATTTTGTACTCGGTTGAAGACAGTAAATAAAGATATATGTCAGTGAAAATCATTTTCATTTATATTAATTTAAGATAGGAATGATAGGGATAAGAAATAGTTATATTATTCAAGATTGGCACAGGCACCCCAGATTATGTATCATCTCACATTGCAGACATCAACAGCAACAAGATTTGCAAAATCACGTCTTTTAAACACTTTCTAACATAAATATAACATAAACACTTTTCAACATATTTGAAAAGTGTTTATGAGTAATCTTCTACTCGGGTGTTGAAGACAGTTAACGAAGATAGATGTCAATCAAAATCATTTTCATTTATATTAATTTAAGAAAGGAACGACAGCGAGAAGAAATATTTATATTCATTCAAGATTGACCAGATTATGTATCATCTCACATTGCAGACAGCAACAGTAACAAGTTTTGCAAAACCATATCTTTTTAACACTTTTAAACTTAGTTGAAAAGTGTTTATGAATTCGGTTTGTCTGTCTGCTGTCTCTTCGTGCTCTAACTCTTGTAAATATGCTACAATTGCCATGGACTTTTTATATGTTTATGAGGCTTAATATAGAATGCTCGGTATTTAAAATGGAGTGGGTAGCATTTATAGTCCGTTTACAGGGACACTCAAAAGAATTCCATTATATTATGGTCTATCGGGAAAATCGCTTGCGTTGCATTTTAATGATTTTATGATACTTTAAACATAATGTAATCATTGAAGTGCACTACAACTAAACTCGATAATTGCTGAAAGTGCGTTTTGCTCTGTGATATGAATTTTTAACTTATCTAATTTTCAGTATATTAGCGGGGTGCATAAATTCTATAGTTAGCATACAGGGTTGCACGAAAGAATTCGCACAAAATATCGGATATGGACAACAATTGCAGAAAATGGATTTTCACTAAGTTATGTAAGTTATGTGTTCCTTTCAGTTGCTTTTTTAGGTGCGTTCGTAAATATCATACCGTCCGTCCGTCTGCCCGCATATAACAGCGCAAAAACTGCCGAACCGAATGGTTTGAAATTTAATATATATAATCGTTGCAGAATTTTGTCGAGTCATTTCAAATTTTATGGAAATCGAATCAAAACTTTAAAAGATATTAATAAAAGTTTTCTTTATTCTATTAAATCCTATCATACGTAATCTGTATAATAAAAGCGCAAGTCATGTGACTGAGGAAAACAAATACGGGCTAACCACATCTTTTCCCATATGCCTAGCGGTCATTTTTATTCAAAATTATTTTTTCGAATAAAATTGCATAAATTTTACATTTTTAGAAAGATTGTTCAAAAAAATTGTTTGCTTGAGAGATGAGTTACATTAAAAAAATTATAGTTTCTGAGATAACTTGAGTGAAAATTAGGTTAGCAGCCGAATATCTCAATACATTAAAGTAAATAAACAAAATATTCATTCATCATAAATCATAAAAATATTAACCATGGAGGTAATCATTCGCAAAGCAAAATATCCATGGTGAATTTACAGCGCTGTCTGGTGTCGAAAAAAAGAATTCGCATATTTAAACAGGGCATACGTAATGAGAAAACAAAAAGCCATCCTCATTTCGTTCATAGCAGACGATATAATTTATTTCACTGAAATAATAACGATGATTTGTTATATTGTAAAACTAGTTATAGCACGAAACGAACGCATTGTTACGTTTAATGTACAATTTCCAACTTGTTAGATATTTCATTTCAGTGTATGAAAAAAATAAATTTCTTAATAATATTTTGTTAGAGTTGGAAAGTGTTTCATAAGGTATGCCGGATGCATGCTTTTGCATTCTTTTTTTCCGTTAAAAGAAAACAAAAATAAATTTTAAATTTTATCACTTTGGGTATATTAATCTTATATTTCTTATAGCAGAAATTCATTCTTCATTTCTTATCTCGAGTGACATTTTCTGGGGAATATTAGAATCGCCAAGTTATTGACCAGGCATTCTTTATGAAACTGTCAAGGAAAGGGTGGCTTTAAAAAAATCTAGAAATGCAAAGAGGCCAGTTCTGTATAATTTTAACGAAAAAAAAAAAAAAAAAAACCTCTACTTTTCTTTGAAGATGTGGAGATCAATTTTTCAAAGAAATTTCCTAACGTATTTTTTAGTAATCAACATTATGGAGTGAATTAGCTATAAAAGTCTTACAGGAATTCTAAAACTTTTTTTTTCAGATTTTATATTTGCTTTTTTTAAAATTAGTTCGAGGAGTTCCGCTTTTTTTTAAAAATCACTTCCCCAATCCTTTTTTTTTTGAGAATTTAGAAATTTATAGGTTTATTATTTTTTGATTAGATTTTTATAAAATGCTTTATTACTTACCCATCATACGTAGTATAGGGTAAGTCTTGTAATCGTTATGAAAATAGAATTTTTTTTTTTTTTTTTTTTTTACGGATTTACACGTTTCAGACACTGGAGATTACGAAAAACATATTTTTAGATTTTTTTTTTCTTTTTGCCGTCCGTCTGTCTGTGTGTAAATCACTGTAAACGCTCTATCTCCCGAACAAATTGAGATAGAGACTTGAAATTTGGTATGCACTTAGTATGTAATAATGGGAAGAAGCTTATTGAATTTCAGTAACCTCGGTTATCCGGAACTACTTTTTCGGACTCTCGAAATATTCGTTCTGATAAAAGGTATATAAAAATTTTTGAAATTGTTTTTTTTAAGGAGTGAATATAAAAGACAATAAAAAACAAATTTTGCATTACGAATGAAGTCGATCGGATAATGAGTTGCCGAGATATTTGTAATCACATTTTCCACACTCTTCGATTTTTCATGACCCTGTATTTCATTCAAATTTCAATTCAAATATTTATTTCAATTAGTAAAGAGACGTTTAATCCAACGCAGTAAACTGTTAGTTAATAGGATTATCATTTTTAGAGTTATAAGGATGTTTCTCTTACGCAATCCAGTAATAGAGCATTTAAAATTTAGGACGTCATCAAGCCAGGATTTTATTCGAATTGCAATGCATTTTATAAATAATTTACACATGTTTTATTTTCATATTTTATATTATGCATATCCATGATGGGTAAGTATTACGGTGGCCCCCAACGACTAGTTTTCTTTCTCCCTGAAAATAATGTATAATGATTTCGTTATATATAGATTTTAATATAACCCAGATGGTATTAAATTTGTTTTTAATTTTGAAAATTATTAGGCTAGGGAAAATTTCCTACAATTAGTATGCTGAGTGTTGAAAAGGTTAGATAAATATAAAAAAAGAATAGCGAAAATTTGAATGCTTGTTGTCTTAAAAAATATTCGCCACATTTCTACAAAACTTCACAGAATAATAAAAAAAAACTCCACTCTTGTGAATGTTGTTAAAGAAAATAAATACATTTATGTAAGTATACACTTTACTAGGAATGTGACTAATAGTGATTTGGTCGAATTGCCGAATACCGAATATTTAGCCAAATTTTATGCTAAATACCGAATATTTGGCGGACGAATGGGAACTTTTTTTTTTTTCAAGAAAGAAAATAACTTTTTTGATTATATATATATATATTTAAAAATTTTAAATAGAAAAATAATTAAACGCAAATTGATATTTCATTACATGTTTATCATTTTTAACAGCTTGACGCATTTCTTGTAATATTTCAAGCACCTTGATGCTAATAAAAAAAACCAATTTTTTCTACATCTGAATTATAATAATTTTATCTACAAGAAAGTCATTCATAAATATTTTATGTAAAATAGGAAGTCATTAGTCCTTACTACGGTTAAATGTACTTTCTAAATTAATTTTTAAATAAAAAAAAAATATTTTAGCACAAAAACTTAAGAAATGGCATTTTATCCTGTCATTCTTAGATATATCAAATTGATTTTCTGTAAGTCGGGAATGTAAGTTAAGCTATTTCCATTGAAACATAAAGACTGAACTTAACTTTTACTATCAAATGATACTTTTATCTTTTCTTACATTCAAAATCGATAATAATAACTCTCCCTCATAA
This sequence comes from Maratus michaelseni, assembly GCA_963931845.1. Taxonomy (NCBI): domain Eukaryota; kingdom Metazoa; phylum Arthropoda; class Arachnida; order Araneae; family Salticidae; genus Maratus; species Maratus michaelseni. The sequence goes on from OZ007589.1 coordinate 301,062,672, forward strand.
TTCATAGGGAGATATTTCCTGAAAAAAATTTTAATAAAGTAAATTTTATTCTGAGGAGTTTGTATTCCTAGTGTAATTTGCAAATATTATTGAATATTCAAGTGATTTAGAATCGAACAGTGTTCATCATTTTCTATAAGGGTATTTATACAGGGTGCAATATGTTATCTATCGTCGACCTTTAATTTCTCAACCGTTGGTCGTAACAGGGGTCGGAAGTAGCGCGCTACAAGTAGCGAAACTACAGTAGTCGCTACTTTTTACAGTAGTTTGTAGTGAAGCGCGCTACATTTTGAACAATGTAGTGTAGGGAGTAGCACGATACATAAAATCAGTAGTTTGTAGCGAGAACCGTCGCTACTTTTAACGCTACTTCAGGAATTAAAAGAAATGTGCCTTTCTGCAAATCACACGACCGAAATCTGCTTCTTTTGTGCACAATTTGTTCTGGTCAACAATTTGCGAATCTCAACGTCAAATCTCAATAGCAGCGTAATATCAGTGTACCGCATGAAGTCATAGATTTTTCCCATCGATACTTGCTGCTAAAATCAAATACTAACCCACCAAAGGAATTAATTTTCTTGCTGGCAACATTTATCTATTTACTCGTTATTAGGTCTTCATGTTTTAATGACGCGATTCTTTTTATAACAATTTTTTTTTATTTGTAGATTTATTTATTGTTTGCATTCAGAGTTGTTTTTCAGTAATTTTCTAGATTGTACTATCTTTTATATAGATCTAATAGATAATATTTAGATAGATAATATCTAATAGATAATATTTAGATGGTTTAGCTCTCCTAATTTTGCTACGAAATTTGTAAACTAACTTATAAAACTAACAATTTGGGGGCAAACACAAAACATTTTATTCTATCTTATCTTTCTTAATTTTTTAATGTCCTTTGTTATGTCAAATTTATTTAATTGTATCAGACGCGATATAATAAGGGGTCGTTTTATTATTTAATTCGTATTTTCAATTTCTAGTATAAATTGAACACTTTGACAAAATCTGAAAGTAGAGAAGTAGTGACTACTTTTGAAAAGTGGTTTGTAGTCGCTACTTTTTAAAACAAGTAGTTGTAGTTGTAGTTAACTACATTTTAGATAAAGTAGTTGTAGTTGTAGTTAGCTACAATAAAAAAATAGTTTTTCGGACCCCTGGTCATAGATATATAGTTCCAATTACAAAAACTTTTCAAGGTAAATATTCATGTTGTGGCATCCTTTAAAATAAAAAATCAATTTTATAAAAATTACGAATTCTAACTTTTTATACGGTCCCCCAATCCCTATAGTTATATTTAGAAAAAGTTTGCATATATCATAACAGATATAACACAAAAAGTTTGACTTCTGTACTACAAAATTTGACACAGTTATTAAATTTCAAAGTTTGAGATTTTTGCACATGATTTTGTCTTTTATTGAGGGATCAGATAAAAAATGAATTAAAGTAATTCGAGATCGAAATCAGGGTGCAATGTCCTTTTTACAGTGAAACCCCCTTTAGCCGGTATCGCCCAATCGGTGTAGCATCAAAGACGATTATTTCATCTATTTGAGCCGACTTTTAGGTGTCGAACAACATTTAACAATCAAAGTAGGTAGAATCGACACCTGAAAAATAAAACAAACTCACTAAGAACTAGATAAATGGCAGCGGAATGCCAGCGACCAGGCGAGCTATAACGAGCATGAAAATCGGGATTGTTCAAATTACAATAGTACCGCAGAGCCAAACGTTTGGGATAAAACACGATTCATCTCGCAGTGTACATGCTAGTCAGTACTGAGATGGTGATGGCAGGCTACACATACACGCAACGCAGTATGCCGAAATGATACTTATTTATGGTGAATGTCAAAGGAATACCAGAGCGACTGCGAGGATTTATTCAGAACGTTTCCCAACTGATCGACATCCAACGCATGAAACTATAACTGATCTATAACTGATCTGAAACTATAACTGATTACACCGTCTTAGAGAGAACGGCTCTGTTGCACCACAAACCCAGAACAAATAGACGGGCAAGGTGTAATGTTCGAGTGACACCGATGGAGGTGCTGGTAGTCGCCCTTTTAAATCCACAACTGAGTACGGGGGAAATAAGTGAGATATGGGGATACACGCGTCAGCATGTCTGGCATTTGTTACATTCACATGCTGCTTATCCATACCATCCGACATTGGTGCAAGCATTGATGCGGGGTGATCTTGCACGATTATTTGATTATTTTAATTTCATGCTCAACACCTTAGAGGAAAATCCGTCGTTCCTTTGTGACATTCTGTGAACAGATGAATCAACGTTTACACGGGGTGGCATTGTGAACGGGCACAATGTGCATTACTGGTCTCTGGAAAACACCCACATCGCCAGCACAGTACGGCACCAGGTACGCTGGTCAACGAATGTGTGGTGCGGTATATGGGGAACTCAGATTCTTGCACACATATTCTACGATGGGACATTAACCGGCGATCGTTACCTGCACTTTTACAAAAAACGGTAAGTGATTGGTATGAAGAGCTGCCCCTCCGACATGCAAGAAGGGTGGCTTTTTCAGAAAGTCTCACGTTTTCAGCAGCAGCTTAGCGAAAGAGAGAAAGCGCAGCCAGCTATATCGCTAATCGTTGTCCATGCATTTTGTTTTGATCTGAACTTGAATGTGAAATGACGGCTGACCAAATAGCTTCTGTGTGTGTAGAGGGGGGGGGGAAGGAACAATTTAGAATGATTATATGTTGTTACTTGGAAGTAAAAAATAAGATAACTAGAACAATTTTTAAACTTTGTATGCTGTTGAAGGAGAGAAAGTATAGAAGAAAAAACACTTATTTAAGTTTGAATTGTATGTATTGTGAAATTAAAAGCATTTAAATATCAAAAAGCTCTTTGTTTTAAAGCAATGTATTAAATGTCTACCACGGCAAAATAACATTTCCTCATACTATCTTCTCCACTTGATAAGATTTCTGGGGGAAAAAACAAAACAGAAACACTCTCTTCGCTGCAGCAAAGGAAAGGGGTTGCTGTTTGCTATATGTTTGACGTCACAAACAAGAAGTTGTACGTAGCGTTGCATTTAGCACCACGCCAACTGTAATTCTCACACCAAGGTGCTGAAAACGTGAGGCTTTCCCAAAAATACAGCCGGGTGTGGTTTCAAAGTGATGGGGCCTCTCTGCATAAAGCATCAAACGTGCGTGCGTATCTGGCCACCGAATTCGGTCAACAGATCATTAGATATGGTGGTCCGGAAGAGTGGCCACCGCGTTCGCTAGATTTGACTCCCATAGACTTCTACCTCTGGGGTTACATAAAGGTACAGGTCTATGTGACTGAGCCTAAATCTCTGGTTGATCTGAAGCAGCGCATCATCCTTGCTTGTCGCACAGTTACAACTGCTATGCTCCAATGTGTCCAGGACTCAGTACTGTCACGCATTCAATTGGGCATTGCCACCAATGGAGAACACTTTGAGCAGTATCTCTAGTGGATTCCAGCGTTCGATGTATTCATTTTTATAGTAGACCGTTTTGTGATATGATAATAAATTGATATTTATTTTTCTGTTTAATTTCAATATTTCAATCTTTGCTTTGTATACAACCTCTAAAAGTCAGCTCAAATGTTTAGATGAAATTCTCCTCTTTGGTAATATTTCGATTTGGCGATACTGGCTAAAGGTGGTTTCACCGTAAAAAGAACATTGCACCCTGATTTCGATCTCGAATTACTTTAATTCAATTTTTAACTGATCCCTCAATGAAAGACAAAATCATGTGCAAAAATCTCAAACTTTGAAATTTAATAACTTTGTCAAATTTTGTAGTACAGAAGTTAAACTTTTTGTGTTATATCTGTTATGATATATGCAAACTTTTTCTAAATATAACTATAGGGATTGGGGGACCGTATAAAAAGTTAGATTACGTAATTTTTATAAAATTGATTTTTTACTTTAAACAATGCCACAACATGAATATGTACTTCATTTGGAACGTTTTTGTAACTGGAGCTATATGTCTACTACCAACGGTTGAGAAATTATAGGTCGGCGATAGATAATATATTGCACCCTGTATATTGAGTCATAATCTATTATTCCCTAATGAAGACATTTCCCTAACAGTTACTTCTCTAAATTCACTTTTTATCTTCAATTTGGACACCATTTTCCAAAATATCCTTAACTTCTATAGGAATTAAAGAAATGCTATGTGATTTTTTTAGTATCCGGATAACAGTACATTTTGTGCAATTAAGCATAGTCATAGGTCATAGGTTGTCCAAAGTTTTGGGAAAACGATTTTACACGACAATGACGTGCTGAAAATTAAAAAAAATAGTGGATCAAAATTACTTAAATTTTTGTTTATTGGGATTAAAAAATATGTGGGTAACATACATGTAGTATTAAATTGTACTACATATCGGATTCATACCAATTACTTTTAAAAGAATGCCAGCTGAAATTGGATTATCTTACAAGTGGTTTCTATCTGAGATTTCATATAATTCATTTCAGAAAATAATGACTTGCCGACATATAAGAAGGGAATATTATATACCATTCATATCAAGTATAGCTATACTTTCATCTTTGGCATTTTTGCTTATATTGCCTGATGATCCGTCTTTTCGATATTCTTCAAGTTTTCTAATATGAATACCTCTGAACCTTCGATATTTGTTTTTTTCAAGTCATAAAAATATAATTTAAACAAGAAAAATTATTTAATAAAAAGTTTCTAGTTTCTATATGGATATTTAATGTAATTGAGGGGTCGGACAGTGTGCCAGATTAGGGATTTTGTCCCCCATTTTGGGGAATTTTGAACCTCCAGGGGAATTTTTTGGGGACAAGTAATTCGTGGGGAAATGTTTGGGGACTATCAATGTTTTTGGGGAAAAACTTGGGGAATTTTTTTCATTATTGCGCGTAAAGTTTACTTTTAATTATTTGTCAATACTGGATTTGTGTCGACCTCGACTTAGGAAAATGAAAATAAAAATACGGAAATCGTAAGTATCAATCATTATTCTCGTGGTCGTGCTCTTTTAGGTAGATTTCGTAAGAAATACTACCTATTACATTCTCACCTAAGTTGGAATTTTTGCAGATCTACGCCGATCATGACTTCCAGAACCCAAAACCACCCCCAGTCCAAAACTTTATCTATCTATCTATCTATGTCACTTTTTTATGGACACGATAACTGCAATAATTCTGCACAGATCTCTTCGAAACTGATACATAAAATCAAGTGGCATAAAATCTCGGTCAAGTTCGTTAATGGGCAAAATCGAACCAAGGGGGTGGGGGGTGGGGGTGGGGGGGGTTATAAAAACAGAAAACCCCCCATAATTTCTTAATTATGATACGTATTGAATCCGTTTAAAGTTATTATTACTTCTAGGAGAAGGGCAGAAAATGTATGTATGACAGATTTTGGATATAATTAAAAATAGCCCAAAGGGGGGGGGAAAGGGGATGTTTTAGAAGAAAAAAATTCATAACTTCGTCAATTCACAAGATATCAAATCCGCTTAAATTTATTATAAATCCTCTTAATATTATCTAAAACTTTTATATTGACAAGTTTTTTATAGGACCAATCCTTATAGCCAAAATAAATAAATAAATAAATAAATGCCTGTTGGCTCCGCCTGCAAACAAGTTATTTTTCGAAATAGGCGGTTCCGACTCCCGCATCTTTTCGAAACTGATACATAAAATCAAGGGGCATAAAATCTCGGTCAAGTTCGTTAATGGGCAAAATTGAACCAAGGAGGGGGGGGGGGGCTTTTTGTGAAAACAGAAAAAACCCCATAATTTCTTAATTATGATACGAATCGAATCCGTTTGAAGTTATTATTACTTCTAGGAGAAAGGCCGAAAATTTATGTATGACAGATTTTTGATATAATTAAAAATAGCTCCAAGGAGGGGGGGGAGGGGGGTTTTAGAAGAAAAAAATTCATAACTTCGTCAATTCTCAAGATTTCAAATCCGCTTAAATTTATTATAAATCCTCTTAATATTATCTAAAACTTTTATATTGACAAGTTTTTTATAAGACCAACTCTTATAGCAAAAAAAAAAAAAAAAAAAAAACGAAAAAAAAAATCCCTGCTGGCTCCGCCTGCAAACAAGTTAGGTTTCGAAGTAGGCGGTTCCAACTGCCGCATCATGGCAAAAAGGTCATTTCTTCCGCAATTCCCAACAAACAGGCGCTCAACGGTCTGCGTCTTCGAAATCTACCTGTGCCTGTAGGTCGAGCCGTCAGGGATTTTTTTTTAAATACCACTACAGTTTAAACGTTTCTTTGCATCATTTTCAACCATTAGTGTACATCTATAACGTTGTGAGAACGGAAATTTAAATATTACTTTTTATGGCAATTTTTTTTTTTGAATTTTTGTTAACGTTTCAATATACCAATAAGCAAATATAGTAAACGAAATTCTTAATAATTAATGTCATAAAGCATTGTTACCTTTTTCTCCCCCTAAACTAAATGTCATTTTGAATATATTGTGTTTTGTATTTTCATCAAAACAAATTGTAACGGAAGTAGATGAGATTTTGGATTTAGATATTTGGTAAACATAATACGACTGGATGGACGACTGTCCTGAATTCAATCCTGAATTGCTAAAGATTCAGACACTATGCTCAGTAGGTTGCGCAGATGGAAGATTTTACGATAATCAAATAAATATAAGAGTTTAAATGTTTATTTTTTGTAAATGGGGAATTCTTAAAAAAAAAAAGCTTGATTTGGGGGAAGTTTTTTGAGTTTAAATTAGTTACATATTTTTTATAGAGGTAAATTGAAAATTGAAAATTTACATTTTTGAGTAGAAACTCAGTTGTGGACTTTTTCGAAAAAAAAAATCACTGATTTGGGAAAATATCAGAAATTTTGAGGAAATTGACTTTTGACTATCAGGCAACACTGGGGTCGGAGCAAGAGAGTGCTAAGCCACATTTGCAAACTTCTGAGATAGATCAATTTGAAAGTTAGATCAAGTACTCAAATCAAAATATATTTTTCATGAAGTTTTTTCGCCAATTGCTTAGTAACATTTGAGATATTCTGAATAACAATATGGTATTACTTTAATGATATACACTTTCTGCCCGGTAAAAAAAATTCTAGAAACGTCTGGGGCAAAAACGAAACCTGGGACATATGCTGCCCATTGAGCTCCCACAATAGAACGAAGAGCTAACTTCCTATTCTGATACATTGTGCCCAGCGGTCCGCCCATGAATACAATGCCAAAGATTTCCCCCAAAAAATGTTTGGCAAAACACAGATTTTCTCCCATAGAATAGTATGTGGTAGATATTTTCAAATTAGATTATCTTTTGAAAATATGAGGAAGTTGCTACAATTTTCGCTGATATACATTTTTGATTGTAAAAACTACAGGTTTTATTTAAATTCATCTCCAATATTTAATTTGCTATTTGTTAAAAAGGAAATTTTATATAAGCTCAATAAAAAAAAAAAAGAAAATCATGTGAAGTATTGCTCATAAAAATATGAAAAATCTGTAGTAATAACTAAAGTGACAAAAAGTATGCGGAAAAGTTTAAAAAAATTGCCTGTAATATTAAGAAAAGAGCAGGATTCATTACTTGCGCGCATTGAAAGTGTGATGCGGTTGCGGCAGAAAGTGGATTGGCGAGTTAACTCTCCGTATTATTATAGAGCTCAGTGATGTTGCCACATACTGACATTAAAACAAATAATGTGTAGGATATTATAATTTACAATAATAAGCAATAGATTACAGTGTCAAATGTATTTCACTGGCACTTTCTTGCCCGACCCCCTCTATTAAAATTACTAAATATAATTTTTCCCTTACTAAATATAATTTCAGGTTTATTTAATTAAAAAAAAAAGGCGGAAGGTTGGCAGGTATGAATTTGATAAATTATTGAGCTCATATTTAAATAGAATGAAATCCAATAAGTTGCATTTCAATTTCTTTAATTACAGAAAATTAAAAACTAGTCTATGCCAATCCCAAAACTTGCTTTTATCTCATACATGTTAATGCTTCAAAATTCGCTATCACACCGCCAAAAAAAAAAAAAAAAAAAAAAAAAAAATCAAAATTTTTCGTCATTCTGTTGTACGTCAACTGCTTGCGAATCGTCGGAGTACCTGGATGCGAGCAGCCGATGTATTAAACTAAACTACGAAAAGTCCATCTCGCCTGTACCGGCAAGAAAAGATAGCCTCCCTATTGCTTGATTTTAAGATTTTAGCTAATTTCACAGAAAATCACCAAGCTAAAATACGTGGAGCCCGATTACAGAAAAGTCATTCTCAGCTCTCGTCAATTTGAATGAGAATATCGCTAAATTAGACGGACATAGCCAAGTTGGCTTCATATATGGAAAACGTATTTTTGTCACAAAATTTGGCGATATATCGCCAAATGTTGCTACGCTTTTCGAGAATTTGACGTTGGCGAATATAAATATATAGTGTTAAGCATGTAAGTGTTGAAACGATGCGATGGTTATAATAATGAAAGAAGATTTGCCGAAACCATGCTCACTAAAACTCATAAATTAAACCCGTTTATGTAGGAATCCTACTGTATTCTTTCACAATGTCAGCCATCCTAAAATTTCAAACTGCTATATCTCAGCCTTTTGTTAAGATAGAGGCAAAACAAAAAAATCTCTTGAATCCATGGATCAAAGCCGAACATTTACCACAAAAAATGTTTAGGATTTCTAAATTTTTTGAATTTGAAATCTTTAAATGGCTATCACAGCCCCCCCCCCCCCCCCCCCCCCTCCTCCAAACGCAATATCCCCAAATTCAACTGGGACCTGCAGGCCATAATAAAAAACATATACAAAAATATTTGGTTCAATTATCTGCATAACTTCATACACTTTTCGATGATACAATGGTGAAAATGGAACAAAAATCGATATCCCAGCTCCCCCTTTCGTCGAAATATCCCCAAATTCAAGTGGAACCTACTGGCCATAACCAAAAACCTATAAATGAATAAAACCTATAAATGAATAAAACCTATAAATTCAATTTGAAGCGTAACTTCATATACTTTTCGATGATACAATGAGGACAGACAGATATAGTATGGATATTTTGTAAAAATATGTTTTTCCGAATCTCTGACCCAAGACGTGTAAATCCGCCCAAAAACGAAAGTCGAATTTTTTTTTTATTGCAATAGTTTTTTCTATTATAGATAAAAGAAAGTAATAAATAGAAAGCTCAGCTTGTTTAAATTGGTGTATTTTTTGTTTTTGTTTTTTTCATTTGATTCTATTTTTTTTTTTTTTTTTTTTTTTTTTTGGCAGTGTAGACCATCATGATTGTGACAGCTGGGCTTAAGTGAGAGGCAAAATTGCGTATAGAAATATAAATAAATATGAATATAAATGAATATGAATATAAATGATAGGAATGAATGAAATTAGAACAAGAATAATTTTTGTAATATTTAAGAACTTATTATGTTTGAACATTTTTAATTAAATTCATTTTTAAAAACATTTTACAGTTAATATAGTTTTTGAAATATTTTTCAAAAAATTTAAAAAAAATTTATCTCTTGAATTTATAATTATGATAATCATTGTCTAAATATTATACTAAATTCATCATGTTTCACCCTTACTTTTGACTCATGAATCTAAATGAATATATTTCAAAAAATATAAATGAATTTTTGAAATGCTACCCAGCAATAATATTAAATTATCAATCGTACCATCTGCACTAATTGGTATTACTGATACAATATTGCATATGAAATTTTAATGAAAGAACTAGTACTTAATTATCTTATAGATTATTATATTTTTCATGTTAATGTTTTCAGGTGGGGAATGGAATGTTTTCAGGAAGATGAAAAAATAAGAAGGAAAAAAAAACATTAGAATATATCCATTATAAAATTTTAAATATAGTATTACAAAAATGAAAGTTATTTTTTTTTTTAATTTTTTGAAGTGGAAAAAAAAACTCCTTCAGAATGTTCTTTTTTTTTTTTTCGAGAATTTTCATTTTTAGTTGTATGAAACGTGAAACTAAAGAAAATGAAAAAATACAATAGTCATGGGAATTAAACGATGTAATATTTTTTTTTCAATTACAATAATTTAGCAGAGGCAAATTCTGTTGAATAAGTTCAAGTTCTGTAACATTGTTTACAGTTTTCAATACAAAAAAAAAAAAAAAAAACTTTTAAAATTTGGGAAAAAATGTTATATAACCACTATTTTTAACTGTCAATAAATTTTATATTAATTTGGAAGAAAAAGAAATAAAAACATATTTAAATAAGAGTTATAGTTTTGATGTTGCTGTTTCAGAAGTGATACTTAAGAAAATTAATTATTAATGAGGATATTCAGATGAGGTATCGACTTTTAATATATTTAAAAATTTAGATTGTCTTTTTTTAATTATATCGTATGAACGAAAGCAACAATAAATAATTTTTAAATGCATTATAAATTAGTTATTATTATTATTTTTTTTATCTGAACACTTTAAAATATGCATATATTTGTTATGTTTACATTTTTTTAATTTATTGTTATCTTTAGCCTGGAATTTATCTTTTTACAAAAAAATTAAAGTACTTATAGAAAGTTTAAAATATTTTTCTGCGGATCTAATTTTAATAATTTTTCCAATATTAAAAATCGTTAAATTAAAAAAAAATATATATATTTGTACACAAAAGAAAACATAAAACTTGCAAGGAAATAATAATAGAAAAAACGAGCCAAAATATAATTTTATTATTATTATTATTATTATGAATATTATTATTGTTGTTTTTGTTGTTGGTATTGTTGCTATTGTCTAAATCAGTACGAGAATTCGATTTCTTGGTAATGTATCCCGTATAATGAAATAACGTTTATAATGTGGAGAAAACTCAAGTTTTTAATCATTTTTTAAAGTTTCAAAAATTGTTTAATTAAATGTATACATAATATGACATAAAAGTTATAAGTAAAAATAAACAAAATGAATAACTAATTAAATAAATAAACTGAAGTATAACTTTAATAATTCAATCAATATTATTATTATTGTCTAAATCAGTTTCAGAACATGATTTATTGTAATAAATTCTTTATGATGCAGGAACGCATATAATGTATAGTTGAGTATATTTCTGAATCACGAATTCTGAATCTTTATCATGAGTATTTACTCATAATATAAAATTATAAAGTATAAATGAAAGATAAATTAGAACAAGAATAATTTTTATATTTAAGAACTTATTATTGCTGAACATTTTTAAAAACATTATCATTCATTTCAATATAGCTTTTGAAATATTTTTCAAAAATTTCTATCTCTTGAATTTATAATTATGGTAATCATTGTCTAAATATTATACTAAACTCATCATGTTTCACCCTTACTTTTGACTCATGAATTATTTTCAAGGTAAATAAAAGTTTTAAATTACTGAATTTTAAACGTATCAAAATAAATTTTATTACCAAAGGTCAAACAAAATGTTTTAAAAAATATTGTTGTAGCTGAATTCTTTACTAGAATGCTTAAAAAAAATGAACGGTAGATGTCTATGTTGCCTAACATTGCATCACAAAGAAATCATGCGTCATGCATAATTTATGCATCACGCCTATTTTTGTATGCAACATTTCTAAAACTTAGTTTAGTTAAGCCTTCCACATTTTTCACTCTAATTATCGATTTATTTTATTAAAAGTCTTTCACGTGGACGTTCACGAATATAAGAAGAAAAACCAGGTCTTACAGGTAGTCGGGATACAAAATTTTATTTTTTAATTTTTTTATTAGTGACAAAGTTCTATATCTTTCACAATGTTCATTTTTTGTCGTTATTAGAAATTAGGTTACTTTTGGATGACAAAATAACCGGCTGCTGCTTTAGTAATCACGCGTATATTGCGACTAAATATTGCATAATTTAAAATTTTTACATCATAGAACTGGAAAAAAGTACTTTCGAATGAAATTTCTTTGAAAAGTTTAGTTCAATTTAGAGACTTTTTATGACCTTTTAAAATGATTTTCAAGCATTATTAAAAAAAATATATATATATAGCTCAACAAGCAACATTTGTTTGATACAACTACAACAATGCAAGGTATCTATTGACAGAGTTACCATAATTTATTGATTGTCCACAGCAGATTCAAAAGAAAAGAAAATCAAATTAACCAAAAGGTCAGATACCACAAGGATTCTAAACTTAATTATGTCAACCGAAAAGGTGGAATTTCATTTTATGTTGAACATAAAATCATATATTCTAATACGAGCAAATCTTGTGGGTGGTTATATATATATATATATATATATATATATATATATATATATATGCAAAAATTATCTTAAAAACGGCTCTAACGATTTTGACGAAATTTCGTATCCTTCCGTTTTGGGGCACCAGAAAACCATTGGGCTAGGTCACATGCTCGAGAAAATTCGATTAGTGGGTCATTTTGGGTCATGGTCTAGCTAATTGTATCTAAAAAACGGTTCAAACGGTTTTGACGAAATTTTGTATCCGACCATTTTCGGGCATGAGAAGTCAATTGGGCTGGGTCACATGTTCGAGAACTTTCGATTAGTGGGTCATTTTTGGGTCAACGCTGGTCAAATTAATTTTATTTAAAAAACGGCTCTAACGATTTTGATTAAATTTTGTGTCCTACGAGTTTCGAGCAGGATAAAAGCATTGGGCTAAGTCGCAAGTCTGAGAAAATTCGATTAGTGGGTCATTTCTGGGTCATTGTGGGTCAAGATCTAAAAAGCGGCTCAATTTACACTAAATTTTGCATCCAATGGTTTTCGGGCACGACAAGACTGTTGGGCTAGGTCGCATGTTCGAGAAAATTCAATTAGTGGGTCATTTTGGGTCATGGTCAAGCTAATTGTATCTAAAAAACGGTTCAAACGATTTTGACGAAATTTTGTATCCGACCATTTTCGGGCATGAGAAGTCAATTGGGCTGGGTCACATGTTCGAGAACTTTCGATTAGTGGGTCATTTTTCGGTCAACGCAGGTCAAATTAATTTTATCTAAAAAACGGCTCTAACGATTTTGAGTAAATTTTGTGTCCTACGAGTTTCGAGCACGATAAAAGCATTGGGCTAGATCGCATGTCCGAGAAAATTCGATTAGTGGGTCATTTCTGGGTCATTGGGGGTCAACATCTAAAAAGCGGCTCAATTTACACTAAATTTTGCATCCAATGGTTTCTGGGCACGAGAAGACTGTTGGGCTAGGTCACATGTTCGAGAAAATTGAATTAGTGGGTCATGTTGGGTCATTTTGGGTCATGGTCAAGCTAATTGTATCTAAAAAACGGTCCAAACGATTTTGACGAAATTTTGTATCCGACTATTTTCGGGCACGAGAAGACTATTGGGCTGGGTCACATGTTCGAGAACTTTCGATTAGGGGGTCATTTTTGGGTCAAAGCGGGTCAAATTAATTTTATCTAAAAAACGGTTCTAACGATTTTGATTAAATTTTGTATTTTACGAGTTTTGGGCACGCGAAAATCATTAGACTAGGTCACATGTTCGAGAAAATTCGATTAGTGGGTCATTTCTGGGTCATTGTGGGTCAATATCTAAAAAGCGGCTCAAGTTACACTAAATTTTGCATCCTATGGTTTTCCGGCACGAGAAGACTGTTGGGCTAAGTCACATGTTCGAGCAAATTCAATTAGTGGGTCATTTTGGTCATGGGTCCTGATATTTGAACTCAAATTTAATTTTGACCGAGCATAGCTCGGTCTTCCCTGCTCGTTGATATTATGTTAAATTCGTTAAAAGGTACATTGCATCAAAATATGCTCAGATATATATTTTTAGTTTCAGTTTTTACTTTCCATTTCTCACATTCGAACTGTACGATTATCGTCTGCCGTGTTTTTTAAAGAATGAGTTATAAACTACATTTTAATATGCTAAATATCATAGATTTAGCTTTCAATTTTATTATTATGTTTAAAAAATATTCTTTACTCCTTTTCTTTTTTTTTTGAGTGTTTTTTGAAATATGTACACTGGCCTCCAAAAGTTAAGGTACAACCAGTTTTAAACACTTTCCAACCTAGTTGAAAAGTGTTTATGACTTCGGTTTGTCTGACCGTCTGCGGTATAGCCGTCTGCCGTCTGTCCGTGCTCTAACTCCCGTAAATATGCTCGGATTGCCCTGCAATTTTTATATGTTATTGTCCTTATCTTTAGCATGTTCCCTATTTCAACTGAAGTGTGTAGTACTTATAGTTTTTTTACAGGGACACTCAAAATAATTCCGTTACATTACGGTCTATGGGAAAAAATCATTTTCGGTTTATTTTAATGATGTTGCACAATTTCAAATACATTGTAATTGATATATATCACTGAGGTGCATTACAAGAAGCTTAATATGGAATAGGGTGTGCATAGCACTTATAGTTACTTTACAGGGACAGTAAAAAGAATTCCGTTACATTACGTCTATGGAGAAAAATCATTTGCGGTTTAATTAAATAATGTTTCACTATTTTAAACGCATTGAAATTTATATATATCATTAAGGTGCATTACAAGAGGCTTACTACAGAATATTGTGTGTATAGCAGTCATCGTTCATTTACAGGGACACACAAAAGAATTCTCTACTGTCTGTTAACAATAATTCCTGGAAGTGCGTTTTAAGTTGCTGAACGCGATTTTAAATTTAACTCACTTTTTGTCTATTACTTGGTGTGTATAAATTCTGTAGATCCTATATAGGGCAGCACAAAAGTTCGCGAACACATTTCCGTTTATTGACAGAAACTCCAGAAGGAGAATTTTAAACTGTGCTACGCGTTTTCTAACTAAACTAAAATTTAGCATCCTATGTAGTATATATACAAATCTATAGATCATATACAGGACGGAATAAAAGTATTCGGATATTTTTCCGAATATTGTTGGTAATTCCTGAAATTGGATTTTTAAACATGTTATGCGTTTTTCAAAATTGTTTAGTTAGATATCATCTTACACCTTACGGTAAAGATTTTCAAAATTATTTTGGAAGTGTTGGAAAGTGTTATATAATCTATGCTTGATGCATGATTTTTAGTTCTTGTTTGTGTCTAATTTGAAAACAAATGAACGAAAATACATAAAATTTAGAGGAATTGTGCTTTAAACAGTTATTTCTCGAATTTTATTTAATTTTAACATGAAGGATGATTACAAATAAGAAATTATTTTTTTTGTACAAGTCCGCTATTTGATAAAAACATAAATGGCAGTTTTTTGTGAAAAAAAATGAAATAAACGAATTTGAATAAAGCATGTGTCCGGCCCTACTTGTAATGCATTTGTGGCATCGACTTTTCATAGTCAATTAAGTTATCGGACACTGGAATGGGAAACAAAGACCATACATAGAGAAACGCTTGTTCCAGCTCATTTAACGACTTCGGAGGAGGACTTACCGCAGCCACCTGTCTGCCGAGATAGTCCCAAAGATGCTCTATTGGATTAAGGCCCAAAGATTGAGCTAGCCATTCCATTAGCTCCAAACCTTGATCCTCAAGATATTCATCAACAACTCTAGCGCAATACGATCGGGCATTATCATCCATTAACATTAATTCATCCCCAATAGCACCAGCATACGGTGTGACAAACGGACCAAGGACTCGTTCCGATATTTCACAGCAGTCAGAGTTCTTCCATGGCATACATGGAGGTTACTGTTACCAATGAATCACTCTCCAAAGCAAACCGGGACTCATCTGTGAGCAATACGTAATCCCATTGTTGTCAGTTCCAGGTAACGTGCTCTCTTGGCCAACATAAACGAGCACTACTGTGTTGTCGATTAATAGGGTCACACACAACGGATTGTCTTGCATAGAGTCCTTAATTGTGAAGACGTCTGTGCACCGTAGTAGAAGATATTGTCATCCCTGTTGCCTTACGATGATCTGAAATGAGCTGAGCCACAGTAGTGATGCTCCTCCTTCGCGCCAAAAGAGCTAGAAAGCGATCTTGTGCAGGGGTTGTAACCAATGAGCGGTCAAGTCATCTTGATACTAAATTTTCGTATTCAAATTATTCCCAGAGCCTTTGGACCAGATGACGAGACACATTACGACATCTAACAGCATCAACTTGTGATAATCCCATTTCCACCCATCCGATTGCCCGCCATCTTAACGAATCAGATAAACGACATCTTCTACATATCGACAACAATATTTAAGGACAAAAATTGAAGATCAACAAGCATAAAAAAAATTCCACACAAATTTACAAAAGTGGGATATTCTCAGTTTTTCCCGCCTGCGATATAAGTGTCCAATTCCTAAAACAAAAATAGAGATAGGTATAATTGTTGCATGGTTTTATTGAAGTTACTTAAGATGATTCAAAGAAACCATATTTTGTACATTTATTTTCATTCTTTTAATAGTGAGTGTCAAAAAACTGGTTGTACCTTAACATTTGGAGGCCAGTGTATTTATTTATAGATATTCCTTTTCAAATGTGAAAAAGTAAAAAATTTAATTTTTAGAAATTAAAAATTATTAATTTTAGCTACGTTTAAATATTTACATATCTTCTGAAAGAATATTTCTTTATATAACTTTCCAACGTACTTATTAACACTTTCTAACATAGTTCAAATGTGCTTAAGAATTCTGTTTGTCCGGCCGTCTGTCGATGATCTAATTTGTGTAAATATAGTCTAATTATCATATAATTAATAGATGTTATTGAGCTTTATCATGGCATGTTTGGTATTGAAAATGAAGTATGCAGCATTTATAGTTCGTTTACAGGGTACGTAGTTACTCTCAAAAATGCCGTTACATTGTAATCTACGGAGAAAGATAGTTTACAGTGTATTTTAATTATGTTACACTATTTCAAATATATTGAAATTGATATACATCACTGAGGTGTACTACGAGATGTTTACTATAGAATATAGCGTGGTATAGTATTTATAATTCACCAGCGGGAAAGACCGAGCTATGCTCGGTTAAAATTAGCTTTGTGTTCAACTCAAATTAACAATAAACTCTCTGTACAACAAATAACAATCAGTTCAATGTACCGTGATTGGTTGAATTATGTTTTCAAGAACGTTCTATGAACGCTGATTGATTGAATCATGTATCACAAATCCTATTGAGGATTTCTAGAAAATTCCTTCATATTCTAAAACTCAATTTTTTTGACAAATGTCGTCAAAATTTGGCGAAAATTCCCAAACTTCGTGACATTTTTTCATTTGGCGCCAAGCATTTTTTTGGCATTGATAATCTTGAATCAAATTTCTCGCCAAACATCCCAGTATCGCCCACTTTTTAGCGAAATGCTGCCAACAATTTGATTTTCTTTACTTCCAACTGTTGAACAACTTAATAGCTTTTGCAAACTTCATTCACACTGAAATGCATTGATCCACAGTGACTCCAAAATGACCCACTTATTGAATATCCTCAAACATGTAACACAGCCCAATGGTCTTCTCGTACCCCAAAATGATAGGATACAAAATTTTGTCAAAATCGTTAGAGCCGTTTTTACATAAAATTAGCTTGACTGTGACTCATGGACCTTACATGGACCATACAAGGAGGACCATGCAGAAGAGGTTCACCATGGAAGGATGTCCAGCTATGGAGGAGGACCTTCATGGATAGAGGACCGCCCATGGGTAGTGGATGTCCATTGGGTAGTGGATTTTCTCGAACATGTGACCATGTGACCTTGCCCAATGGTCTTCTCGTGCCCGAATAAGGTAGGATAAAAAATTTAGTCAAAATCGTTTCAGCCTTATTTACATAAAATTAGCTTAACCCTATCACGTAGTGACCGAAAGTGACCCACTAATTGAGTTTTTTCGAAAATGTTACCTATCTCAATGGTCTTCTCATGTCCGAAAACGGTAAGATACAAAATTTACTCAAAATCGCTTAAGCGGCTTTTTAGATAAAATTAGTTTGAACCGTAGTGACTCGAAAATGACCCACTAATCGAACTTTCTTGAACATGTTACTTAGTCCAATGGTCTTGTACCCGAAAACGGTAGGATACAAAATTTAATCAAAATCGTTTGAGACTTCTTTAGATAAAATTAGCTTCACGCTGACCCGTACGACCCAAAATGACCCACTAATCCAATTTTCTCGAACATCTGACATAGCCCAATGGTCTTCTCGTGCCCGAAAATGGTAAGATACAAAATTTAATCAAAATCGTTTGAGCCGTTTTTTTCGATAAAATTGGCTGGACCCTGACCCGTAGAGACCGAAAATGACCCCCTAATCGAATTTTCTCGAACCTGTGACCTAACCCAATAGTCTTCTCGTGCCCGAAAACTGTAAGATACAAAATTTAGTCAATATCGTTAGAGTCGTTTTTAAGATAAAATTTACATACACACACAGAGACACACAAGATTTGCTCGTATTATAATATCAGTACAAAAACCCTTAACGGGTTAAAAGTTGTGACGCAGCACTTTCTTTTGGCTTTATGAATTTTAAATATGGGTCTTAAAAGCAATGATATCAAATTTAAGTGACGCTATGTTAATAATTATTTTTTTAAATCATAATTTTCTTTTTAGTTTTATTTATATTCACAGGTGCAATTATTATCTTAATATGAAAAAATATATAAAATTTATTCGCTGATGCTTTTTCATTCACATCTCTCATGAATTCAAAATATGGGTTTTAAAAGAAATGATATCAAAATTTGAGTGACACCTTGGCGTTAATTTAATAGGACTCTTTTAAAATTCAATTTAAATTATTTTTGGTTTGTCTTCTAAAGTATATTTACACATACAAACAATACTTTTAATTTTTCAATACACTTTTAAATATATTACTTTCACTGAGCCTATATTATGTATTGAAATGTATTTATTTCAATAAATTGATTTATCTTCTGTGCCACGCTATCCAAAATCATAAGTAAAATTTATGTAAATGATTATTTTGCGTCATATTATCCACTTGAATACATTTCCCTTTGTTTGGATACTATGACGCAAAATAATCATTTACATAAATTTTACTTATGATTTTGGATAGCGTGGCACAGAAGATAAATCAATTTATTGAAATAAATACATTTCAATACATAATATAGGCTCAGTGAAAGTAATATATTTAAAAGTGTATTGAAAAATTAAAAGTATTGTTTGTATGTGTAAATATACTTTAGAAGACAAACCAAAAATAATTTAAATTGAATTTTAAAAGAGTCCTATTAAATTAACGCCAAGGTGTCACTCAAATTTTGATATCATTTCTTTTAAAACCCATATTTTGAATTCATGAGAGATGTGAATGAAAAAGCATCAGCGAATAAATATTATATATTTTTTCATATTAAGATAATAATTGCACCTGTGAATATAAATAAAACTAAAAAGAAAATTATGATTTAAAAAAATAATTATTAACATAGCGTCACTTAAATTTGATATCATTGCTTTTAAGACCCATATTTAAAATTCATAAAGCCAAAAGAAAGTGCTGCGTCACAACTTTTAACCCGTTAAGGGTTTTTGTACTGATATCATTACTTTTTTAAGGTTATTGATGAGAATGTCAATTAGTCGAAATTAAGCATAGGGTATAAATTAATCATTAAAATAAAATTTTAAAGAAATGCTAAAAAAGACCCCTTGGACCCCAATAAAATATGAGGGTGGTGGCCCAGGGAGAGGAATCCAAGACTCAACTTTTAAATTATACAGCGAGAGAGTAACACAATTAGAAGGATGAAAATGCATGGCAAAACCCGTTTGTTCCATCTTCCTCCGCCAAAGGACGCAACCTTTTCTATACAAACATAGCTGAAAATTTTTGGGCCGTCGATTCCGAGTCAAATGAGCCATACGTCGTCGTGATCGGTCCCATAGAACCCGATAGGAAAGTGCCCCTGGTGGTGAAACTTGGAACTAAAATTGATATATCCTGTCGATGTCGAGTCGAATGAATCACACTGCATTGTGATGGGACCCATAGAACTCGAGATAGCTGCAAAATCCGTTAGTTCCATCTTCCACCACCAGGGGGCGGACTCTGTTCCATACAAACATAGCTGAAATCTTTGAGGCTGTCGATTTCGAGTCGAATGAGCCATACCTCGTCGTGATGGGGCACATAGAACACAAGATAGGAAAGCACACTCTGGTGGTGAAACTTGTAACTAAAATCGATATATCCTGCCGATGTCGAGTCGAACGAACCAAACTGCATTGTGATGGGACCCATAGAACTCGAGTTAGATGCAAAATCCGTTAGTTCCATATTCCACCACCAGGGAGCGCACTCTGTTCCATACAAACATGGCTGAAATCTTTGAGGCTGTCGATTTCGAGTCGAATGAGCCATACCGCGTCGTGATGGGGCGCATATGACCCGAGATAGGAAAGCGCCCCCTGGTGGTGAAACTTGTAACTAAAATCTATATATCCTGTCGATGTCCAGTTTAATAAATCAAACTGCATTGTGATGGGACCCATAGAACTCGAGTTAGCTGCAAAATCCATTAGTTCCATCTTCCACCACCAGGGGACGCACTCTGTTCTATACAAACATAGCTGAAATCCTTCAGGCTGTCGATTTCGTATCGAATGAGCCATACCTCACCGTAATCGGGCCCATAGAACACGAGATAGGATAGCGCCCCTGGTGGTGAAACTTGGAACTAAAATCGATGTATCCTATCGATGTCGAGCCAAATGAATCAAACTGCATTGTGATGGGACCCATAGAACTCAAGTTAGCTGCAAAATCTGTTAGTTCCATGTTCCACCACCAGGGGGCGCACTCTGTTCTATACAAACAGCTGAAATTTTTGAGGCTGTCGATTTCGAGTTGAGTGAGCCATACCTTGTTATGATCGGGGCCATAGAACCTAAGATGGGAATGCGCCCCCTGGTGGTCAAACTTGAAACAAGTTGAATGAATCAAACTATGTTGTGATGGGACCCATAGAACTTGAGTTAGCTCCAAAATCCATTAATTTCCCCTTCCACTGCCAGGGGCGCTCTCTGTTCTATATGAACATAACTGCCCCTTGTGGTGAAACTAAAATCAGTAAGTTCTATCGATGTCGAGTCGAATGAGCCAAACTGCATCATGATTAGGAATGCACAACCTGTGGCCCGTGATGGATAACTGGTGGCCCGCAGAGACCATACATGCCAACCTATCCAAAAATTTCGAATTTCCTTAATAATTCGTGAGAAAAATTTGCAAATTTTGTCCATAAATCGTAGGAAAATATGAATTTCATCGATCAGGCGCATAAAATCATGAATTGCATCGACTGGATGCGAATTTTGTCAAATGGGCATGGAAAAATCACAAATTTCGCCATTTTGTCGCTAGAAAAAAAAACGCAAATTTCAATAATCAGTCAACAGAAACCAGAGATGCCAAAATCAGTAATTCCGGAGTTGCAAATTTCGTCAATCACTCAAAAAAAAAAAAAATCTTGAATTTTGTAAATCAATTGAAAAAACCTGCGAATTTTGTCGATAAGGCACTTAAAATCGTGAATTTCATGGATCGAGCAGCGAATTTCCTCGAATGGCGTGGAAAGATCGAGAATTTCAACGAACAGTTGCAGGAAAAATTTGCAAATTGTCCATAGATCATAGGAAAACATTATGAATTTTGTCTATCGGTTCTGCAAAATTATGAATTTTGTCGATAGGCATGGAAAATCGCAAATTTCGACAACTGGGCTTGGAAAAATCAAGAATTCCATCGAATGTTTGTGAAAAAATTGTAAATTTCAATGAACGGTAAAAAAAAAAAAAAATAATTTGCGAATTTCGCCATTGTCTAGAGAAGAAATATTGTGAATTTCATTAATTGGCCGATGGAAAGCATATCAGTTGAAAATCATGAATTTTGTCAATCAGGCACAGTAAAAACATGAATTTTGTGGATCGGGAGAAGGGAAATCATAAATTTTGTTGAACACATGCATAAAAATCATGAATTTTGTTTATCAGGCATGTAAAAATCATTAATTTCGTCAAACGGATGCATAAAAATCAAGAAAGTCATCAATTGGGTGCGTAAAAATCTTGAATTTCATCGATCAGGCGTGTAAAAAATCATGAATTTCATCGATAAAGTGCATAAAAATATAGGACAAAATTGCCATTCGCCAATCGGCGAGTAATACTGAAAATTTGCCGACTGACTTTACTGCCACCACTGGTCAAACTTAATAGTTCCAATTGCGATGATTCAATGGAAAAAGATTTTTTCCCCACTGTCGCTCGACAAATTTCAAAACCATTTGGCGAATTTCACGATTTTTTCAAAGAAATTATTTGACGGATTGTGATTTTTTTTCTTCTCGAAGCCATTCGACGATATTCGAAATTTTTTTCCCCTGAAACCAGTTGATAAATTTTGTGATTTTTCCACTATCAATGAATTTTGTGATTTTTCTGCTATCGATTGATGAATTTCGTGATTTATCGACTATCGATTAATGAATTTCACGACTTTTTCCATAAACGAACAAATTGTGCACTTTTTTTCCACTGCCATTCGACGAATTTTGCAATTCTGTTCCGCGATTGTTAGACAAATTTCACTATTTTTCTCCCGAGATCATTTGACGAATTTTGTGATTTTTAATTTTACTGACTGATTGATTTATATTTAATAATAAAAGTTAAAATGTTTTGATTTAAAAACAAGATGGCTAACTGAGGGTGAATCACAAAACTTAGCCGCATCATCAATGAGTTAGCTAATCAAGCATTTAGCTCTTACAGTTTGTTTAAAAGGTGCACACAAAAGCAAAAAATATGAATTTTTTTTTAATCCTTACCATCACTGTTGAAATCCTGAACCAATTAGAATCTAATTGTGACAGTGTATTTATCTTGCAAATATCATTGAGGAGTTTTTTATACAGGGACATCATGATAACATTCAAATTACTAAGCCAATTCAAACCTAATTATGCCAAAGTATCAATCGATGAATTCATTAATCAAATATGTTGGGCAAAATCCTAGAACAAGCAAAACATCCGATTTGGCTATTTTTTTTACGCACGTCAACCAAAAAAACGGCAACTTCCAAATTCTACCCAATCAGAACGCATGCTTTTTAAGCTTAAGCAAGCAGATACTTACACACTGCTTACGGCAAGCTTTTTCACAAAATAAACAAATTTTATTTCGTTTTACAATTATTTACAAAGTTTCAGCAAGTTTTTCTTCACGATTTTTCTATTTTTACAAACTTTTAGCAATATTTCGTCTGGATATTTCAATTTTTACATACAAGCATTTAGCAATTTTTTCCTCCAGATTTTTCTATTTTTAATAATTTTTAGCTATTTTTTCCTCCTTGCTAAAACTTTGTAAATTGTCATAAAACGGAATAAAATCAATGTTTACTTCGTGAAAAAATTTTCATAGAAACTGTGTAAGTAGTGAATTCTCTGCTACAAAGAACACAGGTTATGATTGGGGAGAATCTAGAGAATTCTGATTTTTCAAATGCACGAAACTCATTCAAGCACCAGTTAGTAACATGTATATGTACTCTTTGCGTACATTAACAGAAAAAAAAAATCCTGGATGCATGAAACTCCCTGTGCAGAAAATCTCTAGAATGCATGAAATTCATCCAAACAGCGGTTAATAATTGATATATATATATATATATATATGTGTGAGTACGCTTCGCGTACATTAACTGAAAAAAAAAATCCTGGATGCACAAAACTTGCATTTCTCTGACTTCGGTTTTTCGAAATAGATAAAATGCTTCAGGGATTCAATCCAGCATCGCTGAAATGTTACATAATCACAGAAGATCACTAATTATAATTAAAATATAGATAAAATGCTGAAGTGATTACAAATTAATCACTGAAGCATTTTATCTATACTTCAAAACATATTTGTTTTGTTTCTCATTTCCAAAATAATTTTCATTCATATTTACTTATTATAAGCATGTTATTTAATTTTACTGACTGATTGATTTATATTTAATAATAAAAGTTAAAATGTTTTGATTTAAAAACAAGATGGCTAACTGAGGATGAATCCCTAAACTTAGCCGCATCATCAATGAGTTAGCTAATCAAGCATTTAGCTCTTACAGTTTGTTTAAAAGGTACACACAAAAGCAAAAAATACGAATTTTTTTTTAATCCTTACTATCACTGTTGAAATGCTGAACCAATTTGAATCTAATTGTGACAGTGTATTTATCTTGCAAATATCATTGAGGAGTTTTTTATACAGGGACATGCAAAATCAAAACGTCATCATGATAAGATTCAAATTACTAAGCCAATTCAAACCTAATTAAGCCAAAGTATCAATCGATGAATTCATTAATCAAATATATTGGGCAAAATCCTAGAACAAGCAAAACATCCGATTTGGCTATTTTTTTTACGCACGTCAACCAAAAAATCGGCAACCTCCAAATTCTACCCAATCAGAACGAATGCTTTTTAAGCTTAAGCAAGCAGATACTTACACACTGCTTACGGCAAGCTTTATTATACAATTTTAACATAAATTTTATTTCGTTTTACAATTATTTACAAAGTTTCAGCAAGTTTTTCTTCACGATTTTCTATTTTTACAAACTTTTAGCAATATTTCGTCTGGATATTTCAATTTTTACATACAAACATTTAGCAATTTTTTCCTCCAGATTTTTCTATTTTTAATAATTTTTAGCTATTTTTTCCTCCTTGCTAAAACTTTGTAAATTGTCACAAAACGGAATAAAATCAATGTTTACTTCGTGAAAAAATTTTCATAGAAACTGTGTAAGTAGTGAATTCTCTGCTACAAAGAACACAGGTTACGATTGGGGAGAATCTAGAGATTTCTGATTTTTCAAAAGCACGAAACTCATTCAAGCACCAGTTAGTAACATATATATGTACACTTTGTGTACATAACAGAAAAAAAAAATCCTGGATGCATGAAACTCCCTGTGCAGCAATCTCTAGAATGCATGAAATTCATTCAAACAGCAGTTAATAATTTATATATATATATGTATATATGTGTATGCTTCGCGTACATTAACTGAAAAAAAAAAATCCTGGATGCACAAAAATTGCTATATTCCGCACTCACTAGAATGCATGAAATCCATTCAAGCTGCGGTCAGTAATGTTCGCACAAAAATCGGTTTACAGCAATCTCTAAAGTGCTTAAAATACATCTTATCATATAAAATCAACAAAAATGCACTTACCGTTATTTCTCATCCTTCGTTTTTTTTTAATATTTCACAGGATTTATCCTTTATGACATAAAACACATTTCATAAACATAATTCAACAAATCTGACACACAACAAACCAACCCACAGACAATAGAACTCTATTATAGAATATTCTAATCTGTCAACCAACCAATCAAATCTAATTCCCTCAAAAACCAGCTCAATTTTCAGAACCATGCATTCTGCTCATGCTAGAACCAAGCACAGAAGGCGTGGAAAAAACGTAAGAAATAAACCGGTAACAAGAAAACTCATTTATCGCTTCGCTAAATTCGATGACGCCAAGCGTCTCGCTTGTTCTAGGATTTAACCTATTTTTCTTAATTATCTGTCTTAGTTTGTGAATAAATTTTTGTAATGTCAGTTGAAACTGATCTCTCGTACATAACGATGCATCACATTTTTTTAATGTTTTTTTTTTCTACACCATGATGTTGCTATTTAACAACATTATTTTAATTTTAAAAAGAAAACAAACAACTAATAAATCAGTAAATATGAACGTTTTGCACTCCTGAAACCCCCCCCCCCCCAAAAAAAAAAAAAATATATATATATATATATATATATATATATATATATATATATATATATTGTTTTAATTTCAGGGTAACTGAAGAAAAAAAAAATCCTTCTATAGCGTTTCTATTTTTCCATGCGCTGTGAAGATTTTTTAACGGGTTCAAAAACAAATTTCACAAATACTTCTAACTTAATTAACAAATATTTCAAAAATATATTTTTAATTCCATGTTGTTTATGTATGAAGAAAGAAACAAAAGTTTGGTAAACTTCTATCTCTGTTTAAATAGTCTATTTCAAGAATAAAAACATTCGGTAGAATGCATAGCTTTGACAATACATAAACAAAAATGAAGAATACATATTAATTAATATAATAATTTTTTTTTTTCAATTTCTTATATTTGGTGCAAGATACTACTGAATACTTTGCTACAAGATTTGTTTAAAGATATTACCCTCTCTCATGATTTTTAGGTTTCCAATGCCACGTCTACCATTGCCCCGAGAACTGACGACTGATTTCGTGATTTATTAAGTAAAATCTATATTTAACATTTGAAAATAAACTTTCACTAGAAAAAACAAAAAACAAAAAAAAACAATGGTAGAACTTTGCATTTCTCTGACTTAGGAAAATAAATATTAGAAGATAAATACATATTTCTTTATTATTTGTTTTTAAAATGCAAATTTAAGAAATGAAATTGAAAAAAAAAAGGTACTGTATTCTTCATTTGTTTATATAGCTGATCAAATATACGCATTTCACTGAATGTTTGGATTCTTATACTATGAAACAGAAGCTTACAAACGTGTTTTTTATCGTACATAAACAACATGGAATTAAAAATATATTCATGAAGTATTTGTTAATAGAAGTTAGAAGTATTTGTGAAATTTGATTTTCAACACTTCAAAAAATGTTCATAGCAGCGAATCGCATCGCACACGAAGAAAACAAACTGATGATTGATTCATTTTGAATGATTCCTTGTTACGCAAATTAATTGATAAAAAAAATCTTAATCTTTTTTTTCCTTTAAAAAATCACAAATTAAATATAAATAACAATTAAATTGTATATGTATAATTATAAAATATTTCAATATTTTAATCAAGGAATCTAAATATTTTTCGACTTAATGAAGATTTTGATATAAGAAATTCTTTATTATAACAAAAAAGAAAAATATACAAACAATAATTTAATTTAATACATATATATTACATATTAAAAATTGCATTAAAAACTGTTTTCGTATTAAAAAAAAAAAAATCTAAATAGTTCTTCAGCCAGATATGATTGCGAAATCGCCTTTAACTATAACCGTGATACCCATGAATA
This sequence comes from Maratus michaelseni, assembly GCA_963931845.1. Taxonomy (NCBI): domain Eukaryota; kingdom Metazoa; phylum Arthropoda; class Arachnida; order Araneae; family Salticidae; genus Maratus; species Maratus michaelseni. Next base: position 301,089,932 of record OZ007589.1, read on the forward strand.
TCCTGACCGCGCAGGAATAAAAAAGGGTGAAAAGGCCGAAAATCTTTAATGTTAGTCTACCAGAAAAAGCATAAGAAAAGAGTCCGATTTTGAAGCTGGATTATATAAAAAACAAGAGTTTTCCTACGTTAGCTCAAAATCTTACTCTCTTCATCTAAAAGCGATTAATATAATATATTAATTTAAAAAAAATCGTTCGATCCATTTTCGAGATAACACCTCTGTGCCCATTACACCATTACATTTTCCATTTTCGCTTAAAAATTGGTTTCCAGATCTCAAAATCTACTGCATGTAGAAATCTATAAATTTCAGGATAGAGTTAGGCCATAGATATAAGACTAATGTGAAAAAATCGAAACGGTATGCCTCATATTTACTGAGATATTAAATGTCGGCGTTTCGATTTTCCTTTGATGTCCTGCTAGCTGTATATATGAGAGTGACGGAATCTTCGGTTTTGGGCTTACGGTTTTCGGTTTTTCGCTGCGTCACTCAAGAGACTACCGTCTCTTATGATATGATTTGAGACACACAAAAATTCTTCGATAGTACTGTCCATGAGCAATGACGTGTAAGTGCCTTTTCAATTGTGGTATCCGTGTTTAATTTTAACTAAGTATTTGTATATTACTCGGTATGTATAAATTCTATAGATGTAGATCATATACAGGACTGCACAAAATAATTCGAGTAGATTTCCGCTGATTGAGGGAAAATGTTGAAGGGGAATTTTTAACTGCGTTAAGTGTTTCCTAAATAAACAAAATTTTTGCATACTATGTAGTGTAGTAAATATGCAAATTTATCGATCATATACAGTGCTGCACAAAAAAATTCGGATTTTTTTCCGACTATAGATTATAATTGTTGAAATTGTGCTTGAAGATGTGTTATACGTTTTCCAAATTGTTTACTTAGACTATTATTACATGCTAGTATTATTGCTCAGTATCACAAAGTAGTATTCAGTACTGATAAGTAGGATTGGTAAATTGTATTTTCAGAATTTGTATTTTTGGAATCTTGTATTTTCAGAATTTATATTTCAGCATTACATAGTATAATTATTGCTCAATATTACAAAGTATAATTTAGTAATGCTCAGTATAATTAGGTAAATAAATCAGCTGGGCGGGGCTAGTTGAGCTTAAGCCAAAAGGTAGGTCACCCCACCTGGTTTGACCGTGACCTTGTTTATTTAGACATCTTCCCCCTGAAATTGCACTTATACTCCAAAGCGAAAGCTGAGTTCCCGGGACGGTCATCCCTGGTCATCCACAATCCCTTGTTTACTTAGACATCATCTTCCACCTTGTTAAACGGGGAAGTTTTGTTACAGTAGTCTGAATGTGTTGGAAAGTGTTTCATAATCTATGCTTGACGAATGAATTTTCTTTCATGTTTTTGAAATAATATCTGAGATTGTTTTCTTCTTTTTTAACAATTTCCAACACAGTTGAAAAGTGTTTATGACTTCGGTTTGTCTGTCTGTCGTCTATCTATGCTCTAACTCTCGTAAATATACTCAGATTGCTATGTAATCGATATATGTTATTGAAGTTCACTATGGCATGTTCGCTATCGAAAATGGAATGTGTAGTATGTATACGCATAGTATTATAGATTCCTTTACAGGGACACTCAAAATAATCTCGTTACATTATGGTCAATGTGGAAAAGCGTTTGCGGTGAATTTTAATGGTGTTTGAAACATAACTATCACTATTTAAAACATAATGAACTTGATATTCATTTACGAAAAGCACTAAAACCCGCTTTCTGCAGAATATGGTGCGTAAAACATTTATTATTAAGTCCCATGGTCAATCAAAAGAATTGGATTACATAATGGTCTACGGAAAGACTTGTTTGCAGAGTATTCTAATGATGTTACAGTATTTCAAACATTATAAAATTTATATACATTATTGAGGCTCACTACAAAATGCTCACGGTGTAATATGACATGTTATCATTCATTTACAGGGACACACAAAATATTACGGTTGCAGTGCTATCTATGAGTTGCGTTTGCAGATATGGTATGCGTTTTTATGTTTAAACTAAATCTTTGGATACTACTTAGTGTGTATAAATTCTATATATCATATACAGGGCTACACAAAATAATTCGTAAGCATTATTGTGTATAAGCGTGAATTGCTTAAGAATAGTTTTTAATTGAGTTATGCATTTTCCAGCTGAATTATGCTTAGTAATACTAAGATATTTTTGTACATTATAAACAAATTCGTATACAGGTTTACGCGAAGAGCCGGATACATTGCCATGTATAGACAGTAATTTCTGAAAGTTCGCTTTCAGTTGTGAATTAAATTTGAATGAATTGTGAATAAATTTTCTTGAATTAAATTTAAGTTTAATACGAGGAGTGTATAAAAATCGGTAGATAATATACAGGGCTGTATAAAAATATGTGATCTGCATTGTCATTTACGGTGGAAATTGCTAAAGGTAAATATTCGACTGTGTAAAGCGTTTTGTAATTAAGCTAAATTTTAGCGTAGTATATATACAGATGTATAGATCGTATGCGGGGATACAGAAAGTTATTGGAATATTTTTCCTGCTACAGAGGGTAAAACCTGGTTTTAAAATTTGTAAACGCGGAAGTTTCGTTGCAGTATTTTAGAAAAAAATTGCATAATCTATGCTTGACGCATGATTTTTATTTTTTTGTCTAACTTGTTTATAGTTCCCACATGAGAAAACATAAAACTTCTTTTCTAATACTTTAGTTAAATTATTTCACAGTACTTAGCGCTAGCAATGTAAGTAAAAATCGAGTTTCATAAGTCATACCTATTTTAATTTAAGAATATCTGCCATATGAGAAAACATGAAAAAAAAATCAAACTCTCACTCCTGCTAGTTGGTGCTATCAGCGTAGAAGAAAGTTGAGTTGAACTCGGTCATATAGCTATTTTTAATTTCAGTCCGATTACCATTCGAAAAAAAACAAAAATAAATCATATTAAATGTAATTTTCCTATTTCGCGCTAGTAGGCTGTAGAAGCGTTCAAGAAAATTTAGTTGAATCTGTTCTACCTGTTTTTTATCTTTGGTATGAGAAAATACACAAGAAATGCCTGTTTACTAGTAAGTACGGCAAGTAGGCAGAAAAATAATTACATTTAATTCTCGAATAAATTATAGATAAATAACACATGTCGTTTTTTAATCATTAATCATTAATTGAATTAAATAATCATATTAAGGATTGTTTTAATCGTTAATCCAAGAAAGCGATTTAGATTAAATTAATCATTAATCTATGTAAAGGAATGAAACGAATTTTAATCTGTCAATCATTACTCTTGATTAAAAATCTAATCATTAGTTTTCAATCGTTAATTAAATTTTGTGCACCACCCTGCCACCCACACATCCGTCGGGATCTCCGTTTGGTAAAGATTGTTTTTTAATATGATTTTGTCAGTGTATAAAAATTAATCAACATTAAAATAAATAATTCACACCGAAAATATTGTTGAGATATACATAAATATTAAAATTAAACAATTTTATTTTCCCAAGAAATCTACCAGTTTCTAATTAACCTATTCTCTATTCTCTCTTAGAATTCGTGCAGTATTCGGCAAAACCCAGTATAGTACAGTACGGTAAAACCATTGGAACGGGTCCTCCCGATAAGCGGACACGTTCGCCACACCTATACATCCCCAACACATCTTATATACACTGCTCAAAACAATTAAAGGATATTTGAAGTTTTATATAAAATAAAGATATAAACGAAATTTTTTTTGCCGAAAATAGAAGAAGAGAATCACAAATGCAAATTTTTCTGGTTTTCAAACTGTGGAGTATGCAAATTTTGAGTTCGACGTCAAAAACGTCGCTTCAGCGGCAGCGAATGAAATTTGACTTTCAACTGGATAAAAGAGAATGAAGACAAGGATGATCGGCATTCAGTGATTGCTTTGTTTCGATGAGTACGATGTCTCAGCGAAGTCATTTGACAGATTCAGAAGCTTGGAGAATTGTTGATAGGTTAGAAGGGGGCCAAACTCAAGCCGAAGTAGCGCAAGCCATTGGAGTGTCACAAAGTGTCATTTCCAGGATCTGGAACCGTTTTTTGGAGAGTGGATGTGCAGGCCGAAGACCAGGGCAAGGTCGTAGACGGGCAACAACGCCCAATGAAGATCGGTATTTAGCGTTAACAGCTCGGAGACACCGAAACATGAACGCTACTCTTCTCCAACAACACCTTTGCTCGGCTACAGGCACCACGATTTCAACTCAGACTGTCCGAAACCGGCTCCATGCTGTAGGTCTGTATGCTCGCCGACCGATGGTATGTGTTAGATTAACATCAAGGCATCGTCGCGACCGCAGGGAGTGGGCAACCGAGCATGTCAACTGGAGGAGAAATGAATGGAGCAATATTCTGTTTTCTGACGAGTCCCGTTTTTCTGTGCATCCGGATAATAGGCGTATTTTCATCTGGAGGGACCGTGGCAGTAGGAATAATCCTGCGTTCGTGCACGAAAGTGTCAGATTTGGCGGTGGAGGAGTGTTGGTGTATGGTGGCATCTCCATTGACGGGCGCACTGACCTCTACATCATTCGAGATGGAGCTCTGACTGGTCGCCGATATAGGGACGAGATCCTCAGACCTATTGTAGTCCCTTACGCTGCAGCAATCGGAGATAACTTCATTTTAATGGACGATAACTGCAGGCCACATCGTGCAAACCTGGTGGAGGATTTCCTTTTCGAGGAAGGAATCGTTCGAATGGAATGGCCAGCGTGTTCTCCAGACATGAATCCAATCGAACACGTTTGGGACGCTCTAGGAAGACGAGTTTCTGGCCGCCAACAACCCCCACAAACTCTCCAAGAACTGGAAAGAGCTCTTCTGGAAGAGTGGGGCAGAATACCCCAACTCGTCATTAATAGCCTCATTGAGTCCATGCCTCAAAGGTGTTCAACGTTGCTGGCCGCCCGTGGAAACCATACCCCCTCTTGAAAATGATTTTCTTTGAAGAAAACACCTTTTCTTTTTCTTTTTTTCTCATATGCACAAATTGTGTTTTTTTCCTTTTGTACACAAATGCGCAATAAAATGCATTTTTTTCTGCCAAACATGTGTAATTTATTCTCATATAACCTACTATGTCTGTCGACCATGTATCAATCAGCTATAAAGTTTCTCAGATACAAAATCCACCTAAAACTGCAATATCCTTTAATTGTTTTGAGCAGTGTATTAAAACTAAAAGGGATTTCCGTCAAATCTACTTTTTACACGAAAATGACCCATTTGCGCATGCGTAAGCTTAAATCTTGAACCTAACCCGTTTTAGAGTACACTCCAACGAGCAAAGGCTGGCCGAATGGTATAACGCGTGGTGCTTCTCTGTTCCTTTCATCGTGTCGGTTCGATACCCGCTTCGGACAGAATGATTTTTCTTATTTTAGTGGAAATAATTCATTTTAATAATGCCATATTTAATTCAAGAGGAAAAGTTATATAATTTGTAATTTTTTTTTATTCGAATGCTTTATAATTAAAATTTAACACACAAGAATATTTTGTTTTAATTGCTAAATTTATGTTAAAAGTATTTAAAGTAAAAGATCGTGCACGTATGTGTCGATTAAATAAATTGAACTGGTGTACAATTTTTATTATATTTGGTATGGGCATTATCAAGATGTCATATATAAAATAAGATAAGTATGTGATTATTTTTCGTAAAAAGCGAAAAGTAAAATGAGAGAAAATAAAAAGAAAGAAAATATCCATACAGGAACTTGATATCCATGATTTAACAATTAAACAATGTGTGAAAATGGAAAATATAAATTCACGTAATTCATAAATATGTATTATAAATTGTTAGCTGCAAACAGCAAATTTTAAATTCAGGGTTTTAGAATCAGACTGATAAAAATTAATTTAATAAAAAATTTTAAAGCTCGTGTAGTTAAAAAAAAAAAAATCAGAAATACTAAATATTGTTATTTTTTCAAAATATTGGGACTGTGGTAAATAAAATTTAACATCCGACAATATTTTTAATTATGTATTTTATATTATAAATGTTTAAATTAAAAGATTTTGCATGTAGTTATCGATTAAATAGAGTTATCTAAACTTTTATCTATATTTTGTATGACCATTATCAATAAGTGTTAGAAAAATATATTTTTGTTTTAAAAAATGCTACCAGATGGCAACACCAAACAATTCTTTTCAAAAAAATACAATCTAAACTCAAAAACCCTTTTTTAGTTGAAGTGAAATGTTGTAAGATGTTGCAAGCACAATGCTGACTAGGTTTAAAAATTCTATTTAATACCACTTTATTTCAAAGGAATAGACATTTAAAAACTCCTACAAACAAAGTTTAAAGTATTTCTTCATATTTCTGTTTTTGTAAATAGTTCTAGAATTCTTTTGTTATTGATCCTATCCTTTAAGTATATTTTTCATCTAATAAATGTGTTTTGTTCATCTTAAGAAGAATATATTCCTGATAAATAATTCACAAGACATAAAGTTAAAATTTTTAACTTTTTTATCATTTGATGTTTGAGGAATCACTTACTCATGCCTTATAATAATATCCTTGTAATAGTTATATTGTTTGTATAATAATCACCTTGTAATAATATACTGCTTTTATTTTCTAAAAGGTGCAAAATAAAAAACTTTTAAAACAGTAAAAAAAAAAGGTTTTAACAGAATTTATTTTTACATGCTTCATACAATATTGGAACATTCTTATTACAACATTCTTATTTGTCTTGATAATGGCTTCGATGAAGCCGAAACGTGCAAACAGTCTATTAAAACTATTTTTACTGTTTTTAAAGTTTTCATTGTTCACCTTTTAGAAATTGAATGTAGTGTATTATGAATGTAAGTTAAATTCTATTTTTATCGTGAAATAAATTATGGTCTAATAATTTCTATCAGTAAAAAAATAGAATTTTTAAAAATTCCAACGTGTTATGTAACAGCGTGTAAGGTTCAAACTGTAGTTTGTCATACATCGCACGGCGAAGACGTATTATTACTTTTATTTTCTTAATTTTAACGTATGTACATAACAGCGTTTAACCAATTAAGGATCGAATTATTTTTCTCAATAAAATACAAATATTGCAATTGATACCACTTTTATATTATAGCAATCTAAGAGTTACTTTATCACGCTGTTTCTTGCATCCAAAGCTATTAAATAATAAGCCCAATCAGATAGTGTTAAATTTGTTAGCGGGGACACTAGCGCCACTTCATCTGCTGCGGAAGGAAGGCGAAACAGAAGTGCGTCGCAGAGAAACGATACGATTTATTTATATCGATATTTTATACGATTTTTATCATTTGTATCGATGTTTTGTTTTTGCACTTCCTTTAAAAGCTTGCTAATTATTGGGATCTTTTACATTAAAGCTAACACTATAATGCAAAAAAAAAAGGGGAAATTTACTGCATTAATATTTCTATATAAATATAGTGGTGGCGAAGAAGTTGATTTATTTATTAAAAGTTAAATAAAAAGTGATGGAAATTTACATCAGTATGCAATTAACCCTTTCCGGCACAGACAAATTCTGTTCGTAAAATGTGAAATTACTGACTGACACCGGAATTTACAAACGACTTTTTTTTAGAAAATATGAACTCCTTATTTTAAGCTTTAATTTTAGTAGCAAAATTTTATTAAAATATTCTTGGTGCCGAATGCAAGCATCCCATCTGCTTGATGGCGCTATTTTCAACTTGCGAAAAGTTTCCCATTTATCTGACTGGGCTTATTATTTAATGGCTTTGCTTGCATCCAATAAAGCGAATATTTATCCTAAAAACAAAAAACCACTCTCGCCAAAATATGTTAAATGGCTGTTTAATTGGAATAACGAAATATTTTAGACGCTAAAATGTACAAATAAATAAATAAATAAATAAATAAAATATAAAGAGTACAAATGTTTTTTTAAATATACACTTTTATAGTTTATTTCCGGCAATATGGTATGTATTCATTTTATAATATGCATCAATGCAGAAAATTTAATAATGTAGACGGCGTATATAAACTGTAGTTAAATGACAAGTATCAATAAGCTTATTATAGCAAACTAAACCATGTGTACCTTTCCGACATCGTTACAGAGTGTGAATACTTTTTAACACTTTCCAACATAATTGAAAAGTGTTTATGAATTCGGCTTCTCTGTCTGTCTGTCCTTGCTCTAACTCGCGTAAATATACTCAGATTATCACGCAATTGATATATGTTATTGATGTTCACTATAGCATGTTCAGTATTGAAAATGAAGCGTGTCGCGCTTATAGTTACTTTACAGGGACACTCAAAATAATTCCGTTACATTACAGTCTATGTGGGGAGGGGAAATTTGCGGATTATTTTAATGATGTTGTACTATTTCAAACATATTGAAATTGATATATACCGCTAAGATGGACTACAAAAGGCTTACTGTCGAATATGGTGTGCATACGACACATAGTTCCTTCACAGGCACACTTAAAAGACGTTCGTTACATTACGGTCTATGGGGAAAAATCGTTTGCGGTTTATTTTAACAATCTTTCACTATTTCAATGATGTTGTACTATTTTTAATGATGTTGTACTATTTCAAACATATTGAAATTGATATACACCTCTGAGGGGCACGACAAGAGGCTCACTTCTGAATATGGGGTGCATAGCACTTATAGTTTATTTACAGGGACACTCAAAAGTATTCCGTTTCATTACGTTCCATGGGGAAAAATCGTTTACGATATATTTTAATGATGTTTCACTATTTCGAACATATTGAAATTAATATATCACTAAGTTGTATTACATGGGTCTTACTATAGAATACTGTGTGCATAGCATTCATCGTTCATTTACAGGGACACACAAAATAATTCGGTTAAAGTACTTCTGTTAACAATAACTGCTGGAAGTGCGTTTTCAGTTGCGGTACGCGTTTTTAAATTTAACTAATTTTTCGCCTATTACTTGGTGTGTAAAAAATTCTATAGATCATATGCAGGGCAGCACAAGAGAATCTCAAGCACATTTCCGTTTATTGACGGAAATTCCTGAAGGGGAATTTTAAACTGTGCTATGCGTTTCCTAACTGAACTATATTTTAGCACTCTATGTAGTATATTTACAAACCTATTTATCATATATAGGGCTGCACAAAATAATTCGGATATTTTCCCGAATATTGTTGGTAATTCCTGAAATTGGGTTTTTAAATATATTATGATTTTATCTTTCACCTTATTAAACGTTAAAGATTTGCAAAAGTATATTGGAAGCGTTGGAAAGTGTTACATAATCTATGCTTGATGCACGATTTTTCCTTCTTGTTTAATTTTTAAACTAATTCCGTTTCAATGATTTTTTAGGAATACACAATTGAAAGGAAACAGATGTTTTAAATTCTGTCTTATGCATATAATAGAGTTTTAGTTGAACGTTTAGGTGTGTTATCTATTTTTAGCCAGAAATGTTTTACAAAATGCATTATTATAGGTTTTATTTTACAGCTTTGTTTTGCCCTATCTGTTATTTTACATTTGAATTCTGTCCATCGTTATTCTGATATGCATTCATTTATAATACAGGATGTCTCAAAATATTTGAAATGCGATATAATTTTTTACCTGTTGGAGATACGCAAACAATGTAAATTGCAAAAGTGTTCCAGAGAAAGGTAGGAATTTAGGTTATATAGATGGAATAGAGTCCTGCCATTAATTTACAAAATAAAACACACTTTTCAATTTTTTATATATTCCCTGGCAGAGACGGTTTAACAATCTCCTGGGCCCTCTAGGCTAGGCTGTTTTACGCCTCTTTTGCTCAAAATTATATTATCACTTTTGCTTCAAATCATGTATAGTTATTTTTTTAAATAGATGTTTAACACGATTATGAGAAAGTATTTAATTCTTTTGCCTAAAATTTCTTTAAGAAAAAAAAAAATTACAGTCATTTATTTTTGTATAGAGTTTTCTATAATACCCCTTACATAGAATTTCTCCTAACTTTAGTTAGTTAATACGAGTTTTTCTACAATATTTTTCATTTTAAGCATTAACTGCAATTCTGTTTTAATATTGCACATTACTGTGCGTGTGTGTGTTTTTTAAATCACATATTTTTATTGGCAAAACCGTTAATAATTAAATGTGTATCCATTGAATGTTGTACTTACTGTTTTTAGTGTATTATTGCTTGACTGTTCAATTTTTAGTTACTTACTTTTGAGTATATCTTGATTCTTTTCCGAGATGAAAATTAGTAATAATTAATGATAAATACATTTTGAAACATGTAGGTGTTACAAATGACTTCACAAAAAATCAAAAGGATTTCTCAGCGCCGGACCTTTAGGGCCCCTAGGCTTCAGCCTATTTGGTAATCCGCCTCTGGTACGTCGGTTTTATATTTTTTGGCGCAGCATGTCCCTAAAGAAACTTTGAGCCATAAAACTCCATTCAACCAACCAACCAACCCTGGGATTTATAAGTTATATTTAGAAATATATTATCCGTGCTTTGACATGAAAGATAGTAAAAAATTCATTCTTCTACGACCAAAACCTACTAAGTTATCATACTTTGAATTTTAAGAAATGTCGGCGCATTCCGGCACTAAAAAACCCCTTTAAAAAAAAAAAAAAAAAAAAAAAAAAAAAAAAAAAAAAGAACGCGTTTTTAGTGTCGGAAGGCGCCGAAATTTCATAAAATTCAAAGCATCGTAACTCGTTGAGTTTTGGTCGTAGAATAATATAATTTTTACTTTTAAAATAAAGGCAAAAACTTCTTAATAACTCCATAAAAATCAGAAATGCGCTACCTGTTTCGAAAGAACTATGTCTTTCATCACCAGGCTCAAAAAAGACGTGCTACCACTTTGACAGCAAGAGCAAAAGGAACACCTGTTTTCAACATTTTATTGTCTTTTATTACTGTTTTACTTGTCAGAGAATGGAAGAAAAAAATCTAACTATGACTTATAAGACCCAGGGAATGTATAAATATTTAAAAAGGGTAACTTTTTAAACAAGTGGGTAAGTGTGATTGAAGATCGCTCAAAGGGTTTCGTTTAATAATCCTTTCAAAACACTTTATCCTTTCTTTAATAAATCCAAATAAATTTCATTTAACGAAAAAAAAAAAAAAAAAACCTCATGTTTTTTGTTTTTTATAAAGTAAAAATTTTTACCGGTCTATTTTTTCGGACTAAATGCGATATAAAAAAATAATTTCAAAATTAAACATGATGTACACATGTATGGAAATATGCGAATATTTCCATAATCGGATTTTTATCATGATTCAATATGTTTCTCAAACTCATTTATTTACTATTCTCTATTACTCATATTGATACTCGCTTTATATTATTCTCAAACATCTGAAAAATTCGTTAAACTTCTAATATGACGTCAGATTTTCTTTTTAATTCTCTAATGACGTGATATTAATCTGCTTTGTGTACATACACATACTCATACTCCTTGTATTATTGAGAAATCTTTGAAAATTCCAGTTTTATTACCACTATGACGTCAATAATTTTTATTTTATATTAATCTTTTTTTTTTTTTTCAATTGGTGAAACTTTTTATTTCATTTTCATTTTTCACGTGGAAATCGTCTGATAGAAAAATAATTATTCTAGAAAGAATTTCATCGTGGATTTTTAATTTTTGGCATCTGCTATAACGAAAAATGTTTAAATTTAATAGGAAAAAAGGCTGTTAGAATTTTGGTTTTTTATCTCTATTTATTAAAATAATACGTATTTTTCAAATTTTAATATTTTGAGCTTTTTATAGCTGGTATTCAGCTATATACACAAAGTTTCAACTCTGTAAGTTACATAGTTTCTGAGAATAGCTCTGTGACAGACAGACAACGGAGCGGGAGTAATAGGGTTTCGTGAGATGAACGAAACCTTAAAAAATGATGCAGGACTATTTTACCAATATAGTCTTAATTCTTACCTTATTCTGAAGACTTTTTCAATGTACATATCCGCCTATGTATCTTTAATAGGGACGAATTTAGGCATTTTTTTTAAAAGTCAGAACCCGGTAGGAGAAAATTGTTAATAACATTTTAAAATTGTTTAAAATTGTAACATTAGTTTTCCTACTTAAAATACTTTCTTAATACAAATAACTATTACTCCCCTCCAGACGATATTTTGCGATATTCATGTCCTTGAAAATCTGTTTAAAGTAGCAAATTTGTTAATTATACCTAGCCACTTCACTGTAAAAAAAAAAAAAAAAAAATCCTCAGGTTACTAAAATTTTTTTAGTATATTTGTATACCACAGATTTTTTTAGTAACCGGTACTAAAAACCGGAATCGTAGCTAGCTGTTCTCTAGTATTGTTGCTAGCTGTTTTCTAGTAATTCTTACAGATTTTCTTGTAACTGAGTAAGAATACAAAAAAATTTTTAGTAATTGCAAAAATCAATCAGAAAAACTAAAATTTTTTTAGTAGATCGACCCATTTTTTTTTTACAGTGTGGTACAAAAAGTCCCACAAAAGTGACTCTACAAAAGTCACAATTCTTATTCTTTTAAAATATCGTTGTATTACTATAGCTGAAAGACACGAGTTCTGTTTTCTAGTAATTCTAAAAAAGGACTTCGAACAGAAAGAGAGAATAAACCAGCCTTACTCAACCTGCGGCCCGTGGGCTGCATGTGGCCCAGAGACCTTTTATGTGCGGCCCGAGATACATAATCAATAACCTCTATTTATAACATTAATTGAGATGTGTATAAAAGTTTTTATTTTCATGGGAAGACAAAAACTGTCCTTTGATTTGAAATTACTAATTTAAAATGATCTTAAATACCGTTTCCTTAGTCAAAAGTTCTTTTTACATGTAGTTCTATTTGTGCTAGTGGTGTATACATTTCTTAATCTTCAACACTAAACCAATAATATTCCAAATTTATTACATTTGCACTTATGCATTTCTCTACACTTTAAAAAAAGTTTTTGTATTGAGAAATCGATTAATTTATTAAAGCAAATCACCTTATTTTTTTTTCTTTAGAACTTGGAAATGCTACATTGTTATATTATTACGTTTAACTGATAATGCTTATTAGGGTTGAACGTTTAACATGGAAAAAGTTGGCAGCAAAATGTCTTATAGCACTATTTGTACATCATTTGCAATTGAAATCTACCACAAAGTTTATTGTTTGGAAATAGTGGTATTAAAAGTTTTGGTAATATTTCCTTTTCCTTTTTCCTTTTTCAATCCTGCTGGTTATATTAACTGTATTATATAGGCTTGTTATATACTACTTTTTTTTTTTTATCTTACTATTTAAATTACCTCTTTTTTACATTATAATATAATTGTGTTGCGGCCCGCCGAACGTTCCAAACATATGTTTGCGGCCCGCGAGAAAAAAAAGGTTCAGTATGGCTGGAATAGACAAAGGATATCCCATTGTTTCTTTATGCTACCATCATTAACCATGCCAATTATTCAGAATCAGATAGCATATTTCTGTCTACATCCCATCAATAACAAATCAATCCCCTTTCAAATTGATTTTTAAAAGATTGTAAAACTCTTTAAGAAACTTAGACAACATTCTTGTTTCTCAAATAACAAATAGCAATTTTTTTTTCTCCTTTTTCAATTTGTGATTTGCGAATCTGTAGTGGCTCGATTACGCAGTTTAAAGCAACTGAATATCCTTTTTATTAACTCCATGTTCCATTTATTTTATTTCATTTTTATTTATTTTGCTGTTAAAATTATCGGCACATTTTTTATTTGAAATCTGGCAACTGCCCACCTTTGTTGTTTTTAGAAGGAGAAAAAGAATAAAATGTTATCGTTTGGATGCTTTATTATTGTGATAATTAATAAGTTTTATAAAGACATTTATCTATGAAAATAAGTATATTATTCACGCTCCTTTCTAACATTGTACGAGCCACTCCCCACAAATCAACAAAATTTTCAACCAGTTTCGGGCCCAGGTTTGGGTTGAGCCTGTCTCATCTCTAATCCCTAACAGGTAAAAAAATAAAGTGCGTTTAATCTTTTTGGGACTTCTTGTAAAAACATTAATGTAGAATATTTAGTAATGTTGAATGGGTGGAGCATCGACACAAGATCTTGAGTCATTTAAACGAGAGTCGCATAAGTGGGAGGTCACATTAGTTACAAGTATAATAAGTTATAAATTGCATTGCTTAGAAATTATAAATAATAAATGTAATTATTTATAGTCATTTTATTAAGAAAATTGAAAATGCATATAAAGTAATATTTTTGGATACATAAATAAGGACTTTCTTGTTTACCATCAAATTATTTCTTTTAATTCTTTTATACCTTCAAATACAATGATTCAAAATGATTTCAATTACTACCACCAAAATTAAAAAATAATTTTTACATTACAACTATAAAATACATGGCTTTGAAGCGGAATATAATTCCAAATATTATTTACTGCAATTATTGTCTGGTATAATAAATATTAAACTTTCTCTGACTATAAATTAAAATTTAACAATTAAATATTAATTATCATCGAAAGTATGTGCATAATATCTGGAGTATGTGCATAATGATAAACTCATTGAGCATTTGCCATCATTGTTATAAATAAAGAATAAGTACGAGGCGAAATTCTATCAAAATGAGTTAATTACAAAATTCTGTAACGGAAAAAAAAATTATTTTAAACATTATGTTGCTATGCATTGCCTATGGGAACTAAATTTTATTATACTATGAGTATATATATACAAATCTATAGATCATATACAGGACTGCATAAAGAAATAAATCGGGATTATTTTAGGACTGTTGATGGTAATTGCTGAAATTGGGTTTACAAATGTGTTATGCGTTTTCCGAATTGTTTACTTTTGACATCATCTTTTACCTTTTTTAAACTCTGAAGTTTTGTTACACTATTCTGAATGTGGTAGAAAGTGTTTCATTATTTAAACTTCACGCATGATTTATTGTTCTTGTTGAGTTAAAAAAGAAAAATATATATTAATTTATCTTCTTTATTTACAAAATATTTATTTAAAAATGTTCAAGATTTTCTTATGAATACGTTTTACTACGAGAATCGTACAGTAAAAAAAAAAAAAAATTCTCTTAAAGCAAAATTAATTGCACGAAGTCTTTACCTTGCATAGAAATTCAGATACATCGATTTAAATGTGAAAAAAACTAGAAAAAAAAATAAATAAATGGACTTTTAATTACTCCTTAGACAATCATAGACTATTTAGCACATAAAAATCGTTATATCGTTTGATCTAATTATTTTATTTCCACATGGTTCGCGTCATTATATGTATATAAGTGAAATTAGAGTATTTTAATGATTGTTTTTAAGTAAAAATGTTATCATTTCGAGTATTTTCGTCCTGGAACTCCTTATAACTTGTCATTCATAAGAAATAAAAGCATTAATAATATTCAAGGTTCCCTTGTTTAGATTTCTTTTTATTAGCTGAAAGTTGTAAAAAATCTATCTATAATTAAATATTTTTGTGATTTTAACAGCTTAAATTATTAATCTTAATATTATATTTAATCAAATTAGTTTCAATATAAAAAGCCTTCTAATAATTTCTTTAAACAAATTCCGTTTCATAATGTTTATATCCATCATAAAAGTTAATAAAATATAAAAAATGAAATAGTTTTTAAATTTTAAATTATTTTTTAAATTTTCTCTAATTTAGAAAGTTTTTAAAGTTTAAACATAAAAATGGAAAGTTTCAGTTGGAAAATAATAACATATAAAATATGTAACGTAAAGTGGGATACTTGGATCCTTCAGTTCTCCTTGGTACCTCACCTCCCCCCCCCCCCCCCCCAAAAAAAAAAAAAAAAAAAAAAAAAGAAGAAGTCAGTCCTGGATCTACAGTGTTTAATATTTTTCAGGTAGCAGTTTTAACTAATAATACAGTGCATTCACTCAGGACTTATTTAAAACACACACACACACACACACACATATATATATATATATATTTGTGGGTCCAAGGAACCCCAAGTTACACCACTTAAATTTATTTTTTAAATATACTCAAATTTTAATACTCAAGTTTCGTTTTTTTTCCTTTTTAATAAGATATAGTTTTAAATCGTGCAATCATATTAAAATTACATGCAAATAAACTTATATTTCTAAGAGAAAGATTGAATTTTTTTCAGAAATATTTAAATTTTAACATTAAATATTATTGCAAGAAATCGCATAGAAGTTTTCATTTTTATCAGCAAAACTTATTTGTGCGGGCGAATTATTTATATCCATAGTTCGCTGTATTATCTTCCTCTAAATCTCATTCTTGGAAATAAAAAAATAATCTTCAATTAAGATGAGCGAAAGAGATATTTTTCTGTCAGATCTATTGATGGAATACGATTAATCTCTTTTTAAGAGATTTTTTTGTTGTTATTCTACGTGCAACATGTGTCAGAAACACAGGAACAGTTTTACGGGCAGCGCCACCGCTTCGCCAATGGGAAGATCCCATCTTGCTAGATCTCCCGACGTGCTTTGCTCTGCTAGTAGATTGCAGTTCTTCGGAGGTTTTCAGCTACACTTCAGTTCAAAACGTTCTGCGCGAAGGTTCATTCACTCTTGCTGCTATATCGCATATTGACACTTGTTGACATACTCGCACAGCGTGCGGCCCGCCTTATATTTGGGGCTTAGCCGCGTTATGTCCTCACCACACAAACTGAATGTTACTTTTTGGGATATGGCAGATAAACCAAACAACGGATATGCCTCAAAAATTACAGACAAAAATAAGAAATCAAATTCATTGTCAAACAAAAAATGGCACGTCACGGCATATGCTGGCATTGGGTGCGCTATCTGTTTGATGACATGTCTTCTTGACATGGCATTCTTGGCATCAGTGATACTGCCTTTTTTGGCTGTCGCTGGTGCCCATTTCTGGCATACTATCATTTATAAAGGATCTCTATCAAATGAGATATCTCATGGTTTGTTTTGTGCCAGTGTACTGGGAGAGGTATTGGGTGGGACAACCGTCACAGGGTTTGGTAACCGTACTGTCATCCACTTGTTGGTACTGATTCTGACAGGGATTATACTGGGCCAAGAACCGACACTGATTATGTATGCCGGCTCCAGACTGTTCTTGTGGTCATGTCTTCCGTGGTTTCCGGAAGTGCTACGAGCGATTATGTTGTATGTGAGTGCCCTCGGAGGCGTTATTGCGGCCAAGTATGTTGAGAATGTGTTTATATCGAATCTAGTGGCGGAATTAAAGATGACGACAACTCCGAGAAGACGGAGAACATCCACTAATACTTTATACAACATTTATAAAATTCGTCGAACTTCCCTACCGGCTCTGGGAGGAAGCAACAAGTCTGTTCATGGTGCTTTTGGATATCAGGTAAGGCATTGTTTACATTCGATAATCCTGAATTATGATAGTTGTAATTTAAATTTTAGGATTGGACAGAGTCTGTTATTAAAAAAGAAAATTAGAGAGGGTTTGTGAGATGAAAAATAATTATGTTATTGCCTTGACAACTATAAAATTTAGAAACAGCGATTCCTTTTTTATCTTACTCTTAATATTAATATGTAAATTAGTTTGTTGAATCCGCTAGATTCAGCTCTGTTAAAATAATTATTAGTAAAAGAGGCATAGAAAGAGAAAAAATTTCTATGATATATGTATATATATATATATATATGTTTGAATTTATTTTAAATGTTCCATTTGTTACCTTTTGATAGTATAAATGACATGTGTGCTTGCTTGAATATGGATATATTTATGAATGGTAGGTGAATGTAAATGCGTGAATACATGAAAATAAGCTCTAAATATAAATATATTCCATTCGATTTGAAATAGGGTTCGAATAGTAAGAAAAAGTAGAAACCTTGTTAATTTTTCATTCTTTTTTTTTCGTACAAAGTCTTCATATATTTTACATTCTTCATCTAAAGTATGAAAGAGGGGTGAGAATAAAGGAAAACACTTTCTTCTTTAATTACAGTGGCGCAGCCAAGGGGGGGGTTTGGGGGTTAAAACACCCCCCAGAGCTAAAAAAATTACTATAATTGCCGCTTATATGAATCAAAACTACTAAAGTTAAAATTAAGTTTTTTGGCCTTTCCGCCTTTACAGAATCCACCGCTTTCTTAAATCAAATTCTATTCAACAATGCGATTCAATTAAACGGCGAAAATTCTACTTAAAACTGTGAAAGCGCATATTACACGCATAGGTTATGTCAAAACTTGATTTTTGAACTGCGTCACTTTGTCGAGACGTCTTATAGTAAAAGATGGGTCATATACTCTCACACAGACGCTTTGAGTTATATAGTATACAGTGGTCTGTTTCTTAATTGCATTTCTGTCTTTGTTCCACGTTCGAAACAATAACAGATCATCGAATTCCAGAGAAAAAAAACATACACCTTGTAAGTCTCTCTCAGTGTCAAGCTTTTTTGCTCTCAGTTATATCTAATACCAAGCTATGTGCGTACCCAGGAAAAAAATCTTTGCAAAAATAAGAATTTAAAAAAAGTACTTAAAGTTATAAAAAGCTATTTTTCGTTTATGAGCAGATTTTTGCAATCGGTGTTTCTTTTGAATCATTTGTTTCGTAGGGGGTCTGTACACAAATTTAAAGACTATATTTCATTTGTTGGTAATGTAGCAACGACGTCTTGCTTATGATGGAGATTCGTATATTTATCGTTAAAATTTTATAAATTAGTTGTGGTTCCTCTTTTAGCTATTTTTAATTCTATCGCGCTTCTGTGAAAAGAAAATCTCTTTCCTTTCTATTTAAAATTCAATAATTCTTAAACTCTTTTATCGCAGCTTGAAGTGATCTTTTTTCAATTAATGTACATGTCTAAATTCTTTCTTTCGTATGTGTTTGCGGTTTTCATATGAGAAATGAAATCATTTTCAGTTTGGCATCTGCGTGCCTTCCTAATGCATACATTTTGGATCACAGAATAAATAAAGAAAGATAAAATGCAACGTCTATTTCTCGATACATCTGCATGCTAAAATTCCTGCAAATGTTAAGTTCGGACAGTTAGTTTTCTGTTGTTATGAAGATGCTGATATGGTAATCTGGTTTGGCGGTTTGCGTTTAAAAAAATTAGAATGTGTTTCTCCCTAACGAATTTTCTTCTGTACCCTATGGGTCGACGCGGATAAATTTGTAGCATCTCAAAAAAAGGCATTCGATTTTGAGTTTTCACGATGTGAAGATATAGACGTTCTGAGTGCTGGGGGACCGCCTCATTTTTTCAATTATCTTTCTTCAAATAAAATATTTTTTTCCATGGAAGCCTCAAGTCTCCGGTATGTTTCTTCACAGGATGAGAGCCTTCGGGTTCTTGCTTATAGCGTATATGTATGAGCTCCGGTACTCTTTTTTCCTAGAATTTAAGCCCTGCCTGTGAGTATGGATTTAAAAAAAAAGGCGTTAAATGTGCGTTAAATGCATTTTTTTTTAGAAAAATACTATCTATAATTACACACAATTTTACGCTAACCATACATTAATTTAAATTGATCAGCAATATATTAGTTATGCATTGATTTACATTTATTACATTTTAACGAATGCTATCTGCATGTCATTAAAATTATACTAGCTGACCCACCTCAAATTTGTATGATTATATATCTTATATCAATTTTATATTTTTAAATGAAATTTTCACTAAAAAATATTGATTATTTGATAGAAAAGCATTTTTAAAAGACACCTTCTTGTTTGGTTGGGTTTTTTTTTGTTTGTTTGTTTGTTTCTTTTCCTCGTGGGTCTCTCGTTTCATAGTTTAAAAAAAAATAACCCCAGTTGTCTGAATTCTGTAAATTTTTCATCAGTTATAAACAGGTCTTGACAAATGCAGTCGCCAGGTCGCCACTGGTGACCTAGTTTTTCTATCTAGCCACCAAGTTATTTAACCCGATTTTTTTTTTTATTATTATAATTTTTTGTACAAAAATTGTCCTGAGAAATGACCATAAATGGCATTTTTTCTAATTTTCGGCATTTTTAATTAGGTAAAAATAAGTTTAACAAATGCAAATTTTAAATTAATAAAAAATAATTATTTAACTGACTTCGACACGAAAATAGGCAGAAATTGTTTTCCTGCTTTACTGTTTCATCCATGTCCCCCTCATCATATATAGATTTTGTAGCACTCACTTATCCAGACATTTGAAACCTTCGGCAATCAGCATTTCCTGAACATACCGGTTAATGCAGCCTTTACATTTTTTTTCATAGATAAATAATTTTGATAAATTTCATTAGAAAATTTTGTTTATACCATCTTTTTAAATGATGTAGCTGTTCTAAACTATGTAACTAATAATCCTACAATAGGCTTATTATTTTTCTCAATTAATTGATAAAAAACTTTTGTGCTTTTGAAAATTAGTGACTTCGGAGGGGAGCAGGTTATATTTTTTTTACTGGTAACTAGAATTTTTTACTGGCTACCAGAATTTATCAAATTTGTAAAGCCATGGTTATAAATATAATGGTTTTACAGACCGTGGAAAAATATTGATATCTAGCTGTAAAAGAAATGCTTTCTTCTCGCGACTTTTTTTTTTTTTTTTTTTTTTTTTTTTGCGACGTGTCCTTTAAAATAACAACACAAAAAAGTTACTGTCCGAACTCTCTGAAATTTTATTCGATTGTAAATATAACTGTATCCAACCCCTCTTTAAAATTCCGTGAAAAAAGTCTCAGTCTTTGACTAAAGTCGAAGAGAACACAGTCACGTCAAAAAAGACTAAGTCACATTTAATACTGAAAACATGAACCGACGCCGAGCATACCCACGCCAAAATACCCAACTTTCTTTTTGCATTGTCATCGAAAAATTCTCCGATTTTTTAAAATCAGATCTTTTCTTCATCAGAGCGTTTCCGAATTTTTGTAGGCGCTGTAATTTTGATCTTCCAAGACGCTTTTAATAGATTAGTTACTTTTAGCATAGAAAAAAGATCGTCTTCGAAAGGCCCGATATGACGTGAGGTCTAAATAAATCGTAATTTAGAATACTTTCAGCTGTTTCACACCTTTAAATTTCCGATTTATAATAAATTCTTTATGCCAAGCATTTCCATCTTAAAAGTAATATCTATACTAAATTTCAAGTTTCTAACAGTAACAGTTTCAGCTAAATCATAATTTAGAACGCACTTTTAGAAAGTTTTCAGCTCATTTCGTCCTTTTAAATTTTTAAATGTTTTTAAAAATGTTATAAGGAAGCATTTACTACATAAAAGTAATCATCATGCCAAATTTCAAGTTTTCATACCAATTGTGTCACATAAATCGCAATTTTAGAATGCTTTTTACTCTTACATTCTTTTAAATTTCGAATTGAAAAAATAAATTCTGGGGAGCATTTACGTCTTTTAAGTAACATCCATATAAAATTTCAAGACTCTAGCCCTAAAAGTTTTAAATGACTTGTTACATTTGGCAAAAAGCAAGGTAAGTAAGTCTATTGGAAATTTTGTTAAAATTGCTTCATTATTATTAACGTTAGGAATAAGAATTCGTGATTCTCTTGTAATGAAACCTTGTGTATTTTTGATTGAACAAATGGATTCCAACTCTATTATTTTCTATGTAAAAATTATTTGCTGTACTGTGCTCTTCCATCTTTAAGTTTTCCCCTCATCATTTTTAAACATTTTATAAATAAATCTAACCTAGTTTTGTGTTATTTCATTGGTGCATTTTATAGTTTGTAACTCTAATATTGTAAACGCTGTTTAAATGAATCATAATCAACGTAATTGCGGCGAAAAGCATTATGATTTCATTCATTTAAAAGACTGATTCCATTAACCGATGATTCATATAACCGGCGACCATCTTTATTATAAACTCAAAACCCCCCCTAGAACCGAATTCTGGCTGCGCCACTGTTTAATTATACAGTTTTTTATTCAATCAAAACATTCAGCTACTTATTTTTACTATATATATAGAGAAACATCTTCAAGTTACTTCATATCATTTGTTTTTGTAACAAATAAATATACTTTAAACAAATAAACCTCACCGAAACGTTTTGTATTAAAAATATTGAATTTCGTCTAAAAGTCAATTAATTACTTTTTATTTTTCTGGTACAGAGTTTCTTGATCAGTTTTCACAACTATTTTAATTCTTAAGTGACCCTAATATATCTCGACGTAATCATAACAGATTTTTCATAAAATATCTTTTATAAAATCATTGTTTAAGATAATTTGCTTTTAAATGCTGTAATTTGGATTGAAATTAACTAGAAAAAGCCTAAAAAAAACATACTACTTCACTTCGGATGATATGGGTGATATTTTTGTTTCCGGAAAAGCGTCCTGTAATTTAAATCTTCATTTTGTTTAAAAAAATAAATGAAAAAAAGAATAAATAAAAATATCAAATTAAATTATATTTATAAAGTACCTTAGCCTTTCTTTACAACGCGCTTTCTTTATAACCGGGAGACAAGAAGAAATCTGCGATTTATTTGAAAGCAGGAAATAACAGCGATTATTGTAATAATAATAATAATAATAATAATAATAATAATAATAATAATGAAGCCAATAAATTACAAACATATGTCTCATATTTTTCTTCAAAACATAAGTTTATATGCAAATTACAATTTTTTAAAATAAATTTAGTTACCAAAAATTGCACTTACTGTAATCGACAATTGACAACAATAAGTTGCTTAAAAAGAACGATTGAAATAGTACTTAATAACTTTTTGGCAGATTCGTAAAAAGAGCAAAACCCGGACATAACATATTCGAATTCTGTATAAAAACAAAACACAACAACAACAAAAAAAATAAATAAAAATAAATAAATAAAAATAAATAGTGCGTCAAAAAAAAAAAAAAAAAAAAAAAAAAAAAGACAGTTTAAGTTTTTTGGATCATAGCAGCCCGAAAAATATATAGTTTGTGCACTTTTTAAAAATAGAGTTAAAACACTTCGAAGTTTGAGGATTTTAAAGTTAAATCCACATGACAAATTTGAATTTATATCTTCCCCTAAAACATCTAATTGAAATGCTTCTGTTTTATTTAAATGCATTGAAAGAACCCAAACATAATCTAGACTTTTTTTAAATCCAGAAACCTATTTTTATTCATGAAAATTATTAAGAAATTCATATTAAAAATATTATTACCTACATTAAATTTTGCATAAAAAGAGTCAGCGTCGTTGAAAATATGGCTGTGTGCTTTTACAATTCATTCTTATAATTAGTATTGGAGGTATAGAGAAATTTTACTTTTTGACGATTTAATGCAGGGGTTTTTAACTGTTATGCCGCGGCACAAAGATATATTGTGAGAAAATCTTAGCTGACCGCGAAAATTTTCATTCAAACTCCATCAAAATTTTATGAATTGGCAAAAATATCTTTATTTTTAACGCAAAATTTTAAATAACAGGATTGATTTTGAGATGATGTTTAGTGTAATTAAGTTGCATTTTTCGCCAGCTTATTTCATATTTTACAGCTTATTTCATATTAATACTTTTAATAAAAATATGTGTGGAAACTGTTTCATATTTTGAGATAGCTCCATTTTTCGGAGAGAAACTATTACTCTGAAAGGTAAAGAATTAAAGTAGAAAATATAGTACAGATTTTAAACTACTGAAAATATATAAACCGCAAAAGAAAATTATTGAATTTAAAAAAATATATTTTTGACCTTTTGTTCACAAATTAGAAGAACATACCCGCCCAGCTAGATCTAGAAATACCTTTCTGGGTTAGATGAGGAATGCCTTGTTTTAAGAATTTGCGTATGTACGTCGGGAAATTTAAATAGAAAAAGAGGAGGAATTAACAAGTTATAAATGGTAGACGTTTGTATTGAAAAAATTCAACAACGGACATAACAGTCTTTGTTTTTCTCTCATTTGTCAATTTAGGTGCCGCAGAAGTTTTACCACAGATTTTCGTGCGCCGCAAAAGTTTCGCTATAAGTTCAAGTGTTAGTTTTCTTTTACTTTCTTCTATATATAAGAAGAAAGTCATAATCATGACTTTCATGTCATGATCATAATCATGACATAGTAATCATGAAAAAAATTTTACTTCCATATTTTGATAGAGTTTACATGTTTTGGGATGTTCTGAACACGATTTGACTATTTTTGGAAAATGTCTGTCTACCTGTTACACAAATTTTGTGGCCACACTTTATCTCAAGAACTAATGCACAGAATTTCCCCAAACTTCAAATTCAGTTAGACCTTGACATAAATTGGTGTTGATTTGTTTTAGGAGTATATCGCCCAACAGGTGGTCAGTGGGTGCAATGTAGCTAGCGTGGTTTTCTGTATTATTAACTGCATTCTTATAACTATCATACACTTTTAAATACATTGTTGCCAGAATCTCCCATTTTTGACGCCAACTTTGGATTGTGAACCCGATTACGGAATATTAGACCTATGCTTTTTGCGATTAACATTTTACCTGAATCTTATTTTCTATTGTGCAGAAATTCCTCAAATTTTATATTTGAGTTTAATGATTAAAAATACATATTTTGACCTAATTTTAAACTTTATTACCCAATAGGGGACGCTGTTGTTCTTGTATTCTTTTAATTCACTGATCACTGTAACTGTGTATTAAATGCGAAAAAATGCACCATGCTTTATATTCATAATTGCTTATGCTATTATAAATTAATACTTTAGAACGCTATAAAAGAAAATTTTGTGATGACCTCAGCAGTGTTGAATTCAGGGGGTGGCTCGGGGGACATCTCTCTCCCCCCGGAAGATTTGAGATTTTATGCTTTTAATGGTTATAAAGTGCAATTTCCCCCTCGGAACTCTACAATGTCCCCCCCCCCCCCCCCGGAGCCACAGAAATCCCTCCCGGAGAAAATTGTCTGAATTAACAATGGGCCTCAGTATACCAGTTTAGATAGATTTTTTATACAATTTTTTTGGTGACTAACTCAGTAGATCTTGTCCTTTTCCCCAGTAAGTCCTTAATTTTATTATTCTAAATTTATAAATTAGTCCCTAACACTGTTACTTTTGTAACTGTATATGAAGATTTAAGAAAAAGTATACATAAACAGTCGCCGTATACATACAGAAGTACACATACAGAAAATAATAGTCGTCAGTGCCACTGGCGACTGTTATTTTGTCTGCTACTGCTTCATAATATTCTTCGTGGTAAATTCTTATTGTTTAGTAATAGTAACATGAAAAATAATAAAAAGTAGTCGCCATTGCATAAACTATGTATTTTTCCGAGTGGCTTTCATCCAAGGAACACAAACAAAATGTCAAAAGTGCGTGCTACCATTTGAAAAATGAAAATTCGCGACGTTTTTAACATGTAGATATAGATGATTTTTCATGACAAAATAAGCCCCATACATAATGATAAAGAATACTTATGAATGAATACGGTACTTTTCGTTTATTTTTGAATTAATTAAAACTGAAGTTGTAGCCCCATTTCGGATTATTTTTTGAACGGATTGTACATGAATTAAATTTCTTGGGATAAAGTTAATATAAACATAAGATACATTTGTTCAATTTTAACTATTTAGTAATAAATAAAATTTCCAGTGTCAGTCGAAGAACCAGATTTTTCGTAAATTTGCAGTGTTCGTATTTGAGTAACAGATCATAATTTAGAAAATATAGGATAATTTCTTTTCTTTTCATCTTTATAAGAAATAATTCACAAAATAGTATATATATATATATATATATATATATATATATATATATATATTTTCTTATTTAACTGCAGAAAAATACTGCAAATTCTGTAAATAAATAATGTAATTACAAATTCTGTGTTTAAAATTTAAATAGAAATTTTCTTCTGATTAATAGTGGTGCCAGACTCTTAGAAATTCGAAGGAGTATGTGAACCTTTTATATATTATTCGTAAAGCTATAATGAGCTGATAAGTATAACTATTAATCATAATTTTACAAACTTTCTTACACTGTAAGAAAATTATAGCAGTCCAGTCATTCAAACGTTTTTGTTAATAACAGTTACTTGACCATATTATGAAGAGTTCTCATTGGTCTGGATTGATTAAAATTACGAGTAAGTAAAGTAACCGTTATCTATTAAAAAAAAAAAAAACTGTCGAATGACTGGGCAGTTAGCTGTAAATTTTTTACTGTGTGGAAATGTGATAATCGAATTTGGAGTTACCCTTTTTGAAGAATGCAAACTATCAGTAACTATAAGTTTTCGAAAAGAATATGTACGGTATATATTTAAAAAACCGTTAGATATCTCGAAAATTAATTTAGAGACAGAAACAAACTCGTTTTTTAAAAAAAATCATTAAAAAAAAAAAGACGGAAAACATAATAAAGGAAACAGAACATTTAGACAACTTGAACTCATATAAACTTATATGAAATAACAAAAAAATTATATTTTGCAGCTTGTAATTTTTGTTACACTTTATAGGTAATTAATATATCTTTATAATATAGGTAATATAGTTCTATTAAATATTTTTCAGATCCAATAATTTTTTTTAGGTTCATTTCTTTTTATTTATACTAGTAGAACCGCCCGGCGTTGCCCTGTCCCAGGATAATAACTTTAAATATACATAAAATTACCTTACAGATTATCGCGATTTACTTTAATATCGCTTTACATTCTTTCGCCTTTTTCTTTTTTGCCCTCTTTCCACGCGCCGAATAATAATATAAAAAGCTCCCGAGCGCGAGGCCACGAGCTTCATCTTAGAAACGGTTATCCCGTGAGGCCGGACTGCAAGGAAATTTTCTTTCTTGATTTACCGTAGACGTGGTAGAAGCTGGCCGTAAACTGACTTCAGATTTTATTTATTTATTTATTTAATTATTTATTTTTTTAAATTCTTGTGAAAAAAATCTATTTCATAGTTTTTGAATTTTTTCTATCTAACTTTTTTTTTTTTTATTTTATGAATCCGAAATTTTCCACCATACTTGGATATAAAATTTAGCTTTTGCTGACAAAGATTAGATATCGAGACTATTTAATGAAAAAAAAGTGCCGAAAAGTGACTTTAAAAATATTGTGTAAAATTCAACAATTGCTCTATTAGCACCGAATAAAGTTTATTGAAAATATGATAAAATTTACTATAGTGGGCTAAAAGATTGAACCACCACGCGAAAAAACGCTGAAAACCGTATAAAATGTTAAATTTAAAAAAATCGTATAAAAATTCAAAATCTGTGCATCAGGTACATTCGGATCTCTCTTCGTCTCTCTGGAACCAAATTTGCAGACATTCACCTGCGATAGATTTTCCCAACCATCGCTATCAAACAGACACATTGTCACACAGGCAAAACTCTCTTTTATTAATATATATATTAGAAAGTTATTTTTCAACTATTTTCACCAAACGTACTTAAATTTTTTGTATACGGACTTTATACTGATAAGAATGCAACAGTTCATCTCAGAGATGGCTTTAGAAGTGTACGAGGTCGTGCGACTTTCAGAGGCACTAAAAGCTAAGAGCGGGAAAATACTTAGTTGAAATTAAATACAGTGAAACCTGTATAACGGACACCTCTGTTTAGCGGGTCTTTTTTCGTTCTCGAACACCTATATACTTGTACTTTTTTACCTCTGAACAACTGAAAAATTCGACGCTTCCCAGGTGCCCGTTATTCAGAGGTTTTATTGTAGTTCTTTTATATAATATAATTAGTAGGGGCGGTGAAAAAGTTTCCCCTTGGGCGGCAATGGAGCTAATGCTTAAGTTTCACGTCATTCCGACGAAAAATGTTTCTCACTTTGATTCGTCTTTCTATTTATCTGTTTTTTGTTTTGCTTGTCCGTATAATTGTCCCTATTAAGACGATTTTGCTATATTTAATGAGTCACAAAAATTCTGAAAAATACCATAAATCTGCAGAAAAAGTAATGCGTTTTGAATGAAGGATTTTTTTTTAAAGCTAAAGTGTAACTAATAAAAGATGCAATAGTACAACTTTTGCGCCTGTAATGGTATGGGCTAAAACTAAAATTTTGAACTTTTTTACTTCTTAGCATTTAGTTAAATTTTAACATCCAAGAATTACCTGTAAGGTGTTTAATACATACATATGATATAAAGGAAGCATACTATGTTTAAAAACACCATGTACTTATATAAAAAATGTAAATGGGAATTTCGTTCGTCTGCTTATAACTTGAGATCTGCTAAATTGATTTTGATGGGACAACATATTGCTATATGTTGCTTAGTTATGGAATTATGGAGGAAATTGAATTCCATTCAGGTTCTATAATCAGATGAACCCGATTATGAAAGATTAGCCTTTTAAAAAGACTGTGCTGAATGGATTTCAATGGAACTTGCACTGTTAGTTAAATAATTTTTGAGGAAAAGTTTTAGTATATAACATATCGTTCTTTGTTGCTATGTTATATAATTATAGAGAAACTTCTATAATCAGATGAACCCGATTATGAAAGATTAGCCTTTTAAAAAGACTCTGCTGAATAGATTTCTGTGAAACTTGCATTTTTAGTTATATAATTTTTTTGAGTGATGGTTTAAGTATACTGCATATCGTTCTATCGTTATTTATCAAATCCTAATGTAAATGCTCAACTAAATGAGCTTATCATTAACAGCCCAAATTTTGCCTAACGCATTAGAAAATATAATAGCGCAATGGCCTTCATATCGTTTTCAGCAATGCGGAAGAACATTCCAAGTAAAGGTCCATATTGCTTTAAAACGCAAGTTCAAATTCAACGATATTTCATTTGATTCAAGGCTCGTTTGGAGAAACTGACCAGCGTAGCGGGAGAAACTTGCTAGTGTTATATGAAAGAATGGATGTCACAAATTATATAAAAAAAGAAAAAAAATGCTATCGTGTTTCCTCGTAAATAAGGCAAATCCGAAAAATAAGAACTAGCAAGATTTTTCAAAAAACTCAAAATGTAAGACTACCTCGAAAATAAGTTTTACCCGCAAAATAAGCCTGTCTCAATTTCTGAAAACAATCATTTTCTAAGTAAAGTCGTTATTCCGACTTTAAAATGCAAGCAATCATGAGAATTATTTATTATTATCATGATAATTATTTATTATTTATTATACATTGTACAAACTAACAACCAAGTACTTTCGAACATCTGACGTGCTCATCATCTGAGTTAAAAGCGTTAAAACGTTACAGACCAGAGGTCGAGTTCATTCCTTTATGCTCGATAAACTGTTCGAAAAATGAAAAGTGCAGGAAAAAACTTATGTTGCATGGACTGTTCCAAAATTCAAACTGGAGTGGTGAGGGAGTTTATGTTATTCCTAGTAAATAATACAAAATCCTGGGAATAGTGTGTGATAATGTATCATTATGCGTATAAGCAGTTCGACGTAGAATTTCTATTGATTCCATAATGATAACTTTTATAATTTGATAATTTCCTTATGATCCTCTTTTAAAATCAATCTTAATATCTTGTTCTAGCTTAGAAATCGCCGTTCGACATCGGTTCAGTTTAATATCTGCAATGTGCTCTGCCAAATGCTCTTTGAACTTTCGTGATGTCATATCAACATAATCCATTTTACAATAATAGATAATAAGAAGAAACTGGATTATTTTTGTATGGCTCGTTAGGAAGGTTTACAGGCACTTTACTACAGGTAAATTTGTAGACTAAATTTCTCCTTGTTTAATCGTAGAACATCTCACGATTAAATTAGGTCATATTTTATATAATAAATTTCTGGTAGTAAAGTGATTATGAATCCCTTGACGAGCCGCTACTACATGCGTACAGAGTACATTCCAATAATTAATTTTCGAAATGCAGATAACATCTACTTTTTGATAGTTTAAATATACCTTCCTCTGTTATCAAAGCATCCAGAAAAAAGAAAATAAGTGTTGGAAAATCGTTGAAATATTTTTGGGAAATCTTCTTTCTAATCACATAAAATGAGTTTATATTATTTTTTAAAATTCTGTATGACTTTTCTGGTAACTAATGCGTGTTAAAAGTATTTTTCGTTTTAAGATATTAATTTTATTTTTTGAAATTAATGCATAAAGCCCTAATATATTTTCCTTTATAACTCTATGAAGATTTAAGAAAAAGTTCAGAAATTAGATATTTTTTCGAGTTGCTTTGATCTAAGGAACTCAAATATAGTGTCTGAACGGTTATTACCATTTAAAAATTCAAAGTTTAATGCAATTTTTAACACGTAGACGACTTCTATGGATAAAAAATTGCATTAATGTTCGGAAATTAGGCCCAATTCAAATCGAAAATCCAATTCCCAATCGAACGGTACCTCTCCGATCTCTCTGCGACAGTTTGGTCATGAAATAACATGGAGTGATGCGTTTTTTCCCTCTGTTTTGCAGGACTGTACATTTTCTAATAGAAATAGAATTAAAGTATGTTTTATTATTTATGTTATTATGACAACAACAAAAATGAATCTAAATAAATCTTTGAAAAAGTGATCTTTACCCTGATTTAACAAATATTTAGACCAGCTCCCCCTTCCACCCAAAAAGTACTTACGTATTATCTATGCCAGGTCATATACATCCCGCCAACAATGACGCCGATTATAGTAATGCACAGAGACACTTTTTTTTCTGTTTCTATATTGTGACTATATTTTATGTTCCGTTTTTGTAATTGTAACATTTGTTTTAACTTATTTTCCTTCTAAATTTTTTTTATATTCCGCATTTTCAATCTCAACAATTTCCAAAGAACTGAAACGAAGGCTGTTCTTTATTTCCAAGAATCTGGTTGTTGCCAAATAGAGGGTATTTATAAATAAGAGAGTGGTAACATAGCGCAGTAAAATTTGATTATCCGAGAGGATTTCAACCAAATACTGAACGACTATCATCGCCTGGTTAATGTTTGTTGCCTTGTCTCATTTGTCTAATTGAAAAAGTCCAGGATTTTTTTAAAGCTTTTCGCATTCATCGTTTGGAAGCAAATGTAGAAGCCCTCTGTTTAAACGCAAGCAATCTTTTGGGAGCGATCAACAGCCAACACAAGGAGATTCTTAAATTACTTATATAGTCAAGTTCTGGAATGTGAGATGCCATAGTTTGGACAAAACCTTCCAATTTGAGGTATGCGCTCTGTGCGTTTCTCGCCACTTTCTTACTTATAAAGGGATTCTACTGGCAACAGCGTAAATTAGATTGAATGTGAATAACGATAAAGGCTTGTAATAAAACTCAATTTTGATACACCAGTCCTCGCTAATATACCATCTGGTATATACACAATCAGTAATTAAAAATACAGGAAATGTTTATAACATTTTCACAGTGTTTTTCCACAATTGCAAGGAAGTCTTCGAATAAGAAACATTCCCTTAAAGTCCCTTACTCTTTTTTTTGCAGAATTAATTGTCGTTAATTTTTAATATGCAAAACTATTTATTGTTTCATCTCCCGTTCATTTTTTAAACCGACTTCAGATTAAAAAATATATATTTGTATAAAACACGACAAATTATATTCTGACATGTAAGAATTATTTAAATATTAATTAAATAAACTTCATTTATTTCGCAATCATTTTAATAGCAAGAGGAATTAAAAATAACTCCATTTGCAATCATTGCAAAACGCAATCACGTAATGCATCAGACCAATCATCTAAAGTAAGACGGCTATTTCCGGGAAAATATTAGATAAACGCATGTGACAGTTTCTGGAGTTTTAATTGAACGTCTGAGGTTATCCTGAATATGTTCTCCTTCAGATGAATCAAAATATTTCGCATCATATTTTCGAACAAAATTATATATATAAGTTTGTATGTGTAACATTTATATATGTATAAATAATATTTATTTTAAGGTTTAAATTGATATAATTGAAATCTGGTGTTCCAAATGTAAGCGTAAAATTAACAAGAAAGAAAACTCCTACGTGAATCATAGATTACGAAACGCTTTCCAATAAATTCAAAATGTATATTTTTACTTCAATAAAAGTTCTCCATTAAATAAGGTGAAAGATCATGTCTAAGTAAATAATTTGGAAAACCCATAACACCTTTGAAAACCGAATTTCAGCAATTACCATCTATAATCAGAAAAATATTCAAATTCTTTCTTGAAGTGCTGTATATGCTCTAAAAATTTCTGTATATATTAGATAGTGTGTTAAAATTTAATTCAGTTTGGAAATGCTTTACACAGTTGAAAATAATTTTCAGCAATTCCTGTCAATAAACATAATTATACTTGCAGCCCTGTATATAATCGAAAAAATTATATACACCAAGTAATAAGCAAAAGATTAGTTAAATTTAAACAGCATACCACAACTGAAAATGCACTTCCAGAAATTATCACTCATAGACAGTACTCTAACCGAATTCTTTCGTGTGTCCCAGTAAATAAACATTAAATGCTATGCACACCATATTCTACAGTAAACATCTTGGAGCGCACCCCAGTTATATACAGGTAAAGGACAAAATAATAGGAACACCCGCGAAAGAAAGCAATTTTTTCTTTAGTAGGGGGGTTGGGCCACCCTTGGCCTTTATTGAAGCTTGCATTCGACGTAAGATTGACAAATAAAGGTCGTACACAAAGTTCAAGGGAATTCGAACTCATTCCTCGTGCAGAGCGGTCTCGAGTTTAGGTAGTCTGCGCTGAAGAGGAAATCGAGAACGGATATTTTCCTCTAAAATAACCCACAATGGATGAATGATATTGAGTTCAGGGGACTCAAGACACCATGTGTTATGTTCCACTTCATCATCATGCGCATCTAACCATGTTTGAACACAGCGAGTTGTATAAACAGTGGGTTTATCATCTTGGAACACAAAACGTTCTCCAGAAAACAGTCTGAAGCATAGGGTGGGAATAACCTGCGAGAATACTGCGATAAGGGTCGCTTGTGATCTTCCTTTTCAGGACTACGAGTGGCCCCCAGCCCAGTCAAGTTATCGCGCCCCAAACCATCACAGAGACCCTAATGCTTCACGGTAGGAAGTAGACAGTCAACATGAAATGCTTCTGCCGGTGTTTGCCAGATGAAGACACGTTCGGCGATCTGAAATATTGTAAATGATGATTCATCAGACCAAATGACCTGCTCCCATTGCTGTTGTGTCCAGTTTTGGCAGTCTTGGCACTTCTGTCACCGCTTCACATTATTCTGCGGTGACACTAACAGCTTTGGAATAGCCACTCTTCTACGAATGACAGCAGCATTCAACTCCCGCTGAATACATTTGGTGGATACAGTGTTCTGGAGATGAATGTTTATCTCGGAGATTACCTGCGGCAGTATAGTCACGCGTTTTTGAGTGACTATCCTCTTCAACGCTCGTCTATCCCAGTCGGTCAACCTCGACTTTCGTCCGCAGTTGTACTTCGCAAAGGGCACCTTTGCCAGGTTTGTGGAGGTTGTCATAACCCTTGACACAGTGATCTTTGAAATACCGACAAAGTTAGCTGTTCTCGACACGAACGCTCTAGCGAGACGAGCTCCAATGATCATACCTCTTTGATCGTCGGACGGACATAACGCCGCTTTTCTGGGAACAGAATTTTCTCATACAACTGTCACACCGGCATGTGTTCGACTGATACCTTCTCTTTCGCCGCTACTAGATGGCAGACTGTTGCGACACGTGGCGGGTTGTATTGGACGGTCGAAGTTACGTCCTATTACTTTGTCCTATACCTGTATACCAATTTCAATATGTTTGAAATAGTCTAACATTATTAAAATGCATTGCAAATGATTTTCCCCCTAAGACCATAATGTAGCGAAATTCTGTTGAGTGGTCCTGTAAACGAACTTTAAATGCTATACACTTCAATTTCAACACCGAAGATGTCACAGAAATCCTCAAAAACATTATATCAATTATATAGCAATCCGAATATATTTAGGCGAGTTAGAGCATGGAGTGGCAGGCGGACAGACAGACGGTCAGACGAAGCGAATTCATAAACACTTTTCAACTATGTTAGAAAGTGTTAAAAATTCAATAATTCAA
Source organism: Maratus michaelseni (assembly GCA_963931845.1). Lineage (NCBI taxonomy): Eukaryota > Metazoa > Arthropoda > Arachnida > Araneae > Salticidae > Maratus > Maratus michaelseni. The sequence continues at coordinate 301,124,125 of OZ007589.1, forward strand.
AAAGTATAGGCAGTCGTATGGTATATTTCAGTTGAAATTTCTCTCTCTCTCTCTCTCTCTGTATATATATATATATATATATATATATATATATATATATATATATATATATATATATATATATATATTTATATTATTTTAATAAAGATTGAAATATCGCAGCTACCAACCGGTTTTCTTGATGTCAAATAAACATATTTTGAAATTTTGCCTAAAAAGATGGCATTAATGAATTACCACATAGAAACAAGATGCAGTTTATTAAATAAATGTTCTGGTTAAAAAATTAGTTTGACTTAATATTGACAATTGTTAAATATATATAAAAATATATTAAATATTTATATATAAATATCACCTCAAACAATTGCATTTCCTGAATAACGGAAATATTTTTTATTATCAAATGTACATTTGTATAATTTGTATACCTTTAAATGTGTAATATCATTTGTAATATCAAATATTTTACTTATGAATTAATGTAGATTTTATTCAATTTAATTTTTCAAAAAAGGAATAAACTTGTATGTTTGTGTCAATTAGTATTTGTTCAATAATTTAAATTTTAATTCAAAAATAAGTTGGAATGTTTTCTGTGGAACTCTGAATATTTGTCAATATTTATTTTATATTAAACTTTTATATTGCTTCTAACATTTACCCTTTTTTTTTAAACTTGGGACTCTGCTTTCTACGAGCTATACGCTCACCAACCACAATTCAGACACCGCAGGTTGTAAAAACATTCTAATTTGCTCTGTTTTAAAAATATTACGGAAGATTGAATTATTAGAATTAAACTATCAGTGGCGATCTTCTGTAATCAGATTTACATTCATTTCCTTTTGACTGTGAGATTTTAATTCCGAATCAACTGCTATCGCTTTAGCCAATGGCTGTTTTATAGATTGATTAAATAAGAGCAATTAAATATTTGTAAATCAGCTTGTATAAAATGCTAAGGTAAGAATATTGCTGCCTCTCAGAATTTTATAACGACGGTAAAAGTTTTCTTCCACTTTTTAATATTAACTTGAAAATACAGTTTTTAACTGAAAGGGAATATTATTATTTGCGCTGTTTTAAAATTTACAACAATGAGATTTTTTCGCACTTAAAATAGTATAAGTAGATCAGGATTTTTCTCCGGCTAATTTTCCATAACAAAATTAAAATTTCTTCAAGGAATAAATAAATAAATAAATAAATAAAATAAAATAAAACACAAATTCAACATTTATATAATCAGACATTTTACATCGTCAATAACCACAATTTTTCGTATAGGTAAAAAAATGTACTTTCAAATATAATTTGTTTGAAAACTGTATTGCAGTTTACTGACTATTTATGGTTTTTAAAATAATTTTCAAGCATGAATTATTTGAAAACCTATCTCTATTGCGTGCAGCCCGATTACGAAATATTAATCCGTTTGCACTTAAAACAATATAAATAGTTCAGCATTTGTTTCCAGCTAATATTCCATAACGACATTCAAATTTCACCAATAAATAAAATAATATAAATATAACACAAATTTAACAGACATGTAATCGAACAACGACACTTAAACCGCTGAAATTACACTAGTTTACAAAATTAAACTTTTTGTCTGTTGCTACGAATTCTGTGGTTGATAATGTTCACTTATGACTTGTTTTTGTCAAATCTAACCGGAAAATTTTTTGAGCAGCTCGAGTTACTTTGTTTTTGATTTTTATCATTTAAGAATATATATTAATCGATAACAGGCGTATTTTACTGTGTTAAGATTAGTTTCTCAAGTTTTTGCCTCATGAGTAGTTCAAGGAGACGTTGTTTAAACAATCCAGATCATTTTTGCTATATATGCGGAGAATATGTGTTTAACAATTGTAGAAAAGTTATATCACAGTGGATGAAAAATACCTATTTTGAGTATTTTGGGACGCTCTTGGATAAAAATGAGAAGTCTTGGGCTCCCAATTGTGTTTGTAAATCGTGTGTGGAATATTTAAGATTATGGAAAAGTGGTAAAAGAAGTGCCTTTAAATTTGGAACACCGACTATTTTGCGAGAACCACGAAATCATCTCGAAGACTGTTATTTTTGTAGCGTGAACGTAAACGGTTTAAACACTAAAAATCGAGCTAAATTGCTGTACCCAAGTACTAGTTGTGTTCAACGTCCAGTGCAGCGTTCACCTGACTCTTCAGAGCCTAAAAATATATCTGAACCATTAGAACAAGACATTGAAGGACCAAGCTCATCACAAAATGATGCTGATTTTGAAGGTATGTCAAATGAGCCAAAATGCTTTTCCCAAAATGAGTTAGATGATCTTGTAAGAGATTTAAATCTTTCTAAACAAGCTTCAGAATTGTTAGCATCAAGACTAAAAGAAAAAATTTGCTTTCCTCAGATACTAAAATAAGTTTTCATCGTGAAAGAGATACAGAATTACGGCGTTATTTTTCAGAAGAAAACGGTATTACCTTTTGTTCAGATATCAAAAACTTGTTGATAAAAATGGGCTTGAAACAATACGAACCAAACGACTGGCGTTTATTCATTGACAGCTCAAATCTTAGCCTAAAATGTATTCTATTACATAATGGAAATAAATACGCTGGGGTACCTATTGCCCACAGTACAAAGTTAAAGGAGGAATATTGTAACATTTCGCTAGTCTTGAACAAAATAAAATATAATGACCATAAGTGGCAAATTTGTGTCGATTTAAAAATGGTCAACATTCTTCTCGATCAACAAAGTGGTTACACCAAGTTTCCCTGTTTTATATGTCTTTGAGACAGTAGAGCTAAACAAGAGCATCGGGTAAGAAAAAACTGGCCCTTGAGAGAATATATAGAGCCTGGAAAGCACAATATAGTCCACAATTCATTAGTAGCTCGTGACAAAATTATCCTTCCACCATTACATATAAAACTGGGCATCATGAAACAGTTTGTAAAATCACTAGATAAAGACGAGAACTGCTTTTCTTACATTTGCCAAAAATTTCCTCAGCTCACTATGGAAAAGATTAAAGCCGGTATTTTTGATGGCCCCCAAATCAGACAACTTGCGGAATATACTCAATTTAGAAATTCTATGACTGAGTTAGAACTAAAGGCTTGGACAGCTTTCGTCTCTGTGATGCAGAATTTTCACGGAAATAAAAAATTTGAAAATTATATTGAACTTGTAGAAGACCTTCTGCTACAATTAAAAAATATGGGATTCAATATGAGCATAAAACCCCACTTCCTCCATAGTCACCTGGACAGGTTTCCGGAAAATTTAGGAGATATGAGCGAAGAGCAGGGAGAGCGTATGCATCAGGACTTACGCGTCATGGAAGAGCGCTATCAGGGTTTCTGTGATACGAATATGATGTCTGACTATTGTTGGTCTCTGATACGTCATTTGCCAAAGTCTACACATCGGCGAAGAGCTTTAAAACGAAGTTTTTTAGAACTCAATAATTAATTATTTTTTTTAGTAAAGTTTTTCTTAGTAAATACATGTTTTTTTCTGTTTAATACCTACATAGCTGAAACTCAGAAACTAGAGCTGATTAAAATATTCTAATTATATTTTTGAAAATAGCATATCATATGTAGTCAGCAACAGCTAAATTTTTTCGGCAACAGATGTACTGTAAACTAGTGTTATCAGAATCAGGAAGGCTGCAATAAGTAGCGAAATTTTTGGCGATTTCTTCGTAATACGAAAGTATCTCTTTTAATTAATTTCATAGCTTTATTTGAATACATTATTGATATTTTTCTTATAAAAGTGATTTTTGGCTTTGTTAATGGACAATCTAAAAAGTATATATATTTATTAAATGTAAAAAAATCTCTTTTAAAAAAATGGTTTTCAACGGTTTCAAATGATTTCATTTATGTTCTGTAACCCGGGTTGGATACCATAGTTTAATTAACGAAAACATACGTGTCAAATCACGGATTTATTTATTTATTTATTTTTAATTCTATGCTATATACAGTATCTACAAAAACAACTTTTCAAAAGTAATAAAAGCCAAGCGTTAAAAAAAAAAAAAAAAAAAAAAAAAAAGTTGTGGCTAAAAAATGGTGTGATATCAAATTTCCAAGCTATTATATTACTTATTTAACTTTTTTCCATTAAATAAGTTATATATATAAGTCGAGTGCCTACGTATATGTTAATAGAAATCGTTTTCTCCTGTACTAAATACATCCTAACGAGTTTCTGAAAATTCAATTTTTTTCAAATTATGCATGATGGGCTTGGCGGCCATCTTTCCATATTATTCACAAAATTCTAAGCACCCAAATCCGTAGTTAAAATCCGAAGTTCAAAATTGTTATTTAAGCAAATATTTTAAGCGTTTCATTTATAGACTTGTATGCTCTGAAAATTGTGTCTTAAGATAATGATGACTTATCTTAAAGATTCATCTTATGATTTATTTTTTAGAGTAATTAATAATTTCAAACTAGTAAAAATCAATTTCTCAAAATATCAGTATTATCTAATTTATCTGTCCGTAGTTAAAATCTGAAGTTCGAAATTGTTATAAACACATTACATTGCAAATATATTACGCTTTTACTTTAGAAATTTGGGTGCTTAGAAATAGGGAAAGATGGCCGCCAAGCCCATCATGCATAATTTGAAAAAAATTGAATTTTCAGAAACTCGTTAGGATGTATTTAGTACAGGAGAAAACGATTTCTATTAACATATACGTAGCACTCGACTTATATATATATGATAACTTATTTAATGGAAAAAAGTTAAATAAGTAATAATAATAGCTTGGAAATTTGATATCACACCATTTTTTAGCCACAACTTTTTTTTTTTAACGCTTGGCTTTTATTACTTTTGAAAAGTTGTTTTTGTAGATATCATTTCTTTTTTTTAAAATAGATTAAGCATAATTTAAATAATCTAAACATGAGAAATAATTTAAAATTAACTTTTACTTTCAGTCATTGTTTAAAGGGTTAACTAGAAATACCAGTAGATTTTTCAATTAAACTAATTACACTCTTAAAACCAACATACTAAATGTGGCTTGTTATAATACTTGTTATCTCCGTTAAAAAATATCACTGACTTATCCATGAAATGAATAAAAATGGAATACGTACATAGCGTGTCAGCGCTGCATTTGAAATCAAACGTGATATCACGCTCTTTTATTATTAGCACTAGCTGGCTTCGCCCGCTAGCGGGCCCCTAATTTACATCGGGGCCTTGAATCTTGTAAAACCTCGAACCGAACGAACCTCCGACCTGGTTCCCCGCTGCTTTCGGCACCGGATAATCCCTTAATTTGCACATCGAATAGTACAAAACCTCTAACTAAACGAACCTCCAACACGGGTCCCCGCTGCCTTCAGCACCGTATAGCAGTCGTGCTGCGCACGCTCAAGTTCCATCTTCCACCATCAGGTAGCGCAATCTGTTCTATATGAACCTCGGGCACTGATATCGTTAAGGCTATAGATGTCGAGTCGAATGAGCTATACCCCGTCGTGATCCAGCCTATAGAGTCAGAGATAGGAAAGTGCCCCCTGGTGGTGAAAAAACGAACTAAAATTGGAAACCTCTATCGATGTCGAGTCGATTGAGTCATACCCCGTCGTGATCCGACCCATAGAAATACAGATAGGAAAGCGCCCCCTGGTGGTGAAAGCTTATCGCGTTTGGGGGCAAAGTGGGGGGATGAACACTGGAGATGCATAATAGGATTAAACGGTTACAGACCTTTCCAACGATGTATCACATGAGGGGTATGTGCAAAATTTAGAAAATACCCCCCTTGCATAATATGATTAAGCGTTCACAGACCTTTCCAACGATATATCACATTAGAGGTGTCGGCAAAATTTAGAAAAGTGCCCCCTTAGGGGGGGGGGGTTGAAAGTGGGAGGATGGATCCCGAAGACACATAATATGAATAAGCGGTCTCAGGCCTTTCGAACAATATATCACATGACTAGTGTCGGGGGGGGGGCGCAAAATGTGGGGGTGCATAACATGAATAAGTGGTCACAGCCCTTTGTAACGATATGTGACATGACGGATATCGTTAAAATTTAGAAAAGTGTAACCCCCCTCCTTGTGTAGGCAAAACGCGCTCTGCCCCTCCCTATAATATTTGACGCGGCTTTATTTTTAAAATTTATGTTATGTGTTTTAAAATATCGTAAAGTTTCAAACAGATAGCCTTATTATACTTCCTAATTTTGTTCACGCCCCTCCTCATCTCCTCCCCGAAATGTGGCGCGCCATTCTTTTTATAAATTTTTCATCATGTGTTTTAAAACAGATCGCATTGGAATTTAATATATTTGCTGAAATTACTATTATATATAAAATAATATAGAAATAAACCCTCCTTTAGCTTGTAATTAAGATATATGAACAATTTTTATAATTTCTGAAAGCTGATTTTTATTTATTTATTTATTTATTTATCTATTTATTTATTTTTTGTTTATTTATTTATTTATTTTTTGCGTTGCCCTGTGCATGTTTGGAATTTCTTAGTAATTTCTTAGATTTACATTATTTTATTCAATTAAAATTGTACTGTTACAATAAATTTAAATGGAAACTTCACTTCTAAAACAAAAATAATTTAACAACTGGATTTCATTAATTTATAGGAAAATGACGTGAAAGGTATTCCTGCGAACGAAATGCCTGTCCTTTACCGTTTTTTTTTTTTTTTTTTTTTTTTTTTTTTTTTTTTTTTTTTAGAAATAAATGAATCACATTTAATTCATTTCAAAAAATTTTGTTTACGTTTGGAAAGAAATTTTAAATGCCGATAACTCTTAATGTATACATTTTAGAAGGTACATCTTCCCTCAAAAACAAATTTATTTTTAAAGATCTTTCTAAAAACGTAAATTATATATTTAAAATATTTTTTAAAGCATAAACACTACGTCTGATTACTTTATTTTACAATATTATAAGAACACGCATTTTATCAGACAATTAAATACACTAAACAAACATGAGTGAAAAATTGACCTGGGCCTGGACTCGAGCCTGGGACCTTATGCTTACCGTATTGACGCTCTGCGACTGAGCCACCCAGACAGATATCTTTGACTGGCAATTTCTCATACTTATTCATGTTGGAAACAGTCATCTGCCACAGTTTGCAGTCATATTTAATTGTCTGATAAAATGTGTGTTCTTATAATTATGAAGTTTTATTTAAAAAAATATCTTCAGAAGAAAATGGCTGACTTGCAGATGAAATTTGATGTGGTTATAGCATGTAACTGATTTGTGCTACTATAATACAGATGGTACATGGTCGTTGGCGGGTTTTATCTCTGTTTTGGCATAATTTTTTAATCGCCAAGTTAATTAACAGTTTTTTGTTAATTAAGGATAGAATTTTTTTTTTTTTACACTGGATTTTATAAAAGCACATAGATTACGTAATTACTTGTCCAAAAATGCAATCCTTTTTTTTATTCTGCCTGATATCAAGGTCTGTAAGTTGTTTGAAAAAAAAAAGTTTGACGAAGAAAAAAGTGATCATTTTAAGTAAGTCGAAGTTTAAAAAAAAATCTATATCTCTGTTTATAAATCACTTATGAAGATGAGTTTGGTCTTAAATTGAAGAAATTCTTCATTAGATTCTTCTAGTTTTCGTTTTATTTTCCTGTGACGCTTGGTTTATTTGATATCTGATATTTTAATCTGGCATGTTTTGTCGATTTAACATTGCAAAGTCGCTTTCTGTAAGTAAGCATTAGCGGTCTTTAGTCCAGTTCTTGGCGTTGTATGTGTGGCGTTTTTTTTTAAAGCTTGGCTTGGCAGAGCGACCGCCCTGCTTGATGCCCACTAAAGTCCCTTGCCACCCTCTTAAATTCGGAACGGCTGCTGCTATATTCATATAAGTAGTGTCTAGGTATTAGTAAAATAGCCATGCGCTACTCAATGAAACTGCCTACGGCCCCACCTGGTGGAATGCTGTGGAGTTAGCACTCCTATCTCGAAAACGGGAAGAGATAGAGAAACAAAGTGATATACAAAGTTGTAGAGCATCATCGATTTAATACGAAAAGACACCTAGTAGACATTAATGCGAAGAATAGAACGGTTAAAACGCGCATTTGTTTTTTCGTGATTTCCTGCACTGTGACGTGACAAAACTATCTTAGAAAGAAAAAACAACTAATTATAAAATATTATACCTTTATTTTAGATGTTCAAACTTTTCACCGTCAGCTACAATGCATATTTGGATCCTTGTTTGAATTTCACGTTGCACACGTTTGAGCATAGATGGTGACACGTTGGCACAAGCGTCCGTAATGCGTCGTTTTATGTCCTGCAATGTTTGTGAAGGGGTCGCATACACCTGCTGTTTCATAACTGGTTGTTACTTTCTTTCTAAGATCGTTTTGTCACGTCACAGTGTACGAAATCACGAGAAAACAAATACGCGTTTTACTCGTTCTATTCTTCGCATTAATGTCCACAAGGTGTTTTTTGTACTAAATTGATCATGCTGTACAACTTTGTAAATCACTTGTTTTCCCTAGCTCTTTCCGTTTTCGAGATCGGAATGCTAACTCCGCAGTTTTCCGCCAGGTGGCACCGTAGGCGGTTTCTTTAAGTAGCGCATGGCTACTTTACTATACCTAGACACCATTTTTATGAATATAGCAGCAATCGTTCCGAAGTTAAGTGTGTGGCAAGCGACTTTAGTGGGCATACTGTATATGTAGGCATATAAACAAGAAAATGATGTATGTAAGTAAGGGAAATAATGTATTAAATACGGAGTATGAAGATAAATAAAATGCTAAAAAGTATCCATTAATTTTCTTCACTCTGGCGCACACTGCAAAAAAAAAAAATGTTGATTTTACAGTATAATACTGGTACCCCAGCTGCTAGTATTATACCCTAAAATTAACAGTAATAAACAGTAAAATAAGCAGGAATACGCTACCGTGCATGCGCGGCAGCGTATTGCTGCTTATTTTACTGTTTATTACTGTTAATTTTACGGTATAATACTGGCAGATGGGGTGGCAGTATTATACTGTAAAATCAGCAAATGTTGTTTGCAGTGCATAGATAAAATCCTCCAGTAATTCAAAAACATTTTAATTCTAGTTATTCCTTAGGTTGTTTTTTGCATAGACAATAAAATCCTAATAACGGACACTCCCCAATAGCAGACACCTCTATTTAACGGACACTTCCAATCTCCACTCTCAAAACCAATATTTTGTATGTTAAACCTCTGAATATGTATGCGATTATATTACTTCGACAAAAGCTGACGCTATTAGTGATGCTGAATCAGATACTGAAACTGGAGATGTTTCCTGTAATATCGAGAACTTCCATGACGCGTCAAAATACAGCAACAAATATACATAATCATACAAAAAAATTTTTGTAAAGAAAGGTGATTCAGAAGAATTACAATTACTGTCAGAGTTAAAACTTTACATTGAAAACTAAATTACACGCAATCGCAAGCAAAAGCAAACTTTTGTATCAGATTTTTTCGTAAGAATGTAATAAACAGTGGAAAAGTGTATGTACAATTTCATTTAAGTTTTATTGCTGTTTTCGGATATATAAAAGCCAATTAATGAAACATTAAGCATTTCTTAACGACTTGTGAATCTCTGAGATTATCCCAATAGCGAAAAATTTGCGCGCTCCCGAGGTGTCCGTTATTTAGAGGTTTTATTGTATTTATCTTACAAGAAGCACAGAAATTTTAAATTTATCTGAATATATTTTATTGCTGTCAGTGTTTAAATTTGACACATTGCCCTGTCTTTCCCATAAATGTACCGCAATTTACGTAACACGTGTCTATAAATGCACGAATAACCAAAAATACATTTTACTTTTGGTCACTTAGTCTTTCGCTCGGGGCAATAAGTTGATCTTTCCCAAAAGTATTTTCACAAATATGTTTTTTTTTTCCCTTTGCTGAAAATTACTTTCAATACAATCAGCCATGGGCGCCCGCAAAGAAGAGAGATGGGAAGGGGGCAATTACCCTTTCCTGGATTTTCAAGTTAAATTAACTACTTTTCTTTTTTTCTCTCATGATTTTGAGAAATAAAATAAAATTTATTCTTTTTAAATGATTTAAAATGGTTAAACACTAGGGAAGAAAAAAAATTAAGAGTAACGGGGAGTTCAAGGAGGTGGAGCCACTTTAATGAAAAAAAAAATTGTCAATTCTTCATTTTTATAAAAGCCGATATAAGTTTTTTTATTTTTAATGTCTTATTTGTTACATTTCTGTAGGTTTTTTTTTCTAAATATTGATATGTTTAAAAATTATCACGTGGCGTTCTAGAAAAAAAAGTTCTTACTTTAGTTTATGTCATATTTATATTCTCCATTAATAATAACAATAGTAAAAAAACTCATTCGTCCTCGGCAGCGGACTACAGGCACATCTTTCCGAAATCTTGCCCCTCTCTGGGTTTTTTCTGCTATCACCCATAAGATATGCACGAACAATGAAAAATACCTTCTTTTTTTGATCATTTAGTCTTTCGCTCGGGGAAATCAGCTGTTCTTTCCCAAACATATTCTCAATAAAGAAAGTTTTTTATTTTTTTCTCTCAGCTGAAAATTATTTTTCAATACGATCAGCTGTATTCTTCTTCAAATGACTTTCTAAAAATAAAACTTTTCTATCTGGCTAAAAATTACATTTTCACCCATTTTCTACATTCATTCGACAGTTTTTTAATAAGTACATATTGCCTTTGCTTGTTTTGGATGGTGGTGTTTTATGAAATATTTGTTTTTTGATAAATTATTTGCTTCTGGCTTCAAATAAATTAGTTTCTGGTGTTTTTTTCTTTTATAGCACGAAAGTGATTTTTTCTTTTATCATAAGTGGTATAAAACAGTGAAAAATTATGCATTGCATTTTATAAAACTTCTTTTTAATTCTTAAAAATATGCAGAAGTAATTAGAATACAAAAATATGCTTATTTGAACTAATACCATTTAAAGTAAGAAATTGTCTGACAAACAATATACTGGGGTGATTAATAAAAAATTGAACAAACTTTAAAAGATGGTAGCGTATGCTACAGAAAACAATTTTTGTATAGGAAACTAGAGTCACAATCCATTTATTCAATCAGAAATACAGGGCGTCTCACATGAATCCAGATTCCGGTTTTATTCTTAACTTTAACAATCATGAAAATAACGAAATTTGCAATCGATTTACCTACCGTTGTGTGAAATGTAATGATGTCACTAAGAAGTAATAGAAATAGCCACCATCCACTGTGATGAAAAAAATATTGTTTTTGATGCTGCTAAATTAAATTTGCCGATCGACATCGTGGCATTGTTGAGAATTTCTTTAAAATGAGTTGTGGTTATTAAAGAAATTATCTGAGCCGAAAAATCGTTGAGACTTTATAATTTGAGAATTCATAAGAAATGCATTGCAAATTTATTAAAATGATGGTTGGTCGATTTATGACGGCCGATTATCTACTCGAGAGATATAGGCCATAGGGAGAAATACCCTCCGTGGGGGTCTTTCTAAGGGATCCTAATCCGTATTTATGGCAAGGTTAGGAGAAAACCACGGAAAACTCCGAACGGTTAGATCGACGAGTGCGACAGGGGTTTGAACCCAGCACCTCCCGTCTACCAGCTTTGAGAGCAGAACCTTTCAGCCACTGGTGGGGATATTAAAATGATGGGAAATAGCTCCATGCAACTATTCAATTTTTTATTGTAAAAAAGAAGAGAAAACGCAATTAAAATATCTTACCGAAGTTCTTGACACACAAAAAAGGAAGAGGCAGGAATAAAATACATTTGATTCAGTTGCTCGTTTTTATTAGACGTAAACTTTGAAAGCGAAATATCCACTCTGGCTACAAGCTTGAGAATCTTGTTAAATTAATTTTAAATAAAAATATGGAGGAATCTTTAAAAACAGGCAATCTTCGGATATAAAGAGAAAGAACCGACTATTTCTTAATTCTAGCATATCATCACACGATCCCCGTCAGGCTAGAAACTAAACTTAAATTTTAACGGTCTGACTATAAATATGACATAGGCAGGGGTCACTAAAATGAAAGCAAAATAATTTCAAAATGATTAGCCTGAACAGCTACGGTGAAATGCAAAAGCGCACAATGAAAACACACTCCAAAACAAGGCCAGCTTCCCGATAAGCGAATGCCATCCCCATCCAATTAGAGCTGAACTAGACCGTCCATATTTCCGAATGCAATTGACAATACATACAGTTTCATTTCCCGAAACACTTTATATATTCCATAATTTTGTATGAAGTCATTGCATTTCACACACAACTATTGGAAATTTCTTTAAAAAATATTTCTATTTCAGTTGAAGTAATGGACAATAGTTGTGTTCGGATTGGCGTGAGATATCCTCTATTTTTGAGTAAATAATTGAATTTCTATCATGGTGTCCTATACAAATATTGTTTATTGTAGTAGTCTTAAAGCTTGTCCAATAATTTTTGTACTCGTCTTGTATATCTAATATTTAAAAATGAAAATTTGTCTATTTGTCTGTATTTCCATACAAATCCACAATTTTCAAGCGAGAATCGTGAAATTTTACGTACATGTGTATTAAAATACAGCCGAGGCAACTAAAGTAATCCGAAATCGAAATAAATTATAGTTAATTTTTAATTAATAAAAAAACACCAATTTAAAAGCAATTTCCTATCATATTTAAACATTTTTAGGTAGCTTTCAATACAAAAAAGTATAAAGCTACCTATTGCAGCCGTTCGGAGGAAAGCAGTTCCGGAAAATTTCGATATATTTTCACCGATCATGACCCCCAGACACCAAAACCACCCTCCTTCCAAATGTTGATTTATATATATATATATATGACCTATGTCATACGATAACGCTCGTATTTATAAATCGACTTTGATGAAACTAATTGTGTGTATTAAGGTCACCAATGTCTCGACCGAGTTCGTTGGCAGCTTGGTCCGCCATTTTGTTTCAAGATGGCGGCCATTTAAACACTTAAAACTAAAATAAATATACAAAAAAATTAAAAATTCAAATTTATCTTTTAATTACGTGTTAGGCCTTGATACAAGGATTCCAGAGCATTTTTTGGTTTACCTCTATCTTAAAAAATGGCTGAGATAGAGTAGTTTGAAATTCTAGGGTGGCTGACATTTTGAAACAAAACAGCACATTAACGCGACTACTCGCAAATTATTTTCTTTCATTGTTGTAATAAATTTCCCAATCATACGCATAAAACTATATATTCATATCCGTTAGCGCCAAAATTGGCGCCAAAATTAGCAAAATTTGTGACATTTGGCGAAATATCGCCAAATTTGGCAACCAAAAGTAAGTTTTTATAAATGAAGCCAATTTGGCTATTGCTCAATAATTTGGCGAAATTCTTATTCAAATTCAGTATTAACGAATCTTTTGTAAACGTTTGTTTGCATTTTAACTTGCTGTTTTCGTGTAACATTAGCTAAAATTTTAAAACAAAGATATAGGAAAGCTACCTTTTCCTCCCGGTACAGGCCGGAAGGACTTTTCATAATAGCAGCTGCTAACAATTAAAAATCCACAATAAAATTCTTTCTACAGCAATTAATTTTCTAATGAAAGATTTCCACGTGAAAAATGACTATGAAATAAAAAGTTATCAAGAATTAAAAAGAAGATGAATAATGACGTCATGCTGAAAATATAAGGAAGATTTTCAAAGAGTTCTCAATAATAAAAAGAGCATAAATATGAGTAAGTACAGAAAGCAGGTGAATATGTAACGTCATATGAGTTTCAGGAACATATTGAATCATGATAAAAACCTATGGAAATATTGGCACATTTTAACATTTTGAGGTTCTCTGAATTCGTTTTCGATATTTTTAAAAATATTCGACGTACACATGCGTGTGTATGCGTGTATATTAGAATTTCCACAAATGTTTAGGTCCTCGGAGCTCATTCTTAGTGAAGAACTGAAATAAAGATTTCAAAAATTTTTAAAGTAACATTCATAGAGTTTATGTATTTGCCATTTATATAATTTTATATATTTTTATATTGGATTTTCATTTGATTCATGTATATATAACATTTTGACTGCTTTCTTTTATTGTTTGTTTTATACTGTATGTTTATTTTTGAAATGATTTTCCTAAACAAACAATCTTTAAATTCCGGGAAACGCCGGGTACTTTAGCTAGTATTTCATGCAATCAAAAAATGGGCGATATTGTTTGTGTTGGCTATATCTTGTTAAATATTGCCAATATTTCCATGAAACATTGACCCAATATCGTGATGTTTATATTTCATTAGTATGTTTTCTACCAAAATCTTTATTTAATAATAATAATAATAATAATAATAATAAAAATAAAAACGCTTGTAATTCTTTAATGGTTAAGAAACGCAAATTTGTGTAGTTCGGAGAAAAAGGGAATGAAATCTGAAACGAGTTCAATGTCTTAGTATTATAACACTACACATAAGCATTGTGTATCATATGATAACATGCAAGTTAATCAAAGAAAAACAAATAAAAGACGCAAATCATACATTGTTTCTTTGCGTCAATTATGTATTATTATCAATGAATTATTAATGAATGAGTCACACACTTTATGAAAGTTCGTTAAAATAAATGCATTAGACAGAGCATTAATTTGATCTTGTAATTAAAATATATACGGAAAATTTTAGATGATTTTTTGTATGGCATACCATTTGTTTTATGCATATTTTTTGTCATAAAGTACACATATAGCATAAGCAATAAGATAGTGATGTTTAATAATTTCTGAACAAAGAATATTCGAATGCAATCTAAACTTTAATCATTTTCCTTTGAGAATTATTTACTAATTTCTGAAACGGCAGAGAAAATCAGCTGAAATATTGGAAATAATAGTTGTTGCAATTTTCCAACTGGACGAAAAATTTTCCGGGCCAGGGTTCGAACCTGGGATCTCTTGGCTGAAGCTGCCATGCTCTACCAACTGAGCTAATCCCGATCGAAACTGGAGGGCATAATTCATCCAGTTTACCTTATTGATCATAGCATCTGGTATATTTTAATCAGCTCAACAGAATAGATCACAGGTAATGGAACTCCAGTAAACGCTGGATACGTGATTACACTAGGTTAATTTTAACACAATTATTCAAATTGGTAAAGAAACTCGTATGATTTCTTTACCAATTTTAATAATTGTGTTAAAATTAATCTAGAATAATTGTTGTATTTTACTAAAACATACATTACACTGATAAACAAGACATTTTTTCTTGGAAAATTATAACAGATTTAAGTAACTATACCCTTGGGAATTTAGGAAATATTCACAAAAAGATGAAGTTGGTTTCCATTTCGGAGATATTTGTGTTTAAATATATCTCATTATGTTATTTTATTTCTTTTTAAAGTACTTTGTTTCTACAGTCTAATGACCTTGAAGGTGAACAAATATCTGCTACTTATAATGCATCTAAGCGCCAATATGATGTTTTCGTCAGACATTGTGGTGGCATGAAGATTTTTCTTTGTCCTTTGTAAAAAATTGATCATTGTATCATTTAATTAGCTGACGAACGGGTGTTTTTAAAATATCTCGTAAGTGTGTTAATTCCAGTGGTAGTTTTTTCTATATTTGTGGCAAAGTTATGAGCACTACTCGCAAAAGAAACATCTTTAATATATATTTAATATGCCTATAAACATTATTTTGGATGCGAAATTGGCGATCAGGATAAGCCATGGACACCACATTTTTGTTGTTTGCCTGTTTTACCCGACTTCGAGAGTGGATTAAGGGAAAAAGGACTTCAGTGCCTTTCGCCATCCAATGATCTGAAGAGAACCTAGAGATCATTTAGAAGAGTAATATTTTTGTATGACTCCAACAGCAAAATGAATTAATTTTAAGAAGCAGAAGCATATTCAATATCCCAACATCGATTCTGCTATGAAGCCAGTACCTCACAGTGACGTGCTTCCTCTGCCACAGCCGCCTGTAAACTACAGTCTTTCAGTTGATGAAGAATATCTTGTAGTCATGAAAGTGAAACAGAAATGGATTAATATATTCCACGACAGAAATATTTTAAACCTCATGTGATAATGCAAGTAGAATTGAATGACTTTTGTGCGTGATTTGGGGTTAAGCAAGAATAAAGCCGAATTTCTAGGATCAAGACTTCACGAGTGGAATGTGTTAGCTAGTGATGTACGTATTTCTATATAAAGTGACAGGCATAACGACTTCATACGTTTTTAGGAAAATGATGGTGAAATATACTTTTGCAACGACATTCCAAGCCTTATGATATCTTTAGATCTATGACATAAATCAGAGGAATGGCAACTTTTTATTGATGCGTCTAAGGTGAGTCTAAAAGCAGTACTCCTTCACATTGGAAATAAATATAACTAAATAAATATGCTTCAGGGGGAAAAGAAACATATGATACCTGAAAAAACTATTACTTGTGTTGAAGTACAATGATTTTAAGTGGAAAATTTTTGCTGACTTGAAAGTAATTTATATTCTACTGGAAATTCAACAAGGTTACACGTAATATTCATTCTTTTTCTGCGAATGGGACAGTCGTGCAAAAGATAAACATTATTGTGTACAAATGTACCCTTCTCGGAAGTCTCTAAGAACCTGGTGATAAAATGTAATTAACCAACCTCTTGTAGCATCAGTGGACATATTACTCCCACCACTCCATATCAAGTTGAGATTTATAAATTTTTTTGTGAAAGCTCTTAATCGGGACGGTAAAGCATTTGTGTTTATCCGAAACTTGTTCCCATCAATATCGGATGCCAAAATAAAAGAAGGCGTATTTGTAGGTCCAGACATTCGGAAAATTAGGAAAAATGTCCAGTGTGAAAGTATTCTTACGACGGTAGAAAAAGACGCATGACTTTCATTCAAGGACATTGTGCATAATTTCTTAGGTAATAACAAAGCTATAAATTACAAGTGTACAGTTCAAAATATGGTAAATAATTTTAAAAAGCTAAATTGTCACCTGTTATTAAAGCTTCATTTCTTGTACTCTCACATTAACATTTTCCCAGATAATATGGGAGCAATTAGCGACGAGCATGGTGAACGATTTCACCAACTAATTTCTGCTATGGAGTTTCGTTATCAATCGCAATAGAATGCAGCAATGCTTGCCGATTACTCATGGTTCATCAAGAGATAAGATACTGAACATAAATATAAACGCAAAAATAGGTACTTATGTACTCAAATTAATACACTCAAATTGTGTTCAGCTGTGTAAAATGTGTGTAAAATACGTGGAAAATGTGTATAAACTGTGTACAAGTATACGGCTGGTAAATTTAACATTTATGTATTATTATTATGCATTATTTTACGATCCCCTAAATTGTGATATATCGAAATAACCTATAAATACATATCCTTCGTTTAAAAAAAAAATAAGAACCAAGTAAAAATTTCTAGTATCATTTTTATTTACTCAAGAGTGTATATAATTGGAATATTAGCTTTAAATTTAAGAAAAAAATAAAAGTCAATTTTTGTTTATCAGTGATTTAATAGTATGGCTTTTGTAGCTTAGAGTAGGAACGCGCATCTATTTGTGTAAGCTTTAAATAAATATTGATGTATCTCTAGTCTAAAATAAAGTAACCGACGCTGTCATCTCTGACAATGAATACTTTGTGTCCAGAGGCCTTTCTAGGCTAATATTAAGAAAACTATTGCATATAAAATTATAAAAAATGGCGATATAGTTGATAAGCTTTCGGTGTGCAGTGTGCAATTACTTTCTTAATTCAACTAATTTTTGGAGTATTTTTTAAAATTTTTATTCAAATTTTCACTATTTCGATGGAGATTTATTTCATATTTTAGAAAAGGTCATTTTTTAAATTGCTGCCCATTTGTAAAATATCGCACATAATAATATTCCCTTTGAATTAAAAGATGTATTTACACGTGGTACTATTAAAAACAGAAATAAAATAATAATTAAATGATCGCGTGTTAAAAGGCAGGAAATGGGGAAAAATTACGTGATAAAAATGTACTTGCACGTGATTATTAAAAAGAGAAATAAAACTTGAAATAATAATTAAATTATTACGCGTTGAAAGCACATAAGACGCACATACACGCACAGAACAGTAAAAAAAAAAAAAAATTAAAAGATGCAGGAGAAAAAAATGTTCTAAACTTAATATTTTTGTGAAACTAAATCGATTAGAAACTTGAAATTTGGCATCGCGGTTACTTTTAATCCTTTAAGCGTCGCGCAAGAATGTTCACATATGTTTAAAGATTTCTAAAATAATAGCTAGGAAAAGAAATAGAAAATTTTTGTTAAATCAGACTTTGAATTCAAAAATTACGTGACTGAAAATCATGGTTAGGACGCTTAAAGAGTTAAGATAGAAATGCTCGCTATATAAGAATGGTTTCTAATAAAATTCGAAAATAAAAAGGTTGAAATGAGCGAAAAACGTACTAAATTATGATTTCTATGGAATTATATATATTATATGTTAATTAATTACTCCCATATCCATTTCAAAGGCACACAAATACCCCTTGGCATACTTCAACAACTACACCCAGAAAAAGGAATTGATTAAAACAACAAAACATGTTTTGTTGAGTACATTTTGGTTGTTTCAAGCAAAATTTTTAGTTGAAGTAGAAAGTTGGTTTTGTTGCATTGACAAAAAAATGTTAACACTCTTACAAAATTTTAACAAAATTTCATCAATTTTACTTGAATTAACAAAATCTGTTTTTTTAATTTTACCATAATTTTGTAATTTAAATTTGTAATTCCAGAAAAATTTTGTTTTTTTTCCAAAATTTAAATTGTTGTGTAGTAGCCATAACTCTCTCACCTAACTTGGTTTATTTGACTTATATAGCTGTATAATTAAAGGATTAACATAATTTTTGGATAATTAAAACTTTTTTAGTTGGGACGGACCAAGATAGTTTTAAAAATCCCTCTATCCCATTTATTACTTCCTTCTATCTTTACAAGAAGAAAGTATTGGAGTCATGAAAATTTTTAACTTCTGGTTTTCGACGGATTTTGGAAGGTCCTGAACACGATTTGACTGTTTTTAGAAAATGACTGTCTATGACTCTGTCTGTCTGTATGTGACAAAAATTTTGTGGGCGCTCTATTTCAAGAACTAATGCACGGAATTTAATAAATCTTTATATTTAGTTACTTCCTGATATAAATTGGTGCTGATTAGTTTTTGGCGTAAATCGCGCAAAAGGTGGCGCTGCTATGTTGCAATTTTCGCGATTTCTGCAATAGGTTCGCGACTTTTCAAGAACCAATGAACTGATTTACATCAAAATACAGATTGAGTTAGACCTTGACATAAATAGAAGCTGATTACGTTTATAGCCCAACAGGTGGAGCTACTATGCTATTTTTTTCATGATTTTCACTATAACTAAATCTCAAGAATTAATGCACGGATTAAGTTTTAAATCATTTTCAGCAGTGATTTACGCCTGTAATTCTTAAGTAATAACCAGTGAATTTTTATCCTGCTTTTTTTCAAGCGTAAACCGACAGAGGGAAAAATGTCCCAAACCGGGAATGGTACCCGGGTCCTCAGAATAGAGCTCTGAGGTCCCAGCATAGGGAAACACAGTTAATTTTTAATTAATTTTCTGCAGTGAATTACGCCTGTAATCCTTGAATATTAACCTGTGAATTTTTATCCTGCTTTTTACAGGCGTATAAAAGCATTTTTATATTGGATTTTCATTTGATTCATGTATATATAACATTTTGACTGCTTTCTTTTATTGTTTGTTTTATACTGTATGTTTAATTTTGAAATTGATTTTCCTAAACAAACAATCTTTAAATTCCGGGAAACGCCGGGTACTTTAGCTAGTATTTCATGCAATCAAAAAATGGGCGATATTGTTTGTGTTGGCTATATCTTGTTAAATATTGCCAATATTTCCATGAAACATTGACCCAATATCATGATGTTTATATTTCATTAGTATGTTTTCTACAAAAATCTTTATTTAATAATAATAATAATAATAATAAATGGTTAGGATTGGAATGAGATATCCTCTATTTTTGAGTGAATAATTGAATTTCTATCCTGGTGTCCTATACAAAAATTGTTTACAAAAATTGTAGTAGTCTTAAAGTTTGTCCAATAATTTTTGTACCCGCCCTGTATATTTCATACAATGAAAAAAAGGGGCGTATTGTTTGTGTTGGCTATATCTTGCAAAATATTGGCAATATTGCCATGACACATTGACACACAATGTTTATATTTCACTAGTATGTTTTCTATCAAAATCTTTCTTTAATAAGAAAAAAAAAACCCGCTTATAATTCTTTAATGGTTAAGAAACGCAAATTTGTGTAGTTCGGAGAAAAAGGGAATGAAATCTGAAACGAGTTCAATGTCTTAGTATTATAACACTACACATAAGCATTGTGTATCATATGATAACATGCAAGTTAATCAAAGAAAAACAAATAAAAGACGCAAATCATACATTGTTTCTTTGCGTCAATTATGTATTATTATCAATGAATTATTAATGAATGAGTCACACACTTTATGAAAGTTCGTTAAAATAAATGCATTAGACAGAGCATTAATTTGACCTTGTAATTAAAATATATACGGAAAATTTTAGATGATTTTTTGTATGGCATACCATTTGTTTTATGCATATTTTTTGTCATAAAGTACACATATAGCATAAGCAATAAGATAGTGATGTTTAATAATTTCTGAACAAAGAATATTCGAATGCAATCTAAACTTTAATCATTTTCCTTTGAGAATTATTTACTAATTTCTGAAACGGCAGAGAAAATCAGCTGAAATATTGGAAATAATAGTTGTTGCAATTTTCCAACTGGACGAAAAATTTTCCGGGCCAGGGTTCGAACCTGGGATCTCTTGGCTGAAGCTGCCATGCTCTACCAACTGAGCTAATCCCGATCGAAACTGGAGGGCATAATTCATCCAGTTTACCTTATTGATCATAGCATCTGGTATATTTTAATCAGCTCAACAGAATAGATCACAGGTAATGGAACTCCAGTAAACGCTGGATACGTGATTACACTAGGTTAATTTTAACACAATTATTCAAATTGGTAAAGAAACTCGTATGATTTCTTTACCAATTTTAATAATTGTGTTAAAATTAATCTAGAATAATTGTTGTATTTTACTAAAACATACATTACACTGATAAACAAGACATTTTTTCTTGGAAAATTATAACAGATTTAAGTAACTATACCCTTGGGAATTTAGGAAATATTCACAAAAAGATGAAGTTGGTTTCCATTTCGGAGATATTTGTGTTTAAATATATCTCATTATGTTATTTTATTGCTTTTTAAAGTACTTTGTTTCTACAGTCTAATGACCTTGAAGGTGAACAAATATCTGCTACTTATAATGCATCTAAGCGCCAATATGATGTTTTCGTCAGACATTGTGGTGGCATGAAGATTTTTCTTTGTCCTTTGTAAAAAATTGATCATTGTATCATTTAATTAGCTGACGAACGGGTGTTTTTAAAATATCTCGTAAGTGTGTTAATTCCAGTGGTAGTTTTTTCTATATTTGTGGCAAAGTTATGAGCACTACTCGCAGAAGAAACATCTTTAATATATATTTAATATGCCTATAAACATTATTTTGGATGCGAAATTGGCTATCAGGATAAGCCATGGACACCACATTTTTGTTGTTTGCGCTGTTTTACCCGACTTCGAGAGTGGATTAAGGGAAAAAGGACTTCAGGGCCTTTCGCCATCCAATGATCTGAAGAGAACCTATAGATCATTTAGAAGAGTAATATTTTTGTATGACTCCAACAGAAAAATGAATTAATTTTAAGAAGCAGAAGCATATTCAATATCCCAACATCGATTCTGCTATGAAGCCAGTACCTCCAGTGACGTGCTTCCTCTGCCACAGCCGCCTGTAAACTACAGTCTTTCAGTTGATGAAGAATATCTTGTAGTCATGAAAGTGAAACAGAAATGGATTAATATGTTCCACGACAGAAATATTTTAAACCTCATGTGATAATGCAAGTAGAATTGAATGACTTTTGTGCGTGATTTGGGGTTAAGCAAGAATAAAGCCGAATTTTTAGGATCAAGACTTCACGAGTGGAATGTGTTAGCTAGTGATGTACGTATTTCTATACAAAGTGACAGGCATTAGAGGTCTGCACGGGCCGAAATTTCCAGGCCCGAGCCCGGCCCAACCCATACAAAAAAAAATTTGGCCCGGCCCGGCCCGATACAAAAATTAAAAGTTCGGCCCGAGCCCGGCCCGATTTAAAAGTTAAAAGTTCGGCCCGAGCCCGGCCCGGACCGAAAAAAAGTTAAAATCTCGGCCCGAACCCGGCCCGAGTACATTTCTACAAAACATAATTTTTAAGTCGATTTGGTTAAAAATTTGCCTCGTAGGAGGAGATCTAACCAAAAATTTCTATCTTAGCCTTTTTTTTTCATGTTTATAATCTTCATTTTTATCGAGGTGCCGCAAGCTGGAATGTTTATTTTTTTAATAAATCTCTATTTGTTGTATGTATGTGTTTAAGTTATCATCAATATTGTTAATCCATATTCCATTTATTGAAGTGTTAAAAATCAGAAAAATGCTATGCAGTAAAATCTTCTAAAATGGAATTGCATAGGGAAGAAAAAAATGAGTTATAGACAATTTGCCTTCTTATCAGGTGTAAATGTATTATATATTCTTTTCTTACGTATTAGTATATTCATTTTTAATGCATCAACACATTTTTCAATTTAAGACAGGATTCCGTCATAAGCAGGTTCTTTTTCACACGTTTTACTATATTTTAATTTAGCCATATTTTAATAAATGTATAAATCTACTATTCTTTAAAAAGAATAAATTTTAATGTTTAATTATAAAATAATGGTGATTTAAAAATGTATGCATGTTTTGCAATGATTTTTATGCCAGATCTTATTTTACTGACCTTCGAAAGGACCAGGCACGTTGAGATAATGACTTTCATACGGATCAAAACCAGGACTAAAAATTTTGAGGCGTGAAGACTAGGAAAAATGAAACCAGTCCCGGCTCTGTACGGAAAAAATAATTTAAGGCACGGCCTTATACTTCAAGAAAAAAGTAAGGCCCGGCTCGGCCCGTAAAGAGTAATCACTCGGCCCGGCCCGGCCCGAGTATTCAGAAAAAAATATGGCCCCGGCCCGGCCCGAGTACCGTGAACAAAAATAGGCCCGAGCCCGGCCCGCGGGCCGGGCCGAGTACGGGCTTCGGGCCTTGGCCCGGACCGTGCAGATCTCTAACAGGCATAACGACTTCATACGTTTTTAGGAAAATGATGGTGAAATATACTTTTGCAACGACATTCCAAGCCTTATGACATCTTTAGATCTATGCCATAAATCAGAGGAATGGCAATTTTTTATTGATGCGTCTAAGGTGAGTCTAAAAAGAGTACTCCTTCACATTGGAAATAAATATAACTAAATAAATATGCTTCAGGGGGAAAAGAAACATATGATACCCTGAAAAAACTATTACTTGTGTTGAAGTACAATGATTTTAAGTAGAAATTTTTTGCTGACTTCAAAGTAATTTATATTCTACTGGAAATTCAACAAGGTTACACGTAATATTCATTCTTTTTCTGCGAATGGGACAGTCGTGCAAAAGATAAACATTATTGTGTACAAATGTGCCCTTCTCGGCAGTCTCTAAGAACCTGGTGATAAAATGTAATTAACCAACGTCTTGTAGCATCAGTGGACATATTACTCCCACCACTCCATATCAAGTTGAGATTTATAAAATTTTTTGTGAAAGCTCTTAATCGGGACGGTAAAGCATTTGTGTTTATCCGAAACTTGTTCCCATCAATATCGGATGCCAAAATAAAAGAAGGCGTATTTGTAGGTCCAGACATTCGGAAAATTAGGAAAAATGTCCAGTGTGAAAGTATTCTTACGACGGTAGAAAAAGACGCATGACTTTCATTCAAGGACATTGTGCATAATTTCTTAGGTAATAACAAAGCTACAAATTACAAGTGTACAGTTCAAAATATGGTAAATAATTTTAAAAAGCTAAATTGTCACCTGTTATTAAAGCTTCATTTCTTGTACTCTCACATTAACATTTTCCCAGATAATATGGGAGCAATTAGCGACGAGCATGGTGAACGATTTCACCAACTAATTTCTGCTATGGAGTTTCGTTATCAATCGCAATAGAATGCAGCAATGCTTGCCGATTACTCATGGTTCATCAAGAGATAAGATACTGAACATAAATATAAACGCAAAAATAGGTACTTATGTACTCAAATTAATACACTCAAATTGTGTTCAGCTGTGTAAAATGTGTGTAAAATACGTGGAAAATGTGTATAAACTGTGTACAAGTATACGGCTGGTAAATTTAACATTTATGTATTATTATTATGCATTATTTTACGATCCCCTAAATTGTGATATATCGAAATAACCTATAAATACACATCCTTCGTTTAAAAAAAAATAAGAACCAAGTAAAAATTTCTAGTATCATTTTTATTTACTCAAGAGTGTATATAATTGGAATATTAGCTTTAAATTTAAGAAAAAAATAAAAGTCAATTTTTGTTTATCAGTGATTTAATAGTATGGCTTTTGTAGCTTAGAGTAGGAACGCGCATCTATTTGTGTAAGCTTTAAATAAAAATTGATGTATCTCTAGTCTAAAATAAAGTAACCGACACTGTCACCTCTGACAATGAATACTTTGTGTCCAGAGGCCTTTCTAGGCTAATATTAAGAAAACTATTGCATATAAAATTATAAAAAATGGCGATATAGTTGATAAGCTTTCGGTGTGCAGTGTGCAATTACTTTCTTAACTCAACTAATTTTTGGAGTATTTTTTAAAATTTTTATTCAAATTTTCACTATTTCGATGGAGATTTATTTCATATTTTAGAAAAGGTCATTTTTTAAATTGCTGCCAATTTGTAAAATATCGCACATAATAATATTCCCTTTGAATTAAAAGATGTATTTACACGTGGTACTATTAAAAACAGAAATAAAATAATAATTAAATGATCGCGTGTTAAAAGGCAGGAAATGGGGAAAAATTACGTGATAAAAAAGTACTTGCACGTGATTATTAAAAAGAGAAATAAAACTTGAAATAATAATTAAATTATTACGCGTTGAAAGCACATAAGACGCACATACACGCACAGAACAGTAAAATAAAAAAAATAAAAAAGATGCAGGAGAAAAAAATGTTCTAAACTTAATATTTTTGTGAAACTGAATCGATTAGAAACTTGAAATTTGGCATCGCGGTTACTTTTAATCCTTTAAGGGTCGCGCAAAAATTTTCACATATGTTTAAAGATTTCTAAAATAATAGCTAGGAAAAGAAATAGAAAATTTTTGTTAAATCAGACTTTGAATTCAAAAATTACGTGACTGAAAATCACGGTTAGGACGCTTAAAGAGTTAAGATAGAAATGCTCGCTATATAAGAATGGTTTCTAATAAAATTCGAAAATGAAAAGGTTGAAATGAGCGAAAAACGCACTAAATTATGATTTCTATGGAATTATATATATTATATGTTAATTAATTACTCCCATATCCATTTCAAAGGCACACAAATACCCCTTGGCATACTTCAACAACTACACCCAGAAAAAGGAATTGATTAAAACAACAAAACATGTTTTGTTGAGTACATTTTGGTTGTTTCAAGCAAAATTTTTAGTTGAAGTAGAAAGTTGGTTTTGTTGCATTGACAAAAAAATGTTAACACTCTTACAAAATTTTAACAAAATTTCATCAATTTTACTTGAATTAACAAAATCTGTTTTTTTAATTTTACCATAATTTTGTAATTTAAATTTGTAATTCCAGAAAAAATTTGTTTTTTTCCAAAATTTAAATTGTTGTGTAGTAGCCATAACTCTCTCACCTAACTTGGTTTATTTGACTTATATAGCTGTATAACTAAAGGATTAACATAATTTTTGGATAATTAAAACTTTTTTAGTTGGGACGGACCAAGATAGTTTTAAAAATCCCTCTATCCCATTTATTACTTCCTTCTATCTTTACAAGAAGAAAGTATTGGAGTCATGAAAATTTTTAACTTCTGGTTTTCGACGGATTTTGGAAGGTCCTGAACACGATTTGACTGTTTTTAGAAAATGACTGTCTATGACTCTGTCTGTCTGTATGTGACAAAAATTTTGTGGGCGCTCTATTTCAAGAACTAATGCACGGAATTTAATAAATCTTTATATTTAGTTACTTCCTGATATAAATTGGTGCTGATTAGTTTTTGGCGTAAATCGCGCAAAAGGTGGCGCTGCTATGTTGCAATTTTCGCGATTTCTGCAATAGGTTCGCGACTTTTCAAGAACCAATGAACTGATTTACATCAAAATACAGATTGAGTTAGACCTTGACATAAATAGAAGCTGATTACGTTTATAGCCCAACAGGTGGAGCTACTATGCTATTTTTTTCATGATTTTCACTATAACTAAATCTCAAGAATTAATGCACGGATTAAGTTTTAAATCATTTTCAGCAGTGATTTACGCCTGTAATTCTTAAGTAATAACCAGTGAATTTTTATCCTGCTTTTTTTCAAGCGTAAACCGACAGAGTGAAAAATGTCCCAAACCGGGAATGGTACCCGGGTCCTCAGAATAGAGCTCTGAGGTCCCAGCATAGGGAAACACAGTTAATTTTTAATTAATTTTCTGCAGTGAATTACGCCTGTAATCCTTGAATATTAACCTGTGAATTTTTATCCTGCTTTTTACAAGCGTAATTCACTGCTGAAAATGAATTAAAAATTAACTATATGTTGCCGTATGCTGAGCTTTGTATTTTCGTCTCATGTTTGCCGCAGAAATTTGCATGCTCATGCAGGGCCTGTTTACCGAATAGTCCCAGGAAGCCCGTGCTTACCCAAAGGAATACAAAGGTGCCCCCAAATTTACTTTTCAGAATAACTTTAAAAAAAATCAACCAGGGTAAGAATGCATTTTTTCCTTAAGAAATTATTATCTAAGAAGCTCGCTCTTTCTAAATTGTTGTTTACTCGAAATTTTTATGGTAAAATTTCAAATTGTTGCAGCATACCAAAAACGGATTTAGTAAATAACAAAGCAATTGGTAGAAGGGGGCCCCAGAGTAACGTCGGTCTTCCCCTACTTTTATGTCTTAAGCGGGCCTTGTGCTCATAATGACATTTCCATCTTGTGCTACGGTTGCAGTCGGTCCGACATACTACTGAGGGCAAAAAATAGTAAGACTTTGTTCATAATTTTAAAATTCTTAATTTATTCTTCCAAATCTATTTTGTCCCCCTCAAAGTAATCCCTCCTGGCCCCAATACACTTGTGCCAACGTTCCTTCCAATCCTCGAAACAGTTGTTAAAGTCAATTTCCGGAATAGCTTTCAATGCGCGTAGCGATTCACGTTTAATGTCTTCAATTGACTCAAAACGGTTTCCCCGGAGCGGTCGTTTGAGTTTGCTGAATAGCCAGAAGTCACACGGTGCTAAATCAGGCGAATACGGTGGTTGCGGCACGATATTGGTTGAGAATTTGGCGAAAAACTCACGAAGAATTAATGCAGTATGCGACGGTGCATTATCGGTGCATCTTTCAAAATGGTTTTCACTGATCCTTCTGATATTCCAACGATGCCAGTAAGGTCTCTGACTGTTAATCGTCGATTCTCAAGCACCAATTCCTTGATTTTATTGACGTGTTGATCATCAGTTGATGTTGATGACCGTCCTGGATGTGGTTCATCGTCAACGCGTTCTCGACCCTCTTTGAATAATTTGTGCCAATCAAAAACACTTGCTCGCGACAAACAATTATCACCGAAGGCCTTTTGCAACATTCTGAACGTTTCGGCACCAGAAATTTGATTCCGCACACAAAATTTAATGGAACTTCTTTGATGAATAATTTCACTCATTGTAAAAATCGCCGAATGCACTTTTTGTACTTCAGAAAGACAAGCGTATACTAAACACTAATGATTATTTTGATGTGACATTTGGCACAAATGTCACTGACTGTCATACCAAACTAGAAAAAAAAAATATTTCGACGAATGGGTTTTCGCGCGAAATTTAAATTAAAAAGTCTTACTATTTTTTGCCCACAGTAGTATATAAGAGTGAGAAATTTCGAGTTTGGGTATCGTTCCTTCTGGCTCAGTGGTTAGAGTGTCAGATCGCTATCCTGAGGACCCGGTTTCGATTCCCAGCTTGGGACATTGTTTAATCTGTAGGTTGAAAAAAAGCAGGATAAAAATTCACTTGTTATTGTTCAAGGATTACAGGCGTAATTCACTGCTGAAAACGAATTAAAAATTACCTAAAGAAATAGTTAAATTTAGATTGATTCAAATACAAAAAATAATTTTAAAGTAAATATTATAATTGTTTATGTAACAAAAACCTTTTGTTGTTAAAACAAAGAAAATTCTTAAAATTACACAAAACAATTGCTCTTTAAACAAAAGTTTTTGTTGCCGAAACTGAAAATAACTCTTAAAGTAGCAGATAATTATATTTATTTTGAGAAAACTTTCAACAAAAGAATTTTGTTAATTCAAGTAAAATTGAAACATTTTTACTTGAATTAACATAACATTTTTTTGCTGACGATACAAAATTTTTTGTTGGATTTGCAAAAAAAAAAAATCAACAATATTTTTCTTGTTGATTCAAACAAATTTTCCATTGACCCATATTTAAATGGAAAGTTTTGTTGGGCCAATCAAATTTTTGTTGATTCAACAAAACTTTTCTCTGGGTGTACGTATGCAAAGCCGCGAGCTTCCCTAGTAAATAAATAATTGGAGACTGCACACCACAATCTAAGCAAGTTGCAAAAGATGGTTAAATTGCCGTAGCAAGTTTTTTATTCTATAAACTTTATTTAACTGTAGTTTATTTAAAGCTTGTAATGTCTGAATACTTAAAAAAAAGAAAAAGAAAAGCTTAAACATGTTCAGATATTGCAAATATCTTAGTATTATAACGCTCCGTTTACGCATTGTATATCATATGGTAATAAGATAATTAAAATTAATCAAAAGGAAAAAAAATCGTTGATAAAAGGTTACATTAGTATTGAATTATTTATCAATGAATTATTAATGAAATTAATTATTGATGAATGAGTCTCAAAATTTATGAGAGTTCATTCGAATAAGCGCGTTAGATATAATATGAATCTGGCCTTGTAATTAAAGTAAATGCCAGAAATTTTAGATGATTTTTTGTTTGCTTATAATTTGTTTTACGCATATTTTCGTCATGAAATACTCACGTAGCATAGGCAATAAGACAAAGATGTTTAGTAATTTCTGAACAAAGAATCTTTGAATGCGCATTACGTTTGAATGATTTTCCTTTGAGAGTTATTCCTTAATTTCCAAATTGACCTCGAAAATCCACAGAGATATTGGAAATAATTCTGCTCTTTGATCATAAATTATTTCACTCTGCGGTATTGGTATCGTATTGCAAGAGAGTGTTTATTTTTGTCTAAGCTTTAACATTAAATATGTATTGACACGTTAGTATCAATTTTCTTTGTTACAAATTATAACAATACATTTCAGTTCTTTGTTTAACTTAATGCTGAAACGTGAGAACTTTGTTTCCTAGCCTTAAACATTCATAATATTTAAAAGAAAAGTTTCTTTTCCCATTCATAAGCAACAAGCAACGGATGCATCCCATATTCAAAAATATGAGTCTCAAATATTAAAAAATATATGAGTCATTTTGTTTTGGAAATGTAATGCAAAAGCTTTTGTTAGTATGGCATAAGCTTATTTAGAAAATAGTCTCAAGGTTCATTAATTGAACTTAAATAAAGCTTTTATTCTTCATGCCTTTTTATTTGTTATTTTCCTCCCAAATATAACACCAGAAAAAGTATATGAGAGAAGATTGAGTAAATATCTTGGGTATTTAAGTATTTTACAGAGGTGCCAAGCTCTCACTAATCCTCCATAATATGCGGATTAATTTGACCCAGTTTAAGAATGTTTCGAACCAGAATATTTATTTGATGAACCTTTATTTATTTAATTTCAGATTTCTACGTGGAATATATTTAATTTCATTTCTTAAAAAAAATTCTGGTTCGAAACGCATTAAACCTGGGTCAAATTTACCCACATATTACGGAAGATTAGTGAGAACTTGGCACCTCTGATTTTATGTTAGTTTAATATAGAAATGTACAGATTTTTTCTCTCTATATATATATGTATGACTATGTATGTGCATGCATGTATACAGGAAAACGCTACTAAAAGATAGATTCGCTTGTTCGTAAACATGAGAAAATGATTTCTTTTTGTGGTGAGGTGTATGATCTTGTCACAATATCCTTCAATATTGTACTCGAGATTGATAAGATAGATAGGTTAAAGGGTTGAGCTGTCTGAGTTGTATTGATTAAAACAAGATCATACACTATCTTCGATGGCGTCGGTGTATTAGGTGAAGACAAGTTATAATCTGGTCTAAGCTAACAATTTTTTTTATTTTTTTTCTAAATCAGTGTAGGCGAATGAAGTGACAATTGCAGATGCTAAATACAATATGAAATTTGCAAAATGCTGGCCAAATCTCGGAAACAAAATTTAGGCTCTTTCTATGCAAAACTTTGCATAATTGTATATCTTTAACCCTTTTAGGTGGAGAAGTACTTATATTCGTAAAATTCGGATATGATTGAACGACACCAGAATTTACAAACAAATTTATTTGAAAATAAGTAAAAGTTTTTCTTCACACACTTAATAAAAGGGAAAATTTCATTCCAAAATTCTGGTGCCAGTGTGGCGCTTAGGAACTAATATTCCAAAAATGAACCGCGCCCTTCAAGGAGTTAAAATATGTTTAGCTCACTTTTATTGCTGAAAGTGAAGGCATTGCAGTTTCTTTAACTGCTTTCGCGACAAGCGTCACGTGTACGTGACGTATATTATGCTCAGAATCCTTGATCTTTCCTATTTAAATTTGTGAATTTCAGTCTTATTTAATTAGAATTCCTGTGATTAAATTAGATACAGATTTCTGTTTCAAAATATTTGTGCTACAATATTAAAAATTCTATTCAGGACACTAGGTGCTCATACTATCGCCATGCTAAATATTTTGAAAAATAATTATACTTTCATTGTTCAAAATGATATACTGAAAATGAATCTTTTCTGGTGATAATTTTAGGTAGATTTCGTAAGAAATACTACCTATTACATTCTCACCTAAGTCGGAAATTTTGAAAAATTTTTGCAGATCTACGCCGATCATGACTCCCAGAACCCAAAACCACCCCCAGTTCAAAACTTTATCTATCTATCTATCTATCTATGTCACTTTTTTCTGACCACGATAACTGGAAAAATTCTGCATAAATCTCTTCCAAACTGATACATAAAATCAAGGGTCATAAAATCTCGGTCAAGTTCGTTAATGGGCAAAATCTAACAAAGGGGGGGGGGAATGGGGGGCTTTTTGTGAAAACAGAAAAACCCTCATAATTTCTTTATTTTTATACGTATCGAATCCGTTTAAAGTTATTATTACTTCTAGGAACAGGGCCAAAAACTTATGTATGACAGATTTTTGATATAATTAAAAATTGCCTTAAGGGGGGGAGGGAAGGGGGGTTTTAGAAGAAAAAAATTCAGAACTTAGTCAATTCCCAAGATTTCAAATCCGCTTAAATTTATTATAAATCCTCTTAATATTATCTAACACTTTTATATTGACAAGTTTTTTATAGGACCAACCGTTATAGCAAAAAAAAAAAAAAAAAAAAAATTAAAAAAAAAAAAAACCCTGCCGGCTCCGCCTGCAAACAAGTTATTTTTCGAAGTAGGCGGTTCCAACGCCCGCTTCTTTTCGAAACTGATACATAAAATCAAGGGGCATAAAATCTCGGTCAAGTTCGTTAATGGGCAAAATCGAACCAGGGGGGGGAATGGGGGGGGACTTTTTGTGAAAACAGAAAAACCCCCATAATTTCTTAATTATGATACGTATCGAATCCGTTTGAAGTTATTATTACTTCTCGGAGAATGGCCGAAAATTTATGTATGACAGATTTTTGATATAATTAAAAATCTTAAGGGGGGGGGGGGAGGGGGGTTTTAGAAGAAAAAAAATCATAACTTCGTCAATTCCCAAGATTTAAAATCCGCTTAAATTTATTATAAATCCTCTTAATATTATCTAAAACTTTTATAGTGACATGTTTTTTATAGGACCAACTCTTATAGTGTTGGGGTATTTGATAAAGTGATAAATAACCAAAAGAATGAATTTTGTTGATTTCAGAAATTGAAACAATTTTACACAATTACTAATTAAAAATCAAAACAGAGAGATGCAATAAACAAAACAAACCAAATAAATTTTGAATAACTAAAAAATCAATTAAGTAAATGAATAAATTTGCCAAAAGGTATCAACAAAATTCTCATTTATCACCATACCGCTTATACCCAACAAGTGGTTTGACGAATTGGAACATTGTTATGGTAAATTAAATGAAATTCATTAAAACTTTATAGAACAGATTTTGAATAAGAAAGACATAAAAAAGGGTCCTGTAATCCTTCCAGAATTTGAAAGGCACAAAAAAAAGGGGGAAAGAAGTTAATTAAAAAAAGGATACAGATAATTAATTAAAGTTACAAAACATGATCATATCAATGTACCAATTTGCCAGAACCATGCGAGTGATTTTGTATAGTGGTTAGTACCATACCAAGAAAAAAATAAGGTAGATCAATTTTCTTTTAATAAGAAGTTGGTGTGATTTAATTACCTTAAATGCAGCAAATAAACTTTAAGAATTAAACATAGTTAATATAAAATTTTTCTTTTACAGTTATCTACAATTCTTTTACTTCAATTAAAAGCAGGTTAAATTTATTTTATTTATTAAATCTCTTTCTTTATAGAGGAAAATAAAAAGTACTTCACAATATTTAAAAGAAGCAATTTAATATTTAAGGAAAACCAAATTAATAAACATTTTTAGAAACAGATCCAGAATTTAAATTTACTTCATTAAGTTTAATTCTTTTAATAAGAATAATACAACATCCTCAAAAACAAGTAAAGAATTTAAATTTTACTTATATAAATTTTTATTAACAAAAGAAGGTTACTTGGAATTTCAATTTCAGTAAATTCATCTTAGAAAAGAATTAAATATTAAATAATTACTTGCTCTGATTATTTAAATAATTAAACAAAACTCATTATACTTCAAACAGTAAAATTAAGTAAAGGTTTAGTAAAATAAAGAATGAACTTCCATAAAGTAGTCAAACAGATGAGAGACTAACCAATAGCATGAATATGAGTTTATTAATTAATTAACAAGTATATTAATTAAGACACCGTCACGTATGTATATCAAGATTTACTCATTGTAGAAACATAGAAATAACACAAGAATAACATTTTTATCAGTAGAAAGGAAATAGTTACCGAGACTTCCTTGGCAGACTCGACACTCGAAGTATTCACTATAAGAACAAATCATTAATGTTATTGCTGGATTGATAGTTTTATCTTTATAAATATTGGGCATTATTTGAAGAAATTTCAGGTAACCCTGGACATCTAGGTGGTCCTTTTCTCCTCCATTTCACAATATGGATCTAGGAAGCAGTATATGCTCTTTCCTTAAAGATGAATCTTAACGCAGGAATCTCGACGTGGAAAAATGGATTTCGGTGGTGTAGAAAAATGACCGGTCCTTCCTCCCGTCTTAAGTGACTGTCATAACAAAAGGACGTCATCAACCAGCGCTGACGATACCAGCTCTCTATTCCGGGTTTTTTTTTTAAAGACGATTGCTCGACGTTTATATATATTTAACCATCTGTGATTCCAAACTCCATATCTGAGACAAAGTTTTCCTCTTAGTTGAGAGTATCAATTATAAGTAAAGTATATTTTTACTCTCTTCATTTCTTCATCGACTATATCTCGGGGAACCAGATACCTTTTTTCTTTACCGGACCTTCCAGTTACACATTTTTCGATCGAATGCCTCTCAAATTCTCTGGCCACCACCAGGAAAACTCCAGGGGGGGGAGGGGGAGAGGAAAGGCGCCAGCCTTCCCCTAAAAAACTCATATCCCGTATCTCCCAGGCTACAATCTCTCGCGCTAAACTATACCAGGGAAAAAAAACATTCCCCGCGAATACGTTATGTAAAACCATTGGTCGTCGCTCTCTCTCGCGGGTGGAACTACTTCGCATAGGGGTGATGGCATGTGTACAGCTGTTCCGTTTTCGCTCCCTTCTTTCGACCTCCCACGTGAACTGTTGTTTACATAAAACGGAATAATTGGGCTCGTAAAAACGAATAATAAAACTTTAACAATACGGGCCACTATCTGCCGCCCGAGTCCTGCTTTTTCCACGAAAGATCTACAGAGCAGATTAAGGCGACCAACACCGTTAAAGTTGTTTACGAAAAAACAGCAAAAATGGAGTTATAAAACTCCTGACAATACGAGCTAATATACG
This sequence comes from Maratus michaelseni, assembly GCA_963931845.1. Taxonomy (NCBI): domain Eukaryota; kingdom Metazoa; phylum Arthropoda; class Arachnida; order Araneae; family Salticidae; genus Maratus; species Maratus michaelseni. The sequence goes on from OZ007589.1 coordinate 301,158,861, forward strand.
TTGTCTGGGAAATGGATTTTTTTATTGCCCAAGTGTCCGAGAGCATTTGGAAATTTTCCAGGGTAACAAGGACCACCCCAGTGAAATTATAACTTACAGGGGAAATGTAAAAATTATGATTTTAAGTTAAAGAGACAATGAATTTGTTTTAGCTTAGACATTTAAAAGAAAGAAAAGGTATTTTAACTCCATTATTTCAGACTAAAATAAAGAGAATATTAAATGAAAAACATTACGATTATTATAAAAGGAGGGGGGGGGGAGGCTACAACTTATATAGAAAAAAAAAGAAAATATGGAAAATTTAGAATAAATGAAAAAAAACCTACCCTAACATGACTCTCCCTTTACCGCAAAAAAATAAAATTTTTTGATAAAAAAAAATTTATTTTTTTTGAAACGTGCAGACCGAAACAGAAAATTTTTTTTTGCAAGGGTTACCGGGCTGAGAGGTAGTTCACAGTACGCTGGAGATTCCACAATATAAGACCTAACCGTTCGAGCAGGCCAGACATCGGTCCGAAGAACAATCATGAATTATAGAGTGAAGTCGCCGCTGTCAGATATACACTCCGGAATGTACACTAAGAGCTGCCCACCATGAACCACTCCCAAGTAACTGCTGAAATACCTGACGACTAGAACTGGGAAAACCACAAGGGGGTAACAAGACACCTAAGGAGTACTGCCTTCTAAGGCGGGGAAAACTGCACTTTGTTTCTACATAGGACACCTTCGCTGCATAACCATTTCTAACTCCTGATACCGAATCCCACCTATAAACATACCTGTGCTTGCTCCGAATGCCATTACTGTCACTGTATATTGCAACTCCTAGCAGGTTCTACTTATAATACGTTAACCTATCTACCTATACGACCAAAATTTTGCCAAAAAAAAAGTTTTTTTTTTTTTTTTTTTTTTTTTTTTTCTTTAAATTTTGGAAAAAGATTGCAAGAGTGTTGAGACTGCCAACTGAAAAACAATACATTACTCATAATAATATATACAACATTTGCATAAAATCATGATAAATTGGCCAGTTCGATGTGAAAACAAAATCAAATTACAACATACATTTACCTATATCAGTACTATTGGCACATACAATAACAAAAAAAAAATAAGCAACTGGGTATTTACACATGTAATGGACTTATGACACAACATATTTCATCAAAGTAATCGAGTAACAATATACCGAAGTTTAAAATAGGATAACAAATGCAAAATGAACCCCGGAATAAAGTTAAAGTCTGTAAAAGTGGTGTTTGGGGTGTAGGATAAATGTATATAAATGCAGTTACAACAAGAAAACACTGTGCATGGGAAAAGTAGTTATGTTCTTGTGCTACCCACACGTAGACTGAACCAGCCTAAATTTTTTTTTTTTTTTTTTTTTTTTTTTTTTTACTGGAAACATGGTTTTCCAAAGAAAACCCAGACAGTGATGATGCAGTATCATCAGACTACCCAATTTATCTACCCAAAACCAAATAAAAACAGATGTGACTCATAACACATAGTCACAACAAAACAAGGTCATAATTCCCATAGAAATAAAAAGGCTTATGTGTATAGAGTATATATAATTACTAATTTTGAAGACATACACACAAAAAAAACACAATTTGGGAGCAGAAAGTAAATTTAAGATAATCACAAATTTTAAAAAGGTAGAATTTTCAGGAAGAAGAAAAAAAAATATTTACAAAAAAAAAATCACTACCCACTAGGATTAGATAAAATACTACCCTGCTGACATTGCACTAGAAGAAAAACAAAAAGGAATTTCATGAATGAAACCAAAGGGGTAAATTGGTATGTCACACCTAAGTATCAAAATAAAAACTATAATATGCCAAACTACATTCCTAGACTAAAAGTGGTATAAAAACACATGAAAAAAATATATATATACATAATTAGGAATCTATAATATCGTACTTGCGTGCATACGATGAAAAGTGCCAACCGACCCAGCCTAACACTTGCTGATAAAACAAGGAGGAAAAAAAAAAAATCGGACATTTTCAAAGTACCCAGAATACCTCTTAAATTTGAAGAGAAAACTGCACAAAAAGGTGTGCGGAGGGGTATTTACTAATATAAGTAGCTAAATACCACTAAAAAATGTATGTATACACGACACAGGGTGTATAAAAAACACGAAATCGGGTTTCCGATTTTCGCTAAGTGGACCAAAACAAACCATGTTTGGGTCAGAAAACGCTAATATATATGACTAAAAACACATAAAATCACTATAAAAAACACTGCAACACATAAACACACATAAATATTATGAAATAAAACTATAAATACGCATAAATAAAAGAATATAGATAAACTAAATTTTATAAATAGGGCGGGATCGTCTTTCACGTAGCCCGTAAGCGTCCTGCGAAGTCGGCTGCGGTCGATTCAATGATTTCGACTTATTCGCTTTGTTAATCGAATTTTCCGCAACACTAGTTTCGCTGGTCGTTGCTGCTATTTCACACTCCTGTACTTCCCTTTCCGATTCATTATTTTCCTCCGATAGAGCTTCCTCCGCTGATTCACTTTTCTGCTGATGGTTATCAGCTGAATTTTCAACCTCCGGAGTTTTGTTTGAGTGAGGAGGAGGGGGGTCGATCTCGGCTGGATCGCTAGCTGAATTCGCTTGGCTTCCGTGAGTGCTGAATTCATTTTGAGTAATCGTACCAGGGTTGCTCTCTTGAGTGTCAGAACTTGGTATAATACAGTAATCGCGATGGCGTCTGCGCTGAGCGAGTTGCTCTGCATGGGGAATCGATTGCTGCACATCGATAGGTGGATCGTCAATCGAATCTGGGACACTCTGTTGTTGTTGTGGGTCGTCGGACCAAATCGGGAGTCTGTTTTTAAAGGCAGAGAGGCGATCCACATGGACAACTTGAACGTTTTTGGGATTTGCAACAAGGGCGATTTTAAAATTTACCTCATTTAATTTTTCCAAGATAGTGAAGGGGCCATTATTCAACTTACTTAATTTTTTTGTTGTACCAGGTGCAATTGCTGGAGTGAAAATCCAAACCAGATCACCAACTTTTAGTTTCTTGTCAACAGCTGTCTTTTCTCTATACTTTTCTTGATTCTCTGATACTTTTATTAAATGATTGTGCACTTCAGCGTACACCTTTTGCAGAGCTGGTATCAAAAGTTCACAAAAAGAGGGGGCATCATTATAACTAAATTGGGGGGGTTGAGAAAATAAATTATAAGGTAGGTTAAGGTTTCTGCCATACATAACAGCTGCTGGAGTTAGTTTGGTAGATGAGTGCACAGCCGTGCGCATGGCTAAAAGTGCAAATTTAAGCTTGGTGTCCCAGTCTGATTGATTCTCATTCACAATATGACACAGGGCGTTTTTTAGAGTCCTGTTCTGGCGTTCTATCTGAGCATTTCCGGCTGGATGATATGCCGTGGTTTTGGGATGTTTTATTCCAAACATTTTGTACACATGCTCGATAGCTGCAGAAATTAAATTGGGTCCTCTGTCGGTTGAGATATAACATGGAGCTCCATAACGTGAAATGAAGTCTGCGAGAGTATCGGCTACCACATCAGATGTGATTGAGGATACCGCATAAGCTTCAGGCCACTTTGAAAATGCATCAATGTATGTAATTATAAATTTGTTACCCGAAAAGGTAACAGGAAGAGGCCCTATAACATCGAGGTTCACTTTATTCATAGGGAAATGAGGTGTGGGTACACGTTGGAGGGGTGCAAGTTGATTTGCTTTGTGCACTCTTTTTTCTTGACAGCTAACGCACGACTCCACTAGGTGCTTGACATTTGCCGACATTCCTGGCCAATAAAAGTGCTCACGAATGCGGTCTATTGTCTTTTGAAAAGCTTGGTGACAAGCAGCTAGGGATTCGTGGGTTAGTGCAAACATTAGTGGTTAGTGCTCAACCATTTTCTTCGGCACCACAAGTTTGATAGGATTATTCAATAAGGGTGACTCCCGTGTATCCTCGCATACAAGAAGATCATCCCTAAAGAAAAATCTGAAATACTTGGGTGCAACTGCAAGATTTTCACTAATTTTGCGAGCAATTTCACAGCACTTTTTATCTGTTTTCTGTAATTCACCTATCTTTTCTAAAAGGTTGGAATGTGGCATAAAAGTTGTCTCCTTCGCTACTTGTATAGAAAAGTTGCAATTGGTGACATTATCCGGTTTGCTATCTGTGGTGAACCTTGAAAGAAAGTCTGCAACGCTATTACATTTTCCCTTAATATATCTGATGGTAAATGTAAAATCAGAAAGTGTACAGATCCACTTAGCCATACGTGATGTGGGATCCTGAATTTTGAGAATGTACGTAAGAGGTGCATGATCAGTGTATATATAAAAATGAGTATTGGCAAGGTAGCATTTGAAGTGTGCAGTGGCCCATACTAATGCCAATAACTCTCTCTCAGTGGCGGAGTATCTCGTCTCAGCGTCTTTGAGTTTCCTACTAGCAAATGCGACAGGGTGGAGCATCTCATTTTCATCTAGTTGTGATAGTACTGCCCCGAGTGCTTCGCCACTCGCATCAGTATAAAGGTAAAACTCCTTATCAAAATTAGGAAGGGCAAGACAAGGTTTGGATATTAGTGCAGATTTTAAATCCTCAAATTCCTCCTGTGCTGCTTGGTTCCAAGTGAATCGACCCGTATCTTTAGTGAGGTTGATAAGATTTCTCGCTCTTTTAGAAAAATCTGGCAAAAATCGCCTATAGAAGGAGAGTGCACCGATGAAGGATCTGACAGCCTTTCGGGTGTTAGGAGGTTGGAATTTCCTTATTACTTCAATATTTTTGTTGATTGGTGACACTCGTCCTTTTTGGATTTCAAAGCCCAAGTATTGGATCTTGTCGGATAAAAATGTACACTTACTGGGTTTGAGTTTAAGCTTGTGTTGGCGAAGTCTTTCAAAAACAAGCTTAAGTTTATTTATATGGGATTCGACATCTTTAGAAGCTATTACTATATCGTCGATGTATACTAAAATTCCCAAATTTCCTAGGTCACCAAAAATTGCAGACATAAGACGTTGAAAACTGTTTCCCGAATTCGAAAGTCCGAAACAGTTTCGATTCCACTCAAATAACCCTTTGTGAGTAATAATAGCTGTTTTATATTTATCCTCGGGACGGATAGTTTGTTGAAAAAATCCACTAGTTAAGTCTAATGTGGAAAAAAAATTTGAGCCTGATAAGGCGTCAACTGAGTCTGTGATGTTTGGTATGGGGTAGGCATCTTTCATTAGATTTTTATTTAATTTTCGAAAGTCAACAGCCAGTCTGTACGATCCGTCTGATTTTTTCACAAGAATGACCGGCGAAGCAAATTCTGAAATAGATGGGGAAATTATATTGGCCTGTAGTAAAATATTTAGTTGATCTTCCATTTCCTGTCGTAAGTTATGGGGGACTCTATATGCTTTACATTTAACCGGTTTTTCTGAAGTTAGATTAATTGAATGGGGTATGGTGTTACAGCCGGGTAAGTCTAAGACAGACGCAGCAAAAACATCTTTATTTTCTTGTAAAAATTCTTGCATTTTTAATTTTAAGGGCGGTTCTAAGTGGTCTAAATTAATTTCGGAACTCCAACTGAGGTCGGCATGGTCAAAATCTGCAATTGGAGGGGGAGTATTGATATTACAGGCTAAATTACAATTATCTGGGGTTACGTTAGAATTATCAATACATTTTTGAACTTTTGCTACTAAAGTACCCTTATTTAATACTATATTGTTATCAGAAAAGTTAGCAAAGGATAGGAATAGGCCATGTTCTTGGGTACAAATGGATCTAGAAATTAAGAGGCCTGCATGTAAATTCTTAGCAAAGGGCTCTAACATTAAAATACTCTCCTTGTCATTGAAATTTTCCTTCGTACATCTGACTTTAGCTAAAATTTTAGACTGGGCTGGGATTTCAAGTTTATTGCACAAAGATGCCATACTGATATTACACACCTTTTTCTCAACATCATGTTTACCTGTATTTTCACTAATATTATTTGCTTGCATTTCCTCATTTTCAGTAAATTCATAACTACCCATTTCAGAATTTTCAGAATTATCACTAAACTGCTCCCCAATATTTGCATTTACATTATTTACACTATAAAATTCTGATTTGATTTGAGAAATGCATTGTTCAAAATTTTGAAAATTTTCCTCACATTGTTTACTATTTCCCGAAGCAATTTTATCAACAGTAGTACCACCCGGTAATTCTTCCATCATAAAAACCTGGCAATCACTATTACTTTCATCACATACTCTGTTACACCTTTTATCAACATTATTTTCTTCGTCACTACTATTCTGACTGTGATGAACCTTCCTTATCTCCCTACTATTCCCTAATTTTATTTTCTCTGCACAGTTTCTTATTTCAATATCTTTCGAATAGTCAGGGGTACTACTTTTTGCTATCAATTTAGCCTCAGTTTCAACTTTATGATCTATGGGATAGTTATTTTTGCAAGTATTTACACTAGAATTGTTATTATTTACATTACACATACATTTACATTTAGCACAATTATACACATTAATAGGATTATTATATACAGGTAATTCATAACATTGCATGCGTGGGTCACTACTCTTACCTTGTTTGTTTACCTTTGTTTCCTCTAAACACACATTACTGTTTTTGGTACAAGGAGGGGTAAGCAGGGTTTGTTTACATAGTGTTTGATCCGAAGCCTGAAGAGAAACAGTATTTGTGGCACAATCAATGATTGCATTGTATTGTTTCAAAAAGGGCATACCTAGAATGGCATCAAATTCCTTCGCCAACTTGCCCTGCACTACAAAAAAAACAGTTTGGCATTGGGTGTTATGGAATTTAAAATTCATAACTACTTTTTCAGTAAGAGGAACTTGTTCTTCAGTTACTGTCAGAATAGGCGTATAACATTGTTGCACATTATAGTCTGTGAGCGAGTTCAAAATTACACTGCTTAAGAGATTAATCGCAGAACCTGAGTCACAGAGGGCAGTTATGTTAGTATTACCTATAAGTATACTGGCAGTTGGCAAGTTATAAGACTGCGGAGAAAAAACACTATATACCGCAGGTGGGTCGGTGGCCTTTTTTGGAATCAGTTCGACTACCTCTGATTCAGCCGATCCCCGTTTAAATGAACATTCTCAGTAAGAGTGGGATTATTAGTTGCATCATTTGCTTGCTGACCCTCTGGATAATTTTGTACTCTGTTCCTACCACTTCTGTTGCTGTTGTAATTATTTCCTCTGTTTCCCCTGAAGTTTCCTCTCCTGTTGTAACTTCCCCGGTAACTATTTTCATATCCTCCCCTGCTCCTAAAATTATTGCCTCTTCTCCTATTAAAATTATACACATATTGGGGGCACTCTCTAGCATAATGACCGGGTTGGGAACAATAAAAACAAGTAACATTTCTACTGGGTACTATTTCCTGGCTCTGCACCTCTCTCTCTCTGCTTTTATCACTTATTAGGTTGTCTAGTTTGGAATTTAGAGCCTCAATCTGTATTCTACGAGTTTCTATTTCTGCATTGTTGTCCCTAGTTGGCTGAGTAGCTGCACAAGCTAGATTCTGCGGGAAATTTTGTTGATATAAAAGGGGGTTTGGTTCCTCATGTAAAGTGTAAAAAGGATTTACACTGCGGCACGCTCTTTCCTCCAGGAGAGCAAAAGTTAAAATTTGCTGTGGGGTTTTGGGATCTTTGGTGATGACACCCTTTCTGATCTCAGGTGCAAGGTTGTTTAAAAGCATAGAGTGAAGCATGGCTTCACGGCTTTTGTTGACAATGGCATCAGCTACTCCATCAATAACGAGTGCCTTTGATGAGAGGTCAGATGCAGCATCAAAAAACTCTTGCACTGACATACCTGGAGTTTGCTTAAAGTTGAGGAATTTGGCAAGTGCAACATCAGGAGTAGGTGTTTGGACAAATTTATTTTTTAAAATACTTAATAATTCCGCACTAGTTTTATCTTTGTGGGGCTTAACTAATCTCGCCGCAGTACCATTTAAGCGGTTAAGGAGGGCAAATTTTTTCTCACTATCATCCCAAGCAAAAAGGGTGGAGAGACTATCCAGTTTCTCTGAAAAGTCAGTAAATGAGACTGAGCTAGCTCTCCATTAAATGGTGGTATGTTGCACAAGTTGTCAACTAACGAATTTTTTTTCTGGAGCTCTACCAGCTCCTTAGTAGGATCTCCTTTGGCCATAATAAAGTCAGATAATTACACAGAACTCCCAAAAAATAATAAATAGAAGGTAGAAAAGGGGCAAAATGGGGATTATATACCTCGGTAGCATAAGATCATCACCAATTTCATTATACACATTTTAAAATATCAATCTTAATATTTAAAAAATATACATAGAAAATTTTACCATATAGATATATGCAAAAATTTCACAATAAGTAAAAACCGATACCCAGTTGCTCCAATCATATAATGTAAAACAAAACTTACAGTCAAAAACAAAAGTTTTACTTCTTGGTAACCGCAGGAATGTTTCTACACGGCACCAATTTCTTGTTGGGGTATTTGATAAAGTGATAAATAACCAAAAGAATGAATTTTGTTGATTTCAGAAATTGAAACAATTTTACACAATTACTAATTAAAAATCAAAACAGAGAGATGCAATAAACAAAACAAACCAAATAAATTTTGAATAACTAAAAAATCAATTAAGTAAATGAATAAATTTGCCAAAAGGTATCAACAAAATTCTCATTTATCACCATACCGCTTATACCCAACAAGTGGTTTGACGAATTGGAACATTGTTATGGTAAATTAAATGAAATTCATTAAAACTTTATAGAACAGATTTTGAATAAGAAAGACATAAAAAAGGGTCCTGTAATCCTTCCAGAATTTGAAAGGCACAAAAAAAAAGGGGAAAGAAGGTAATTAAAAAAAGGATACAGATAATTAATTAAAGTTACAAAACATGATCATATCAATGTACCAATTTGCCAGAACCATGCGAGTGATTTTGTATAGTGGTTAGTACCATACCAAGAAAAAAAATAAGGTAGATCAATTTTCTTTTAATAAGAAGTTGGTGTGATTTAATTACCTTAAATGCAGCAAATAAACTTTAAGAATTAAACATAGTTAATATAAAATTTTTCTTTTACAGTTATCTACAATTCTTTTACTTCAATTAAAAGCAGGTTAAATTTATTTTATTTATTAAATCTCTTTCTTTATAGAGGAAAATAAAAAGTACTTCACAATATTTAAAAGAAGCAATTTAATATTTAAGGAAAACCAAATTAATAAACATTTTTAGAAACAGATCCAGAATTTAAATTTACTTCATTAAGTTTAATTCTTTTAATAAGAATAATACAACATCCTCAAAAACAAGTAAAGAATTTAAATTTTACTTATATAAATTTTTATTAACAAAAGAAGGTTACTTGGAATTTCAATTTCAGTAAATTCATCTTAGAAAAGAATTAAATATTAAATAATTACTTGCTCTGATTATTTAAATAATTAAACAAAACTCATTATACTTCAAACAGTAAAATTAAGTAAAGGTTTAGTAAAATAAAGAATGAACTTCCATAAAGTAGTCAAACAGATGAGAGACTAACCAATAGCATGAATATGAGTTTATTAATTAATTAACAAGTATATTAATTAAGACACCGTCACGTATGTATATCAAGATTTACTCATTGTAGAAACATAGAAATAACACAAGAATAACATTTTTATCAGTAGAAAGGAAATAGTTACCGAGACTTCCTTGGCAGACTCGACACTCGAAGTATTCACTATAAGAACAAATCATTAATGTTATTGCTGGATTGATAGTTTTATCTTTATAAATATTGGGCATTATTTGAAGAAATTTCAGGTAACCCTGGACATCTAGGTGGTCCTTTTCTCCTCCATTTCACAATATGGATCTAGGAAGCAGTATATGCTCTTTCCTTAAAGATGAATCTTAACGCAGGAATCTCGACGTGGAAAAATGGATTTCGGTGGTGTAGAAAAATGACCGGTCCTTCCTCCCGTCTTAAGTGACTGTCATAACAAAAGGACGTCATCAACCAGCGCTGACGATACCAGCTCTCTATTCCGGGTTTTTTTTTTAAAGACGATTGCTCGACGTTTATATATATTTAACCATCTGTGATTCCAAACTCCATATCTGAGACAAAGTTTTCCTCTTAGCTGAGAGTATCAATTATAAGTAAAGTATATTTTTACTCTCTTCATTTCTTCATCGACTATATCTCGGGGAACCAGATACCTTTTTTCTTTACCGGACCTTCCAGTTACACATTTTTCGATCGAATGCCTCTCAAATTCTCTGGCCACCACCAGGAAAACTCCAGGGGGGGGGGGAGAGAGGAAAGGCCCCAGCCTTCCCCTAAAAAACTCATATCCCGTATCTCCCAGGCTACAATCTCTCGCGCTAAACTATACCAGGGAAAAAAAACATTCCCCGCGAATACGTTATGTAAAACCATTGGTCGTCGCTCTCTCTCGCGGGTGGAACTACTTCGCATAGGGGTGATGGCATGTGTACAGCTGTTCCGTTTTCGCTCCCTTCTTTCGACCTCCCACGTGAACTGTTGTTTACATAAAACGGAATAATTGGGCTCGTAAAAACGAATAATAAAACTTTAACAATACGGGCCACTATCTGCCGCCCGAGTCCTGCTTTTTCCACGAAAGATCTACAGAGCAGATTAAGGCGACCAACACCGCTAAAGTTGTTTACGAAAAAACAGCAAAAATGGAGTCATAAAACTCCTGACAATACGAGCTAATATACGTTGTCTGGGAAATGGATTTTTTTTTATTGCCCAAGTGTCCGAGAGCATTTGTAAATTTCCCAGGGTAACAAGGACCACCCCAGTGAAATTATAACTTACAGGGGAAATGTAAAAATTATGATTTTAAGTTAAAGAGACAATGAATTTGTTTTAGCTTAGACATTTAAAAGAAAGAAAAGGTATTTTAACTCCATTATTTCAGACTAAAATAAAGAGAATATTAAATGAAAAACATTACGATTATTATAAAAGGAGGGGGGGGGGGCTACAACTTATATAGAAAAAAAAGAAAATATGGAAAATTTAGAATAAATGAAAAAAAACCTACCCTAACAATAGCAAAAAAAAAAAAAAATCCTTGCTGGCTCCGCCTGCAAACAAGTTTGGTTTCGAAGTAGGCGGTTCCAACTGCAGCATCATCGCAAAAAGGTCATTTCTTCCGCAATTCCCGACAAACAGGCGCCCCACGGTCTGCGTCTTCGAAATCTACCTGTGCCTGTAGGCCGAGCCGTCAGGGATTTTTTTAAATGATGGATTATGTTTCAGGAAAGATTTATCAATAGCCTTTGTTCGTAACAATTTACGAATTTTTTAAAAAGCCACCGTAGAATGAGCAATTCTATATTTCCTTACAAATTTTAGAAAAAAAAATATTTGATATTTAACCGAATCCAGCCGAATTAATAAATGAGAATTTTTTTTGTTTATTTATTTCTCTGTTTATTTAATACTCTAATAAACGTGTGATTGAATTCATTCATTTTGGTTAAATCAAAATTTATATGAACATATAAAATAGTATTTCAGTAAAAATTCTTTTTGTATAATTTAGTTTGACATTTGAGGATCATTATATGCATATGCAAATAAGAAATTTTATGGGTCACATCTAGTATAATGTTTTGCGATCAGTTAAAACAGTACCAAGATGTTAATAACATTATTTCCTACTAGTTGTGTAATAGACTATTTGGTTAGTCAGTGAAAATAATGTTATAAGGAATTTATTAGTTACAGAGAAGGAATTGAGAGCAATACAGACATATATTAAATTCTAACCAATTAATTTTTAATACTTCCTATAATAAAAGGGTCTCCCAACATCGTCTGATTACGATGTTTATAGCCCTTCCTTTATTTTCTTGGCTGCTCTAAGATGTGATATACAACTACTCATATACAGGGAGTGGAGTTGTTTACAACTGTTTCCGTTTATAATAAAACTTCCTGTATTACTTAAATGGGTACTTATGTATTATACGGACCAGGATATAGGTCGTCAAAAATGGTTGCCAATTGCCAATCTTGTTTGTCGTTTCCAATCCTGTTCAAAAAAGTAATATAACATTATTAAATACATAACATTGTTAAAAATGGTAAATAATATAAAATAAATAAGTAAATAAAATATAATAAATGAACAATAATAAATAAATAATAAAAAACTATAAACTATAATAAAAAAACTATAAATTATAATAAAAAAAGAAATTATAATAAATAAATAAACTACGTACTTGCCAAAAAATAAAGGTTACTGTGATAAGTGTAATTTGTGTCATGCTACTAAAGTGCTACTTCTACAATCATTGAAGGCTCATTGTTACTATTATAAGCTTTTACTGCTAGTCCACTAAGTTCACTTGATTCCTTTTTTTTTTTATTCCTATTGCTTAAAACAGCCAAATCACCACCGAGATTTGCACAATCTTATTACAATAACCCCTTGTTATATCTCGTCTAGTTACATTGCTTATTCGGATATATTGCTCTTTTTCCGTGTCTCCCGACAAAAAACGAAAAGTTCTATTGTAAACAAATTTTTTAAGTAAATTTATCCATAATTCAACTACAAAATGGTCTCTATAATTATTATTATTGTAAAGAAATTTTTAACATGCGGAATAGAAAACAGTTTTGGAGATAAATAATGCACCATTTAATTGAAAATTATCATTGTTTTTATAATTTTACTGTCCTTGGTTAAATCACGCTTTTTTCTTGTCTCTCGGCATTCGCGATAGAACGGGAAGTTAGTGTAATTCGTAATTTCTCTCGATAAAATTAAAATTAAAAGGAATTTGGAAAGAGTCATTTATTCCTAGTGATTCCAATCCCGCAGAATTTTCAATCCGGTAGGACATAGATTAGAATACCGCAGGGTTTTAAAACCGGCGGGATTCTTATCAAACAAAGCGGGATTCCGCGGACTTTTTTTTTTTTTTTTTTTTCAAATTAAATTGTAAAAAAGAAAAAAAAGTATTTAAACGATTTTATGTATTTTATGTAAATTAAATGAAAAAAGAACCAAACAATTTTAATTATTAAAAAAATTAAACTAATTAATGTATAAAAATACAGTTTTACAGCACATGACACTTCTTGCGTTAAAAAAAAAAAAAGATACCCAATTAAGGAAAAACAAAGAAAAAGAAGAAATAACTAACGTCATTATCTTTTATCTATACACTATAGTACTCTATCTACTCTATAATAATTTAACAACATAGTACGCTCACAGTCCTTTTCTATTTCGATGAAAATATGATATAAAAAACAGATTGTATGCATTTTTTTCACGCAAGGTTCTTCTTATGGATCTTAAAATGCAAGTCGCAATAAAGGAACTTTATCATCTTCAACACTAATTTATTCCACCCCTTTCATGTTATGTCATTCATTTTTTAATATCTTTTTAAAATCTACCATTTCGTTTTTTTCTTGTGCTGTTGGTTGGTATATGCTACTTTCTCTTTTTTTGTATTTGTATTTCCTACTGTATTAATAAGATCGTTATAGAAATCAATTCATCTTGTTCAGAGGTTTATGTAAAGTTACTCCTATGGTTTACTTAAGTTGATTACGTTTTAAAAGAATTTTATTAGTACAACTGTTCGTTGTTTGTTTATTAGAGTATTCCTTAGATAGCGTTGAATTCTCAGAAAAGAATAATTTATTTATATTTCGTTATTTTTCTTTATTTACTGAGTAATTTGTGGGATACCGCGGACGAATTCCGCGGTATTGCACTGCGGGATCTCGCGGGATTTGAATCTCTATTCACGCCGAGCTTTAATGTTTGGAAATAGTTTCTTTACTCATTTACACAAGATTTTTTTTTGCGAATATCTCGCTTTGAAACGTACTTAACATGTCTAATGCTATTTTAATAAAGAAAATCGATTACAAACTATTTCAACAGCGCGAAACAATTTTGACATTATGGTTAAAATATATCTCACATTTACGGTTCATCAACTAGATTTAGTAAAATTTTGATTCTTATAACATTCTTTTAATACGTAAATAGAGTGCTTCTCAGAAGGGAAACTTCTTCCTATAATTCATAAAAAACCCCACAATTATTAAAAAGAAAAATGACGTGTAAAGAAAGTTTGTAATTATACATATAAACCTGGTGATTCTATAAGACCGTTTCGCCTCAAATAACTGTTAACCAAATTATCTACAAACATGAATGTGGTGTTTAGATATAGTAAAACGGATATGCGCTACAAGATAAGTTACATTGCAGCGCCCTCTAGCTTAAATTTTGGAGTTATAGATCGTACTCGAAAACTATAACACATATATTACCAACATTTCTATGACAAAGTTGTAGAGCATCATCTATTTAGTAAGAAAAGATATATTGTGCACACATATACGACAAACAGTTTCCTGTACAGAGCAAAATATCTGAAGCTCATTCAAGACGTTCTGTTTATGAAAAACACGAATTATCTCCGAAAGCAAAATGAGAATTTTTTTAAACGAATGCAAATGCAATTTTATCAAATCAGAATGTAACCATACGCAAATACAAAGCAAAAATCGTAATGTAGTACAAGAATGTAGAAAGAGGATCACTTGTTACTTTTATTTTTAAAAGAAAATTTATATTTTAGAGTTCAGGCATTTTATCTGCAGATGACAGTATTTAAAATCGTAAAATAAATCATTGTCTGTCATTATTTACTTTTCTCAATCAAAATATTTCATATTGGTTTTGGATATTTTTGTCTGTGTAGGGGACTATTTTTCGTATAAGCGTGCACAATATGTTTTTCCTAATTAAATCGATGATATTCTGCATTTTAAACATTTATCTTTTGGTTGCATCTCATATAAGTTTTGAGATATTATCTCTAATTTTCGAATTTATCAGTAGAGCTGCCAGGTAAAATCGTGAAGCGCACAGCTCTAAACGGGCTTTTACTATGCCTAACCACGAAATTCATGACTATAGCTAACTCGGTTTACCAGTTATTTGTGGCAAAATGGGCTCAAAAGAGTACTCTTTTGCTCTGTTTATATCTTCATTTAACTGCACTGCTTTAATTTTTCGTTACTTTTTTGACTGTTTAAGAGAGACAGCTCAAACGAGAAAACCAGGTAGCAGCATAGATGTCGTAAATATCTTGTACGTAAATAAATTAATAAAAGAGAAAAAATAATAAGCAAAATATAAAAATCAGACAATTCCTTAAAAAATCGTTTTTAAAAAAAAAAATTGAGCTGCCAGGTATCAATGTGAAGCGCACTGCTCTAAACGGGCTTTTAATATGCTTAACCACGAAATTCATGACTATAGCTAACTCGGTTCACCAGTTATTTGTGGCAAAATGGGCTAAAAAAAGCGCCCTTTTGCGCTGTTTATATCTTCCTTTTAACTGCACTTTTTAAATTTTTCGTTACTTTTTTGACTGTTTAAGAGAGACTGCTCAAACGAGAAAACCAGGTAGCAGCATAGATGTTGTAAATATCTTGTACGTAAATAAATTAATAAAACAGACAAAAATAATATGTAAAATATTATAAAAACCAGCCAAAGCCTTAAAAAGTCTTTTTTTTTTCTTTTTTCTTTCTTTCTTTTTCTTTTGAGATGCCAGGTATCATTGTGAAGCGCACAGCTCTAAACGGGCTTTTAATATGCCTAACCACGAAATTCATGACTATAGCTAACTCGGTTCACCAGTTATTTGTGGCAAAATGGGCTAAAAAAAGCGCCCTTTTGCGCTGTTTATATCTTCCTTTTAACTGCACTTTTTAAATTTTTCGTTACTTTTTTGACTGTTTAAGAAAGACTGCTCAAACGGGAAAACCAGGTAGTAGCATAGATGTCGTAAATATCTTGTACATAAATAAATTAATAAAACAGAAAAAAATAATAAGCAAAATATTATAAAAAATCAGCCAATGCCTTAAAAAGTCTTTATTTATTTATTTATTTATTTATTTTATTTAGCTGCCAGGTATCAATGTGAAGCGCACAGCTCTAAACGGGCTTTTAATATGCCTAACCACGAAATTCTTCACGACTATAGCTAACTCGGTTCATCAGTTATTTGTGGCAAAATGGGCTAAAAAAAAGTGCCCTTTTGCTCTGTTTTTATCTTCCTTTTAGCTGCACTTTTTTAATTTTCGTTACTTTTTTGACTGTTTAAGAGAGACTGCTCAAACGAGAAAACCAAATAGCAGCATAGATGTCGTAAATATCTTGTACGTAAATAAATTAATAAAACAGAAAAAAATAATAAGCAAAGTATTATAAAATTCAGCCAATGCCTTAAAAAGTCTTTTTTCTTTTTTTCTTTTCTTTTCTTTTTTTTTTTTTTGCGCTGCCAGGTATCATTGTGAAGCGCACAGCTCTAAACGGGCTTTTAATATGCCTAACCACGAAATTCTTCATGACTATAGCTAACTCGGTTCATCAGTTATTTGTGGCAAAATGGGCTAAAGGAAAGTGCCCTTTTGCTCTGTTTTTATCTTCCTTTTAGCTGCACTTTTTTAATTTTTCGTTACGTTTTTGACTGTTTAAGAGAGACAGCTCAAACGAGAAAACCAGGTAGCAGCATAGATGTCGTAAATATCTTGTACGTAAATAAATTAATAAAAGAGAAAAAAATAATATGTAAAATATTATAAAAACCAGCCAAAGCCTTAAAAAGTCTTTTTTTTTCTTTTTTCTTTCTTTCTTTTTCTTTTGAGATGCCAGGTATCATTGTGAAGCGCACAGCTCTAAACGGGCTTTTAATATGCCTAACCACGAAATTCTTCATGACTATAGCTAACTCGGTTCATCAGTTATTTGTGGCAAAATGGGCTAAAAAAAAGTGCCATTTTGCTCTGTTTTTATCTTCCTTTTAGCTGCACTTTTTTAATTTTTCGTTACTTTTTTGACTGTGTAAGAGAGACTGCTCAAACGAGAAAACCAGGTAGCAGCATAGATGTCGTAAATATCTTGTACGTAAATAAATTAATAAAACAGAAAAAAATAATAAGCAAAGTATTATAAAAATCAGCCCATGCCTTAATTTTTTATTATTTTTTTTTTTTTTTTGAGCTGCCAGGTATCATTGTGAAGTGCACAGCTGTAAACGGGCTTTTAATATGCCTAACCACGAAATTCTTCATGACTGTAGCTAACTCGGTTCATCAGTTATTTGTGGCAAAAAGGGCTAAAAAAAGTGCCCTTTTGCTCTGTTTTTATCTTCATTTTAGCTGCACTTTTTTAATTTTTCGTTACTTTTTTGACTGTTTAAGAGAGACTGCTCAAACGAGAAAACCAGGTAGCAGCATAGATGTCGTAAATATCTTGTACGTAAATAAATTAATAAAACAGAAAAAAATAATAAGTAAAATATTATAAAAATCAGCCAAAGCCTTGAGAAGTCTTTTTTTTTTTGTAAGAAAGTTTTAATTCCAAGAGTCTTTCTTAAAATGTCAACAGCCCGAAATCTAGAAAAATAGTAAAAGATTTGTTTCATAAGGAATTTTATAATATTTTTTGTTGTACATTATTTTGTTTAAAATTCGGGGAGCCAGTATCATGGGCCGAATTCATCAGAAATATCCTTTTTCTATTACGGTTTACATTATCAAAGTTTTTCTTCTATAAGTAAAAAGATTGTTCAATGTTTTGTCTGTTACTAAAGATGACAATTGTGATTGATGGTATTACTAGAATTGAGCTATTAATACTGTCTATAAACAATACGATTAACAACGTCATTCTCAGAAAATAAAATAAAATTATAGTGAGAGATACAGATTGTTTATTATTTATATTTAATGGACAGAATACTGTGATTAACATTGACAAGATTGGGTGATTAATACCATCTGGATAGAATGTTATTAATATTGTCATTCTTAGAAACTAAAAGAGAAATCTAGTTCTATTATTTTATTAAAGTGTAATAAATATATGTATTGTTTAATATTTATATTTAATAGCAAGTATATTGTGATAAATACTCACAAGGTAGGGCGATTAATACTGTCTGAGTACAATGCGATTAATATTCTCAAAAGATAAAACAAAATTTCAGTTCTATGATTTCAGTAACGCTTAAATATGTTGGTGTTCATTATTTATATTTAGTGGTCAGTATATAACAGTTTAGAATACTTTAGTTACTTTTATTTAGCCAAGGAAATTACTTTTACTTATTATTACATTTATGCAACAGAATGCAGTGCGTCCCAAAAGTTTATAGACGTAGGGGTTTTCTTATTTTACAATTGAAAAAGAGGAGTAACAATTTCAAAACAATTTGTAATTATAAATCATAGAAAGACAATAATAATACTATACAAAAGTAATATTACACAATCACAGACTTTGTGAGAAAAATTTAAATTTAAATTTTACTGCCCCAAAAGTTTATAGACAACTCATTTTTTTACTTTAACATTCAAATTTGTAAACCGCTTTTTCTAATCACTTAAAAAAAAAACTTGATCAGGCATACTCAAAATAAGAGTTTTAAGAAATTCTGGCTTTAAAGAAAACCAACTTCGTTCAGTTTGCAGCTTTAGATTTTGAACCGTTGCAAATTGATGCACATTAGAATATACGTCTCTAGCTAATATTCTACAGAGATTCTCTATTGGGTTTAGGTCAGGACTTGCTCAGGCTGGCCAGTCCATAACAGCTGCTTCGTTTTGTCTAAACCGCTGCATTGTAAAGTTGGACACGTGAATGGAGCAATTGTCTTGCTGGTATATCCATTTGTCCCCAGCTAGCAACTTTCTACATGGAAGTAACTGTACTTCAAGCGTTTTCTGATAATCTCCGGAACATTCATGACCTTTCAAAATAGTAATCTCGGTTGTTCCATTATAAGAAAATGCTCCCCACACCATGAGTAAACCCCCTCCTTGCTGTCTGGTTTAAAAAGTTCGTGGTTCCTTGCGAATATCGTGCCAGTAATATGTCCAATTATCGTGGCCATCTAAATTAAATTTCTTTTCATTACTGCAAAGGACATTCAACCATTCATTTGTCCAATTGTGTGATTTCGGGCTCACTGAACACGAAAGTCTTTATGCCGTTTTGTCAACTTTGGCGAACAACGTATTTTGCGATAATCAAGAAATGTACTTGCGTACAGTTGTCGATGGACCGTGGATTTTGATACTGGATCGCTTACTTCTTTAGAAACTGACCGTACAGATAGGTTCTGGGTTGAAACTAATCTCAAAATATCTCTGTCTTGCCGTTTAGTTGTTTTCTTTGGGCGACTAGAACGGGCTTTTGTTTCAAAATTGAAACCTTTTGACAGAATTCGGTGAATATTAACACTGCTGCGTCCAATTTTTCTTGCAATGTCCACAACTTTTCATCAACGAGCCTTTAAACGATAGATTTTCAAAATTTCCTTTAGTAAATGGCACATTGCGAGGCATTTTTGCAATAAATCGGAAACGGAAAGACAGATTAGCTTTTATATCAAGAAACTATTGAGTCACAAGTTTATGACCTTGGAATATGCAAATTGTGAATATCAGTACTTAAATAAGCTTTTAACACCAGTTGTCTATATATTTTTGGGACAGCATTTTTTTGTTTTTATTTTTTTATACTAAATCTATGACTGTTAAAAGTTGTTTGAGTATTTTAACACTGCAAATATTAACACTGCTGCGTCCAATTTTTCTTGCAATGTCCACAACTTATCATCAACGAGCCTTTAAACGATAGATTTTCAAAATTTCCTTTAGAAAATGGCACATTGCGAGGCATTTTTGCAATAAGTCGGAAACGGAAAGACAGATTAGCTTTTATATCAAGAAACTATTGAGTCACAAGTTTATGACCTTGGAATATGCAAATTGTGAATATCAGTACTTAAATAAGCTTTTAACACCAGTTGTCTATATATTTTTGGGACAGCATTTTTTTGTTTTTATTTTTTTATACTAAATCTATGACTGTTAAAAGTTGTTTGAGTATTTTATTATTTTTATTTCATCATTATATGTTTGCATAATTTATTTAGTCTTTCTTACTCGTTTAGTTAGCTCTTAAATAATAATAATAATAATAAAAAAATGGTTGTCTATAAACTTTTGGGACGCACTTTATGAGTAATCATAATTTATAAAAGTGATATTTTTCTATAATATACTATTTATTTATACATTTTAGCTTTTATTATAACATACACTAAATTTGCCGCATTCTGCATGGAGAAATATTGCTCGATAAATAATAACGTTAAATAACCGATGTAAACAATATAAAAAATAGAATAAAATTTGCATATTGTGTACAGTTGTTTCAATCCAAAACAACAAAATCGTAGGAAAACAACAGAAGCTCATATGCTCACTGTATAAGTAAAAGTGACTTCTGTACATGTGTTGCTTCTACTGTTTTTGTGTGTTACTTTTTTTCTGGTCTGAAAAAAGGATTTCAAGAAGTCTTAAAACATTTGTATGCTTGTTTTATTACTTTGGTTATTTCCTGTTAAAAATTCATCATAGAAGAAAAGGCTTTTTATATAGCTATAACTATGAATAATAATAATAATAATAATAATAATAATAAATCTCGATAATGACACATAAAATGTCTTATAAATTAATCCATGTAAGAACACGTAAATAAATCCAGAATTATTGACACATGCACACGCACACACATGTATATGCAGGATGGACATAAGTAGTTGGACGAAAATAATGGTTTATTAAGCGCAGTTATACAGCCAAATATGTGAGTGCAAATGATAAAATACAAAGTTACTTACAAAGTTTACCTTTTGTCAAATGTTCGATGTGGCTGTCCTTATTTACTCTGCAAATGTCCGTTTTGTAAATAAGTTCTTCCCTTTTGAGCCTGTTCATGTCTATCAAACCAAGTTATGATGTCACATCATATATTAATTAATCTCAGTAATTATTCCCCGCTTATTTAATTACTTTTTCCAAATTCGTTTATCTTTTCCGTTATTTTAAGGTTCACTTTTCTACAAAAAATATAATTGTATTCATTTTCCTTTTCCCCACTTTGTTAAATTCAGTGTAACAGATTTCATTCCATTTATTCCGATGACTTTTTCGATTGTCATTTACATTACAGATTTCCATAATTTGCAGATAAAATAAATCAAAACCGCTACATATACTCTGCAACGGTTAGCATATGAGTCCATATGCCATCCCCTTATTTGGTCAAATAAATCTGTTGCTAACAGATTTCTCTATAAACATCCTTTTAAATCACAATGATTCCTAAACGCAGCTGAAAAATATATTCCAAAAATATCCAACGTACATATCAAAGCCAAAACAATTTTATCAAGTTGCTCACTAAAATATGCAAAACACTCTCGCAACTCCCATGTATGCGGTTTGGTGTTCCCACACATATTGGCTTCTCCTGTAGACATTCGTTAGGATGTTTTATGCCAAAAATGTCTCTGTTCTCCAAATTTTTAATTGTCTTTATGTTCTGTTCAAAGGAAAAAAAAACGCTATTACTGTAACCCTTTGGCGAGATGTAAAGTCATTCAAGTCTCTGTCATCCTAGGAGAAACATTTAATTCTCTCTCTGACCACTCCACTAACTGATCAACATGTAAAATAAAAATAAGTGTACGTATGGAGACATGGGTACCCTTGTCCCAGGTAGCTGTACTAATGGAGCCTGGCTGATATACTTGTGGTATATTACCTGAACCTGGATTAAACAATTTTTTCATATTTAATAGCTACTCTTCCTTCAAGATCTTTGCTGTTTATCTTTATAATTTCTCTACAACTCAATTCCGAAGTACTTTAAGAATCTTCGAGATTTTACGGTCCCGAGCTACGAACATGTAAGTGAATTTTCGAAGCGGCGGAATGTAATCCTATATCCAGATTAAAAAATTCGAAACTTTAAAATATCAGTACCCCAATGTAGTAATACTCTATCTCAGCACTTCTCAAACTGTGGTCCGTGGACCTCTGGGGGTCCGCGAGCCTACAGCTAGGGGTCCTCAAGCCCAATGTTGAATTCAGACTTTTTTTCTCCGAGAGGAATTTGTATCTCCGGGTGTGTGTGGAAGTGGGGAGGGATTTTCACGACAATAACTAATATAGACAATTATTAAGCATAAAACACCAAATCTCTCGGAAGAGACTTTCAATGTTAGGAGAAAAATAGATTAAAAAAAATAATTTCATTATTTAATGATACGTTCAGAACAGAATCACAGACATGTGTGAAAAATATTGAGAACAAATTGATTGAACGTGAAAATTCGTCCTTTGTTTTTTTCATTGTAAATAGATAAGATTTTAAATGTTGCCAATAATGTAAATTTGATTGTTTTCTTTCATTATGAATATGGTGATAATATATTTGAAGATTTTTGGTTTTGCAAATGCCTTCCAACGCACATAATAAGTGCAGCACTATTCCCATGTTTTGATAATTTCATACAAGAAAAAAGAAAAATAATACTTGTCAAGATGTATCGGAATACGTACAGCCTATGAGTAGACCTGTTAATATTTAGATAAGTTTGGTTAAAACGAAAACACCACATGTAGTTTGGACACACTGTTTTATCCAAACGTAGGTCGCTGGTTGACGAAAAATGTCTGAAAATTTGAAGACTACATTCAACGATTTTTGTTTTAGTAGTAAATTATATTATGGCTCGTTCAATGAATTCTACATTTTGTAAAATTTTGTTCGAAGAAATTGGGAGTCTGCACAACATCTACTTTTGTATACCGAAATTAGGGTGCTGTCACCCGGAAAAATTATAAATCACATTTTTACATAGCATTGTGAAATAATTGTGGTTTTAATGGATTTCTCAAATTCCTTTTGATAGATCGTTCCATTGATTTATCCTGGCTTGTCCAGGTTACGTATTTGATAGATGTTTTTTATTTCCTGAATGAGCTTAATTTAAGCATAGAATGTACATCTGTACATAGTTTCAAAATCCAAGAAAAAGTAGAAGCAACAACAAACAGAATTGATTTCTTGGAAAATCGACATGAAAATAATATTTTTGAATCATTCCCAACATTATTTGGTTTCTTGCAAACTTCTACGGAGGCAATTTTCTCTAACATTTTTTAAAATTTTGTTGTACTCTTTAGCACTTGAAAGAATTTTTCAGACTTTGTTTTCGTCTCTCGCAGTCAAAAAATGAGTTGTTGAGGAATAAATACATTTCATTCCCAACATATTAGTGAAATTCAAATTTTGACATTTTTTACAGCAGGAACAACTTGCGAAACCATCATGCGATAGTTCCATCAAAATTGCTTTCCAAGAGAATTGCCTTCTTAATTTTTGGTTGTGCGTTAGAAATACGTATGGGGGTGCAGAACTAGCACAATAAGCTATCAAGCAATTGCTTCGCTTATGCACCATATATTTGTGTGAAAGACTTTCTCCAGCCTTGTACACATAAAACGTATATGTAGAAATCGACTGCATGTCGAAGCAGACTTGTGGATGCATATTTCAAACATTGAACCAGATTTTGCAAATCTAGGTAGCACAAAAGCAACAGCAACATTCTCATAACAAATAGCAGTATGTATTTTTTAGCTGTATTAAAATGTATTATTTTTCTTACTGAATCGGATTTTTTCCAATGCTATAAACTAAACATAGATTATGTGTAATGGAAAATAAATAATGTATATGCATTAAAATAGTTTCTTATCATATACTAAGAAATAAAATTATTGGGGGTCCCCGAAATCCATATTACATGAAAGGGGGTCCACGAGATCACAAAGTTTAAGAAACGCTGCGCGTCTATCTTGTCATATGATCTTAGAATGTGAATGAAAAATTTGGGTGATAATAAAAATTTTAACCTGTCTAAATTAATCTGGCAGATATGAATCTGTCTAAATTAATTTGGCGAACCATCTGTCGAACTTTTAACGCTTCAATACAGGGTGATTCAAATTGAAATATCCCAATTTGATACGCTTTGGCGAGAGAACGCATGGACACAACGTCTCCATATTTGGAAGATATACAATTGAAACCATGGGAAAATGATTGATACAATAAAAAATATATGCTAAAATGACACCAAGATGGCGCTGCGAGCTATATCGGGAGATACAATTTGCATGAAAGGACCGCAGAATATTAAAAGAAGTACAAAACATTTCGAAGCATTCTTCTACGAACACGTTGGTTCTGTCGTTGAAGAAACGTGCGTTGCTAATAAAGTTGTTTTACCAAATCAGCGAAAACGTTTGTGAGAGCTCTCATCGAATCCAGTAAACCAAAAAAACAGATCAACTAACAGCTTGTAAGTTGTAGCAAATGTTTCTTTGGTTCTACTAGAAGATAGGGAGGTTTTCAGTTCAACCAATATAAAGCCGGAAACAAAGGGTAAGTAAGTGTGGCAAAATGATAACAAAAGATTAGTGTGTAAAAGTGGCTGAAAATGTTCCAACCGGTATTGTTGAAAAGTCCAATAAAAATTCAGGGGAAACGTGTAATGTTTTTTGGATTTCATGTACACAAGATTTAAAGGGTTTTTCTGAAAGATGAAGAATCATAAAAAGAAAAGCCACATAAGGTTGCAAGACCGTAACATTTCTACTAATTATTTATGTGCTGCTGTCGATCATGTTGTGACAAGATATCAGTTGTTGTCCCTTCAACACGATGGACATATTGAAGAAAGTTACACCAATTTAAGGCAGCTTCTAGAAGCATTTATTTGCTGTTATGTTAGTCAAGTGTTTTGTTGGTATTCTGTTGAGGGTGTTATTCACATCGCTGCGAGATTGAAAATTCTTGAGAAATAACAAATTTAAAATGATGACATTTCATATGATGCTGTTTTTTGGTAGTAATTTAAAGTCATTACATGACAATGTTCAGAGTGCCATATTTTCACCTATCGTCAATTTTTGTAATTACTTTTCTATTGTATCAATCCAAATCATCAATCCTTATTGCCCCCACGGTCTGAAATGTATATCCTCCAAATATGGAGGCATTATGTCAATGGATTGTCAATCTGGGACATTACAAACAAGGACGCTCTAATTTGAATCACCGTGTATGTCAGTTAATAAGCCTGTCAGTTTCACGATCTTATCTTATGTACTTATTTTTAAATAAATTTCTAAAATTTGTCACAGTTTTTGATGTATTATGTATACATGTAAAGAAGACTGGAAAATTTCAGGTTAGAATTTTTGTTTCTTTTCAATCCAATTCAAAGGTGGAATTATTTGATATTTTAGAAATTCTATTTCTCATAATGTGTCCTTTAATGTCTTGAAAAAGAGTTACATTTCTCCTTATCCTATGAATAGACTGTAATAAAAAAAATCCTTAAATACATTCATTGGCTAGTCAAAGACATTTTGTTTAACAATTTAAAACAAATTCAGTGCTTTTCGAAGATTCTTCAGGATTTATGCTCATAAAACTTTACATCGAAGCATCTAGAGATTCAGAACACACGTCAAGATATGAGAAATGATTTTCGATTCCATACTTGAACTTTTCGAGGACTAATAAAATGTTACATCTGTCGTAGAACATGAAGAAATCTAGATTAAATTAGATTTATAGCTCATACTTTCCCAGGATATTTCATGTTATAAAACGAAAATTCGAACTTGAATATTTTAGTAAGTTCTGACTTTTACATCTGTGATTCTGTGCTTTTGAACATGTATGTATACCGAAACATTTCTGCTAAATCGGAAGCTGGATAGAAAATGAAAGTATTCAAAACGATATATTCTAGAATTTAAGTAGCAAACGAAATTTTACTTCTCTTGAGAATGTCAGGAAGTTAGGTTATAAACCTTTATTTCTTAAAATGTAGTTTCTTTTGACCCTCTTTTATTATTTCTATTTGATATTCAGATCTATTAGAAAAAATAGGTGCATTTGTAAATTTGTTTATTAATGAAACTTTTAGTATAGAAAATTTAACGTATATATCGGACGTTAGGAAGCTGGATTATAAACCCATTATTTCAAAAAAGTACTTTCTCGTTACCCTTTTTTACTTACCCATCATACATAGTATAGGTCTTGTAATCGTTTTGAAAATCGAATTTTTTTTTTTTTGACGGATTTACATGTTTCAGACACTGGAGATTCCGAAAAACATATTTTTAGAAAAAAAATTTTTTGCCGTCCGTCTATATGTCTGTATGTCTATGTGTCTGTAAACGCTTTATCTCCCGAAAAAAATGAGACAGAAACTTGAAATTTGGTATGTGCTTAGTATGTAATAATGGGAAGAAGCTTATTGTATTTCAATAATCTCGATTATCCGGAACTATTTTTATTGGACTCTCGAAATATTCGTTCTGATAAAAGGTACATAAAATTTTTCGAAATTGTTTATTTTAAGGAGTGAATATAAAAGACAATAAAAAAACATAAATTTTGCATAAAGCATGAAGTCGATCGGATAATGAGTTGCCGAGATATTTGTAATCCTATTTGCCACACTCTTCGATTTTTCATGACCCTGTATTTCATCCAAATTTCAATTCAAAGGTATATTTTAATTGGAAATTTCACGCTTAATCAGATGCAATAAACCGCTAGTTAATAGGATTATTATTTTTGGAGTTATAAGGAAAAACCTCTTTCAAGCAATTCAGTAATCGAGCCTTTAAAGTTTATGACGTCATCCAGCCACGATTTTATTCGAATTGCAATGCATTTTATAAGTAGTTTACACATTTTTATTTTAATATTTTACATTATGCATATCCATGATGGGTAAGTATTACGGTGGCCCCCAACGACTAGTTCCCTTTTATATTTGATATTCAGATCGCTTTAGAGTAATTTAATAGAAAAATGGATGTGTTTGTAAAATTACATATTACTGATTTTTTTATTTTTGAAAAGAAGATGTGCATTATATTTGAAATGACTTTTGAAATAAGAATGATTACTTGATATCACACTAAGAATAAACAAGTTCGAAATTGTACTTCAAACGTGACAAACGAGGTGCGTTCGTACTATAGCTAGTTATATAAATATTCAGATCTTGATGATTTTTAATTCTGTGAAATGAATTACATCGTCTGCAGATTGATTTCTGTCATAAAATAAATATCTCGGTCGCTTGACGATTAAATCTCGGAAGCTCCTATAACAAGAAAGCACCGATTTTTTAAAAATAAAATATTCAAATTTCTTAATTAATATTTTTATTAATAGCTTCTAAAGTTTTGATTCGATTTTCATAAAATTTGAAATGACTCGACAAAATTCTGCAAAGATTATATATATTAAATTTCAAATCATTTGGTTGAGTAGTTTTTGTGCTGTTATATGCGGACAGACGGACGGACGGACAGACAGACAGACGGACGGATCAGACGACGACTATAGGTGCTACGTATTTATATAATTACGAACGCACCTAAAAAAAGAAAATGAAGATTCCATCTTCTGAAACAAAATTTTCTGTTGTGTTTATTCTTTCTATTAGAAAAAAAAAAAAAAAAAACATTTTACAAAAAAAAAAAAAAAAAAAAAAAGCACTTACGAAGTGCCACACACCGATTGTAATGAATTTTGCATTTCCAAACACATTCACCAAATGTTATCGGTAATCGTTACTTTGAACAGTTCAAAAATGCCATACAAGAGCACTTTTAAAGGAAGACATGCCCCTCATTGTTAGCATTCCTGTATGACATTTTGTTTTAATTAATTATCGCGGCT
This sequence comes from Maratus michaelseni, assembly GCA_963931845.1. Lineage (NCBI taxonomy): Eukaryota > Metazoa > Arthropoda > Arachnida > Araneae > Salticidae > Maratus > Maratus michaelseni. Next base: position 301,186,694 of record OZ007589.1, read on the forward strand.
TTTGACTTAAGTAGCAAACAGAATTTAATGGTATAGCGATGTCTTCTTGGATACTTTCCTATTATGTTTGTGCATTTGTTCCAACAACAGCGACTATACTGACACCAGTGCAAAATTAAACAAAACTTTGAAAATAGTTATTATTCCTGCAAAATTGACTTGGAATGTGTTACCTGTTAGTTCAATGCTTTTTTCGATTTTTTTAAAATTACTTTCGTATGTTTTTAGATTACATTACAACTGCATAACTGGAGCTAGATCATCAAGTTAAAGTCAATGTTTCACAAACAGTTTTAGTCTCCACGTTATAGGGAAACTTGGCAGTATCCCTGATACTGTTGTTAATGTCTTCAGCTTAATGAATCATTTACAAGTCCCACGGATTTTTGTTTCACAGTAAGGGGTTTATCTGGTTATACAGCGTATTTATATGTTAATAGAGACCTATCTTTCATTCGTTTCTCATGGAGATTCTCCTATTGTTTTGTGCATTTCTATCCAGGTTATCACATTAGCAAAACGTATGAAGACTAGATATTCCTAATATTTTATGAACCATTTACAAATCCCACGGATTTTTGCATCAAATATTGACCCACCATTACATCAAATATTTACCTAACATGCTGTATCGTATATTAATAACTAATGCATAAATGTAATTTGTATAGTATAATATAGGTACCATAATGTATATAATATAATAAGTAATGAAATAAATTATGCTGGTCATACAGAAATACACAATGAGGGGCATTTTCCCATTAAACGTGCTCCTGTATGGCATTTATTAACCCCAATATTTCTGCACCAAAATAACGTTTGCCGATAAAATTTGGTGAAGAAGTATATCTGGGTATCTTTTATCTACCTTTAAAATTTCATTACTAGTGTTGCCAAGTCTCAGGCTTTTTGTATACCAGTATTTTATTAGAGAAAATTTTCTTATTTTAAATCGCAGAATGCTCCGATTAAATAAAACAAGATTTTCTGTATTAATATACTGGTATCCAAAAAACCGGAGACTTGACAGCTCTGCATTACAATCGGTGTGTGGCATTTCGGGAATGTTCCTTGTTAGAAACAATTATAGAAATGGCCTTTGAGAAAACTAGTAAAATCCTATGTAAAAAATAGATTAGTAAGCTTTTCGTGTGTGGATGTTTTTATTTTTTTATTATCAACCTCATTCAAAAGCAGAATTTATCTATCTTATTCTGACATTTGGCTGCTCCAATTTTTCTTTATGTTTCTTTTAGTGATTCAAAATGCTCGATATTTTGTTTTTGCTTTTTCTTGTAAATTGATTGTAATAAAAAGTAACAAAAACTTAATTACATTCGTTCGCCATTTTAAGATTCTTTATCGATAAATTTATTTAAAAAATTCTTTCTATTTTATATATTATTTATAATTTATATGCATTATAGTTTACATTGAAACATACCCAGATGCACTAAACACATCGCGATCCGCGAAATGATTTTTAATTCAATACTTGAACGATTCGAGGAGTAATAGTATATTGCATCCGTCATATTATGAATCTGGATTAAAATCGATTTATAGCATATACTTTCCCAAGATATTTCGTGGTTTAAAACAAGAGCTCCTATTTGAATATTTCATTGTTTCCGATTTTTGCATTTAAGATTCTGTGCTTTTGAACTTGTATAAATACTGACACATTTCTGCTTAATGAAAAACTGGATAGAAAATGAAAGTACTGAAAGAAAAATTCTATAAATAAGACTTTATTGCACTTGCGTATTAGACAACTAGACTATAAAAGTGTATTTTTAAAATGTGATGTCTCGTGACCCTGTTTGATTATTTATATTCGATGTTCATGTCCGCATTTAAGAAATTTAATATAAAAATATATAGATTTGTAAATTTTTATATTAAAATATGCTAAAGTTGATATGCATTTTATTGAAATGTCTTTTGAAGCGAGCATGAAGAATTTTTATCACGTCCACTTTTGAAAAATGAACGTTCTACCCATTGAAAGAAAATTGTCTATTGTAGGGGTTGCCAAACTTTTTTTTTACTGTGATTGGCGTTTCCGAATTTTATAATCACTTTCGTGACACACTTACATATTTATATTGGCATGTGGGGTGTACGTTGCATAAACATATACATGCTGATGTATATGTTTATGCAATGACGAATGTAAATAGATGTTGGATGAATATAAATGTATGAAATTGTTATGGGCCATGGGTAACAAAGGCTTCCTCGCAACTAACAAGAATGTAAAAAATTAAAACAATACTCCAAAATACTAATTTTTACCAGTGCAAGTGAAGTTTTCAGTGTACAGCATACTTTATTTTTAGAAATAAAAATGTACAGATTGAGAACATTTTCTTTATTTTGATCAAAACCAATATTTACTATACATTACTCCAAAATATGTACATATGCCTATAAATTTAGAGACGCATCGTGGGCACCAGAAAAGGGGTCAGTCGGCGCATGTGCACTCGCGGACGCATGGTGAACGGCCTCTGCCCTGTTGTGTTTCTTCTTTTCACTAGAAAGAGTAGCAAAAGTTTTATAAGCATATCTAAAAGTAGAAAGATGGCTTTTACAGAAACTAGTAAACTCAGATGTAAAAAGTTAAAAAATGAAATACTAGTAAACTTTTGGTGTAGATTTTATCTATTGTACTAGATTAGTATATTTTATTGAGCTGCTATTTGAAATAACGATTGAATAGTTTTATCACTTTTTAAAAAAAATGAAGATTAAAACCGGTGAAACAAAATTGCATACTTTGTTTCTGTTATTAATTAGAAAATGGAATAAATAGTTATACTTAAAATCAGTTCTAAAAATGGAAAGACGTATTCTAATAATAGTAAAATTATGTGTTAAAAAAAATAAAGATAGTAAATTTTCGGTGTGAATTTTCTTTATTATTAAATTAATTTAAAAGCAGACTTTATCCATCTTTTTTCTAGAATCTGGCTGATCTAGTTTATTTTTATGTTTCTTTAACAATTCAACTGGACAGCTGGACAGCCATGTAGGAGCCCGTTAAGAAGAGCGTAAACAAGACCGGCACATTTTAGAACAGCCATACTTAATCTTTTTTACCTCGCGGGCCACAAACATACTGATTTGCGACGTTAAGGTGGGCCGCAACACACTTACAAAAGGGTAAAAAAAAAAAGAGTAATTAAAATAGTAAGATAGCATAAACATTACAAAAAAGCATTATAACACAGTTAATATTATCTGTAAGTTTGAACGTTTCTCGTGGAAGAAATGCTACCATAAAATTATAACACCACTATTTCCAAAACTTCAACTTTGTGATAGACTTTTATTGTAAATGTATAAATATGCCGCAAAATTTGTTGCTTCGAAATAGTGGTGTTAAAAGTCTTTGATGCCAATTATTTTTCCGCGACAAAACGTTCAACCGTAAAAAGCAGTATTAGTTATATAATAAGTATAAAACATAATAATATAACAATGCAGAATTGACAAGTTATAAAGAAAAATAATCAGGAGATTTTCAGGAATAAATCAGGCTTTTGCTCAATACAAAAACTTTTTATTTATTTGTTCTTTTAGTGTAGAAACATATAGTGCAAATTTAAATAATTTGGGCTAACGTTTGAATAGTGTTAAAGATTAAGAAATGTATATACCCCTGTAGAACAAATAGAACTACATTTAAAAATAATTTTTGAGTAAGCAAACGACATTTTAGACATTTTAGATTGATCATATTATGTGTCTCGAGCCGCACATAAAAGGTCGCTGGGCCACATGTGGCCCGTTGAGTATGGCTGTTTTAGAGTGTGCAAATCCCGGGAGCCAAACCACCAGTGTACAGTTTATCAGAAAGTTTTAACTATTTAGAGTCAGTAGTTAAAATGAAGTTTTCCAGTTGAACTATGAGTTACAATACTAGCAACTGCATAAGCTAAATTAGATAGAATTACTAGAAATGCCAAAGTTTTTACGATAATATGAGGATACGCGGTATGCAAACTATACAAAAATGCATGATACAGAAACTACATTAAAAAAGTACCAATTATAACAATATCATTTAACCTTTAATGATTAATTGCAAAATTTAATTGCAAATTGATTCTGCTAGAATGCTGAAACGATTGAATGTCAACAGAATTTAAGAATAAACTGGTTTGAAATTAATTAAATACTTTTCGTCACGCACATTGTAAAAGCAAAATTTAATTTAAAAATTCCGATAGAAATTTGGCATATGGGATAACAATTAAGTTGGAAGTATACTTCCTTAGAAAGAGCTAAGTGAAAGTATATTAGAAATATTTGTATAAAATTAGGATATATTTTAAAGTACAAAAGTTTATATTAGATATAATACTGGTTTCTTTTTTTTAAAAAAGCAAAAAATATGAAATATGTCCACGACGAACATATATTTCCAAGAAACTTCAAGACATCAGAAAATAACTTAACAAATGCAAAAAGATGGGAGTGTCTGGCAATGAAGGGAGGAGAAAAAAAGTTAAATTTTATTTATTATTTATTTTAGTATGGGTTTGGATTTTGAAAAACACGTTCTTAAGGCGGTTTTCAAATCTTTTGCTCAACAACACGAAACATTCTCACACATTTTCGGAATTATTTTTAAACACAAAGCCATAAAATTGTCAGACCTGACTATTTAAGTGATTTGGAATCGAAATGAGTTTTCCATTTTTTGATAAATAAATTATTTATCGAGTTATAAGTGATTTTGGTGATGTGACGACGATTTTTTCTCCTGTTTCGCGGTGTCGCGTGAGGAAATTTGGTTCAAAACACCAACTTTGACAGTATTTTCTGAAAGATTTTTTGCGTTTACCAAAAAATGGAAAACATCTTTCGATTACATAGTTTCTGATTAACAACATCTGCCCATTTCATACGTTTCTGAACCAAAATGATTTTAAAAATGTTTCAGAAAGTAGCCCCTTTGGATTTGAGATTTTGCCTTAAATAGACACATTTCAAAAAAGATTTATACTTGACATTTTTCTGATCATTCCTGGAAATAGATAGTAACTTAATTACATTTATTCGGTATTCAAAGACATTTTATCGAATAATTTAATACAGATTCTTTTCATTTCTTCAGAATTTATATACATCTAGTTTACATTGATGCAAATCCAGATTCAGCAAACACGTAGAAATGATTTCTGATTCAATACTTGAACGATTCGAGGGCTCATAAAATATTCCATTTGTCGTAAGACGTGAAGGAATTTGAATTAAAATATAGTTCATACTTTCCCAAGATATTTCATGTTTTAAAACTAATATTTGAACTTGAATATTACAGTACCTTTTCCGGCTTTTACATCTATGATTCTGTACTTCTGAACATATAGATATGCTAAGATATCTATCCCAAATAAACTAAATGGAAAAATTAAAGCTCAAAATGGTTCATTTTAGGATTTAAGCAGCAGACAAGACTTATTGGCGTTTGAACGTGAGAAAGCTGTCTTATAAATCTGTCATATAAAAATAAGTTCTGTTGACTCTCTTTTATTATTTCTATTTGATGTTTCGGTCCTCTTTTGAGTAATTTCATATTATAATAAATGCGCTCGCGAGCGCGTTTAGACATACACATAAATAAATGCTATAAAATCGATCGCTAAATTTCATCAGTTAATTGTGGACAAGATTAGCAATCTTTCCCCAAGCACAGGATAGCAGTGCCCCTTTTTGACTGATCAAAGTCAAAATTGAATCAGCATTTATTTATGTATAGATCTAACATAATATGAAATTCTATGTATTAGTTTCCGTAATATAGCCATCCCGGAAATCGTGAAAAACACAGCAGAGCCGCCACCTGTTGAATGATATACATCAAAACTTTATCAGTATCTATTTATGTCAAGGTCTACTATAAAATGAAGATTGATAAAATTCCGTGCATTAATTTTTTGAGATATAGCTATTTTGAAAATCTTGAAAAATACAGCATAGCAGCTTCATCTGTTGGGCGATATACACCAAAACCTAATCAGCACCAATTTAGGTCTAAATGAATCTCAAGTTTTATCAAATTTCGTACATTCCATGTTGTAATAAATTTTGGGTTCATGATCGCCCACAAAATTTGTATCACATTAGACAGACGCACAGACACAGGGCCGGCCCAAGGGGTGTGCGAAGTGTGCCACCGCACGGGGCGTCTAATCAAAGGGGCGCCAACCAGCGGCAAGGGCACACACAAGAGAATCAATAAAAATAAATTTAGATTCTGCGTTTTTTTTCTTTTTTTTTACATTTTTTATACTTAGACTGGGGCCGATTCAAGAAGGGGTTCTTCTATGCGTTTAAAATAGAATTCAAAGGTGCTGAATTTTCGCATGTAGACCGCGGCTTCTATTCTTTATCTGAGAAGAATTGAAATGTCTTTCAGCTATTAAACTCAAATTACTCAAATTACTCAAATTACTTCGTCATTCTGGGACGACAAACAGAACCACGAACCACCCCAATACAAATCTGCTTTCCTTGCAGAATGCTGATTAATTTTGACTTTGATAGGTTTATAGTGAACTGTACCATTTCCGACTACTCAAGCGCATTCGACCCTAGGAAGTCTGAGACTGCAGATGACCCTCGTTTACAGGTTATTTTACCAAATTATCGGAACAGAAAAACAATTAGAAGCTTTAAGCCGCAGGAAATTTTAAAAAATGGAAAGCAGGCTTCTTTGAAGAAGTTCTTTCTGGCAAAGTCTTCTGGATATGAGATCGTCTTCTTCTGCTAATAGTCAATAGTGTTAGTGGTGGAAAGTATTCACCACCTTGTTTTTTTGTGTTACACACTTAGAAATGTATATGTAAATATTGAGTGTTCTTCTTTTTTTTAAATTCTATAATTAGTAAATATTTCTCCTTGCATTTATATATAATTATTTAGACATCAGAGCGGTACAATGGTTGGTATAAATTTAGCTAACAAAGTGACAGACATTTTTATGAGCGCTGTCTGGCGAAAAAAAGTGCACTGGAACCATGTTGTGAAGTTTTTATGACTGTAAATTTATGAGGGGTGTCAGTCACACTTCGTGTGTGGTACCTTGAGTTCGAAGCTAGAGGACTCAGGGTAGACACATTGGCGCCTGGCTAATTTAGGGGGCCAGATAGTTTGTGGTCATTGGCTGGACAGTTCTCCTATGAGCAGCGAAGGTAGGTGTGGTTATTGACACACTGGGCCATTTAGGCACAAGGTCGTAAAAAAGTCAAGTAGAGTGGGAGGTGCCACCACCGACTGGTAAAAAGCCAGAACTTGGAGAAAAAGACAGTCGATAAAAAAATGTGAACGAGTGCGGTTGAAAAGAATTAGTAAAAGAGAGTGCAGAAGTGCTACAGTTGGAAAATAATATGAGAGTGTGCTGCAGATAATTCCTGTACAAAATATGCTACCGGGCTTGTCGATGAGGGTATGCCCATAAGGAGTCACTTACCCTAGCCTGCATCAGTGTCCGACCTGGGACCAGTGAATCCCCTAATAACTGGAGTTGAGTCTGTCTTTTAACAACTCAGGTATGATGTTTTCTTATATAAGTACCAACCTAATTGTGTTTGTACCGCTCAAATTTAATTGTAATTTTTGTTCGGCAGGAGAACTTGATCATATAGTAATTAAGAATATTTAATGTTTAAAGTAAATTGTAAAGGAAAAAAAGGATTGATTTATATATCCTTACTATGTTTTTTTGATATGTCTATTTTTTTAATGTAAATAAAGTAATTGTTTTTTTAGTTTGAAAAAATGTGGTCTTAATTTAGTGTTTGCATAATTAATTTTAAAAAACCTAAATATTTCTCTAGAATTTTCTTAACTTTAATCTTAGAAAGTTTTTTTTTACTTAAAATTATCTGTAGGGTTATTTTGGTAAGTGTCTTATGGAACTCTATACACTCCATTCCCAAAACCAAACTGCCATATATTAGATACTCTACACACAACGCAACAATTAATTTTTCTTTAGATAAACAATTCTCTAGTATCTAATTAGGCAACGATCACGGAGTCTTCTGCAATTTGAAGCCCCTATAGATAATTAATGAGTGATGGTAAAGGTGCACCCCACACCTGATTTTCTTTATGTATGATGATAAACTTTTAATTGACAGGTGTAACTGGCCTTTAGTAGGATCTGTCGGTAAATCACCAGCAGTTAGTGTCAAAAAGTTTGCTGAAAAGGAAAAACCAGGAAAAGTATGTTTATTTGGTAACTAAAATAAGTATGTAAATTAAGCTTAATAAAATGTCCGCAGTATAAAGACAATACGATCCGGCCGTTCAACTACTGTAAATGGAATATTTAATACGTAGAAATGAACCAAACCAAACATTTTCCAAGTAGATTGATTCATTTATTTTTTATTTCCTTCAAATTAGTATATTTCATTCAAATATGAAACATGGTAGAATATTTAAAGTTACAATACCTGCTCGAAGTATTTGAAAGTCGTCAGTTCTTGAAATTACGAAGGATGTTGGGCGCTAAATTCAGAAGGGCGGAACGGGTGCCCGATTAGCCTTACATGACGCCCTAGTGCATCGGACAAAGATTCAGTTAGGACCCCTACAACATGCTTTTAGCCAAAATTTCTACTTTTTAAAAAATGATTTTGGGTTTTGGGACCTATTTTAGAGTTGGAGGTCCTGGGCAAATCCCTCGTTTGCCCTTGCGATAATCAGGCCTCAAGTGGAACTTAGTGTTTCTTTTAGGCGCATCTCGTGGGAGGCAGTGGCTTGCTCAAGTTCCCTCCCTCCCTTCCCACTTGGGAAAATTTTAGGTTATTCACATCTTTCAATTAAGATTATTTACATATTTTAAACTTTCACACATTCATACATTTTAAATTTCACCATTTCCTCCATTCTCTCCACCCCTATTAATTATCCAAATTCCCAGAATTGCGTTGAGGGAAGGGAAATACCAGTAAAATTATCTTACTGTCTTCATACTCATTGGTAGAAATCATCTAAATACGCCGAACATTTTACATTTCACATCAATAAAATATTTTAAGAATTCATCCACAAATGAATTACTCACCACAGTGGCTCTAAAGGGTAAAATTTTACCATCTTAACCACATACCTTAATTTCTACTCGCCATTTGGAGACTGGCGAGTATCATTCCCCAAAGCCTGATTCTAATTGAAGTATATCCCGATTCAGATAACAGTCGAAACATGAGTAATGATTTTTGATTCAGTACTTGACCTATTCGAAGAACCATAAAACATTGCATCTGTTTAGGACATGACGGAATCTGGAATAAAATGAATTTATTGCTGATACCCCAAGATATTTGATGTTTTAAAACGAAAGCTTGAACTTGAATATTTTAGTTTCCGACTTTTATGTCCGTGATTTTGTACTTTTGAACTTGTAGATCTACTAAAATATCTCTACAAAATAAAAAAAAAAGGGTAGAAAATTAAAGTACATAAAAAAGGTTTATTCTAGAATTTAAGTAGAAAACAACAAGACTTTAGTGCTCATAAATATTACAGAACTAAGTTATAAACCTGTCTTTCTGTAAAGTAATTTCTCGTGACCCTGTTTGATTATTGACGTTCATTTCTGATTTTGAGTAATTTAATATTAAAATAATTGCTTTTGTAAATTTATGTATGGATGAACTAATGAGTATATAATAGGTGATGTGCATTTTGCTTAAAAATATATATTTTCCATTTTTTCTTCTTTTTTGAAAAAATAAGTGACGTAGGTGAATCAAAACTATCCATTTAAAAGGGTTAGAAAAATTTCATATCCTGTCCGAATCATATCAATGCCCTTGAACTTTGAGGATGTAAAGAACATGTTTGACTTCAAGTTTTTCAGTGAAGATTTTTCCGCGAGGACAATTAAGGGGGGGGATGCAATAATAATTTTAATAATAAAATAATATTTTCGATCACCCAAGTAACAGAAAATGCTAAAATTGGCCTGTCACTGTATCAAATAACTATGTAGGCCCTGTTAAACATTTGAGTGTATTTGTGTAAACATAGTACGTATATTCGTGAAGATGTTAACGTTTCTCTGAAAAATTCAAAAGTTTTTTTTTTTAATAGCATGCAGAGTTTTCAGCCGAATTTAAAACCGCTTTCCGAAAACTTGACAAAAAATCGTAGGACTAATAGTATACTGTAATTAAAATATTAATATCTGGAATATTTGATGAGATATGGGTATTTGTATGAAATAAATTTTAACTGCGCACGCGCGAACTATAGCAAAATTTTTTTGTCATGATTTGATAGTCAATACTATAGGGCAACTCATATAAAAAGACCAGTGAAATATCATGAAAACTCAAAAAGTTACAGCAATAATTGATTAATTGAGGAGGAAATTCCAATAGATTATATGGAATATAGGAGGAAAACGCTCTACCACTTAACATCTAGCCTACGCGAAAAAGACTGAAATTAATGTTCTGTTTTAACATCTAAGAAATTCTCAAAAATGGTTGGATGTCATTAAATTAATTCATTTAATTAAAACATTATAAGACTGTTTCAAAAGTTTATGACTTGTCATGTGACAGGAGGTATTCAGCTATAAGTATGCAAAATTTCAAGTCTCTAACCTATACAGTTTCCGGGTACGAATTCTGTGACAGACAGACAAAGGAGTGAGATGAACAAGGTTTCATCAGATGAACGAAACCCTGAAAAATGGTAAGACTGGTAAACATTTAATGCAGATTTTGATTTTTATCAAACGCCAGGAGGTAGTACTTATACCTATCGTATTCGGGAATTGAATTAGGAAGCTTGTAATTAATTTAGGTTATAACTTCTTTTTGAATTTGCTTATTTATGTTTTATAAATTATTATATATATATATATATATATATATGTATAATAATTATATATATATATATATATATATATATATATATATATATATATATATATATATATATATATATATATATATATATATATATATATTTGCTACGATTGTGAAGTTCAGGTTTCATACTTTTGAGTCGCCATTTCTTCTTTATATTGCTCATTACGTTGTCTCTCGATTATACCTGCAGAAAAAAAAAAGACAAAAAATTAAAAAAATATATAATGAAAAGAATCAAAATCCAAAAAATCGAGAATACTTTTTGATATAACTTGAAAAATTTTGTTTGTTTTTTCAGGTATAGTTAGTAGAGCATTTCCTTTAAAAAAAAAAAAAAAAATGAAACATGTAAATACATTAAATTATTCAAAAGTTATGGTGGCAAAACCACTAAAAAAAACATTTTTCTGGATAACTAAGTTTAAAATATTGCCCTTCACGGGTATCGCCGGCCTGCTCGGCTGAATGTTTACGGCTCATATACGACCGTAATTTTTGAGAATTTTTTTTATCGGATCAACTGTACAACATTCTTAAATATTCAAACATTATAATAATAACAATAAATAAAATTACATGTTTTCGTCATTTCAAACGTTACTGGTCCTTTTAAAGATTGAATTAATAGTAGACATTTCTCTTTCTTGTCAGATTGAAACGAGGAAGCAACAGTAACTTCATATTTACTTGTGATGCATTATTTTCACGATTAACTTGGATACCTAAATTCCTTATCTTTCGAATATTATGTATGAATATTTGTATATATTCAAGTTGAAACGTATCCCGACTGAGCAAAGAGACGAAATCTGAGTAACGATTTTTGATTCAATATTTGAAGTATTCGAGGAGTCATAAAATATTACATCTGTTTAGGACGTGAAGGAATCTGAATTAAAATAGATTTATGGTCTAAGTTTCTCAAAACGTTTCAAAATGGAAATTCGAATATGAATATTTCAGTAGGTTTTCCAATAGGGTATGTATAAAAATTGTTGGTATACTACAACATTTCCGTTAAATTTAAAACTGGATGTAAAATTAAAATATTTAAAAGGATTTATTTAAGATGTTAAGTAGAAAACGAGAAATTATTGCTCAAAAGCGATAGGCAGCTAGGTTAAACATACATTTCGAAATATTGGATTTCCGTGACCCTCTTTTATTATTTATATTTGATGTTCAGTTGAAGATGCACTTTTGAGTTATTTAATACAGAAATAAGCGTGCTTTTAAATTTTTAGCTTGATATACTGTTTAATAGAGAAAAAAAACATTACTTATAAAGTAATTTTTGAACAAAATTTATATAAAAGTCTATTTGATTTTCAGCTCTACTTTTTGAGAAATATAAATTAATATAAATGAGTTTTTAAATTTGTATCTGCATAAAATATTTAGTATACTTTATTCGAGTATTTTTCTAGTATGTTTTAGTTAGGATTTTTCCTCTTTTATAAGATTATTTATATTTGATATTAAAGTCTGCTAAGTAATTTAATTAAAACAAGAATGAAAAATAATGCGTTAAGCATAGTTATGATACATTTTCCAACACATTCAGAATACTGTAACAAAACTTCACCGTTTAATAAGGTAAAAGACAATATCTACGTAAACAATTTTGAAAACGTATAACTTATTTGAAAATTCAATTTCAGTAATTACCATTAATAATTGGAAAAAGTATCCGATTTTTATTTGTATATGATCAGTAGATTTATATATATACTACTTAGTATACTAAAATTTTTTTCAGTAAGTAAACGCATAACACAGTTGAAAATTCCCATTCGGAAATTTCAGTCAATGAACGGCAATGTACTCGCGATCTTTTGTGCAGGCCTGTATATGATCTATAGAATTTATACACACAAAGAATTATGCAAAAAATTAGTTAACATTAAAAACGCGTGCAACAAATGAAAACACACTTCTAGAAGTTATTGTTCATAGTCAGTACTGTAACCTAATTCTTTTGTGTGTCCCTGTAAATGAACTATGAATGCTATGTGCTCCATATTCTATAGTAAGCATCTTGTAATGCACCATCGTGATATATATCAAATTCAATATGTGGAGCGTTCGCTCCACGATGGGAACCGCTGGTTTATTCATAATACATTTGATATTAAAATAGTATTTGAACTTTATTAAATTGACTTTTTTTATTTTACATTTTTTATCAGTTTATTTAAATATTAAAATCTCCGAACAACATGATCAAACGCGCTTGTGCCTCTTGATGAACATTTTATCTTGCATATAGTTTTAATGCAGAAAAATCCCAGCTGCCAGTATTATACCGTAAAATTAACAGTAATAAATAGTAAAATAAACAGTAATACACTGCCGCGAATGCGCGGTAGCGTATTACTGCTTATTTTACTGTTTATTACTGTTAATTTTACGGTATAATACTGGCAGCTGGGATGCCAGTATTATACTGTAAAATCAACATTATTTTATTTTATTTTATTATTATTATTATTTTTTTGCAGTGTACCCGCGGGAGCCCACCGATCCCTTTTATTGTGTCCACGAAGATTTAATGAATTTTATAAACGGTTTATTAACCCCTTCGCAACGAGCGGCCTTTACAGAATTTTTAATCTTTTACCACCGGTTTTTCAAAACGGAAATTTTCGCGTAATTGAATCGCAGAAATGCTAAGATTAAATAAGGCAATGCTTACAATAAAAAATAACTGGTGGGAATAATCGAGGATTCTGAGCATCCTATGCGTCACGTATACGTCCCAGCTAAAAATGAACTGCAGTGAAACTACAAAAAAAATGCAGTTGGAAAACTGCGGTGATTTGGCACAAATCCCTGCAGTTTTTTTGAAGTCGACATAACTACAAATTTACTGCAGTAAATTTGTAGTTATGTCGACTTCAAAAAAACTGCAGAGATTTGTGCCAAATCACCGCAGTTTTCCAACTGCATTTTAACTGCACACTTACTGCAGTAAATTTGCAGTTATGTCGACTTAAAAAAAACTGTAGGGATTTGTGCCAAATCACCGCAGACTTCCAACTGCATTTTAACTACACACTTACTGCAGTAAATGTGTAGTTATGTCGACTTAAAAAAAACTGCAATGATTTGTGACAAATCACTGTGGTCTTTCAACTGCATTTTTTTGCAGTTTCACTGCAGCCTTTTAGAAATTTATTACAAAATATGTATATATATAAAATATTAATTTTTCTGTATGAAAAAATCAGCACTAAAATCTAATTAAATATTTTTTTTCATATCTCAATTTATATGCAATCTGTGCAGATATATCATGCATACAACGATTAATCATCACTGAAAAATATTTTTTGATCATGGCTGACTTATTCAATTATTATGGTTACCTTTTGAAAAATGAAAGAATTCAAGAAATTGTATGAACGACTTTACTCAAAATAATAATATTGAAAGATATGAGTGAAGTATTCATAATAATCCTAGTACTTCAATCTTCAAGCAATGATTTTTTTATGGTATTGAATTGTTTTTATTTTTTCAATAGTTTCATTACTGGGCAATTTCTTTGAAATCAAGGACACATGGTTATTGGCTAAAAATTAAAATCTTACTTTTAAAATTTTGTAATAAAAAGTGCAATTTTATAAATAAATTCAATGTGAAGAAGAAAATTGATAATGTGTATTTAGTAATTCCATTGCAACAATAAAAATTGCAATTAAAAATAATTGTATATGAATTTTAAAAAATTAAATTATAATTCTTTATATAATGGCATATCTTTTCAATCCTCTACAGAAATTTCAAATTGATAAAGCAAATAGATGCACAAGAATTTAAATCAGAGTGGACATAACTTTTTCTTTGTCCATTGTAATTTTGTTACCCAAGCATTTAAACATTTTTATAAAATATCCTTGTTTTTTTAATTGCTGTAACTGTTTGATTATTCTATATGTACTTACTGCCTCCCCCCCCCCCAAAAAAAAAAAAAAATGATTTTCTTTGTAGCTTGTGAGAATATATATTACAAAGCTTGTGAGAATATATATATTGTGCGAAAGGGATTACAAATTTTTAATCTCATAAGCAATTCATAATGAAGTCTATTGTGGCAGATTTAGATGATAATTTTAAATATTAAATGTAGGGGAGACTCGTACACAGTGGACCACTTTTTCAGTTAAATTTTTTTTTTTCTCTTTAATGGACAAACCGATCTGCATAAAAAATATTTTTGAATATTCCTTAAACCTTTATACATTTATCATAACATAGTTTTCAATATATTTTTCAAAAGAAATTTTTTTATATGCATCCGTAAAGTGGACCACAGTGGACTGCTATTAGGTATTATCTGAAATATACAATATAAGTCTATTTTCATTAATCTAAGTCTTTTTTATTTTCCCTTTACCCACGAAATAACATAGTAATATAAATTTACGAGTAACATTTTGAAACAGAAACAAAATGAATTATATTTTGAAAATAATAACAGATTAATACAGGAACAATTGCAATTTAGTTGAAGTTATTACTTAAGTACAAAACAATCAGCGCACATTACAATTTGCAAATGAAATTCCAAAATACTTATGAGTATGATTGAGCCTGGAACTTTCCTGAAATACTTTTGGGTCTGAGAGCAATATTATGAAATCATTGACATCAACAATAGATTCATCTACAGTTTCGGGAAAAATAAACTGATTTCCATTCAATTTGCATCTCACGAATCTTACTTGAATAGAATAATCACCAATTTAGACTACAGTTATATTTATCAAAGGCAGTAAATACAAAACAAAATATTTCTTACTATATTAAATAAATTGTCATTTTTCTTTGTTTACTTTATTTTACAGTTAAATAACTACTTTTAAACAATATTTCTTTATAGTAAATAAGCAATTATTAAATATTTTGAACATTCTGCATTACAGGAGCAGAGTGGATTGTGGACCACTGTGCCCAGGAGTGGGTGGTCCACTGTGACCCATGTTTAAGTTCAATAAATAATCGTATTAATATTCATACCTGCCAACATGTCTATTCAGAAAACCTTACAATTTTTCTGACGTACTTCATTGTGCATCTTTAAACATATATATGTAGTAAAAGGTATTTATGAAGGCGTCTAATAAGGTAATATATGATTTGATACAAAATTTACTGACAACTACAAAAATATTAAATAATAAAAATAACCCAAATATTATTAGCACTGATAATTCTTTTTTGATATACGTTAAATAGGCTGATTTGGCTTTACCCAGCAATTCTTTGTTATACATTTCTCCATAGTGATCATGTTGCATGCTTTTAATTATTAAAATCTTTAGTACTTTTATGTTAGCCGGGCACCAGTGATTGCCAATTTTTTTAAAATCTCGCCAAGCATTTTTTTTTTTCGACAATCTTTTAACATTAGCTATTAAGAAAAATAATAAATATTTTAACGCTGCAGTATAATGTCTTAAAAAATTACTTAAAAATAACTAAAATATAATCATGATAAAATACGTAAACACAAACATATCAATACACATAACAAAATCTCAAGAACTGAATTAAAATCAAAATTAAAATCATTGAATTCAAATCATTTGAATTGAAAGGGTTACAATTCAAATGATACCAACTGAAACAAGATTTGGCAGGTTATCACTGGTTCATAGGTAGCATAAAAGTACCAAATATTTTATAAATAAAAAAAAAATCTAATAAATTTCTAATAAAAAAAATGTCAAAACTTAAATTTTAGTTTTGCATTCAGCATTGCTGCGAGAAATTTTTAAGATACACAGCATGACTAAACATTCTGTGGCATATAATAACGTGTTGTGAATTACCATTTGATTGCTGTGACGTACTATATTGATAATCACACTCCTCATCTTTGTAACATAAACGCAATGTGTGCATCAGTTTTATTTTTTTACTCAATAAGTAACATGTTTGAAGAATCATTTCAAGTTTTATCAAAAAACCTTACAATCTTACCTGTTGCCCTTACAACCTTACAATTGGACCTAAATCCTTACACTGTAAGGATAAACCTTACAAGTTGGCAGGTATGAATATTGTTTATAGCTTCCTTTTAAACATATTAACTTTAAAGTTAAATAAAAACAAGTATCTTAGCTTTACAAAAAAGCTGTTTTATCTTATTTATCTACAACCTTTAATTACTAAAAAAATTCAAATATGATGAAAAATTTTACTTTTAGAAGCTCAAAACAACCAATCAGGATAAAATAGTTCAATCTGAGCTAAACATATTTTCTGAAGGCTATAAATAATCAGTGCAGTGCTGTTGTCTATTAGGATATAAGAGAAGCTTTTAAAAAGTTTAAATAAATAAAATATTAGGGGGTGGTCCACTGTGCCCATAGGTCCAGTGTGTACCGGTCTCCCCTACACGAAATTTAAATGCAAAAATTAATTTTAATTGCAACTAATTTTTCCACAATGTAAATTTCAAATTTGAATATTTTTGCATCTCTTAAAGAAATTATCTATATGTGCATTGAATATTTATATAATTTTGTATATAAAATAAATTATATGAAAGGATACATACATATATGTAAATTTCTAAATTATATACCATTTACTATGAAATAAAATGTATTACATATATTACAGCTAATAAAAAATAACTGCATAAAATTCATATTAAAAGCAAAACAAATATATGCTTTTCTGTTTTTCTAAAAAAATGCTAAAATTTACAAAAATTACTCTTACCTGCGCCCTGATTTTGTCCTTCCAATTTTATCTTGCATACAATTATGGTGCAAATAAGGTTTAAATTTAAAAAAAACCATTTTATTAACATTTGATGTTTATGCTTTATAATTTACATCGTATTTAAATACCAAATGTATTTACAAATTCTTCTCACATTTCACAGCCTTTGCTGCCGAATTTAGCTTGTTTCGAATAGTGGCACGTACAAGTGATACATTTACAACAAACTTGCAGGCAACATGGCCCTGAATATCCATTATCCTGGATCCCATTACCAGAGGAGACCGCGAAAACACTTCTATAAATGCAAATATATGCAATTATCCGTTACCGGATTAAGCAGGTACATTAACCGAACATTAACTCCGCATACATTAACTGAAAAAAAAAAACCCTGGATGCATGAAACTGACCATGCAGCAATCTCTAGAATGCATAAAATTCATTCAAACAGCAGTTAGTAACATATATATGTATGCTTCGCATACATTAACTGAAAAGCCCCACCAGTGGCTGAGAGGTTGTGGGAGGTGCTGGGTTCGACCCCAATTGCGCCCGTCGGCCTAATCGTTCAGAGTTTTCATGGTTTTCTTCGAGCCGTGGATTTATCCATGCGTAAATACGGGTTACCCTTAGAAAGACCCCCACCCTTAGGCACTCCCCCCGGGCCTATATCCCTAGTGTGGATAACTGGCCGTCAATAATCAACCCAACCCAACCCATTAACTGAAAAAAAAAAAAAAAACGTGGATGTATGAAACTCACCATGCAGCAATCTTGAGAATGCATGAAATTCATTCAAACAGCAGTTAGTAACATATATATATATATATATATATATATATATGTACGCTTCGCCTACAATAACTCCCCCCCCCCCCAAAAAAAAAAACACTTCTGGATGCCCGAAACTCACAATGCAGCAATCGCTAGAATGCATGAAATTCATTCAAACAGCGGTTAGTAACTTATATATATATGTACACTTCACGCACATTAACCGAAAAAAAAAAACCCCACAAATTGAATTTCGGAAGAAAAATTGCAAATTTCACCATTCAAGAGTGCAAAAATCCTGAATTTCATCGATAGTGCATGTACAATCATGAATTTTCTCAATCGTGTGCGTAAAAATAATGAAGCTTGTCGATCATGCTCAGAAAAAGTAATGAATTTTGTCGATCGGCTACGTAAAAAAACTTCGCCATTCGGGAGTGTAAAAATGAATTTCATCGATCAAATGCATAAAAATCACGAATCTCGTCGATCGGGCATATAAAAATCATGATTTTTAGCGACCGAGTGCATAAAAATCATGAATTTTATCGATCGGCGTGTAAAAATCATGTATTTTATCGATCGGCGTGTAAAAATCATGTATTTTGTCAATTGGCTACGTAAAAATCAAATTTCGTCATTCGGCAGTGTAAAAATCTTGAATTTTGTCGATCGTGTGCATAAAAATAATGAATTTCTTCGATCGGCCGGAGAGAAATAATGAATTTTGTCGATTGGCTACGTAAAAATCAAATTTCGTCATTCGGCAGTGTAAAAATTCTGAATTTCGTCGATCAAACGCATAAAAATCATGAATTTTATGGATCGCCACGTAAAAATCATGAATTTCTTCGATTATGCACGGAAAATCGTAAATTTCTTCAAACGGGCACGTAAAAGCCATGAATTTCTTCGAACGGACGCATAAAAATTATGAATTTCGTCGAATGGACGCTGAAAAATCTTGAAATTTAGGAGAAAATGGTAATTGGGAAGTCCTGCATTTGGCTTGTGCTTTCCACATTTTTAATCGCCAGTTTTTAAAGTTTAATCAACAACTGGCGACTGCTTATTTTCACCTTTGGGGGGGGGGGGAATCACAAAATTAGTCGCTCAAGGATTGCCATGGAATGTGTTACCTGAAAGCAGAGGGGATAAACAATGACAGTGTTTTAATTGCCGTTTTACAAATTTAATCGCTATGTGGTGAATAGCTACTGCTAATTTTCACCTATAGCTAAATTCTAAACCTGTTTACATTTTACATGCGACTCTCGGCATTGAGCAATAAGTGACAGCGTTCGTCCATTATTTTCCGTAATTCGCTAACTTTGTTAATATAATAATTAACACCTTAATTCATTTTTTAAATGTTTATACATAGCCATAAGATAGCTAAAAATATGTACCGACAGACACTTCTTCAAAACTGGTTTCTCTTTAAAAAAAATTAGATAGATTCAACGTATTTATAAAAGCCTTACTAGAAAAAATATTTCATAGGATATTTGTATTTTCAAAGTTTTGTTCATATTATCTTATTTTAAACTTTTCTTTAATAGTGATGGAGTTAATTTAGAGTTTGTTATTGTGAATTCAAATAACTCATATTTATTACAAAATTAAATTAAATATTTGAGCCTTTTATCGTTACAATGAAATTTATAATATTGTTTGGGTTGATCTTGACTGTACTTAGCCTGTGTGTCAATACAATTAATGGTTTCTCAAGGTTTTTACATATATTTTCAATTGCTTTTAATCAAAGTTTACAAATAATATACCAGGAGGAAAATAACAAAAATTATCATTTAATTTAAAGTAATGCTATTTTAAATATTGTCCTCCTGAATGATGATATGTTACATGAAATGTGATTAAAAGCTTTTTCCAAGATAGTTTGCCAAATTGGTATGTTACAGGTGTCAGTTAACATTTTTCAATTAATAACAAAATATTTGTTGCTATATTTTTATACTTGATAGCAGGGGTGTAAAAATCTAGTCGCCAATGGGTAGATTACTACCACTAAATTTTTAATATTCTTAAGAATACTGATAAAATTTAGGTGAAGTATAATAATAAAATTTAGCCGAAGAATACTAATAAAATTTAGTGGTGAGAATTGGCCCATTGACTCCTAGATTTTTACACCCCAGCTTGATAGCTTATTTTAAAATTTTGGATGCTGTTACTTGTTTGTAATAATAAAAACTTTGGATTTAAAGAAAATAATTTTTTTTTAGCTTATTTATCCATTGAACACCATAAAACACATTTCAGGATTCATTTTTTGCATTTTTTATTACAAAATAATGTAAAATTAATATAAGAAAAAACATCTAGTGACCAAAATTTATCAAATTATAAAGCATATATGACATTATAATAATACTATATGTGTTCAACATTTCGTGATTTATGTGGCCTAAAGTTATAGCCATATGATGCAAATAATATATATATAATGACGTATATAGCATTAATATGAGTGTTTGGTGTGTAATATAATATATACGATGCATATGTAAGTTTGGCGATGATTTTGATAAAATCATAGCTGCAACCTTGGCATAATCGTAATTGTAGGGGCAACAAACTTTAAATTAACTCCATCGCTATTACAGTATTTAAAAAAAAAAAGTCTAAAATAAGACAATATGGACGACACATTGACAATACAAATCTCCTCCGAAATAATTTTTTTTGGCAAGACAACGTGGTACTTTATAAATACGTTGAATGTATCTAATTTTTTAATCTATCTAGATTTGTAGAGGTGTCTGTCGGTACATATTTTTAGCCATCTTATGGCTATATATAAACATTTAAAAAATTACGGCATTAATTATTATATTAACAAAGCTAGCGAATAAGAAAAATAATATACAAACGCTTGCACTTACCGCTTACCGCCGTCAAAATGTAAACAGAACGATCAGAATCTGAGTTGAGTTGAGATGTAGCGTTTCTTCACATAGTCAGTTACGAAAAAAAAATCAAATGTTCAAAAGGAGATTTACATTTTTCACTTGTTTTTTGAAGTAAAATTTTCTTAAAAACTGGAAGTCATCATGCCTGTAGTTAATAAGTGGAAAGGCAATTTCCCCCTCCCTCGATTTTGAAATTTAAATAACTAAATAATTAAAATAACTAAAATAAATAATAATAATAATAAAAAAAAAACTTAAAATAAAAGAACTAAGATTTTTTCGTTGTGTGTAGGGTGTATGTGTGTGTGTGTGTGGGGGGGGGGGGGGGGTGTTCAATTACTACTTTCTTCCTGAATTTTAAAGTTTAAGTAACTAAAATTGCGTTTTCTCCGTTTTTGAACAGCATAATAAAATTGGTTCTTTTGAGTACTTAAAAGAGGAACTAAAAATTTTCCGTTGGAGGGGGGGGGGGCGTCATTAACCCTCCCTGGATTTTGAAATTTTATTTATTTTTTTATTTTGACCGATTTTGTAAAACAGTAAATTTATTCTTTTTTCGAGTAATTTAAAGTAATTAAACACTAAGAGAAAGTACAAATTTCCCGTTGGGGGGAAGGGCGGACTTTCCCCCCTTAAATTCCCCATGAAAGTTATTTATTTGTTATTTTTTATATTTATGTGTTAAAAATTTATCTCAAAAGGGGTGGTTCAAAGCAGTGTCCGCTGCTTAACTCGCTGTTCCTCGCTTAACTTAAAAGAGGAACTAAGAATTTTCCGTTGGAGGGGCGGACTTTCCCCCTTAAATTCCCCATGAAAGTTATTTTTTTTATATATATATTTATGTGTTAAAAATTTATCTCAAAATGGGTGGTTCAAAGCAGTGTTCGCCTCCCCCCTCCCCCCCCCCGCCTGAGGATTTTGATTTTTGTTCAATTTAGTCCCATTAAACTAAAAGTCTTGAAAACAGTGTTAATTATTAATAACAGAGTAAATACGCAATATTGTCAAAAACTGAAAGACTTTAATATTGCTTAGCTTTTAAAACTGCAGATAAATTGCAGAAAATATCTCACAAACTTACTAAAATTAAGTTCTGTAAAATTACCTTAAAGTAACTGCAGTTATACTGCAGATACATCAGAAAATATAATACTGAAATAATGACTGTAAAAATACTTCAAATTTACTACAGTTTTACTACAGATGTAAAGTCTCATTATTTTTTAAATTTATGATTATAACATAAATTCACGTAAACTGCAGTATTTTTGCAGATAAAAGCTCACAGTATTTTTGAAATAAATTACTGCAAAATTACTTCACATTAACTGCAAAATAACTGAAGTATTTTTACAGTCAAGATTGCACTACAGAAAATCTACAGTTGCCTGTAGAAAAACTTTAAAAATACTTCACTTCTGTAGAAAAACTGCAGTTCATTTTCAGCTGGGGTGTCGCTCGTCCTCAAGGGATTGACAACTGTTACATGAATATTACATATTTTGCACTCAAAGATAGAAAATTCTGGTTTTGAGGAAAAGTAGAAAGTTTTTAGTCATAACATTTTGCTTAAAATAAAATCTACTGTGAACAAAGTAATGACATCCCCCTCTTGCATAAAAAATATTTGCACCAGCATTTTTGGCTTTACCACTTTTATTTTTATCTTCGTTAGTTGTGAAGAAGCTCTTTTATACTTTTGTATATGAAATCTACGTATATATACGAAATTGTGCACGCTTATGAAATGTGTACCACACATACACTCATGTAATGTAAAAAAAAAAAAAAAAAAAAAAAAAAAAAGAGAATATTTTAGAAAATATTATTTGCATTTTATTAAAAGAACTTAAATAAATGTATGTGTGTTTGTATATGAGAGAGGGAGGGTGCGCTTACTGAGATGTCTACAGAATTCAAAAGCTTCTTATGATATTAAAAATGTTGTATACCTCTGTTCCACCGTGATAATAAGATTTATTTTCCATTGGTAGCGTTTATTGCCCACTTAATATTAACACCGATGATAGTATGTACGAAAATCGTTAGAGAACATTTTGCTAGATACCGTTGTTGAATGGCAATACAGTTGACTAAAACACATAGTTTGTTTCTAGAACTGGGAGTAGAGAGATAGGGTACTTTGTACTCTTAATTATAATTTCTTTCTAGATAGCACTTCTAAATAGCATTTACCCTAATTTGCATGAATCTGAATGATTAAGGCAATGTTGGACATAAAATTATACTTTTTTAAATTTATAAATATTTTATATTCATTTATTTTCCTTGAAATATATATATTATATATATGTATATTCTAAAGAAAAGTAACAAATTCTGCATCAGCCGCCACTGCCGTAATTCAATTTATTGTGACCTTTTGGCTTTCTCGGCTAATATAAAAACATGAAAACTTGTAATTTTATAGAGAAATGTACACGCTGATAAACACGTTGAAGCGGACAGTTTTAAATCCAAGAATTATTTAAAGAGCTGTTCGATGTTAAAATAGGTCAAAATAGTTCAGTTAAAAAGTTTTATAGGATCAAAAACTATGCATAGCAATTTAACAGTCTTTCGCAGGCACATACTAGACTAGTAGACTGTGGTGTGCAATGTGCAATCATTTTTTTATTTGTCTAATTTTTTATGGTTTTTTTTGCGATTTGTTATTCAGAGTTTCATTATTTGAATAGAGATTTAATTCTTAGTTTGAAATAGACAGTTTATACTTACTGTTGTCAGTTTTTAAAAATCCCAAATAATAATGTTTACAAACACTTTTCAATTGAAAAATATATTTACATGGGGATTTTAAAAAAGAAGGAAAACTTTAAAATAATTAACCTGTTACATGAGAAAATCATTAAATAGTGAAAATTACGTGCTACTTAAAACAATATATTTAAAACATTATATTTAAAACCATTTTCTTATAACGTTTCCAAACTCTGTAATTTTAATTGAAATATGTATTTACACGTGAATGCTGAAAAAAAAGAAAACTTCAAAATAATTAAATTATTACGTGCGAAAAGCATTTAATGGAGAAAATTACGTCATATTTAAAACGATATATTTAAAATGTCAAATTTAAAATGATTTTCTAATAGCACCTAAAAGAAAACTCTTCTAAACGTTATAAATGCAGACAGCACCCTTTTTTACTTAACCATTTTATACAAGCTAATTTTTTAAATGCATAATTGATCTTTCTTAATCAAACACGAAAACAGCCGTCAGCTGCCGCGACAATGGTGGATTTGGCCTTACGCACCGAAAAATTCCACAATCAAAGGGGAATGATGGCAACCCGATTACAGAAGATCGCCACTGGTCGTGATAATGTATAACATAATCATCCGTAATCGGATAATCTTTTTTTTTAAAACAGAGCAAATTAGCATGTTTGTAGAAATGCTGTATGTATATATTGTATATCCAGGGTGACAGGAAAATAACTGGCTAAATTTTAAAGGGTGGTAGAGGGAACCTTAAAGAGCATTTTTCGTTCTGGAATGTGTTTCCAGAAATGGTGTAACCGCTGGAGACGAAGAAAAATGTGAAAGGTGCAATGAAAGAATCGGAAATAGATGGCGCTTATACGCGTCTTTTCTGCATACATATTATATGACAAAAATGCTTCTTTTGGTCCCCTCTACACTGCAAAAAAAAAAAAAAAAAAAAAAAAATTGATTTTACAGTAATAGACAGTAAAATAAGCAGTAATACGCTATCATGCATGTGCGGCAGCGTATTACTGCTTATTTTACTGTTTATTACTGTTAATTTCACGGCATAATACTGATAGCTGGGATGCCAGTATTATACTGTAAAATCAACATTTTTTTTTTTTTTTTTTTTTTTTTTTTTTTTTTTTTTTTGCAGTGTACCAACGTTGAAAAATTTACCAGATAGGTTGCGATTACCCTGTATAGTGTAATTAAACTTTTTTTTTTGTTGTTAAAGTTGCACCATTAGTTATAGTTTCTAAGAATACATGAACTGAAGTATTTAGTAGACTTTGAACGTCAAAACAAATTGGAATCCAAATTTAGATATTCGAAAGAATAATAAACGATCGACAATTCACGAAATAGTGTTTATGTTTTAAATTACTTAGCAGAAAAGCTATTTTTTCTTAATTTACTCAGCAGTTCGCATCAGAATGGATATTTCCTTTTACAGAATTTCAATGGGAAATAATAATAAAAGATTGAAAGTGAGCATCCAGCTTTTTAAAAATAAAAGATTCTTTAGAGATAACAAATTCAGTATATTCAGTTTTGAACACATCACGGCAGTTTTTAACAAGCAGCAGAAAATAAATAATGAAGAAAAAAGCTTTCGTGTGTCACACTTAACGTATCATAAGTTTTATTCGAAAAAGAAAACTTCCTTTTCTCTCCATACACAATTTTGTGATATAAACTTTAATATCTTCTAAGCTAAAGAAAGTGAAATTTTGACAGAAAAGGAAAGTTACACTT
The DNA here is from genome assembly GCA_963931845.1 of Maratus michaelseni. Classification (NCBI taxonomy): domain Eukaryota; kingdom Metazoa; phylum Arthropoda; class Arachnida; order Araneae; family Salticidae; genus Maratus; species Maratus michaelseni. Next base: position 301,212,548 of record OZ007589.1, read on the forward strand.
CTAGTCCAAAACGACAAAAGTGTTTAGAAAAAGGAAAAATTTTAAGTGAAAATACTTCCTGGAAAGAGTATTATATATATATATATATATATATATATATATTTGTTCGTTGTATTTTGAATTCAAAGGTATTACACACATATATATATATATTGTTCTAGAATACATGAATAAATATGTTCTAGCGTTTTAGCGAGTTTCTGTTTAGGTGCGTTCGTATTTATATAAATACGTAGCACCTACAGGTTGTCGTCTGGTCCATCCGTCTGTCCGTCTGTCTGCATATAACAGCGCAAAAACTACCCAACCGAATGGTTTGAAATATCTAATATGTGTAATCGTTTTAGAATTTTATCGAGTCATTTCAAATTTTATGAAAATCGAATCAAAACTTAAAACGATATTAATAAAAGTTTTCTTCATTCTATTAAATTCTATCATACGTAATTAATTCAATGATACCCCATGATAGGTATGATTCTAGGGTACCATGGTGATTACGTCATATTTAAGATGAAGTCATATTATTTCTGTATTACTGAATTTAAAAAAACGAATATGTATATTGTTTATATGGAAATTGTTTAATTAAAACAATCATATAATCTACCGACAGTTTTTTGGATAGATGTTTCCGGAGAAATTGATATTAAGTGAAATAAAAGTCTAAATATGGATTTCAAGTTCTGAAATTTTCAAAGCTAGGCTTACGTTTCCCATTGGAATTTTCAGTAAATGACAACTAAAGATTAAATGTTGCCAATTTAAAATGTACTTATTTTATTACGGAAATTATTCATATCCAAATAGCAGACAATATAATTCATTTCACTGAAACTTGTTATAGTACGAACGCACCTCATTTGTCACGTTTGACGCGCAATTTTCCAAGTTAACTCAATTGAAGACATACAGGCAAATCCGGAGGCTGTTCTTAACACTCTTAAGAAATAATGTTTACAGAAGTGGAAACGCCGTTGGAATCTTCGTGTTCAATCAGAAGGAGACTTTAAAGGGGATTCATCGCAACAGACTGCCATTTTTAAATTACAAGCTCAGTCTTATATGTTAATCTTTACAATAGAACTTAATATTGGAGGTCCCACCACATTCGGCAGTGTACACCCTAAAATTTGTATGATTTTATATTTTTAAACGTTTATGTCTCATAAACGGTTTTATATTTTTAAAGTTATGCACCTCAAAGCCAATTTTTGGATTTTTTGATAATTAGCCGACATATTAATTAAAACCCCCAATGAATATCGCAAATTGGCGAACTTCCATCGTACTGCGTATTGTGTCTGCGGCTGTCCGGGCTTTCCTCGGTTTTTCAAGCAGACGAAGGAAAAATTTTTCGTTTTTTCTACATATTTAGAAATTGCAATTGCCGAATCACCCGTAAAATTACAAAAAAAAAAAAAAAAAAAAAAAAAAGTTATATTTCCCCGGTCCCCAACACTAAATCACTCCCGGGGAAAAATGTCTAGATTGAACACTTTTTTAAGGTATATTTAAGGTTATTATCCTAGGACCGGGCAACACCGGCGGGTAGCTAGTCAATAATGATATAGAATAAAACCAATAAGATCTCACTTTATGCACCCATGATATATACTAAGAGTAACTCTCAGAATTCAGAGAATTCTATCAAAAGATCATATTCGAGTATAAGTTTTATGATATATCTATAATAAGGAGTACAGATGTTTGTTTGTATCTCTGTCTGTTTGTGTGCGTGTGTTCAGAAGAGACCACTATACAAGGTTTGGGAGGAAGGTACCTGTATGTCTGAAGGTATGCACCTCGAAGCCAGTTTATTTTTCAATTTAATTTTGTATGTGACTTTTAGCATTTTTTTTGCGTTTCGCGGCGATTATTTCACATTAGTTTAAAAAGTATACGGTTTCAATCCTTTAGCCCAATATAGTAATTTTTGTCTTCTTTTTAATAAAGTTTATTCAAAATTCGTACATCAATTTTCGAATTTTTAGCGCCTTTTTAATTCGATTTTTAATTTTTTTTCGCGTTTCGCGGCGACTTTTGAGATTCGTAAAAGGAAATGGGTTTCAATCTTTTAGTTCAATGTAGTAAATTTTGCCCTCTTCTAATTTTAGAGTTGTTTGCGTTTTGCGGCGATTTTTTCACATTTGTAAAAGGAATCCTGTTTCAATCTTTTTTACAATATACTAAATTTTGTTCTCTGCGATTTTTTAATTTAGCGAAAATTTTATGAGATTTATAATTTTTGCCCAATATAGTAAATTTTGTTCACTGCAACTATTGAATTTTTCCCGATTTTTTATGTGATGTTTAGCGTTTTATCTAGTTTTGCGGCAATTTTTTTTTATGAAACTGAAGAACGCTCCGGTAAATTTTGTTACTGCCGTGTTTAAATTCAAGTTGGAAGAATGCCAAATCACGGAAACAACACTTATGAAAATTTGAAATTAATATATTGGTCAAAAAAAAAAAAAATCAGGATAATTCAAAATTTGCTTGAATCGACGCCGGAGTACGCTGCCGTATGCAGCGTACCCCAGCGTAAATATCCCCCCCCCCCCAAACATAAGATTCGTTTAATTCAAGGTTCATTTTGGGAAAAACCGACCAGCGAAGGGGGCGAAACTCTGCTAGTTCAAAATATTCCTGTTTTACTTTTCTTAGAAAAAATGATTATTCACAAATACAAAATAAAGACAGTTTACAATTGCATTCTTTTGCTTTCAAAGTTAAAACAAAACTTTTGCAGAAAAGAAACTTCGTCAGTATTTTCTTGTTGTTATTATTATTTTTCTTTATTATATTGGTTTTTATAAGAACAACACATTTTTCAGATGAAATCATTTATCTGAAAAGTTGGATGGTACGTTAAGAAAATGCCAGAAAGTCTAGAAATTCTTTTTTTTTTTTTACTTTAGTTCTACTTTAATTACTTTTCTTAGGGAAAACAATCATTCTCAAATAAAAAATAAAGACAGCTTAGGATCGCATTCTTAATGATTGCATTCTCTTCCGATACAAGAGAAAAAAAAAACTTCCATTGTTTTTCTTTTATTAATTTTATCATAGTTATTCTAAACTTATTATTATATTTATCGTGGTTTTTGTAAGTAAAAATAATCTACTAAATGAAATTATTTTTGTCAGAAGTTGGATGTGAAATTGTTTGTGTCACATCAAAAAGTAAATACTTTTTTCTCTTTTTCTTGTTTCATTTTAAATATATTTTCTTTGATAATATTACAAATACTTGGAGATAATGGACTTTTAAAAAGTTTATTCTAGTGGAAAAATCCCCCCCCCCTCCCCTCACCTAAACTAAAAGTTTATTCAGATGGGATAAAATTATAATAAGTTTGTACGTGAATGAAATGGAAAAAGAGTGTAATAAAAAAAGGAGACTTTTTTAATGCAAAAATACATTTAAATAATCTTCCAATTTCTTCAAGCATAGATTATGAAACTTTTTCCAACACTTGCAGAATACTTTAATAAAACTTCACCGTTTAATAAAGTGGCAGGTGATGTCCAAGTTCAACGTAGTTCAAAAGTATTTATGACTTCGGTTTGTTCGTCTGTCCGTGCTCTACCCACCGTAAATAAAATAAAATAAAATTTAGGTTTATCTGTATGTCTTTCAAATAAAAATAACATTTCAAACTTAGTTCTATTCCAAAACTGTTACGAGAAAATTTATCTAAATTAATTTTGTTAATTTTACTTTAAATGTGTTTAATATAGCTGTCCTATTTACAGAACAGTCCGATATGGGTTAAAATGAAGTGAGTAGCATTCATTTCCAGGCTTCAGTGTGTTCATTTACAGGAACACTGAAAAATATTCCGTTACATTGTGGTCAATGGGGAGAAAAATTGTTTGCAGAACATTTTAATGGTGTTATTCTAGTTTTAACATAATGAAATTGTTATGAGTTTCTGAGGTGCATTAAAGTAGAATATGGAATGCAAAGCATACATTTTAGCATTCATTTACAGGGTCACACACAACAATTCTGTTTCAGACAAGGGAAAAATCATTAGCAGTATAATTTATAGATGTTACATTTTTTCACATATAATGAAAATTACATGCAATACTGAGGTGCATTATAAGATTCTTAATGCAAAATATGGTGTACGCAGCATTTATCATTCATTTACTTACAGGGACGCACAAAATAAATCGGTTAGATTATTGTCTATGAACGATAATTGCTGGAAGTGCGTTTGTAGTTGTTGTATAAGATTTTTTTTTTGCATTAAAACTTTTTATTTTACCTCTAAATCTCAAAATTTCTGAACCAAATTTATACTGGATCATTAGCTATAAAGTTGGTATATTCTATTCAAATTTAAGTGCGATTGTATTAAGTTAAGTGTATTTTTTAATCCCAATGTGCGTTTGTTTACAGACTTCTACGTGCGGTAGGTTTCGCTAGCCGTCGCCGGTCATCTTCTACACAGACAGACAGACATAGCGAAACTTTCTTTTATTAGTACTCTATCTATACACTTCTATAAGTGTATAAAAATTTATAACTTTTTCTACAGTCAATTTAATTTAATTTCATGAGTTTCCTTCATTATACTTCATTAAAAACGCCACACAAAACTTAAGTAAATATATTTATTTAATCATAAATAGAATAACTTTGCGAGTGAGGTGAATTAGATAATTTTGTTCAGGTGTCCGAAAAACACCAATTGGTTTTTCCACTTCCAGTTTCACATAAATTCGCGAGTCTTCTTTATTATAGTACTAGCCGGTTTCGCTCGCTAACGGGCCACTAATTTACATCAGGGCCTCTAATCTAATGAAAATAAATTAGTTCCACCTTTCACCGCCAGGGAGCGCTATCTGTTCTACATGAACCTCAGGCACGTGTACGCGCTGCAAAATCCATTAGTTCCACCTTCCACCGAACCTCCGCCTTGGATCCCTGCTAACTACGGCACCGTATGCAAGCGTGCTGGCCACGCGCCGCAATATCCATCAGTTCCACCTTCCACCGCCAGGGGGCGCAATCTGTTTTATACGGATATAACTGAAATCATTAAGGCTATAGATGTCGAGTCGAATGAGCCATACCCCGTCGTGATCCAGCCCATAGAACCAGAGATAGGAAAGCGTCCCCTGGTGGTGAAAAACCAAACTAAAATCGGTAAGCTCGTTTTCAATGTCAATTCAAGTGAAATTTATTATTCAAAAGAACAGAGTACTTTAATCTTAAGAGTTATATTTAAAAATCTTAAAGTTTAAGCTTTAATAAATGACATAAAAATAAAAGTTATCTAAAAAATATATAAATGTAATATGTAATTAAAAATGTATAAAAAATAAAAGTTAACCTTCCTACTACCATGGGGTCACTTGGTTACTTGTGTGTTCATTTTATGCTTAACATTTGACTCGTATAGAGGAAATTAATAAAATGGGCAAATTTTATTTTTTATTAACAATTTATCTGCTGAGTACCACTGGGGTCACCTGTGACCCCAAAACACATTTACATATTAGAATAAATTTTTAACACAAAATCTTATATTATTTTACATTAAAACACATCTTTTGCAACAAAACAAATAAATATAAGGTTTATAATCATTCAGTTATAATATTATATGTAATAAAATAAAAATATTAGTGGGATCACATATTATCCCAGTGGTACTCAATAATGGAAAAAAAAGTTGGCATTTTATATTATTATGTTATTTTATGATTTTTATATTAATTTATATTAAAACACGCTATATTTTATATTCAGGTTTATATTATTTTATATTAAATTAATGATTTTTATATTACTTTATGTTAAATTAATGATTTTTATATTATTTTATAATAAATTTAAGGTTTATAATCATTTAGTTAAATAAAAAAATTTTGTGGGATCATATATGACCCGAGTGGTACTCAATGAAAGAAAGAAAAGTTGTCAGTAGGAGGGTAAATAACACAAATTTTACTAAAAATTATTTTTTTATTATTATTTATGGCAATATATACGGCATACTTTAATAACGCGTAAAATATAAAATTTATTTTTTAATCGGACTTTTTAATTAAAAAATTTTAAGATTACAAATTTTGTGAAAATGTTTTTAAAATATAAAAAGAAAAATGTTTTCAAAATATAAATATTATGTTTTATTTCTAAAACACTTTCATAACAATGTTAAAGTAGTTTATTTTTAAAAAATCATGAAAAATTCTGAGTAATATTACTTGAAAACGATAATAAAAACATTTATGTTCAACTGGTTAGTAAAAGTATATTCCGAGCTGTAAAAATATTTTTATTTAACTGGCTGAATAATTTATCATATAAACAAATAAAACACGAACATCTACGTTGTTTGCTTGTAAATGGTAAGTTATTCAAATTTTAATATAACATTAAATTTAATTTAATCCCATGAGCTTTGCTTTTTTACTGTGAGCTTTTGCCTTTAATACTAATACAATTGATTACTGAAAAGAAATACAGAAATATTTTTAAATATTTCATTTAATATTTTTAAATAATATATTTTTCAAAGAGTATTTTTTTTTCAATATGATAATTTTTATCAGTATTTAATTTGAAAACATAGCAGATGAAGCTATGCAATTTTACATTAAAATTTCAATTGAAAAATGAAAAGTTTCGAAATTGATAAATTTTAAATAAGATTTGAATATGAAATTTTAATTAAAAGATAATTTTTATTTGAGATGAAGAGTCTGCACAGTTTCTATTATATCTGCATAAAGGGACTAAATTATTAATCAATTAAAAGAATTCCGTGTTAAAATTATTAGTGTAATAATATTACATTAATTATGATAGGTTGATTAAATATTTAAATAACATAAATATGTAACCAAATTGCATTTCAAAATTCTAACTGTTAATGTAATTATGATGTGTTAATCCTATAATAATAACAATCTATTAATTTGTTCATAATTTTCTCTCTCTCTCTCTTTTTTCATTATTAATTAGTTTAAAATATGTTGAATAATATTTTAAAATAAACATATAGTGTAATGGAAAACTTTTAATCGTTATTTGTTGATTTACATATAAACTATACTAGCAGGCTATGCCGGCTGCGCTGGTCCATTTTCCAAATGAACCTTGAATCAAACGAATGAGTGAATTCGACCATGTATTTTAAATATGGACCTTCACCTGCAAAGTCCTCCTGCATTGCTGAATGCAATGCGAATGCCATTGGGCTATTGCCTTTTCTTATACATTAGACAAAATTCGGGCTATTAAAAATCAACTATTTTATTTCATCCTTTATAGTAGAGTTAGAGAAATATGGCTGTTATGACCAACAAAAATGTAAATGTTTTCTAGTCACCACCCTACTAAAAAAGAGAGCATTATAATTATTGCACAGATTGACCGTTGAAGTTAAATAATGTTCGCGTTATTCATTTTCGTTTGTTAGTTCTTGAACTCCGGGCCCCTCAGCTTAGTGCTATTTGTGGTTCTGGTAGCTTAAATACAATCTTACTGTATGTTTCATTGTATTTTGTAATATACATCATCTTCTGGCAGATCTACTACAGTTTTCTATCTTTGGATTCCAGCAGAGTAAACACAGTGAAAAATGTAATAAATTATTTGCACACAAAGAATAGTGTTTAACTTTCATATCCAAAAGAAATTTGAATCATAAAAAAGTGGGTTTTTAAAGCTGAATTGTTTGAATAAAATTAAAATAACGTTATTTTCAATGATTTTACATTTTATATACCAGTTGCAATTATGCAACCACTAACCTGTAATAAACCTCGATTACTGGTTCTGGTAGAAAAATAATCCTTTAGTTTGCATCAAATAAAATCTTCCTAATATTCCGTAATCGGGTCCACAACCACGTTTGAAGTCAAACATTGGAAGTTTTTCCTACTATATGGTTACAAATGTATCAGAGACAGCTGCAAAACGAAGTTAATTACGCGCCAAACTATGTTCTATTAAATAATGTCAAATTTTTGTTGACTGAATTATAGATCTTTCACCAATAAAACTCCTTGAGAGTGATAAATAAAGTTAGTTATGCAAAATATTTAGTAATAATCGTTTTAGAGAATACTTGAACCGAAGATTTTTTTGCATTTCTCTAATGAGCATAATAATACGGTGAAATAAATAGTCTTGCTATTTCTTTTATTTTCGAGATTAAATTATTCTTCAGTCTGTTGTCTAAATAAACTTCATGATGAGCATAATCGTTAATTTGTCACTAAGTTTAGCGGCTAGGGCTGTGAGCCAGTCTAAATTGCTTTATAATAATCAAAATTTTATCTAATCTGAATTCCAAGTATTTTTTTCTTATCTAGGCTAAAATGATAAATTAGCAAATATTGTTCTTTGGTCACACTTGGCATTTTAAAGTCTTTTTCGTGCTTTGCAAGTATTGCTTTTTTAGTGATAGTAAAATAACTGCAGATGAAAAATTTATAATAGTAAATATTCTTTTGTCCGTTTGCTTCATAATGAAAATCATAAATTTACTAATTGCTGAGTACAAATTTCGTGTAATCTTCCGCAATCGGATTTCCAGAGTCCCCTTGAAATATAAAAGAAATTTCCTACAATACAGTAAATATGCCAATTGGAGGGTGACCCGAATACAGAAGATTAGTCCAATATCTCTTTAAATTTTTTAAAAATAAGAAACGATATACAAAGAATACTAAAAAGAAATGAATGGTGATTTAAAAAAAAAATGTGTTAGTAATTTGTGTGTGGCAGGCATTTACACAAAAAATTAATATTTGACTGCATTTTTATAATATTAACTTTTATTTATATAATTTGCATTTGAGAATAAAAAAATACTCCAAAAATGCTGTCGATCACTTGAAAAAAAAAAAAACCCGTTTTGTGAACATCGCTCGGACCGATGTCATGCTTATGCCTTTTTGGCTTAAAATCAAATTGTTTGGCGACAAAATAAAATAAAAATCGTAACAAAAAACATGTACCTTACAAATTACATTCATTTTTATAATTACATCTGGTAGTTTCTACTGTAAGTTACATGATGGAGCAGTTAGATAAAAATAAAATTTAAATAAATAATAATTAGTTCTTTTTTAGAACTAATGAAAAAGATAATTGTTACTCAGATTTTATCTAATCAAATTTTCAGATGCATTTTTCTTAACGTGACGCACACGATAAATCGACAGATATGTTTTCAATTGCAATACTTTACATTGGAATTTTTTAAGCATTACGAACATTCCTTTTCAAGTATAAATTAAATATTTTCGTTTTATAACATTATTTCTCATCCAAACCTTTTCTTTTTTTCCTTTTTTTTTTTAAATTTTAAATAAAATTAGTAAGTTTTTTCTTTTATTTTTTGATGAGTTTGTATTATTTTCTAATTGACATAGCTGTTTCAATTACTTCACCAACGATAATGGTCACCAAAAAATGACCAATGGTAACCTTTTCGTCTAAAATAACAGAACTTTTCATCATAATTCTATATCTAATCTACATACTAAAACCTTCCCTGAAGAATGATCTATCTAACAGTGCAAGTTCCATCAATATCCATTCAGCAGAACTCGAGTTATAAGCAGTAGAAACGAAATTTCCGTTTGTATTTTATGCAGTAGATAAATCAACATGCGAACGGATGGTGGTGTGGGTGTCATGATCGGTGAAAAATACCAAAATTTTCCGGGATTGGGAAATATCACGAAATTTGGTGACAACATTAGGTCGCTCTAAATGAAGCCAAAAGAGATACCTGACTATTTTTTTGAAATTACCATACAAATTCGATATTCACGAAAACTGTGAATCTTCTATAACCGGGTTCCACTCATTTTAATTTCGTATGTTTGAGTAAAATTAAATGAATTCTTAAAAACAAGGAATAGGGAAGCTACCTTTGCCTAACGGAACGGGACGGAAGGAATTTTTAAGATGGATTATAAAATACTTTATAGATATTTTTTTCATTAAAGAATAGACTATTTTTTCTTAAACGAAATATCCTTTGTTTAGAGCGTATTACATGACTAAATACCCTTGACGGAAAAGTACTTGGATTTTCTCCATTTATTTACTGAAACATACGTGCATGAATATTCCTGAATGCAGACGCAAGCACACGCATATTCATTAATATTGTATAGTTTTTTTTTCGTATAATTTTTGGCATTCAAAAAATTTGTAGGTTATTAAATTTAAATAATCTCTTGGAGTTTTCAATTAAAAACGATTTTCACGTATATTCTGTATGACTGTAATACATGCTCATGTTCTGTAACCCGGATAGAACCGCCTGGTTTCCATACTAATAAAATTTATACGAGAGAGTAGGGTAAAACCGGGTAGACGGTTCAAACAGGTTACCCTATTTTCTCACTGATGGGTGCTGTTCTATGGACAGAACCCGTCTTAACTACAAATGTTAGCGTACCCTAGCAGCGTGCCATCGGCTTTTGAAGTGTTGAAGTTTTTGAAGTCTTTGAAGTTCTGTGTCCGTGCAGTGCTATTAAAAAGAAATTCCCTCAAAAGTTTTATTTTTTCTGCTCTTTAAATAAATCTAGCCTGGCGGATCGATTTAGGTAAGTAAACCACTGTTTTCTATAACTTTCACACGATATTTTGATGCCAAGAAGAAGTGTGTATGTATAGCTTTCCAGGAGAACAACCATGTTGATTTTTGGTCGTCTGTTGGGGCAAAACCGGCTACCCATGATTTTGCATTGAATTCTGCAATGAAGTGTTTCATCGCGCAACAGGTGGTAAAGGATAGAATGTTCAGTCGACAAAGTGTTGGCAAATGGGGAGTGCAGAGGAGAAGTAAAACCTGAGAAAGCCTTAATATGACAACATTAAAAACTGAACTGCTTGAAAATGTGCAAAAAAAAAAAAGTTACTGGCCTTAAAAAATGTATATATGTTTTAAAGTTTGATTCGAAATTTATTACAAGTTACTGACATTGAAAATGTATATAGGTTTTAAAGTTTGATTCAAAATTTATTAAAATAAAGCTTTTCGTTATTGGAAGTGTAAAAAAATTAATTTCTGGTTAGTACCCGGTTTTACCCTACCACCAATATTCGGAGGTGTTTCAGATGGTACTAGAAAACGCTTTTTTCCGAATAGAAAAAAATTTCCCGTGACAACATGTGTGATTTTTCAATAGCTCAGATGTCACCAAATACTTTTGCACGGTGATCCGATTTTTCTGTTCTAGGCTTTTGTAAACACAAGAAAAACGTTAGGTACCCGGTTTTACCCTACTTTCCCCTACATTATATATAGGGTAAATGTACCAATAGTCGGCCACTTAACTGTTTTTTTGTATATAAACCATAACGTAGAATTTTTAAAAAACGACACAACATTTTTAACAGTGATATATGTTAAAACATACGTTTCTTATTATGTTTCAGCAATTATTTTTAAAAAACACGGTAATAGTTTTTTTTTAGACAAAGTTAAGTTCAAAAAGGGCAAGTTCTCCAATAGTCGGCCACTTTAAAGCTAATGTTCGGCCATCACTGCACCAATAGTCGGCCACTTCAGAATTTTGTCACTTTTTTCTATCTTTACAAGAAGAAGGTGTTGGATTCATGAAAATTTTCGACTTCTGGTTTTCAACGGATTTATACGTTTTAGAAGGTCCTGAACACGATTTGACTGTTTTTAGAAAATGTCTGTCTGTGACTCTGTCTGTCTGTCTGTCTGTATGTGACAACAATATTGTGGGCGCTCTATCTCAAGAACTGATACTCTGAATTTAATAAAACTTTAGATTCAGTTAGTCCCTGATATAAATTGGTGCTGATTAGTTTTTGGTAAAAATCGCCCGGCAGGTGGCGCTGCTATGCAGCATTTTTCGCGATTTCCGCAATAGCTCTATCTCAAGATCTAATTCTCGGAATTTAATAAAACTTTATATTCAGTGAGTCCCTGATATAAATGGGTGCTGATTAGTTTTTGGTAAAAATCGCCCGGCAGGTGGCGCTGCTATGCGACATTTTTCGCGATTTCCGCAATAGCTCTATCTCAAGAACTTGTTCGGACCTTGTGCGCATGCCGAACGAGCTCCGCAGTTTTGCGGTCATGTGACCCAGCAGTTGGTTGTTGATCTAGCTGCCGAAAGGGCACGTTTTGTTTTAGCGGGTCTTATCCCCAATTATTCTGTTTTGGTTCAGCGGGAATATTCCCCACATATGTCATCAAACAAGCTTAATTAGCGGGTTTATTACCCCAATATCACCATGTTTACTATTATGTGTTTATAAATGTTCTGTACTCGTTACGTCTGTGTGCTGTGTAATTAAATATGTGAGAAAAGACAACAATGGTTCGTAATCAATCAAAAACACACAGTATTCACGATCATAGACATTTAGTGGTCCGTCGAAACGCAGCCGAATAGCTGCTATGGAAAAATTAAACAGATCGAAAGGTGCTCTAAAAGGTGCCATTACAAAACTGGAAAAATTTGTACAAGAAAACACGGAGGAAAGTACTTTCTCGAGTACTGAGCTCGAAATAAAACTCCGAAAACTACCGGAGCTTCAAACAAAAATGTCCGAAATACGGGATAAATATTATGATATCCCGGAGATTAAGGATTTACCGGAAATTGAAAAGGAACTGGATGACCTTGAAAGCAGAACTGAAAAAATAGAAGTAAGTCTCAATATATTTCTTAAAAATCTCAAAGTTTCTGAAACAAATTTGCATGCTGATTCTAGAGGTTTTAATAACATTAAAGTTAAATTGCCCGAAATCCCATTACCCATATTTAATGGTAAATATGAAGAGTGGTCTATCTTTAAAGTTCAATTTACAAATTTAATTATTCATAATGAACAACTTAATGATGCACAGAAACTCTTTTATTTGCGAGCATCGCTAAAAAACGAAGCAAAACAGTTAGAAAGTGCTGATGATTCATTCGATTCATTATTTACGGCACTAACTGAAAGATTTGAAAATCATCGTTTACTCATAGACACTCATTTGTCAGCTATAATTAACTATGAAAAAATCCATCACGAATCCTCAAAAGAATTGAGATCGTTTATTGATTGTGTAAATAAAAACTTAAGGGCTTTAAAAGTTTTAGAATATGAACAAAACAATCTTTCAGATGCTATCCTTATTAATATCATATTACAAAAGGTAGACAAAGAAACACGAAAATTATTTGAATATTCTGTCAAGAAAACAGAATACCCTCAATTCGCAGAGTTAATGTCATTTCTAGAAAACAGAAGTTGTACTCTAGAAAGTGTAAATAGACATTCCGCTTCAAAACCTTTAAATAAAAACATTCCTCCTTTCCATAAAACAAAAAACTTCATGCTTAATTCTAGAGAGAAATCAAAAGTGAAAATATGTGATCTGTGCAAACTGTCTGCTCATAATTTGAACAAATGTTCTCAGTTTCTTAAAATGAATACATCGGAACGATATGAATTTGTGAAACAACACAGATTATGTGTTAATTGCTTGAACAAAAATCATATTGTTAATTCTTGTATATCAAAATGTAATTGCCATACGTGTGGATTACGACACAATTCATTGCTTCACCGAGAAAAAGAAAATAAATCAAAAAACGAAATTACTACCGAATCCTCCTCTCCACGCTTCACCTCCCCTACTTCTTCTGTCAAAAGCGAAAGCATTTCAATAAATAATGATGATTCGTTAAAGGCCTTGAATAGTTTCAGCGCGGATACTGAAAAGCGATATATTTTATTGAGCACGTGTTTTGTTTTTATGGAAGATAATCTCGGAAAAAGAAGAAGATTTAGAGTAATTTTGGACTCGGCTAGTAATGTAAATATTTTAGTTAAGGAATGTGCTGACGCATTAAATTTAAAGAAAAGAGTAATTAACGTGCCTGTCAGTGGATTAAACGGATCTACTCATAATATAAAAAATAAAATTTCTAGTGTAATTTCCAATGCGGATGAAACTTTCAAAGAGAACATTGACTTCTTAATTGTTCCAAAAATAACCGATGTAATTCCATCGACACAATTAAATGTATCGGACATTAATCTACCGAATTTTGTGCAATTAGCAGATCCCACATTTTTCAAACCGGGAAAAATTCATGCTTTAATCGGAGCTGAACTATTTTACAGAATCTTAAAACATACATCGGTTAAAGTTAATGATAAGCTATTTTTGCAAGATTCCGTTTTTGGATGGATTCCAACTGGGGCACTAGAGGAAAAAGTGTCATTAAGTAATTTTTCTATGTGTTATTTTGTTAGAGATTTCGATCAAATTAATGATAATTTGAAACAATTTTGGGAACTGGAATCTATCGGCATAAAACATGATGATCCTAAATTAACGGAAACGGATCAAGCGCAACAGATTTTCGACAAAACTGTGACATTTACAGGTGATCGTTATGAAGTTCAATTACCCTGGAAAAGGGATCGGAAGGAATTAAATGATAATTTTAATATTGCGAAGCAACGTTTGGAAGGTTTAAAACGAAAATTTTATCGAAATCCAGAACTTTACCGTCAATATTCTGAAATAATAGAAGATTATTTAAAGCGAGGAATTATAGAGCAGGTGGATGAGAATGAACCCGTTTTAAACAAGGCTGTTTACTATCTGCCCCATCACGCTGTCTGTAAGGAAGATAAGCTCACTACAAAGGTCCGCATCGTATTCGATGCCAGCTCCCATGATAACAATATGTTGTCCCTAAATGATTGCCTGTGGCCAGGCCCCAACTTAAATCCATTTCTATTCGACATTTTAATCCATTTTAGATTAAATGAAATTGCCTTTTCTTCTGATATCGAGAAGGCGTTCCTTCAAATCTCCCTCGCTGAAAAAGATCGCGATGCTGTACGCTTTCTGTGGTACGATAATGATTTTGGATCTCTTGAAAAATTTAAAATATTTAGATTCAAACGTGTTCTTTTTGGAGTCAATGCTTCTCCATTCCTACTATCCGCCACAATAAAAGAACACATAAAGAAGTTTGATAATCTATATCCAAGGACTGTTCACCTACTCGATAAATATATTTATGTAGATGATTTCATCTCAGGTGAAGATACTCTACAGGAAGCTCTTGATGTTTCTCTTAATGCTAAGAAAATAATGTCTAAAGCAGGAATGACTCTCCGAAAATGGATAACAAATAATGAGGATCTAATAAAGTGTTGGCAAAAGGAAGGTTTTGACATTCAGGCAGAACATGCTACTGTAAGTCTGGGGAGTAACTTGACTAAAGTATTAGGAATGTCTTGGAAAACAGAAGAGGATTGTCTGACATTCGAAATTAAAAGTCTGATAGAATTCCTGTCATCGAAAAAGAGCTCAAAACGTCTCCTATTGCAAGCAGTTGGAAAAATCTTCGATCCGTTAGGTATACTCACACCATTCACCATTAGAATCAAATGCCTATTTCAGGAATTATGGCTAAAGAAGACACCATGGGATGGGCAGTTGCCAACTAATGTCCAGGAAAAGTGGTTAAAATGGTGCGAAGAACTTCCAAATTTAGCAGAAGTAAAAATCCAGAGGAAAATCCTTAGTTGCTCAAATCAACTAACAGATGTTGAGTTACATGCGTTTTCAGATGCCAGTAAATCAGCATATGGCTCTGCTGTTTATCTAAGAGTAAGAGGAGAAACAGGGGTGGAAACCAACCTCGTCACATCAAAGAGTCGCGTTGCCCCGATAAAGGAGATTACTTTGCCGAGGTTAGAACTACTCGGAGCACTACTGAGTGCAAGATTAACTGCCAAAATAAAGCCTATCCTTGATCAGAAAGTAACAGCTACAACATATTATTGGACTGATTCAAAAATAACTTTATATTGGATCAAAGGCTCACCAAAGAGATGGAAGCAGTTTGTGGCAAATCGTGTCATGGAAATAAATGCACTAACAAACTCTGACTCTTGGTATCACTGCTCCAGCAAGGACAATCCTGCTGATATCCTGACTCGAGGTGCTAGTGTGAATTCACTTTTAAACAATTCCATGTGGTTTAAGGGACCAAACTTTCTTGCAGCTGATGATTTACTGATCGAAAATGAGACTATCACTGTTCCAGAAACGGACTATTTGCCAGAAACAAAATCAAAATATAGAAATGATATTAGTGACTCTAATTCTAACATTTCTCTTTCTCTTTTCAGGAATCCTGAAAATGTAGATTTTTTTCTTACTATCAGCAATAACTACCTTCACCTACTCCGCATATTAGCTTACATTCATAGATTCATTTACAATTGCAAAAGTGATTATGCAGACCGGCATCGAGGCAGTCTTACCACCCCAGAAATAAAGGGTGCGGAAACGTGTCTAATTAGACTAGTACAAGGTTTAGAGTTTAAGGAAGAGCTTAGGAGCCTAAAACGGGAGTCAGGGGTTCCTCCTTCAAGTAAGATAAAATGTTTATCTCCCTTTTTGGATGACAATGAAATCTTAAGAGTGGGCGGAAGATTACGCAATTCGAACTTGGCTTTTGATAATAAGCATCAAATGATATTGCCGAAGAGCCACAAACTTACTAAACTCATTTTTGAATATTTTCATAAAAAATACTTTCATATTGGACCCCAGGGTTTATTGCATTATGTACGTATGCAATATTGGCCTGTAAGTGGGAAAAACTTGGCACGTAAGGTAGTGCATGATTGTATAATCTGTTTCAGGAATAATCCGGTCACTGCCAACCAAATCATGGGCGATCTCCCATCAGAGAGAGTAACCCCAAATTTTACCTTTTACCATACCGGAGCAGATTTTTGCGGTCCTTTTGAAATTAAATACAAAAATCAAAGGAAAGGTATTTTTCAAAAGATTTATGTCGCGATATTCGTTTGCCTAGTGACCAAGGCTATGCACTTAGAATTGGTCACGGATCTGACATCCGACGCCTTTATCGCCGCACTTAAACGTTTTGTTTCTAGGCGAGGAAAATGTTCTTCCATTATAACGGATAATGCAACAAATTTTAAGGGGGCTAAATCCGAATTAAGTAAACTTCATGACTTAGTTCGTAGACCAGATGAAAAATTAGCTAACTATTTAGCTTCAGAAGCAATTGAATGGAAGTTTATTCCTCCCAGATCGCCCAACTTCGGTGGTTTATGGGAGGCCGGAGTAAAATCGTTCAAATATTATCTAAAACGAACATTAAAGGGTGCTAGATTAACGATAGAAGAATTCCAAACCATCACCACCCAAATTGAAGGGATACTAAATTCGCGTCCTTTAACTCCATTATCGACTGACATAAATGATTTTGACGCATTGACACCGGGCCATTTCCTAATTGGTCGGCCTATTGATGCAATTCCGGAACCCCAATTGATAGATATTAGCGAATCAAGATTATCTCGGTGGCAGAGGGTGACTAAAATTGTCCAGTTAATTTGGAAAAATTGGCAGTTAAATTACTTGAGTCATCTCCAAAATCGTACAAAATGGCAGAAAAAAGGAGATAATATTAAACCAGGAGCAATGGTCATAATAAAGGAAGACAATTTACCTCCCTGCAAATGGATGCTGGGACGAATTTTAGAAGTTATACCAGGTAAGGATGGTAATGTTAGGGTTGCCAAGATAAAAACTGCTTCGAATGTTTTCCTTAGGTCAGTATCTAAATTGTGTATTCTACCCATTGATAACATTTAATAATTGTATGCTTATTTTCTTTTTGTTTATTTGATTTAAAGTGTATTGTACAGTAAAATGTTTATATAATATATTTTACATTTAAGGTTTCTTAAGTACGATATCGAACTGTTTTTTGGAAAATAATTTAACCCTTATTTATCATTGAATTTTCTTTATTGTGCTTATATAGTAACATTGTTATCGCAAATTGTAATTATTGTATTTGTATTGTAATTCTATTTTATTGCATTTGGTATTTTTATAGTTCTTGTAATAACAGTATATTTCACAAATTTTGAATGTGCTATACACATTGCAAGGCGGGGCGGCATGTTCGGACCTTGTGCGCATGCCGAACGAGCTCCGCAGTTTTGCGGTCATGTGACCCAGCAGTTGGTTGTTGATCTAGCTGCCGAAAGGGCACGTTTTGTTTTAGCGGGTCTTATCCCCAATTATTCTGTTTTGGTTCAGCGGGAATATTCCCCACATATGTCATCAAACAAGCTTAATTAGCGGGTTTATTACCCCAATATCACCATGTTTACTATTATGTGTTTATAAATGTTCTGTACTCGTTACGTCTGTGTGCTGTGTAATTAAATATGTGAGAAAAGACAACAATGGTTCGTAATCAATCAAAAACACACAGTATTCACGATCATAGACAAACTAATGCTCGGAATTTGATAAAACTTTAGATTCAGTTAGTCCCTGATATAAATTGGTGCTGATTAGTTTTTGGTAAAAATCGCCCGGCAGGTGGCGCTGCTATGCAGCATTTTTCGCGATTTCCGCAATAGCTCTATCTCAAGATCTAATTTTCGGAATTTAATAAAACTTTATATTCAGTTAGTGCGTGATATAAGTTGGTGCTGATTAGTTTTTGGTAAAAATTGCCCAGCAGGTGGCGCTGCTATGAGGCATTTTTCGCGATTTCCGCAATAGCTCTATCTCAAAAACTAATGCTCGGAATTTAATAAAACTTTGGATTCAGTTAGTCGCTGATATAAATTGGTGCTGATTAGTTTTTGGTAAAAATCGCCCGGCAGGTGGCGCTGCTATGCAGCAGTTTTCGCGATTTCCGCAAAAGCTCTATCTCACGAACTAATACTCGGAATTTAGTAAAACCTTATATTCAGTTAGTCCCTGATATAAATTGATGCTGATTAGTTTTTGGTAAAAATCGCCCAGCAGGTGGCGCTGCTATGCGGCATTTTTCGCGATTTCCGCAATACCTCTATCTTAAGAACTAATGCTCGGAATTTAATAAAACTTTAGATTCAGTTAGTCCCTGATGTAAATTGGTGCTGATTAGTTTTTGGTACAAATCGACCAGCACGTGGCGCTGCTATGGAGCATTTTGCAGGATTTACACGATTTTAGCGATAGTCATATATCAAGAAATAATGCGCAGAATTTAATAAAACTTGAGTTTCAGTTAAACCTTGATATAAATTGGTGCTGATTCATTTTAGTGTATGCGAAACCTGTGTGAGATAGAAGAAAGTTTTGGGATTGACACATCCAACTAGTTTTACCTGGAAAACGACGCTAACAAATTTTACTGAATTTTGCATTCTACCATTTTCGGTTATAAGAAGGTGATTGAGCTATCTCACATGTTCGAGAAAATTAAATTAGTGTGTCATTTAGGGTCACTGCGGGTAAAGCTAATTTTATTTTATCTGCTAAATGGCTTTAACGATTTTGACTAAGTTTTGTATCCTACATTTTTGGGATAGAATAAGACCATTGGACTGGGCCGCATGTTCGAGAAAATTTCATTAGTAGGTCATATGATATGGGGGTCACTATGGATTAAATAAATTTTATCTAAAAAACGGCTCTAACGATTTTGACTAAATTTTGCATCCTACCGTTTTGGGGTACGAAAAGACCATTGGTTGGGTTACATGTATGAGAAAATTCGATTAGTGGGTCATTTTAGGGTCACTACGGGTCAAACTAATTTTATCTAAAAACGACAAACGATTTTGACTAAATTTTGTATCCTACCGATTTGGTGTACGAAAAGACTAATGGGCTGGGTCACAAGTTAAGGGTCACATGTTAAGGTCCAAGGTAATTTTATCTTATCTAATAAATGTCTTTAACGATTTTGACTACGTTTTGTGTCCTAACTTTTTGGGATACAAGAAAACCATTTGGCTGGGTCACATGTTCGAGAAAATTCGATTAGTGGGTCATTTGGCGGTCAATATGGGTCAAACAAATTGCATTTAAAAACGGTTTAAGCGATTTTGACTAAATTTTGTATGCTACAGTCGACTGCAAAAAAAAAAAAAAAAAAAAAAAAAAAAAAAAAATAATAAATAAAAATAAATAAACGCTGGTACCCCTTCTGGTCGCGCTCAAATTGAAGTTAGATTAAAGTGGGTTTTGAATCGAATTATGCATTTTTAATCCCGCAGTGGAAAAGCGAAGGGAGGGGCAGTCCCAACTGCCGCAATCCAATCTAGTTGTTTTAACACTTTTCAACAGAATTGAAAAGCAAATAATGGGGGTACCAACTGCCGCTTGTAATCGAGTTGCTAACACTTTTCAACATAGTTGAAAAGCAAATATGCATACATTCGTGCATCAGCGAAGGGGCGATCCGAATTGCCGCATCACGGCATTCCGATCTAGTTGTTTTAACACTTTTAAGCATTTTGAGCATGAAATATATTTAGTATGTAGTTTATTAGTATACGAGTTCATTTTGAACCCCGCAGTGGAAAAGCGTAGGGAGGGGCGGTCCCAACTGCCGCATTCCAATCTAGTTGTTTTAACACTTTTCAACAGAATTGAAAAGCAAATAATGGGGTACCAACTGCCGCATCTAATCGAGTTGCTTTTAACACTTTTCAACATAGTTGAAAAGCAAATATGCATACATTCGTGCATCAGCGAAGGGGCGATTGGAATTGCCGCATCACGGCATTCCGATCTAGTTGTTTTAACACTTTTAAGCATTTTGAGCATGAAATATATTTAGTATGTAGTTTATTAGTATACGAGTTCATTTTGAACCCCGCAGTGGAAAAGCGTAGGGAGGGGCGGTCCCAACTGCCGCATTCCAATCTAGTTGTTTTAACACTTTTCAACAGAATTGAAAAGCAAATAATGGGGTACCAACTGCCGCATCTAATCGAGTTGCTTTTAACACTTTTCAACATAGTTGAAAAGCAAATATGCATACATTCGTGCATCAGCGAAGGGGCGGTCCCAACTGCTGCATCACGTCATTCCGATCTAGTTGTTTTAACACTTTTATGCATTTTGAACAAGAAATATATTTAGTATGTAGTTATTAGTATACGAGTTCATTTGGAACCCCGCAGTGGAAAAGCGTAGGGAGGGGCGGTCCCAACTGCCGTATTCCAATCTAGTTGTTTTAATACTTTTCAACATACTTGAAAAGCAAATAATGAGGGTACCAACTGCCGCATCTAATCTAGTTTAAGAAAAAGCTACTGTGTACGAGCATTTGCGAATTTAAAGTAACCCCGATATCGAATATCAGTTTTCTATCCCTATTAATTCTAAATAAATCATAATTTAGAATGATAAACAACAATTACTGATAATTTCAATTTTTTAAATTTCGAATTTTATAGAAACTATTCTTTGCGAGAGCTTACATCTTAAAAGAAACCCCCATGCAAAATTTGAAGTTTCAAAGCCACAGAAATTGCAATTAAAAAAAAAGTTTAGTTGCTTTTAAATTTCTAATTTTTTAGAAACTGTTCGGCTACGGTCAGACCACTTACGTATGGAAAAGGTTATCCATGTCTAATTTCAAGTTTCTACTCTAAACTTTATTAAAAAAACAAAATTCAGAACATTTTCCTCTCATTTCAGCATTCTAAATTTCCAAATTTTTAGAAGCCTTTCTGAGCCGGTTGTTTATGTCTTAAAATTGACCACCATGCCAAATTTTAAGTTTCCAGCAACAAAACTATCACAGATTTTGAAACTTTAGAACGTTTATTTGCTTCTGTACCCTTTAAATTCCGTTTTTTTAAGAAACTATTTCGTACCAGCGAAATATTAAATTGTAAATATTAAAAATGACAGAATTAGGAAATTTTAAATTTCTCTCCCTAGTAATTCCATATAAATCGTAATTTAGAATGTTTTTAGAATATTCACTGTTTTTTTCATTTTCTAAAATTCCCCCTTTTTTTAATTGCCTTGATCCAGAATTTACCTCTTAAAAGTAACATACATGTTAAATTTCAAGTTTATATTCCTAACAATTCTACATGAATTGTAATTTAGAACTTTTTCCACTCATTTCACACTTTTAAATTTCGAACACAAACAATGCCAACTTTCAAGAGGGCAAAAAGGGCACGTTTGGAATGTTTTTTGCTCATCCATCTACTTACGAAAAGTGGCCCTGACGTAAAATATAGTCTATGTCGGAGCAGAGACTGCCACCTTTACTTTTGAAATTATTTCGGTAGTTCTAGTAGTTTCCCGTACAAACAAACAAACAAGCACGTAAAAAAAAGATTTTTTTATATAAAATTATTTTAGATGTAGAGATAAAGTTATATCTACCAAACAATAAAAAAAAAGTGGCACTCCGGGAGTGCCGACAGAAGTGAAAACTTGAACAATTACGTGTGTATTTTTTTATTCGTCAGGAAATGTTTTATTGTGCAGGAAATACTTTTAAATCAAGTGTTTTTTTATTCATTATTATAAACTACTACTACAAAAATTACATTACAATTTTCATTTAATGCGCTATTGTACAGGAAAAATCATGCATATTATTTTACATACAAAAATTTCGGGAACCAGACTTCAGTCGCACTATACCGCTTACATTTTTCTGCGTTACTATACCGCGTACATTTTTCTGCGGTACTATACCGCTTTCTCTACCACTTACTATACAGCTTACTATACCGCTTACTATAACACTTACTATACCGCTTATATTTTTCTGCGTTACTATACCGCTTACTATACCGTTTAAATTTTTTCTCCGATACTATACCGCGTACTCCCGCTTACATTTTTCTGCGCTTATTCTACCGCTTACATTTTTCTGCGTTTACTATACCGCTTACATTTTTTCTGTGTTACTATACCGCTGACATTTTTCTGTGTTACTATACCGCTTCTATACCACTTACTATACAGCTTACTATACCGCTTACGATAACGCTTACTATACCGCTTACATTTTTCTGCGCTTACTATACCGCTTACTATACTGCTTACATTTTTCTGCGCTTCCTATACCTTACTATACCTCTTACATTTTTCTACGTTAACTATATCGCTTACTACACCAATTACATTTTTCTGCGTTTACTATACCGCTTACTATACCACTTACATTTTTTCTGTGTTATTATACCGCATACTATACAGCTTACTATACCGCTTACTATGCCGCTTACATTTTTCTGCGTTACTATACCGCTTACATTTTTCTGCTCTTACTATACCGCTTACATTTTTCTGCGTTTACTATACCGCTTACTATACCACTTACATTTTTCTGCGTTTAATATACCGCTTACTATATCACTTACATTTTTTCTGTGTTACTATACCGCTTACTATACAGCTTACTATACCGCTTACTATGCCGCTTACATTTTTCTGCGTTACTATACTGCTTACTATACCGCTTACATTTTTCTGCTCTTAGTATACCGCTTACATTTTTCTGCGTTTACTATAGCGCTTACCTTTATTTTCTGTGTTACTATACCGCTTACTATACCACTTACTATACCGCTTACTACACCGCTTCTATACCACTTACTATACAGCTTACTATACCGCTTACTATACCGCTTCTATACTACTTACTATACAGCTTACTATACCGCTTACTATAGCGCTTACTATACCGCTTACATTTTTCTGCGCTTACTATACCGCTTACTATACTGCTTACATTTTTCTGCGCTTCCTATACCTTACTATACCTCTTACATTTTTCTACGTTTACTATACCACTTACTATACCACTTACATTTTTTCTGTGTTACTATACCGCTTACTATGCCGCTTACATTTTTCTGCGTTACTATACCGCTTACTATACAGCTTACTATACCGCTTACTATACCACTTACATTTTTCTGCGTTTGCTATAGCGCTTACATTTTTTCTGTTTTACTATACCGCTTACATTTTTCTGCGCTTACTATACCGCTTCTACAGCATTTACTATACAGCTTACTATTCCGCTTACTATAACGCTTACTATACCGCTTACATTTTTCTGCGTTACTATACCGCGTACTATACCGCTTACAATTTTCTGCGCTTACTATACCGCTTACTATACTGCTTACATTTTTCTGCGATTCCTATACCTTACTATACCACTTACATTTTCTACGTTATTATACCACTTACATATTTCTGCTTTACTATACCGCTTACTATGTCGCGTACTATACCGCTTACATTTTTCTGCGTTACTATACTGCGTACTATACCGCTTACATTTTTCTGCGTTACTATACCGCGTACTATACCGCTTACATTTTTCTGCGTTACTATACTGCGTACTATACCGCTTACATTTTTCTGCGTTACTATACCGCTTACATTTTTCTGCGCTTACTATACCGCTTACTATGCCGCTTACATTTTTCTGCGCTTACTATACCGCTTACTATGCCGCTTACATTTTTCTGCGCTTACTATACCGCTTACATTTTTCTGCGTTTACTATACCGCTTCCTATACCACTTGCATTTTTTTGCGTTTACTATACCGCTTACTATACCGCTTACATTTTTTCTGTGTTACTATACCGCTTACATTTTTCTGCGCTTAACATACCGCTTCTATACCGCTTACTAAACCGCTTACATTTTTCTGTGCTTACTATACCACTTACATTTTTCTGCGCTTACTATAACGCTTACTATACCGCGGTGCAATAGCGCACAGGCAAGCTTGCGCCGCGCCCGTCCCGCCCTATATCATACCTAACTATACACAATACATGCACATACTTATATACAGAGGTGTCGGTTACAGTAACAGTGTCGCGAGTTCAATGGTTTTTTCCCATCTCAAAAAATGCCCAACGCGCCTAAAGAAGTTTTCACTTCAATAAACTCAAAAAAGTACAATAAGTTATGTATTCATTATTCAGCTCCTGGTGGCCGACTTTTGGATATGTAAGTAAAATTAATACCCAATGGTCGGCCACATTAAAATTAATTAAAAGCAACAAATTTATTTACTTTTTATAATCAAAAACATTAGTTTATTTACCCTGCTAATATTCTAGCCTTTTAATTTTTGAAAAAAATAAAAAATTAATTAATACTTGCCTTTTAAAATAATTGCCATCTGTTAACAAAAAAATAGGGAAAATGGCGATTTGACGTCAATCTTGAAAAAAATGGCTGATTACAAATTCAATAAAAGTACCCATAATTCTTTGGTGATGGTTTATGACTTATGAAAGATGGTTGCATGTAACCAAATTGTAATATTTCATTTAGAACCAAAAATAAGCCATGCGTAAGGCATTTTATATCAATGTGGCCGACTATTGGGGGGTGGCCGACTATTGGTACATTTACCCTATATATATATATATATATATATATATATATATATATATATATATATATATATATATATATATATATATTTTGTGGAGCAAAATAGAAGAGACTATATTTTTCCAATATGTTGATAGTTTGTTTTAGACAACAATAATTCTTTATTTTCCTCTTCTAGGTGATCCTTAAGTATTTACCCGAGAAATTTGTTCCATACTATTTGAGGTTTTATGGGGCATACTAAAAATAATAATAAATAAATAATAAAAAAAAAACAGAAAACTTTTTAAAGTGTTTTTTGTGATCGCGAAAGCTTGATTGAATGAGAAAAATTAATTTTACCGATAGGTTTTCTTTCTAATTTTTTTATGAAGGAACTAGAAGGAAAGGACAAAGTTAATTTAAAAAAAAAGTAATAAAGTTCATCGACTTTATCAAAAACTCATTCGGTTGAAACTTTCTTATGTAAACATAACAGAATTTTGGGTTTTCTTTATTTGACTTTTTTTTACCGAATAAATATCATTTTTAAAAACAAATAATGTATCCTTGAAATTTATTGCTTTCTTTCTTCTGCAACAATTTCTAGAGTTAGTATCAAACATGGGATGTTTTTTATACTGTTTACCTTCCAAAATGCTGATTCATTAATCATAGAAAAAAGTTGTAAAAATGTTTATATAAATATTTCATTTGAGATGAATTCACAGATTTAAAAGTCTTATGATGCTTATCTGTTCTCTTTTATCTGATATATCAGATTACCCGATAATGGTTACGGTAGATTTTTAAATTTTGATAACCATTGATGGTTCTTTCTGAGTAAGCACAACTTATTGTAGAATCTTTGATGACTGTTTTGTAGCTTATGTATAGCAGGGCTTCGAATTGTAATTCTGTTTAGTTCCGGTTCAGTTAAAATAAAATATTTTGGTTCGACCTCAGTTTTTGTTTCCCTAAAAATAACGGTTTTTGGTTTAGTTCCCGCTTCGTTCTATTACAGCGGTTCCCAACCTTTTAGGTAGATTTCGTAAGAAATACTACCTATTACATTCTCACCTAAGTTGGAAATTTTGAAAAATTTTTGCAGATCTACGCCGATCATGACTCCCAGAACCCAAAACCACCCCCAGTTCAAAAGTTTATATATCTATCTATCTATCTATCTATCTATCTATCTATCTATCTATCTATCTATCTATCTATCTATCTATGTCACTTTTTTCTGACCACGATAACTGGAAAAATTCTGCATAAATCTTTTCCAAACTGATACATAAAATCAAGGGTCATAAAATCTCGGTCAAGTTCGTTAATGGGCAAAATCGAACCAAGGGGGGGGAAATGGGGGGGCTTTTTGTGAAAACAGAAAAATCCACATAATTTCTTTATTATTATACGTATCGAATCCGTTTAAAGTTATTATTACTTCTAGGAAAAGGGCCAAAAATGTATGTATGGCAGATTTTTGATATAATTAAAAATGGCCCCAAGGGGGGGAAAAAAGGGGGGTTTTAGAAGAAAAAAAATCATAGCTTCGTCAATTCACAAGATATCAAATCCGCGTAAATTTATTATTAATCCTCTTAGTATTATCTAAAACTTTTATATTGACATGTTTTTTATAGGACCAACCGTTATAGCAAAAAAAAATTAAAAACAAAACAAATCCCTGCCGGCTCCGCCTGCAAACAAGTTATTTTTCGAAGTAGGCGGTTCGAACTCCCGCATCTTTTCGAAACTGATACATAAGATCAAGGATCATAAAATCTCGGTCAAGTTCGTTAATGGGCAAAATCCAACCAAGGGGGGGGGGAATGGGGGGGCTTTTTGTGAAAACAGAAAAATCCTCATAATTTCTTTATTATTATACGTATCGAATCCGTTTAAAGTTATTATTACTTCTAGGAAAAGGGCCAAAAATGTATGTATGACAGATTTTTGATATAATTAAAAATGGCCCCAAGGGGGGGAAAAAAGGGGGGTTTTAGAAGAAAAAAAATCATAGCTTCGTCAATTCACAAGATATCAAATCCGCGTAAATTTATTATTAATCCTCTTAGTATTATCTAAAACTTTTATATTGACATGTTTTTTATAGGACCAACCGTTATAGCAAAAAAAATTAAAAACAAAACAAATCCCTGCCGGCTCCGCCTGCAAACAAGTTATTTTTCGAAGTAGGCGGTTCGAACTCCCGCATCTTTTCGAAACTGATACATAAAATCAAGGATCATAAAATCTCGGTCAAGTTCGTTAATGGGCAAAATCGAACCAAGGGGGGGGGGGGAATGGGGGGGCTTTTTGTGAAAACAGAAAAATCCTCATAATTTCTTTATTATTATACGTATCGAATCCGTTTAAAGTTATTATTACTTCTAGGAAAAGGGCCGAAAATGTATGTATGACAGATTTTTGATATAATTAAAAATGACCCCAAAGGGGGGGAGAAGGGGGGTTTTAGGAGAAAAAAAAATCATAGCTTCGTCAATTCACAAGATATCAAATCCGCGTAAATTTATTATTAATCCTCTTAGTATTATCTAAAACTTTTATATTGACAAGTTTTTTATAGGACCAACCGTTATAGCAAAAAAAAAAATTAAAAACAAAACAAATCCCTGCCGTCTCCGCCTGCAAACAAGTTATTTTTCGAAGTAGGCGGTTCCAACTCCCGCATCTTTTCGAAACTGATACATAAAATCAAGGGTCATAAAATCTCGGTCAAGTTCGTTAATGGGCAAAATCGAACCAAGGGGGGCTTTTTGTGAAAACAGAAAAATCATCATAATTTCTTTATTATTATACGTATCGAATCCGTTTAAAGTTATTATTACTTCTAGGAAAAGGGCCAAAAATGTATGTATGACAGATTTTTGATATAATTAAAAATTGCCTTAAGGGGGGGGAAGGGGGGTTTTAGAAGAAAAAAAATTCATAACTTCGTCAATTCACAAGATATCAAATCCGCGTAAATTTATTATTAATCCTCTTAGTATTATCTAAAACTTTTATATTGACAAGTTTTTTATAGGACCAACCGTTATAGCAAAAAAAATTAAAAACAAAAAAAATCCCTGCCGGCTCCGCCTGCAAACAAGTTATTTTTCGAAGTAGGCGGTTCCAACTCCCGCATCTTTTCGAAACTGATACATAAAATCAAGGGACATAAAATCTCAGTTAAGTTCGTTAATGGGCAAAATAAAACCAAGGGGGGGGGGGGCTTTTTGTGAAAACAGAAAAAAAAACCATAATTTCTTAATTATGATACGTATCGAATCCGTTTGAAGTTATTATTACTTCTAGGAACAGTGCTAAAAACTTATGTATGACAGATTTTTGATATAATTAAAAATTGCCTTAAGGGGGGGAGGGAAGGGGGGTTTTAGAAAAAAAAAATTCATAACTTCGTCAATTCCCAATATTTCAAATCCGCTTAAATATATTATAAATCCTCTTAATATTATCTAAAACTTTTATATTGACATGTTTTTTATAGGACCAACTCTTATAGCAAAAAAAAAAAAAAAAAAAAAAAAAATCCTTGCTGGCTCCGCCTGCAAACAAGTTTCGTTTCGAAGTAGGCGGTTCCAACTGCAGCATCATCGCAAAAAGGTCATTTCTTCCGCAATTCCCGACAAACAGGCACCCCACGTTCTGCGTCTTCGAAATCTACCTGTGCCTGTAGGCCGAGCCGTCAGGGATTTTTTTCTTTCACCTTTCCTCTTGATTAGGGTTTTCATTTATGAGTACCCTCTTTATTCATCGAAAACATTTCTTCATAAATACTGGTATTCAAAAACAAACCAGTGGGAGCCCTACGCATAGTACATTGATTGCATTTCTCAACAAGGAAGAAAACTCATGCGTTAAGCATAGATTATGAAAAACTTTCCAACATATTCAGACTACTGTAACAAAACTTCACAGTTTAATAAGGTGAAAGATAAGGTGTGTAAGTAAACAATTTGGAAAACGCATAACACATCTGAAAGCCAGCAATTACCGTCAATAGCCGGTAAAGTAACCGAATTCTTTTGCATAGGCCTGTATAGGATCTATATATTTGTATACATACTGGATAGTATTCTAAAATTTACTTCAGTTAGGAAACGCATATGCCATTTGAAAAATCCAACACAGAAAATTCCACCAGTAAACGGAAATGTACTCGAGATTTTTTCAGCCCTGTATAGGATCATATAAAATTTATATACATCAAATAATATGCAGAAATTAATCAAATTTAAAAACGCGTACCACAACTGAAAAAGCACTCCCATCAATTATTATTGAATTAATATTGACAGATAGTACTTAAACCGAATTCTTTTGTGTGTCTCTGTAAATAATGAATGCTACGTACATCTTATTCTATAGTAAGTTTGGAAAACTGACGAGTCTCTTCAGTTTTTGTCGCTTCGAATTATTATATGTAATAGCACTGTTACACTTTTGCATAAACTAAGGAATCGAACCCATGATTTCCGGTTTAGAGAGATTAAGTGAAAGCTATTTTTATCTAATTCTAATATAGATTTTTTGTATTTAATATATATTTTTAGATTGTCCATGAACAACACCAAAAAGAATTTTTATATTAAAAATATGATAATGTATCAAAAGGCGAATAAATCGCCAATGGTTTCTCTACTTACTGCAGCGTTTTTGATTTTAATATTTTCAACTGTTTCAGCTCATAGTTCTATTACATGTCTGTTAAATTTGTGTTTAATTTATATTATATTAATTTTTGTTTATTTATTTATTGATGAAGTTTTAATTTTGTTCTGAAATATTGCTGGAAACAAATGCTGAACTATTTATATTGATTTAAGTTGAAACGGATTAATCTTACGTAATCGGATTGCAAACGATAGAGGAAAGACTTAAAAGTAATTTATGCTTGAAAATTATTTTAAAAACCATAAACAATCAGTAAATCAACAGTTTTCTAACAAATTTATTTGAGGTTACATTTTTTTTTCCTATTTGGCGGTGTAAAAATTTAAATTGTTCGATTACACATACGTTAAATTTGTGTTTTATTTTATTTTATTTATTTATTGATGAAATTTTAATTTCGTTTTGGAAAATTACCTGAAGACCAAGGCTTAACTATTTATATTGTTTTAAGTGCAAATAGGTTATTGTTCTTCCATAATGAAACCTACAAGCGATGGGGATAGATGAAAAAAAAATCATGCTCGAAAATTATTTTAAAACCACAACAAATGAGTAAATTGCTATATAATATTCAAACAAATTGCATTTGAAAGTACATTTTTTTTTACCTATACTACGCAGTAAAAATTGAAAATGTGACATGTTTTGAAGTTTTAAAAAATGCAAAACCGAAATCTAATCGCCAGGTGTTTCCAATCTAAAGAAATATGCTTGAAAATTATTTTAAAAGCCGTAATAAATCAGTGAATTAAGATACAGTTTTCAAACAAATTGCATTTGAAAGAAGATTTATTTCCCTATATAATGGTGTAAAAATTGAAAATGTGCAATGTTTAAAAGTTTAAAACTTTGCAGTAGCAAAAATCGCAAAATCGAAATTTCATCGTCCAGTGTTGCCATTCGTAAAATGACGTCAGCGTTACGCACGGACATGTTTGTCCGTTATAATACAGATAGATAGATCTTTATTAGGCTTGGGTGTATACTGCCCAACAGGTATCGCTTGCTTTTATGATTTTTGGTTTGGGAATTTTGGTTTCAGACATCTAAGGAAATGGATGCCGAAATTCAATGATTTGTGTAAAAAATGGGATGCTTATATCTTCTTTTTGAAATACACACAATTCAACGAATCTATACCTTTATAATCCTCATGATGGGCATAGATTGTCATTTAATTTTGGCAGCGAATTTTGAAGTATTAACATGTATGAGATAGAGGAAAGTTTTGGTATTGGCACATCCGACTAGTGAATTGTTGCAAAACAGATTCCAACGCGGATAGTGTCTGATGTATAACACAAAACTACTTGAACGGAATGAGAATTTGCAATATTTTCATAATTGTTTTTGCAAGAAAAATTAAGAAAATATATATTTTTTCATCAAAAATTCACGCTAACAGCAATCTTTTAATTACAGGATGTCTAATAACATTTCTCGATTTCTTTTTAGCATATTCATCTGAAATATGTGTAAAACAGATCGTAATTAAATTTCTTATATGCAAAACACTCTAAAACAGTAAAATATTCAACACCGTATATACAAATTAAAAACCACCTTTAATTTAATTTTGAACACCAAGGTAAATAAAAAATAAAACTGGCGGAAAAAGAAAGTAAACACATTTGTCACGGCTGATTTAAATTTGAATCACATTATTACTGATATAGATTTAGGAGTCCAAACAACCCTATATGGTGAGTGTGCTCATGCACTATTAAGAACTTGAATTACGAAGTTCGTATGCTTGCTTTCGCACATTTAAATGGGAAGTGAATTATTTTCATGAACATTTTGCATGAAAAGTATTTTTTATTTATTTTTTTCTTTAAAGGCAAAGTGGGCGGTGCCAAATGAATCTTTCCGGTACTTTTTTACATAAACGCTTGAGGTACACGTGCCAAAAGATGTAGATAATTCTCTTGACGCATATGATAATTTGTACTTGCTCTTATTATGCACTTTACCATAATAGTAAAATGTCAATATCTAAGACGCTGATGTAATACCACGTTCAGTTTAATTTTGAAACCCACGCTAATTAACAAATATAACTGGTTAAAAATATTCGTCATGATTGTTTTGAATTATATATTGTTCATAATGTTTTACCGTTTTAATGAAAATAAACAATCCAATGGTCAGCATGCTTGTGCTCTATGTGGGACTAGCATTACGATGTTTGAAAGTACGATTTCGCACGTTTAAATGTAGGAAGGGTATTATTTTCGAGCATTGCTATTGCGAAGAAATATGCATTGTGAATAATGTAATTGAACCTCTTGTAGTAATTTTCTTTCATGTCTATTTTACAATCTAAGTTAAACCAACTTTAAGTTACAAGTTATTAGCAATTAGAAGCAATATTATTAATGGGAACATGACTGGGCAATTAAAAAAATAATCGTTCTTGTAGAAGAAATATCTATTATGAGATGAATAATCAGAATTAATTCCTGTTTTGTTTTGTGAATATAATCTTGTACAGGCTGCCATATCCAATACAAATTTGAAACATTCTTAAAATTTTTCAGGACAAATATCTTGATTCATTTTGCTGATCATTTGTCCAGTACTGCATTTTTCATCCCAAACTGTAGCAACTGTTCCCACATCTTGCAATGGCAATGTGGTATCTTCTAAAGGTTGTGTTTTTTTTTTTTTTTTTAGTAAATATAGCAGTTCCACTGTTCACATCTCTTATATCAATAGTAGTTTTAACGTTTAAATTATTTATTATTTTTCCGACGTAATACTTTGTTTGAAAATTAGATGGCCTTGTTTTAGATTTTTGAAATCACTTTTTTCCTATTTTTATTAATGTTTTAAGAACTATTATTTTTTCATATTCATTTTGTACTTGATTTATAACCTTCTCAATTACTTCATAATTGGTTGGAATCCATATATTAATATGAATCTGAGTGTTTCTTAAAATTTTCTGTCATGTACTATCTTTTTCCTATTGCGGTATTTACCCTAATTGAGCAATATGTTTTCAATTCCTGCTATTAGTTCACACTCTCTATATATATTTATATATCTTGTTCAAATTTTCAATCGTTAATAAAATACTTTTTATTCATCCACTCAAGTTCAAATACATTTTTTTTAAACTTGTAGTGGATGACACTTGATGTTAATACAGTTTTTTTTCAAATATTAATTCATTAATTGAATTTAATTAATTAATTTTAGTTTTATATGGGAGAAAAAAAATTAATATAAAAAGGTAGGAATTGACTTAATTTTTTTTTTATTACTTGTTTTAGATGAATTCTATACTGGTTTAAGCTCATCCGTTTCTTTTTCCGTTTTCTTCATTTTCTTTGTTCTTCATTTATGATCATTGAAGATTAAATCATTTGAGTGGGTAATGAGTAGTTTTGCTGATACACCTTCAAATCCATATGCCCCAAAATGTTTGAAACGATTATTAACTTCTACAAAAACTTTCTCTGAAGAATTAATTTGAGTGGATGCAATTTAAGCATATTTCTCTGGAATTTATTCACGTGCAGGAAATAGGTGAATGGTTGAAGTTTCAAATTCAAATGTACCATCTCGTTGCCTAGCAAATGCTGTTGCATGGCTGTACAACACCTTCTGACAAACAATGTTTGTAAAATCTTCGTGAGATTTGGTGTATTGCTTCTATTTAGACCATTCTCCGGCTGCACATATATCTGATTTTTAAAAGTCACATATTATGCTCGATTTGAATTTTTAATAATCACTGATGTATTGCAAATTAATAATTAAATATGGGCACAAACTTTAGTGAAAAATAAATATGTATGGCAGTTTTTATCAGACAAAACATAAAAAAGTGACTACTTTACCATGGACAGTAGTGACATTTTTTTTGCAAATTTGCCACTTTAATTAAAAAAGAAAAATTTTGGAATGTTGTATGCACTATTTTAAAAGACATATCAAACCTATGATTAAATGGCCAGATATCGGTTAATGTATAAATATCAATACTTAAATTAACAATGGAGACATTACTGATGGTTAATGAATATAATCTTACCCGTTCCCTATTATTTTCGATGCAGTAAATCTTTATGAACAAACAGCAACCGATGATAACTTTTTAAGAACAACATGTGCTGCCCTACTGGAAACGAGACAATACTGAAAATGGCTGCATGCTGCCATCTGGTGGAGATATGAGGATATTCATACACCGGGACAGTAGTGATAAAAAAAGTGAGGGACACAAGTTTAAACCAACAAAAACAAATATTACACATTTCACTCATATATAAAAATTATATTATTACACTCCACGAGATGCATATTTATAATAAATGTGTCGTATTTTCAAAAATTGTTAATAATTATTTTTTGTTGATGGTTTTAATGATCAAGTTATGGGTTAGGGACAGGGGACAGTAGTGACTTTTGAGATAGTCAAATTCTATTTAAAAAAAGTTTTCACAGTAGAAGTAACATAGTATTGTAGAACAATCCTAGAGAAACATTTTAACATTAAATCAGAATTTATATTGCAAAGAAATGTCAAGAGATATACTGGGAATTGAAAAATCACACTTATGAAATATCGTTCCATTTATTCTTTTGTAGATACATCAACAGAAAAGTTTAATATATTTCTTTTAAATGCTAAAAGGGGTAAATTAACAAAATAATATACAATAAAATGACTTTTAATTGGTTGTTGTCATGTTTCAGCTCACTGGGAATCATTTTCAAAAACAAATGAGAATATTCTATAATTGCACGGTCTTTGAAGTTATTATTTAAAATGCTATCATTTAATTTTCATGTACATTTTACTGTATATTATGTTGTTAATTTACACCTTTTAGCATTTAAAAAATATATATAATTACAAGGTGTTATAATTTATTATATTGTTAGAAAAGTTTAATTCCAAGTTTTGTATTTCTGCATTTGTTATTTGACAAACATTTACAGGAGATGGAAACCCAGTTTACTCTTTTTATTAAAACATCTATGTTAGTAATAAAGTTGGTTTAGTTGTCAAAAATTAACCTAAAGCTTCGTAAGGTATATACCAATCAATGCAACAAGCAGCAATAAAAATTCGAAATCTTTATGCTGGAATAAAATAGACTACATCAAGATGAGCTGATTTCTAACATTCATGCAATCTAAAAATGTAAGCACACCATCTCACTGATACAAGACTACAGTAGCAAATGCCGGCAATATATCAAATTTGTGATTTGTCAAAGCCTCAGAACAGATATGATTTCTTTACACGTGATAAAAAAAATGGAAAGCCAGAGTTAATTATAACGCTAAAAGAAATTAAAGATTTTTAACTCTAATTTTAGAGTTCACTACAGTGCACTTCAAAACAAAACAAAACCGTTAAAGCAGGAAGTAATGTGCTGCCATCTACAACTGAAGCTAGTAAAATACGTTTCATATAGCATTAAAAAAAGTCCATGAGCAGTGTTGCTAAAATCTGACTGATTTTTTATTCAGAAAATCCGAAAACATACCAGAAAATTTTTAATAGTAATTGTTTTTTATTATTATTCACAGTGTACCTATAAATATTTATAGAATAAACATATTTATTTAAACTTTCGGGTGAGAATTCCAAATTTTTGAATAAAAAAATCCGCCAGATTTGGCAGCACTGCCCCTGAGCCAGTGATATTTTGGTGATGAAATATCAGTAAAATTAAAGAAAAACAGTATGCAAATATCCATTTCATCCTTCGTGACCCTATGTAATGAGTAATGACATACAAAATATTAGATCTAAACTGCTTATCTTTGATGATATAGAAAATATGAATATCATTTTTGGAATCAATAAAACGTATCTAATAAAAAACGGGGGTTCAATCTGCAATAAAAAAAATCTTGGACAAATATCCTCCCCCCCCCCCCTTCCCTACAAAGCTTATTATATCAATTGTGTATACCATACGCTGTAAATTTCTAAATGAAATCAATTCATATTACAGCAATAAAATATCCAGGACCTAATAGAACACTTTAATATCACGTTCAATTCAATTTTGAACTCCAAGATAAATAAAAAATGAAATTGGCGGAAAAAGAAAGAAAGTAAACACGCTTGTCGCGAACGATTTGAATTAACAAACCTCTACACCGCTCGATTCAAAAGTTAAATGAAACGAGATTCCCGCAGATTCTCCCAACATCACATTATGGAAACGCTCGCCTTTTCGAGTGGATGCTTTGGTTCTCCGGAGAAAAAATCAATAGAATGATCCTGTACTCTTCTTACTTTTTGTCTGCACTGTTTTGCGTCTCGTACTGTTGCTTTTCTTTTTTCTCTAAAGTAGGTGTCTCTGAACTCGTTTTCTCATTATTCCACAAGTATATTTTCTTTGCCGAGTTTGCGAAAAAAAAAAAAAAATAATAATATCAATAACGAGAAGACGTGAGTTTTGTAGGGTTTCTGTATGGCAGTTTCTGCATAAAGTTTTAATGTATATCTTGAAATTGACATTTTGTTTCTAAATTCAGGAGAAGCTCTCATAAAACAAACATTGTTTGGATGGGAAAATTAGTTTATTAGTGAGAAAGTAGCTATTTTATTCGTTTTATGAAAAAAAGTTTTGTTATCAAAAATATTTTTCTGGAGTAGGTGTTTTTGAACTCGTTTTCTCATTATTCCACAAGTATATTTTCTTTACCAAAAGTGCAAAAAAAAAAATAAATAAATAAATAAAAATAAAATAAAATAAATAATAACAATAACGAGAAGACATGAGTTTTGTAGGGTTTCTGTATGGCAGTTTCTGCATAAAGCTTTAATTGATATCGTGAAATTGACATTTTGTTTCTAAATTCAGGAGAAGCTCTCATAAAACAAACGCTGTTTGGATGTGAAAATTAGTTTATTTGTGATGAAGTAGCTATTTTATTCGTTTTTATGAGAAAGTATTATTATCAAAAATATTTTTCTGGAGTAGATGTCTTTGAACTCGTTTTATCATTATTCCATAAGTATATTTTCTTTGCCGAGTGGGCGAAAAAAAAATAAATAATAACAATAACGAGAAGACATGAGTTTTGTAGGGTTTCTGTATGGCAGTTTCTGCATAAAGCTTTAATTTATATCGTGAAATTGACATTTTGTTTCTAAATTCAGGAGCTCTCATAAAACAAACGCTGTTTGGATGGAAAAATTAGTTTATGTGTGAGGAAGTAGCTATTTTATTCGTTTTTAGGAGAAAGTATTGTTATCAAAAATATTTTTCTGGAGTAGATGTCTTTGAACTCGTTTTCTCCTTATTCGATAAGTTCGATATTCGATATTCTTTGCCGAGTGTGTAAAAAAAATGTTGGATGATGTAAATTTTGTAAGATTTCTGCATGGACAAAGCTTTAATATATGGGCCATTCCATTGTGACGGGTGTGGCATCCAGACAAAATTTTAAGAGTTTATATCTATATTTTGGGAAATAAATTAGCTAAGAAATCCCTGAAAAGTATTTTAATTATGTTTTTCCATGCATATGCTTGGATAATTGAGCAAATATGTAACTTCAATAGCTTTCAATATTTTTTAAAACATTTATTTAACTTGTGACGGGTGTGACTCTCTCGGGACAAGAGTTTTTACTTGCATACAAATTTGTTACAATTCCTGTGAATATTTAACTGTGTCATTATTAAAACAATTTTTTTCTAATGAAAGAGATTCAAATTAAACTTAATACGTAATTTTCATAATAAATTTTAATTATTTTAATGTATAAGAATTTTTTTCCTACTGTGACGGGTGTGACATTGTGCAAAGTGTACAATTTGAAAGTTGTTTACCAAAAAAATACAGTGATCAGTATAGACAGTAAACTCAACAATAGTAAATACACAAAAGAAATTTAATAAAACTAACATATTTATGCAGTTAGTTTAAAATTTGTAGTGCCTCCTACTCGTTATAAGTGATGGGGAAGCTACTTTTTTTACAATAGCAGAATTTTTTTTAAATTGAGATGTCATCTTCCTCTGGCCAAATCCAGTGTGGCCCACTGACTTGCATGTATTTTAAGCTTATTTCTTCCTTACGGAAGTTGATATTCAAGACATTAGCATAGTACAAGCTATTACGCTTTTCGCTACCGGCCAGGGAAACCAAAAGATAATCAACAGTATTTAAATCTGATATTTTCAAAATCTTTCTGGGATTAGATTCACAATTAGCAGTGACTGCCACTTCCCTCAGTGTTGATTTGGCAGTCTTTGACATAAAAAAGATAGTACTATCACTACTTACTTTAAAATGGTGATAAGACTTGATGCCTTCGATGGACTTGATGCCTTCCCATTTTCCGTCAGTATTTATTTAGTTTCTAGCATTTTCACTGCTGAGACATACAATGCCTTTATTTCACCAATCTCCTGAGCACATTTAAAAAAATCCAAAGCAGAATTACCTTAAAAGTAAGTAAGTTGCTACCAACTCACAATTTGCTAAAGTAATTCAAATATATATTTCATGATTTATCTTCTCTTTTTTGGCAAATTGGCCTTAATATGTTCAGAAACAAGACTGATTCTACCTTACACTTCATTTAAAAAAATATTTAAATATATTTCAAAGCAATTTAAAATGTTGTCACACCTGTCACAAGAATTTTGTCACACCCGTCACAAGGATTTTGTCACACCCGTCACGCTAAAATTTCACACAAAATAAAAGTTTAATGAATTTTTGACGTTTTGTAGTTATTCAGACTTGCAATAGTTAGACTTTCCGAAAGTTTCATGTATTTTCATGGGAAAATGCATTTTGTATAATAACTTAAACATCTTTTTTGTGACGGGTGTGACAGAGATACAGTGTAAATATATTTGTATTAAAAATCGGGTCTTTTAAATTTTTTTGAAAAATTAAGTGTTTCAAAAGATACAGAAAGGTCACAAATAGTAATATATGCACATATATAGAAAATGCTGCTGTTTTAAATATTGCTTCTGGCAGAATGAAAACACCCTATTTTACAGGCCGAAAGTTTTTCAAATATTTCCAACTTTGAGCCTAGATAAATTATAAAAAAAAATATTTTTTGAGCTCAGTTCTCTGTAATTTCTTATGCGCCATATTTTTACCTTTAATTTTATATATTATTTGTAGTAATAAAAGACATTTGAAATTTTAACCCTCATGTCCACTTTTTCATGGAAATGCCCATATCTCGTTAAATAAATAATTTGTTCCTGAATATCGAAGGAGCTCTCATAAAAATTTTGTTTATATCAGAAAATTAGTTTATTTTCCCATTTAAATTGTAATAATTTTGCATCTCGTGTTGTTTATTTACTTTTTTTTTCTGTTGTAGGATCCTCTATACTTGTTTCCCCTTTATACGACAAGTATATTTTCTTTGCCGAGTGTGTAAAAAAAATAGTTGGAAGATGTGAACTTTGTAAGGTTCCTGCGAGGATAAAACTTTAATGTATCTTGTGAGAAAGGCATTTTATTTCTAAAATCAGAAGAAGCTTCAATGATAGGAATGGTGTTTGAGTGGGAACATTAGTTTATTAGCGACATAATAGCTATTTTATTCGTTTTATAAGAAAGTTTTGTTATCAAAAACTTTTTTTTTCAAGAAACAAATCTCTGAACTTGTTTTCTAATTATTCGACAATATATATATATATATATATTTCGAATGTTTGAAAAAATAAAATTCTAAGAATAGGTGAATTTTGTAAGGTTTTTGCATGGACAAAGCTTTAATGTAACTCGTGAAATAAATATTTTGTTACTAAATTCAAAAGAAGCACTCATAAAAATTTTTGTTTAAATGAGTAAATTAGTTTTCTCATTTAAATTGGATTAATTTTGCGTCAGGTATTTTTTATTTGCCTGTTTCTTACACTTGTTATCTCATTGTTCGACAAGTATACTTTTTTTTGCCAAGTGTTTAAAAAAAAGAAAAAGAAAAGAAAAGAAAAAAGAAGTAGTGGGAAGATGTGAATTTTGTAAGATTTCTGCGTGGGTAAAACTTTAACGCATCTTGTGAAAAAGACATTTTATTTCTAAATTCAGGAGAAGCTTCCATGAGAGGAATTCTTTTTTGAATAGCAAATTAGTTTGTTAGCGACAGAATAGCTACTTTATTCGTTTTATGAGAAAATCCCGTAATCAGAACCTTTCTTTTCTAGAATATGTATCTTTGAACTCGTTTTTTCATTATTCGACAGGTATATTTTTTTGTGTGGAGTATGTAGGGAAAAAAAAAAAAAACAATAACGACAAGACGTGAGTTTTGTAGAGTTTCTGTACGACAGTTTCTGCACAAGCTTTCTGTACCTCTTGAAATAAACATTTTGTACCTAAATTCAGGAGAAGCTCTCCTAAAAGACATGCTATTTGGAAGCACAAATTAGTTTATTAGTGACAAAAAATCTATTTTATTAGTTTTATGTTATCAAAAATTTTTACTGGAGTAGATGTTTTGACCTTGATTTCTCATTCGACAAGTATATCTCATCAGAAGCATCTCATGTAAAAAATGTAGCCAAGATTCGCGATTTTTTAACCGTAAAAAGTTCTGATATAATGTAGAAACAACTCTAGCTCTCTTATTAATTCTGACATTTTCACTTACAAATCACTCCTAATCTCTGTCTCTACCTCTATATTTTGTGACTTGGCAATTACGCAACAGGACAATGTGACGGCTGTTGCTTACATTTTAATTCACGTTTATTAATAAAGCATGGCATACAATAATTTTTATATGAGCACTGAACGGATATGTATTTGTAGCGTGGACTTAATTTTAAATAACACTGTAAGCCCA
Source organism: Maratus michaelseni (assembly GCA_963931845.1). NCBI lineage: Eukaryota > Metazoa > Arthropoda > Arachnida > Araneae > Salticidae > Maratus > Maratus michaelseni. The sequence continues at coordinate 301,253,274 of OZ007589.1, forward strand.
GGTCGAACCCTCTCTCGTGGACGAGCTGGATATCCGGAGTTTTGGGTGGGTTTCTTCGGATGTAATGTAAATACGAGCCAGAATTTCCCCCTTTTTAGAAACTCCTCCATCCAAGACATACATTCTTTAGTCCTATATCCCTTGCGTTCATAATCGGTCTTAATCAAGTAATCAGCTTCCATCCCATAACATACTAAAGCGTAAACTTCCCTGTGCTGCCTAATTACGAAATAACAAAATATTCTTTAACTAAAGATGCAGAATAAAAGCATAAAAAATTCTTAATCTATACTATTAAAAACCGTTCGCGTATCTATCTATGTAACCTCAAAAACTCGAAAACCGCAGGGCGCAGGGCTACGAAATTTTGCACACGGGTAGCTGGTAGGGCGGTCATGAACGATCGGAACAAAAAATTCGAAATTTTTAAATATATTTTTGATAGATTAAATATGAATTAAAATCCATCCACAAAGAGATCACATCAAAAATCCGCTTTTTTTCATTGGTTGGTTGGTTGTATAATATCTCCACAGAAGTCATTAAATAAATCAAGGTAGCATTTGCAACTGCGATTCGAGTGTTTAAATTCAATTGATCAGAGATTATATGATATGTAGACAATCGACTTAATTATTAACCGTTGCCAAATGCTAAAAACTTAACTTTAAAGGATTTTATCGACTTAATGAATGATAATTAGCTGGGTTAAGGGTTTTTTTTTTTGCATGACATATATTAGTATGATAGAGATTATTAATACAGAAAACTTTATTTAACAGATTATTTGTTAAATTTGCGGGGATGGAAAGGGGGGGGGGGTAAGCGACTTTTATAAAATAAAAAATTTATTTTACTTGACCGCGCGCCACCTGGCAGCGGCTTTTTCATTAATTGACCCTCCTTATTAATAAATCCAAATCTACTGCTCTGATTTCAACAGAACTAATTACATTCAACAAATTTAACTTTTTTAGCTGAACTCGTAACGTTTAATCGCTGTTTTATATAGATAATACCACTATTTTAGAATAACAGTTTTTATAAAAATTGAATTTATGTTCCTAATAAAAGTACAGAGCCTGTATTCAGTTGATGCATACCAACACTCAAAATTAGTGATTTGTTGTTGAGCACTTGACCGCGCGCCTCCTCGCGGACCCTCCCTCAAGGTTTTTTCTCTAACTGTGCTTTATTTTCAGAACTCAGATAATTATGTTCCTAACTTCTCCAAACCAGTTCCATTTTGCTAAATTATCATAAAAATCAGCATTCATAGCTTCAGCGTGTATTTCTAGAAAACAGCTACCAGTATTTCCGAATAATAGTCTAAGCCAAATTTCAAATTTACTTCCTAGCTTAACCAAATGAATAAATCTTTAAAGATGCATATAGCGGTTCTCCTAATTTATCATTTGCTGAAAGGCACTTAAACATCCGTTCCCGCTCCGGCCCTTCCCTCAAGGTTTTTTGTCTAACTTTACACTGTTTCCATATCTCAGCAACTAATTTTTCGATTTCAGTCAACTGATTCCAAACATCATATTTAACTTAATAATCAACGTCTATATCATTAAAATAAATTTATGAGCAGCGGGTACCCCTATTTCCGAATAACAGTCTAAGACAAATTTCTAATAAAGTTCCTAGCTTAACCAAAAGAACGAATCTTTAAAGATGCATAGTGGTCCTCCTAATTGGTTATTTACTGAAGTGAACTTGAACATCCACTCCTCCCCGGCACCTCCTTCAAGGTTTTTCTCTAATTATGTCCAGTTTCCATAACTCAGCAACAATCATTCCGATTTCAACGCAAGTGATTCCAAACATTGTAATTAACCTAATAGTCACCCTCTATAACATTAAAGTAAATTTATGAGTAGCAGTTACCACTTTTTCTGAATAATAGTTTTAGCCAATGCGCAATTAAGTTCCTAGCTTAACCAAACGAACGAATTTTTTAAGATGTATTAGTGGTCCTCTTAATTAGTCATTTTCTGAGGGACACTTGAACATCCCCTCCTCCCTGACCACTTCTTTCAAGGTTCTTTTCTCTAACTATGCCCCGTTTCCACAACTCAGCAACTATCTTTCCGATTTCAACGCAACTGATTACAAACATTATAATTAATAGTTACCCTCTATAACATCTTTTCAATCTATAACATTAAAGTAAATTTATGAGTAGAGTTACCACTATTTCCGAATAATAGTTTAAGCCAAATTTGTAATTAAGTTCCTAACTTAACCAAACGAACGAATTTTTAAGGATGCACAGTGGTCCTCCTAATTAGTCATTTTCTGAAAAGGACACTTGAACATCCCTTCCCCCCGACACCCCAGCAAGGTTATTTTCTCTAACTGTGCTTATTTCATTAACTCGGCTAATAATGTTCCCATCTTCTCCAAACCAGCTCACTTTTGTAGCACGTCTACTATACGGTGTCGTAGGCAGCGGAAACCTGTGTCAGAATTTCGTTCGGAAAGAGGTTTGTTTAGAAAAGAATGCTCCCCTGGCGGTGGAAGGTGGAAATAAAAGATTTTCCTGAGCGTACGAGCATGTCCGTTATACGGTGCCGAAGACATCAGAGACCCGAGTCAGAGTTTCGTTTTTTAAGAGATTTACGTTTATTACACGGACCCGGGCAACGCCGGGCGGATCAGCTAGAATAATCTACTCTATTAAAAACCATGCGCGTATATAAATCTATGTAACCTCAAAAACTCGAGGGCTCAGGGGTACGAAATTTTTCACACGGGTTCCTGGTACGGGGTCCATGAACGATTGGGTAAAAAAATTTCGAAAATTTTAAATAGATTTTTTTTTAATTTTATGTGTTTGACGAATTTTTGTCATTTTTTATGTTTAACCCGTAATCACGCGAGTTCTAACCAGTTCTAAATGTTTACTGCAATGTGAGATATGCATATTATGGGCGCCAAATGCAGTACTAAGAAACTGTATCGGGTATTACAATAATTATTTTACCTCGCATGGAAATAATTAGAGATTATTTAATTGCGCTTAACTATTACCGTTTTTAAAAAAATAAAGAAAAACATTTCATCACTCATCAACAAAACTGTTTATTATATTTATTCCCTTATTTCAAAGATATCGTTTTATCGTCTGCTGCCATAGCAACATGATAAATTAAGTTTCATTTAAAAAAATGCACAGTAGTAGAACAATATTTTTCTAAATCGTATATTTATTGAACAACTCAACACTTTAACAGGGGGATTAAATTCATTTTATTCACATATTAGAATTATGTTCATGAACTCCCGTGCGTAGAACGGGTTAAACAGCTAGTAACACCATAAAATAAGTAATGCGCAAGTCATTTCGAAAGGACTTTGACTTTCTTCGTCCGGCGCAAAGAAGACGTGCAACCACTTTGAAGGCAGGAGCAAGACTGAAAGGAAATGGGAGGGAAAGAGGGACAAGTTAAGGGAACAGCCAATAGGAAAGCAGAAAAGCATCAGCCAATCACAGAAGAGAATTACCTTGAACGCAGAAGAGAAGGAACATTATGAAGGAAATTGAAAATAAATAAATAAATAAATAAGTAAATAAATAAATAAATAAAAATAAAATGAAAATAAAATAAAGTAAATAAATAAATAAATAAATAAGTTAAATTAAATTAAAAATATAAATAAATAAATAGATAAATAAATAAATTAAATTAAATTAAAAATTGAAATAAATAAAATAAAATAAAATGCATACAAAATGGAAGTAAAATACAGATTAAAAATTCAAAATATAAACAAAAACTATATGATAGTGTATTTATCTTAATTGTGATGTTATCGTTAATGAAAAATCTGATTCCACCATGCTTTCTGCAGCTTGGAAAAACTTGTTCAGCTCAACCATATAGTTTTTGTTTATATTTTGATTTTTTAATCTCTATTTTACTTCTCTTTTGTATGTATTTAATTTAATTTAATTTAATTTAATTTATTAAATTCACATTATTTAATACTTTGGAAAATTTTCCATAGAAAAAATAATAAAACACGCCTTGCATTCCTATTAAGCAATTAAAATTGGATTATTATGAATGCAAGGCGTGTGAAATTTTCTATGGAAAATTTTCCAAAGTATAAAATATATGAATTTATTCAATTATCGATGCTGGATTTTCTTTGATTTCGTGTTTGCCCCAGAGTTAGTGGCTCACGGAAAATATTCCATCTTGTGCTGCGTTTGTAGCCTTGCCAACATGTTATAGTGAGAAAAGGTTCCAGGCTGAGTATCGTTCCCAAGTGGTTCAGTTGGTAGACGGTCAATGCGTTATACTGATGACCCGGGTTGGGTACTTTTTCACTGTGTTGTCTATACGCCTATTAAGCAATTAAAATTGGATTAATATTTATTTATTTATTATATTATATTATATTATATTATATTATATTATATTATATTATATTATATTATATTTTATTTTAAATTATTTATTTTATTTTATTTTATTTTATTTTATTTTATTTTTATTTATTTACTTACTTATAATTACTTTTTTTTTTCTTCATAATTTTCCTTTTTTTCCGAGTTCTAGTTAATTTTTTCTGTGATTGGCTGGTGCCTTTCTGCTTTTCTATTGGCTGTTCCTTTAACTTGTCCCTCTTTCTCTCCCATTTCCTTTCAGTCTTGCTCCGGCCTTCAAACTGGTTGCAAGTCTTTTTTGCGCCTAACGAAGAAAGACAAAGTTCTTTGGAAAGGCCTTGCGCATTCCTTATTTTATGGTGTTATTAAGAAGTTGGTTATTCTTTTATAGTATTACACCAGTTTGTTTAATACTTTAATGTAAAGATGTAGAGACTAGGACTGATTTGTGAATAAAAATCTCAGAGTTAATAAGAGAGCTAGACGTGGATTTACACGATCTGAGAAATTTTTACGGTTAAATAGTCACGGGATGTAATGTACAAAAAATAAGTCGACATATCGTATTTCTTTTTAAAGCTAGCTCTAATATTTAAAAAAAAAATGTTATTAGTATGCAAAATTTAATTTAAAAAACATTTTGTTATTATTATTTTGTGTCTCATGGTATCACAGTTCTTTTGTTTCTTATGCTATTATTATTTTCGATGATTTAATCATAGAGTTTTTTATTAGCACAGAAATTAAAATAAATGCCACTTATTATATTAGAGGCAACAAAATTACTTAATGAGCCACGGAATTATATTACATTTCAAGAAATTATTTTTTTATTAAATGAAAGTCACATAAATGGTCTATTTATACCGTTTTGATCCCATTTATTGTATTTCAGTTGCATTTTCATATTTAAGAGCCTACGCTAGTCAAGCGAAGAAACACTCAAGCTATAATTTTAAGTCTATGGGAAGGTTCTTGCGCGATTTCTCGCTCTCATTTTAATATTTTGTAATGATTTTTTTTGCATAGAATAGCTGAGGTCGATCTCTAACGTTGTTAGTTTTTACTTTTTTGATTTTCGTTACAGTTTCTTTTATAAGCGGACATTTTCAATTTTGGAACCGGTTCTGAAAGTGAAAGTACCCTTATATATTTATATATATATAAAAAACTGGAACCAAAATCGAAAAAGTAAAAAATAACTACGTTAGAGATCAATCTCATCTAATCCTATGCAAAAAAAAAAAAAAAAAAAAAATTAAAAATATTAAAATGCGAGCGAGAAATCGCGCAAGAACCTTCCCATAGACTTAAAATTAGCTTGCGCGTTTTTTCGCATGACTGATGTCGGCTCTTAAAGACTTTTCTTGTCACATTTTGCTTACTTTTTTACTTTCGGGTAATTATTTGGTAACGGAATTACGGTTCAGAGCAAATTTGTAAAATTTTATTGGAATTGCATAAAGTTAATTAGTTTTTTTTTTTTTTTTTCAAGTTTTGTTTTCTGCAAGCACAGTTAGTACACACCGAGAGATTAAAATAAACACGTACAACAATTAAAAAATGTGTAAGAATATTATTTATAAATTTTTAAATGCTGGGTAACGGAATTTCATGAAATGGACAAAGACAAAAGTGTTGTTACAAGTCAAGTTCTGAAACAGAACTGGTAACATGTTTATCTGGCCTTCTCCGGAGGATTTAAATTTTTATTAAAAATCAAAACGTTTTATGGGTGTCACAGGAACCCCAAATGGATACCGAGGTCATTTAAAACCTTTGAGAATGAAAAGTTTTAAAATAAAGTCAGTGTGTAGTAAAATAACTGTAAAATATACAGACTGGAAACAAAATTATGTAATTAAACAGTCTACGCTTTTGGGAAGTGTAATTTTTTATGATTTTTTTTTTTTTTTTTTTTTTTTTTTTTTTTGTAGTGAAGACGGATTTATGAGACAACTTGTATTAATTTTCAGTATAGTCAAGTTAATATTTCGGTATAGTCAAGTTCAAATATAATCACTCGAGATTTTTTTCTTTTGATAAAAAAAATCCAACACTTGTCTTATGGTAAAAACCACATACCCACGGTTTAATGCATGGCTTAAATTTTTATTCCTTTCGTACAAGTGTTATATTAATGGAATCTTTAATGATAGAATTTTCTGCCCAATTTATAAGAGAAAGATTTCTTTTAAAAAATAGCTGTAGGAAAAGAATAAATTTGGCAATCATGCATTTAGTGCCCCAAATGAAACCAGTCACGATTCGCCACTGCACATACCGATACGAGAATTTGCTAATTTTTATGATTTTTTGTAATGAAAATGGATTTATGAGACAACCTGTATTAATTTTCAGTATAGTGAAGTTAATATTTCGATATAGTCAAGTTCAATTATAGTCATTACAGATTTTTTTTCTTCTGAAAAAAAAAAAAGATCCGACACTTGTCTTATGGTGCAAACCACATACCTATACAAGAATTTGCTATTTTTTTTTATGATTTTTTGTAATGAGGATGGACTTATGAGACAACCTGTATTAATTTTCAGTAATAAGTCCTATAACCTGTATTAATTTTCAATCAAGTTAATATTTTAGTTAAGCTTACTTGACTTGTAAGCAAGTTGAAAGTTACATTTATGTGACTTTCATTTAATAAAAAAATAATTTAAATATAACTTGAATAAACTTTTCTAAAATATTTACTTGAACAAGAATTTGCTATTTTTTTGTGATTTTTTGTAATGAGGATGGACTTATCAGAAAACCTGTATTAATTTTCAGTAATAAGTCCTATAACCTGTATTAATTTTCAGTCAAGTTAATATTTCGTTATAGTCAAGTTCAAGTATAGTCACTTCAGATTTTTTTTCTTTTGATAAAAAGATTCGATACTTGTCTTATGGATCAAACCACATACCGATACAAGAATTTGCTATTTTTTTTATGATTTTTTGTAATGAAGATGGACTTATGAGACAACCTGTATTAATTTTCAGTATATTCAAGTTAATATTTCAGTATGGTCAAGTTCAAGTATAGTCACTCCAGATTTTTTTTTCTTTTGAAAAAAAGATCCGACACTTGTCTTATGGTGCAAACCACATACCGATACAAGAATTTGCTAATTTTTTATGATTTTTTGTAATGAGGATGGATTTATGAGACAACCTGTATTAATTTTCAGTATAGTGAAGTTAATATTTCGGTATAGTCAAGTTCAAGTATAGTCACTCCAGATTTTTTTTTTTATTTTGAAAAAAAGATCAGACACTTGTCTTATGGTGCAAACCACATACCGATACAATAATTTGCTTTTTTTATGATTTTTTGTAATGAGGATGGACTTATGAGATAACCTCTATTAATTTTCAGCATAGTCAAGTTAATATTTTGGTATAGTCAAGTTCAAGTATAGTCACTCCAGATTTTTTTTCTTTTGATAAAAAGATCCGACACTTGTCTTACAGTGCAAACCACATACCGATACGAGAATTTGCTATTTTTTTATGATTTTTTGTAATGAGGATAGACTTCTGAGACAACCTGTATTAATTTTCAGTATAGTCAAGTTAATATTTTGGTATAGTCAAGTTCAAGTACACTCCAGCTTTTTTTTTCTTTTCATAAAAAGATCCGACACTTGTCTTATGGTGCAAACCACATACCGATACGAGAATTTGCTATTTTTTTTAATGATTTTTTGTAATGAGAATGGACTTATGAGACAACCTGTATTAATTTCAGTATAGTCAAGTTAATATTTCGGTATAGTCAAGTTCAAGTATAGTCACTTCAGATTTTTTTTCTTTTGATAAAAATATTAGATACTTGTCTTATGGATCAAACCACATACCGATACAAGAATTTGCTAACTTTTTATGATTTTTTGTAATGAAGATGGACTTATGAGACAACCTGTATTAATTTTCAGTCTAGTCAAGTTAATATTTCGGTATAGTCAAGTTCAAGTACAGTCACTCCACATGTTTTTTTTCTTTTGATAGAAAAATCCGACACTTGTCTTATGGTGCAAACCACATACCAATATGACAATTTGGTAATTTTTTAGAATTTTTTGTAATGAGAACAGATTTATGAGACAGCCTGTATTAATTTTCTTCGGACAAAATTAACCTATTTAAATCAGAAAAGTTCATAAGAATCAACAGCAAAAAATTATTGGCACAAAGTAATAAGGCATCAATTTTGTGTTTATTAATATTTGAAAAGCAATATCAATACATATCTAATTAAATTCAGTAGTCAACCGTATATAATGTCTCTAGTGGATATATTACAGAGAATTTGCAAGATTTAGATTATTAATTGAATGCACCCGTATTCTAGTTATTTATCAAATGGAATTATCTCTCTATGAAACGAATATATTACAGCTAGTATGTATTAACGCTTGCTTACTGGAGATATATCATGAGATCTAAACGCGTATATTCACATTATAATCATATAGGGAAAACTGCTATTGGCAGGAAAAGTGCATGTTACTGATTATAATATATTTCGAAAGCGTATTAGAACGCCGAAAATGGCAATGTTATCCAGAATTCAAAACTGAATAACATATAAGCTTTAAAAAACAAAACAAACTCTAGACACAGTGATGAAATATATTTTAAATAGATAACAGCACGATTTAATACAAGAAAATATTTTTAAAGAAAAATATTCCAGTTTGCGGTTAAACTTTAGCTGCAAAGAAAATTAACCAACCTTTCAATTAGCCCAAAATACCTTAAAATAATAAGTAAATAAGTAAATAAATAAATAAGTGAGTAACAAATACAGGTTGGTTACAAAATAACCGGCCAAAATTACGAGTGTTAAAGGAGGTTGGAAAATTTTCGGCTTCAAATAATACATTTTACTTCCATTTTCAGAATGCCTGGAATTTAATAAGTGTTCTCTTGAAGTCGTTTTTTAAAATTTAAATACATATAGATGGTATAACGATTCTCTTATAGGTATAGGTATAGAGAGCGTGGTGCACACGCGAGAGGTATGCATTTCAAAACTTCAAACGCGATTTTCTCGAAATGAAACATTTTTTTTTTATAAAATATCTTATGACAACGAATTAACCGATTTCCTTGCTTTTTTTTTTCAAAACTGAAAGCTAGTTCTTGATTGAAGCCTTTTAGAAATATAGCAGATGTGGGTCGCTAGACGTATAATTTTCTTCCACTAGTTACAAAACAAACTATTGAAATCACTTCAATATTTCCTGCTAAAAAAGAGCAAAGAATATATATTACTTATTTATTTATTTCTAAGCATAAGTTTACATTAGAAAGAATCAACGATTCCAATTGCACCATATCTTCTAGCGCTGTTTGCTTGACCGAAATATCGGTTTCTATTTATAATTCAAGATGAATCAAGCTGGGAAAACTCAGTTGCATTGAAAACCTATTCGATGGTTCTGGTCATTTCAATTGTATTTGTCTTTTAACCCGTTCGGGACTAATATACTATACACAAATTTTATTAAGTTGGCACCACTTTTTTTTAAAAACTAATTTCTACTTATTTAATCAGGGAAATGTATTACGGAAAACTCATTTTCTTTATTACTGGTACAAGAAACAATTACCATATGCACCTTTTGAAAATGCATACTAGGCATACACCTCTTGTGTCGAAGAGGTTAATAATGTTTTCGATTGATATAGAAAAACCCTTTGACGTCTAGAAACCACTTTTAGGAGTGCACATTCTAAGGAGAAAAAACGTTTGGCCTCCTTTCCATAATTTAAAATTTCGCCAGATATTACCGAAAAGGTCCTGCATAAATTAAAGTTTTTTATTCCCTTTTTTTTAAAGTAATA